>OY755082.1:10094107-11308411 GCA_963576655.1 Gastrophysa polygoni
AAAAAGAAGAAGAGTACATGGCTATGACCCTTGCTACCTTTACGTTCCTGATATCGTGTCATTCCGTTTTTTGTGCGGCTAGAAGCCGCATGTAATTTTTCATTTCCTAATTTTTTAGCCAAGTAAGAAAAAAGAATATGGGAAAAAGAAAGCGTTCCAGACCCAGATCTGATTCTCACTCGTTAAAGTTGGAAATGAGAATCAGAAAACTCGAGGAAGAACTTGCAAGAACAGAAAGACGCCACTCCAGTGGTGATAGACAACGTTTTTCGAAAGAGAGATCTACTAGAAGAACAAAATGGGAGAGGTCGCATGGGGCACGTAGCCCCTTAGACCAGGCTAGAGCAGGCAACTCCAGATCAAGATCCAGACATAGGGAAGCAGTAGGGGCTCACGGAGCAGGTAACTCCGTTCAGACTTCCAGAGCGTGTAGCTCTGTCCAACCTGCTAGGTCACCCAGTTCATTTGGGCCCTCCAGAACACGTAGTTCTGTCGAGCCCTCCAGAGCAAGTAGCTCTGTCCAACCTGCTAGAGCACCCAGTCCAGTTGAGCTCCCAAGAACATGTAGTTCTGTTGAGCCCTCCAGAGAAAGTAGTCCTGTTGAATCATCCTCAGCATATATCAACTCTCCCAGAGCACGCAGCTCTGTTGAGTCCTCCAGAGCAGATAGCATTGTAGAGTCCCCCAGTCCAGCCCCTGCAAATAGGGCACGTAGCCTTAGTCCCCAGCAGATTAGTCCTGCACCCCAAGACCAGACATCAGAACCCACTATGCTAGAGTTAGATTCTGAGACACTAGGCTTCCTAGGTGAGGATCCTTTAGCAAAACAAACAAAGGGTACCCAATTGCATGAGGCAGTAACCACTAGGTGGAGCCACATACTGACTAAGGGACTAGAGAAAAGTACAAGCTCAGAAATACTGGAGAAATACCCTCCTCCTATTAACTGCCCTACCTTAGGAGTACCAGCACTCAATGAAGAAATAGTACCCCTAATGAATGAGACAATCAAGAAGAGAGAACAAAGAATGACATCAACACAGAAAAACCTTGGAGCTGGGCTAACAGCATTAGGCTCGGCTCTGAATGTAATTCTAAATGAGCCAAGTTCTCCACTAAGAACAGAACTCCTGAAGTTCCTCGGAGATGCAGGGCGACTGTTCTCCAATGCTCATTATATCACCTCTCTAGACAGACGTGCTAACTTGTGCCAGGTTTTATCCAAAGCAGCAAAGGACATAGCCTTCAACAATAACATTGATCAATACCTCCTTGGGAAAGATTTTGGCGAAAAATACAAAAACGCCAAGGTCGTCGAAAAATCTAGCCAGGATTTAAAGCCCAAGACATCACCAAACATCACCAATCGCTTCAGAGCTCCTGCAGTACCAGATCCAAGGCCAGTACTGAGGCCTTTAAACCGACAGGGCCCAACTCGATTTGTGAGGGAATCGAGATCAAGAGGGCAACAACTTCATCAGCTACAGAAAAAGAAGGAGGGGAGGAACACCAACAGATACAGAAGAGATTAGAGGAAGGACTGGCGGGCAGGCTTAGATATTTCTATAAAAATTAGGAGAAGATTACCACTAATAAGGTTATCTTGAATTGGGTCGGGCTATTCCCTACCATTTCAACAGCAATCTCCTAGGCAGCATGCTGCTGTCAACACAAGACACTTTTCCTTGGTAGCACATGAGTCCGTGCTAGAGAGCATCAATAACCTACTCAAACAGGGTGTTATTTCACAGGTCGAGCCAACAGAGCACCAGTTTCTATCTCCTTTCTTTTTGACTAGCAAACCAAATAAGAAAGCCAGGTTCATTTTGAACCTTAAACTCCTCAACACCTTCCTGAGACCACTCCATTTCCAAATGGAGGATCATAGGACGGCCGCAAAACTTTTACACAAAGACTACTTCATGACTTCAATTGACTTGAAGGATGCCTACTACACTCTCCCCATACACGAAGATCATAAAAAATATCTTCGATTCCATTTTAATTCAACCTATTATGAATTCACATGTCTACCATTTGGACTGTCATCTGCACCCTATACGTTTACCAAGCTAACCAAGCCTGTTCTGGCTTGGATGCGAAGGAATGGTATAACCTGTGTACTTTACTTAGACGATTTTCTGATAATTCATGAAGACTTCTCAACGTGTAAAATTCAAACACAAATGACTATCAGTCTCTTGGAGTCACTTGGTTTTGTGGTGAACCATGAAAAGAGCATGCTAGTACCTTCCAAAAACTGTAAGTTCTTGGGCTTCATATTCAACACCAATAACATGACTATAAGCCTACCAGACGAGAAACGTCAGAAGCTGACAGCCATTATTAACGAAATCCTTCAAAAAAGCTCTTGTACCATAAGATTTTTGCCAAATTCATAGGACTCTTGGTCTCTGCTTGTCCAGCCATAAAATATGGCTGGCTATATACAAAGACCTTTGAAAGAGAAAAAGTACAGGCCCTTCGTAAATCTAGTCACAATTTCAATGCTACCATGATAATTGGAAGAAATCTCAGGGAGGACCTATTATGGTGGAAAGAAAGGGTTCCCTACTCTGTTAATTTTATTAGGCAGGACAAATATTTCATGGAAATTTTCTCAGACTCATCCTTGTCAGGGTGGGGAGCTGTATGTGAGGGAGTGGAGACCCATGGTTGGTGGTCAGAGACAGAGCAGAAACCCCACATCAATTATCTTGAACTGCTTAGTTCATTCCTTGCACTAAAATGTTTTGTCCGTGACTGTCGGTCGGTTAGTATACTTCTAAGGATTGACAACACTACAGCGATAGCCTACATTAATCGTATGGGTAGTGTTCTTTATCCAAAATTATCAAGCTTAGCCAAGGAAATTTGGCAATGGTGCGAGGAGAGGGACGTCTGGATTCAGGCGTCATATGTATCGTCTGCAGACAACTCAGTAGCCGATAGGCAGTCTAGAATTCTTCCCAAAGAGACTGAATACGAACTCAAGTCAGCCAGTTTCAATTTAATATCACACAGGCTGGGAAAACCTGAGATCGATCTATTTGCATCCAGTAATAATGCAAAGTGTGAGAGATATATCTCCTGGTTCCCTGATCCAGGTTCAATAGCGGTAGATGCATTTACCATTGACTGGAAATACATTTTTTTCTATGCCTTTCCTGTCTAATCCTGCGCACCCTGAACAAAATAATATTAGATAAAGCAAAGGGAATCCTCATTGTCCCCAAATGGGAAACTCAACCATGGTTTCCTCTATATAACCAACTTCTAGTCAGGCCTCCACTTATATTGAAAGCTAATGAACATCTTCATATTCCTTTCAGGAACAAAAACCTCCACAAAGAGAACCTTTTCCTGGTGGCAGGTTTATTATCGGGGAAGCATTTTCACGAAAAGGAAATGCTCAAAGCACCATACCAGTGTTGATGGAATCTATATCCTCTTCAACTATAAAACAGTATGAGGTGGTTTATAAAGCATGGTGGAGTTTTTGCCAAGACAACCAAATAAATCTACATGATGCTGGGGAAGCTCAAGTCATCAAATTCCTAGAAGTTCAGTTAGAAAAGAAGAAATTCTGTTATAATTCCTTCAATTCGTATCGCTCAGCTCTGGCCTTGATACTACAAGGAAATATCAGTAATAGTCAAAACATAAAGCGATTTCTGAAAGGCATATTCAGACTTAGACCGCCTCAGAGGAAATATAATTTCGTTTGGGAACCTGAAACAGTTCTGTCCTGGTTCAGACAGAGTCCACCAAACGAGGAACTGTCACTAACAAAACTGTCAAGAAAAACAGCTACTTTCCTAGCATTGATCACTGCCCACAGAATCCAGACCCTAGCGAGAATTCGTGTACAAAATATAATCATTTCCAGAGAAGAGATCCAAATCTTCATAACAGACCAGTTAAAGTCAACAAGAAATGATAAGGAACAACCCTGCCTACACATCCCTTTTTTCCGAGAGAGGCCAGAAGTGTGTGCAGCATCAGCCCTTATTATGTACATCGAGAGGACAGCGAGTATAAGGGGAGAAGCACAAGAATTTTTATTCCTGAGTTCCCGCAACCCTTATCAGACAGCCTCAACCAGCACCATAAGCAGATGGATCAAACAATCCCTCTCGAAAGCTGGAATAAATACAGCAATTTTTTCAGGGTACTCTACCCGACACGCTGCTACATCGGCAGCTAACAGAAACGGCATTACCCTGGATGTTATCAGGAGAACAGCCGGATGGTCCAAGAAATCAGAGATGTTTGCTAAGTTTTACAAACAGCCCCTCAAGGACCCATCAGCCTTTGCAAAAGCAGTTTTTAGTTGAATGTTCAAGTTTTTTACGTTTCTACAGACAAGATGTATTGTTAACTATTACTATTTTTGTTCAAAGCAGTAATACATAGTTTCAATAGTAAGTTCACCAGAATTACTACAGACCATATAGGTAGGCGAGAGACTGTTATTCCTGGGGAAAACACATATCCTTTGAACAACTACCTTAGTGATCTCGAAGGACGAGGCGCCGTCATATAATTTACCGATTAAACGAACTTACCTGTGAAGTTCAATCGTAATTATATTAGGCGCCTCGTCCAAAGAGATCACACCCACCTCACCCAGAGAAATTGAATAGCCCGCGGATGTGTTTTCCCCCACTTTAAACTAAATGACACGATATCAGGAACGTAAAGGTAGCAAGGGTCATAGCCATGTACTCTTCTTCTTTTTTTTTATTATCTATAAACTTGTGGTAACTAGCGCGCTAAAAGCGATACTACCTTAGTGATCTCTTTGGACGAGGCGCCTAATATAATTACGATTGAACTTCACAGGTAAGTTCGTTTAATCGGTAAATTATTATTGAAGTTGGCAGTTGGTACTAGATGAGATGCTTATAACTATAGATATGAGATAGTTATAAGCATCTCAGTAGTAGAAGAGAATATATAGTATATAGAGTGATATGTAGTGTAGTATATAGTACTCTTTGGTAGAATACTGAACCATATCCCATGGGTTATAATAAGTCAGTGGTAGTGAGCCGGAAGCCGGTGTCGGCACTGTCGACCACGGATTATGGAAAGTACGGTCACAAATATTTAGCGGTTTACGCCCATAATGTCGTCTGAGATCCTCAACTCTAAGATATAAAATGATAAGATAATATACTCGAAACCAGAGCCTGTGAGCATGACGAAATTAGAATGGTGGGCACATTCCTATTGAATGCAATGTTAAAAAATCAAACCATATTGCTCTACCTAGATTAAGTGTGAGCCATTGGTTTTCCTGTAGCACTATTATCCGATTAGGGTGGCAGAACTGAAAACAGTGAGAACTGCAGTTCCACCAAACATGCAATAAAACAAAATCGAAACAAATAGGACTTTTGTACAGGGTTTTGGATAAGATCATAATGAAGTGAATCGAATGAGTGAACTCTATTTGCAAATCTTCTCATTTCATAGGGTTAATACGGAATAAAATATAGCCCAAATTTTCACCTCTATATTATTCACCTATATACCCATTATGAATACACTCATAATGCACTATTCGTTATGATGAGCTCGGTATAACTTGCTATGACGTATGCATTTCTATCGTCTGGTCTGGAAATATTACCTGCCAATAATAACATTGTTTATCCAACACATGACAGTTATGACTGTCATTATTAATGTCATTTTAGATAAGTAGACTATCAAATAACACACTAGTGTGTTATAATCCATAACTCACTAGTGAGTTATGGATTATGACTCACGTTCATATTTAAAGTAGAATTCTATTTATTTATTACCATTTCAAGCAGAATTCACATTGATATTGAAATCAAAGGAAGAAGCTATTCGAATTTGAAGTTATTGTAAAATTGGTTGGTTCCCATATCGGTACAGCTGCTGATAGTGCTGGAAGACGCCGACACATTGGAACCTTGTATTTTTTCTGCAATTTGTATTTTGTTATGTTCTGCTACCGTCGAGAACTTCCATCCTCCGTGACGCTTCAAAGTAGTCATGTTAGCCCCTGCATTGGCCAAAAGAGTCGCCGAAGACCTTCTCAGACAGTGACCGGTGTAGAGCGCTGGTTCCTCCAATTTCAAAAACATTGCAATTCTTGAAGGTATCTTCGACAACGTATTCATTCCCACACACTGGCTGGTACACCTGGCAAAACTATGTGAAACTATTTCCCTTTGTCTTGAATATTTTCTATTTTCAAATTGACTAATTCATCGCATCTATAAGCACAGCTAATCCCGATTATCAAAGCCACTTTCATCAACAAGTACTCGTCATCGGGAGCTTCGTTCAAGAACTTCTCTATATCAGGTCGTTCTAATGTCTTGGACTTCTTTGATTTGTATCCCTGTGATTTGCTTTTCAAAAAGCTCGTTAGTTTGCCATATTTCGAAATGTCGATTTTTTTATAAAGGTGAATAGTCGAACGAAGCAGCGAGTATTTGGTCCACAGCGACGATGGGGCTAATTTTTTTGCAAATGTAAAAAATAAGCCAATAGAACATTTTCGTCGATACCTTTTATTTTCCGTGAATTCTTCCAAGACTCAAACATTTTGAACTCCTTGTCGTAAGCATCTCGGGACTTTTCTGGCAAAATCTGCATCTCTGCTTCTTCCGCTTCCGTAAGGATATCCTCAGGAACGTAATTTTCATCGATTTCCTCCATTTTCTATACGTTTTTTTCTTCAAAAAAGGTTTCTTTTACTGCAGGGAAAACTGACAAGTGTCAAAATTTATTTAAACATTTGCAACAATGTGTTATGCCCGTGGCAACTAAACAAACAACCTACCTTGACCAAAATGTAAAAAAGTCACTGTCAAGTCATTCTGACATATACAGGGTATTGAGACGCAAGTAGCTTTGATTTGATCACAAAACTTATTAATTATTATCTCATAAAAAATGATTTCTTCCACTTGTTGGATAAAACATTGTATATGCCACTCGTGTGTTATGTTTCCTAAGTCACTTGAGAATTTATCTTTCTCACGTGACTTATTTTCAACATAACACAATAGTACCATAAATAACTATTATTAATTCCGACAGTTGATACCATTATTCATAATTCCGAGTTTTTACCTGTCTTGACTTACTTGTTTTGACTCGGAATCTCCGAAAGAATTCATCGTGTGATGAAAAATGAGCTCCTTCCTATTGGTACACTTTCTTCATTAAAGCTTAATCATCAATTGATTCATATCAGTGGGAATGATTTCCTCTATTGAAACCTAAAAGTCTAGTTTGACGAAGGATTCTCTAAAATAATGTACAGAACACTGATGGAGCTATTCTGCCTATTTGCCTGTCTAATTTCTTCAATCAGAACTCTAACGTACAGCTAACTTGATAACAGCTTTTTATTCGTTATAGCGGAAAATCACTCAAATGTTAGTTGTTAGATGGCAACACAAAAAAGAAAGCAAAATCATTATCATTGATAATTGCATAATAAGTGTTATAAAACTGTTGATTCAGAAGTAGTGATTTAGGTTACTCATTTCAGATCGAACTACATGATTACAATCTCAAAACGTCAACTATTTGTACAGAAATTATGGAGGAAGTTGTCTCCACAAAATATTGTGTGTATATAAACAAACGTTCACAACAGTGTATTTTTAACATGTACAAGAATAAGAACAACAATAATGATTGAATGTGAGGACGATTGAGGACGTGTGGGCTAGGCGTGTAGACGGTCTGTCAAAGGAGTAAGAGCACTAAGAGCTGGTGAAGAGGGAAGATCTCGTAGACTTGGTGGCGCTCACTGTCAGTGGTGCCAACAGTCCCTATCCACTGAACTGTGGGACCGACGACCGACCCGTCGGAGATGAGTGACGCACTCATCAAGAGATCAGTGTCGCCACAAAATCTGTAGAAATATCACCATCTTCTGGGGAGTTTCATAACTATTAGGCCATTATAGCGGAAAATGGCGTTAGCGTTTTTGACGAAACTAAACACCATCATTGACTGCACCAGTGTTTTGTACATCCTTTCTGAAATATATGAGTTGACAGTATGAAATATAATCAGAGAAAAGATAAAATATTACTGAACGACTGAACTCAAAAGTGTAGTAATGAATCTCCTGAAACAGAAAAGAAAGGCTAATATTTCCATATCTGTACATTACTCCAATTTCGTGTACCTATATACTTACCTATAATTATATACTCTTATGAATATTTCATTTTAGTGCTGCACTGCACTGTTGTGTCCTCTATAAATTATATATACATGAGACAGGGTCTCGCGAAATTATAAAGAAAGATTTTAACTGCAGATTCTACGTTCTAGGAACGAAAATGGTAAAGAAAGTGTTTATAACCATGGGTCCAGAAATGGTCTCTTCGTGGTTTAGTAGCCATTTGAAGACTAGCCCCAGGTGAAGGTTTTTCGTGAATATCCTAGGAACCCTTTGTGATCAAATATCGAAATCTACCTGTATTAACTTCTTATGCCCACTTCAAAAATGTGAGGAATATTTTGAAATTTTGTTGAGGGGCGTGAGAAAATGAGAGGCTAAACGCACTTTCATCCACACTTCTTTTGCTGATTGAATTTTCGGCAGTTTGAAAAGAAAATCTCAATATTTTCAATTTTCAGTTTTCTAGATAATTTGTCTTCAAATTCCGATACATCGCTTCTACAAGTATTTTTGTCAACAAAGTCTACTTTTTCTTGCTCTAAATATAAAATCAATGAAATCATAAATTCCTGAAATGATTTTAATATTTTTATTATAAGTAGAAACAAAGGAGAGTCAACTAAGTGTATACAATAAATTATGTGTTACAAAGATAGTATTGATGATTGGTAGTATACCATTAATTTCCTGAAGTTGTATGGATTCATTAAATATAAGGATGACAATTACAAAATCAATGGTTGCAACATTAACTCATTTTTCTACATAATAAATTTCCAATTACATTTCCTTATTCAGAAAGAAGCACAGAACAACATACACATCTGCATTGAACTAACCAAGAAAATAACCTATTGAGTTGCACATCTGTGTATACCTTGTCCATACATCTGATCTTCATCATCACTTCCATAGGCTTCTCCACGCCCAGCATGGGAAGTTCTTTCATTAGGGTTGAATTCATGTAGATCAACTTCTTCTACATGTTCTCCTATTGGCATTGTGAAGACAGTTCTAGGTGGTAGTAGAGTCTCTAGAGCTTTGAGGTTAGCTTCTGATGTGAAATGGTCTTCAGGGAACTTGATTTCAAAAGCAACATACAAATTACCTTTTTCAAATGGATTCTTATAAATGGGCATGCCTTCTCCAATCACAGCCTTAACATCACCTGGTTTGACAATGTCTCCAGCAGGTTGTTTAATCAATATATCTCGTCCATCCAAATGATGCAATATGAAGGAAAATCCACATAATGCCTCAGTTAAAGTAATAGTATGTTTAACATGCAAGTCATTACCATTTCTCTGGAATTTTTCATGTGGTTTCTGTTGGAGGATTATCACAACATCACCAGCCTCAACATCTGGCTGTTGATCACCCTCTCCACGGAAGAAAATTTTTTGGTTATCTTTCATACCCTTATCAACATGAACTTCAATGATCTTGGTTTCATTACAAACTTTCTTACCCCTGCAAGTTGCACATCTGTCCTTTTCTTTTATAATCTCACCCTCACCTTGGCAATCTGAACAACGTGACTGAGTTTGTTGTGCCATTCCAGGAGCTATTTGTCGAAATGTAACTTTCAAACCACAACCATTACAAGTGTGGCACTTCTCAGTATGACCACTTTTACTACCTTTACCTGAACAAGTTGCACAAATCACATTCTTGCTCAGCTGCAACTTTGAAGTCTTCCCATTGTACATGTCTTCTAAAGTAACTTTCAAGGGATGCACAGTATCTTCTCCCCTTTGCCGTCTACGCATACCACCTCCACCTCCGCCTCCAAATCCTCCAAAACCACCAAAAAGTCCACCACCCATTCCGCCTCCAAATAGGTGCGAAAGTAAATCATCTCCTCCAAATCCATCATGCGCTCCTTCCTGCATGCCTTTGAGGCCGAATTTATCATAAGTAGCCCTTTTTTTAGGGTCAGATAACACTTCGTAAGCATAACTAATTTCTTTGAATCTGTCGCCAGCTTCCGGGTTTTTGTCAGGATGAAACTCTTTGGCTAACTTCCGGTATTGCTGTGAATAAAACAATCACGATGTAAGAATGTGACAAAGAATAAACTTGATATGTGATATTGGCCTTGACGAGATTCTGCCATTTCATTATTGTAAAGATAATGATAGCACTAATACTTAGAAATGGAAATCAAAATATTCAACATTACCTTTTTTATTTCATTGTCTGAAGAGTTTCTTGTCACTCCTAATATATCATAAAGTTTGTTGTCTGCCATCTTTCTAAACAAGGAATGATCAGGAATAAAAGATGGAGTTTTATAGGCATGTGCAAAGGCAGTGTCAATTGAATGTCAGTTGTCAGCTCTTGAAGCAGTGTTACCATACCTAGACCTTCCACAGGAGATTTTTCTTTTCGTCTTGAGTGTAGCGTTCAGCGTACCGCACTCAGAAATGACTCAGAATCAGTTGATTTCCAATACCCTGTGCCTCCCATGGACCCATAAATTTTGTGTTTATTGATGCATGCCATAGAAATCATAATTCATAGGAGACTCTCAATGAGGGTCTTATATACAGGGTGAGTCAATAGTGTGGGCAACTGAGATAACGGCTTCGCTGTCTTAAATAGATGAACGAAATTTCCAAAGATAGTATAGGCTCGAGAGCAGCACATTTCTAAATTATTTTGCGCTATACCTCAAAAACGTTCTGCCTCAAAAACGCGTAGTACTTTTTCTTATGGAACGCATTCTTATTATTTTATTTTCGGATTCTCCCTGGAAAGATGAATTCATAGATCTTTCTTACTTGGTGTCTAGCAGATACAGTTTCAAAGATATAGGATGTAAAATAAATCGACATTTTTCAACTTTAGGAAGCCGAACTGTGTTATAGGTACTGAAAAGTACCTATAATGATACGCCACGTGTTTTTGAGTCATACTGTATAACGCAATATAATTTAGAAATACGCTGTTCATGAGCCTAGATCACCTCTAAAAAATTTTGTTCTTCTATCTCAAACAGCGAAGCCGTCATCTCACTTTCCCACACTATTGACTCACCCGGTATATTATCATTTTTATGGTCCCTACTTACACTGGTGATGTTCAAGGGAATGAAAAATACTTCATAATCTACCCTGGGCCATTTCCCTAACTGAAAAAATCATGGAAATCTTCATCCTCTAGCAGATCTTTCATACATTTGAAATTCAGTCAGATTCTTTCATTCCTCCGAACAACAAACCCAATGTTCAATGATCGAAGTTTCATTCAGACCATTTCATACCGTTCGACCATTCCGTTCAGTTCAGCAAAATAGTGAAATTCACACTTGCTCTTTAAAAGCGAACAATAGCGTACTTCGCAAACAAATTTAGGAATTAGGCTTATTTGTACGAGGTGATTCAAGTGGCAAAAGTACTATAAATTGAAGAGCTTTGTCACTCTCTGGAAATGTATTCAAATATAGGTTATTCTGGTGGTGGTTGTCAAGGAATGGCAGGGGGAGGGGTGCTTGCCCCTCTATAAGCGCCTTGTCATTACATTAAATAAATGCCGAGTGAATGAACAAGAATCTGGGGGAAGTTTTCAATACCAATAGTGTGAGACTGTTTCATAACTCTATTCCTAATATATTCAATATTATCATATATGTATTAACTACAATATTGACCAAACGCCATAAGAGCAATGTTAGAAAAGTGATGCTTCATTATATACGTCTTCCCTCGTCTAATTGGCAACGATGATCGAGGGCGCATGCGCAAAATTCAAATTTCATTCAAAATTCATTTTGGCGCATGTGCATAAATCCATCCTTGCCAATTGCACTCTTTTATTTTGACATCAGATAGGCTGTCCTTATAATCAATATTCGTAGTTAATACATATATGAATATTATCCTAACTCTTCCCCCTTCAACTTGAACTCTGTTGAAAGGTGGCAGTGTATACTTTGAAAAGAGTTGAAACTTGGTTGCGCAGTTGCGATCAACAATATATTGGAAGATCGACTTATAAACGGACTTAGATGAGTATTCATCGACATTTGGATGGAAAGATAAATTTAATTTTATCAACGGAGTAATGGATAAATTCGCCCAAAAGACTCCAGGAGAATGCTATTTTTGAGGGAATAACAAGATTAAGATTATCTTTACGTGCTATTCTCAACTGTAATCTCTTTTACAGAGTGGAAAAAATGGTATTCTGATTTTTTCTGAGTGTAGTAGTTAATAGTATGGATGAAGTACCCAGTGCAAAAGAAAATTATGATGATGGTGATTTCTCATCACTTTTTCTGATAACCAGACTAAATTGCTTCAAAAAGGTGAACTTGTCAATTTTTGAACGTACGCATTATTGAAAATCGAATAGCAATTAAAACTGTCTTCTGCGGTTCTTCTGTATTTCCATTTATTTTTTGACATTTATAAAAAATCAATCAACGCTGGTTTAATCAAGGCTCAGTCAAAGCATATATATATATATATATATATATATATGTGTGTGTGTGTGTGTGTGTGTGTGTGTGTGTGTATATGTATGTATGTGTATATATATATATCTATATATATATTCTATTACTATGCATGATGTAAGGAAGATAGCACCATTGTTCTATGTGTGCTGTGGTCTAATTCTAAATGAATAATAATTCTAATGTATGAGCACGAGTGGCTAGAGGTAATTGAATTAAAGATTAGAAGAAGATCATGTTCACCTAACGTTCAAATTCCTCGTCTCGAATTTCGAATATATGAAACATAATATTAGTTTTCATTTATCTTCAAGAAATTGATGTGATAAACTAGCTAGTTTATAACATCAATTTCAAGAATATGATTAAGCGATGTTTCGTTCCTGGATGCGCTAATACTAGTAAACATTCAAGAAAGGTATTTTTATCTGTTCCTGTAGAAGTTGAACGAAGGAAAAAATGGTTTTCGGCAGTGAACATTCAGCATGTCTCCAAAAGAAAGGATCTGTATTGTTGTGAGGACCATTTCGATGTAAGTTGCTGATTCATTATTGACAATTTCAATTTTTTCTTCAATTTATAATATAGATTTTACATCTTTTCAGCTTGAAGATGATGCTGTCAACTGGATGTTTTATAAAACTATTGGCAAAAGACTTGTGCTGAAAGCTGATATAGTACCTCACAAATTTCCGATTGGAACCATGAGTATTTTGACTGATGAGGAGATAAAGAGAAAGGCCAAGTTGCTTGAAAACTTATCAAAAAGACAAAAAATATTTAAACAAGAGCAAGAACCAATAGATCTACCAGTATCAGTTCCTAGTGTTAGTGATGATAGTGAAAATGTCAGTGTTGGTTGTTTGAAACATTCTATTGGTGTTCAAACTAATTTGAAGAGGTCGTTTAAAAGTATAGATAATGATACAGAATCTGAAACTACTCATTTTGGGACATGTACAAATTGTCTACTGGAAAAAACAAACAAGATTGATGAATCTTGCTTAATACCTATGTCATCAAGTTCAGATGCAGTGCCAAAGCTCTGGGAAATATCATCATCATCATTCAGAGAACTCAATGTGTGTGGTTCAAGCAAAGGGCAAGCAACTATCATAAAAGTATATACCATATTTGAATTATCTAGTACTTGCAAGTGACCAAAATATAAAATAAAATATCAAAAATAAGATATTCAAAAGCAATTGAGAAGCACTGAAGAGTGATTAATTCAGAAGTAATGAAAGTGTATTTGATATGTGAGTATTTGAAGTTATTCACAGTAATCAAGATACATACCACTGATAATGTTGATTTGAATGAAAAATCAAGATCAGAAATTATTTTATATTTATTCCAAAAATGGTTACAAATGGGTATGAGGAAACATAAAGAGATTCTGAAAATGATGTTACATATAAGATGTTTGTTCTTGTCAGAATAATCAACTTTCAGTAATTTTTTGAAAACCCCCATGTATGACCTAATGCCAAACCAAAATTTGGTATCTTAGTATTTCTGAACTCAAAGATATGAGCATGATATGATAGCACATATGATTTAGAGGTCATTGATTTTTTATTCAAAAATTGTTCCAGATATTTATAGGGAAAAATAGGGGTATGAAAAGTTGTTAGGAAATCGATGGACATACTAAAAATAATATTATATACAAAGTGTCATTTGAAATATCACAGGTGCTAATGCTTTCCAATGGAAGCGGCAACACTGCATTGTCGAAAATATTGAAGCAGAGCAGAAAGGTAGCAAATGTCTGAATATGGTCTCCATCAAAATTTCACCAGAAATGTCTAATGTGCCATCCACTGTGATTCAGCCTATATAGATTACCACCATTTTAATATGCATTGTACATATTCTCGAAACAAGTGTTTCACTCACTTATGCAGTACCATCATTTGTTTATGTATATTTATTTATTATTATACTGATCTCATCTTAGTTTATTGTTTTCCATGTTTGTGTATTTGTAATTCTCTCATGTATATAAATGATATTCTTATCATTATTACTAAACAGGGTTCTTTATTCTAAGGTTCTATCTGACTATTACTTGCACAATTGTGCACAATTTTGGTGGGCTTTGACAAGAACTGTGGAAAAAAGTATTCCATACTTTGCATTTGTAATATCATCTAGATAAGAGAGGTTCTTGTCCATAGACTTATTAAGTCTATGTTCTTGTCCAATAGTTATATCATTCTGTCGATTTGTTTCATGGGAAAAAATGATGAAAAATCATAAGATTGCATGATTTATGCACACACCCATTTTTTAAATCAACATACAATAATTCGGCAACATTTCAGCTATGTTTTCGAACAATTGTGTTCACTTGTTTGGAGATGAAGAATATGATATGAAAGATGAAATATTTATTTCATTTAAGAAGTTTTGTTGGTCGTTTTTGTGGTCCACAACCTCTTGTCAACCAGGTGTAAACAGGTGTTATAGGTTGAATTCATACGTTCATAATGTAACTTATTGAATAAGATAGAGGTACATCAAATTGGAGCTCATTTTCATCTCTACACGAGAAAAGGAATTGGATTTATTAATATATGGATAACTATAAATAGGGTCAACTTTGAAACTTTTGTGATACACTATTGTTTATGGGGGTCATCCATCTAAAATATTTTCAGTTCAGAAGAAGTCTGTCCAGGTATATTGAGTATAAAGTTTGATGAAAATAAAAGCAGTTGCAAATAACTTAATGACGAAAACCAACCATGTTTTGGAAAATTTCAACCATCTGTATCTTGAAAACAAATAATTTTTCGATCAACATTCCACAGGAAGGTAGTTTATTTTGACGAGACCTACCACATTCTTAGTTTTTGTAATGTTCTCAGCAACTTCACTCAGTGCCCTAGGAGCTAAGTAAGATGTATCGATATAGAAAATTGTGAATATCTCGAAAACGATCACCTCCAGCGTGGTTGAGGAATTTTACTTTTTTTACTTGGAAAAGGTGTGGGAATAAGGTTCATTCATGTAAAGTACCAAAAGTTCACCGTCAAAAATGTTAGGGCAATTCAATACGAAATTATAATTTCCCACGGGTCAAAAAGATCCCGTGTACCAGATTTCGTGCAAATAACTTATTTTTTGCGAAAGTTATGTTTAAAAAGCCAACAAAACAATTGAATATCAACACCCTGTATCTTCTAAACGAAGCATTTCCGGATACAAGTTTATATAGACTTTTCTTCTCATAATTGTCTCAGGAATACGTCACTTGAATATTTTAACGTACTTATGTTACACCCTGTACATAAATAAACATATACAGGATACAGGGTGATTCATGATGGTGGATAGGGTGGATCCAGACGAGTCGGTGTAATTATGTGTTTTTTTTGCCATCCATGAATGGAGAGATTTAGTAAAATTTATTCCTTAGTTTTATGTCAAGAAATATGACATATTACCGATCGTGTTTCTCAGAAAATCAGTCAGATTCTCAAAGAGCAGGCAAAATGCCATAGAAACTCCGATTTGCCCGGCACACTTCGATGAATTAATGAAAATATTTCTAAACAGAACCTTCTGAATTATTTCAATTTTGACCTGCCTTATAACTCATCATTCTAATGCATTAATGTGAGTCGTTTTGTTTCACATTTCTTTCGACAGTTGATGAGAAATAATCATAGACTTATTACCCTGTATACTTTGTATATGTATACTTTGGATAGAGGTAGGCGGAAAAATTCTTCATTAGAGTAGTTCTTAACTCAACAGTATTTCTAATAAGTTCGTAGATTAGAAGGGGTCCAAAAAGTAATAATTTTAAAAATCGGCCTGTATCTTTCAAACAGAATTAGTTATGCCAAATCTGATTGGACTATCTTGAGTCTCAAGAAAAAGTAGGACAGGAACGTGAAAACCGGAAGGCTTGATAACAACCGAGATATCTGGCAGTCTCAACCAAAATGGGATGCATTGTACTAGTTCCTATGTATAGTGTTTTTCAAACCATTGATTTTGTTTATTTTTTGAGATCAGATGACAAACGGCGGAAATACAGCTTACGGCGTTTTTATAAGACAGTCTGTATACATATTTTATCTTCAATCGAATTGTCAATTCAGTAGCTATCATCAAACAATAACTATATATAGCTTAGATTTCGAGTGATGTTACTTGTAAATAAAAACAGTCCTATGGTACCGTTTCTTCCCAACTCTCAATGCAAATGTACAAGAAATCAACTTGCATGAATTCGGTAGAATGTTTAAGAGTTATATGCTAAGTCCAAATTGAAAAGGGATTCAAAACTTCAACTACATTCAAGCTGGTGGAAGTGTGCCGTGGAAATTGGAGGGTAGTAGGCGATTTGCTCTATCAGAATCTGAAGAAGTAGAAGTCTCAATGTAGATACGTCACTGGAAAATTTCAGCAGATAACGATGAATATAACTTCTGAAATATCGTTCGTCAAAATACCATGTATCTCTGTTATGATTGACAAAAGAAAACACCGATCACATCGACTAATCTTGATGCACTCTATTGACCATTTGACTATGAGACTCTCATGAATCACCCTGTATAAGCAGACAATATTCAATAGTCTATACAAAAAAACAAATGTATGTATAGGTGAATAGTAAAATATGGTGAAAAATTTGCTCGAGCCTATAAAAAAACAAATGTTCAGTCAATAAACATTTTTTTGTACCTACATGAATTTTGGAGACAGGATATATAGATCACATTGAATACGGGAGTGACCATTGATATCATTGAATGGTAGTTGTCAGGCCGTCTGGGGGTGAGAAATATCAACAAAGATCATGAATTAATTTCATAACGAACTTTTTCAAAACCCCACGAACGGCCTGACAGGCTGAATACCACTCATTCACCTATTCAATGTGACCAAGACCTTCCCAATATCGCTATCATCGATAACCATATGCTAGAAATTGTCTTACGTCAACGCATAATTAGGCACATTCTTCTTGGCTTCGATTTCTTAATTCTGAAGGAAGAATTCTAAAACGAGGATCTGAAAATTTAGTCGAAGTCAATGAAAAAAAAAAAAAACTCAACCTTGTATCTTCTAGGTGGAAGGCATATCACACAATGCTCAATGTGATGAGCTCAGGTCCCACTGTTCCTATGAAGTCGTCAATATACATGCGAAGTATTTTTACACCCCAGCAACTGCTCACGAACTCCAAAGCGCAAATTCGACCTGTCCTGGAATACTGTTCATATGTTTGGAGTTCAGCCCCCAAACATACGCTGAAGCTCTTAGACTCTATTCGAATGAGAGCTATTCGCCTAGTCGGTGATACTATTCATTACTCACGAATTCAATCAAATTTCCGTATCAGTAATTGTTCAAAATTAGGCATAGAGGATTGTTGCCCTGAAACAGCTAGAATGCATTTTTATTGTTCTTTGACAAACTGCCCGACCCACATGCATGACAGCTGTTATTAGATGATAGCGCTCATCATCTGGCGTCCATCCCTCACGCCGGAGGCTTTCTGTCTGGATCAGTCTCCCTCCTGGTTTCATCATCCCTATAACGCACTTAGTGGATTCAATAACAATTTTGACTATTTTATCTAACCAAAAATACTGCCGAAATGAATTCATGTTGGAATAAGAGTGTCAGGCAAAGATATAATGATAATAATAAAATAATAGTTTTAATTCATTAAATTCAATAATACATACAATACATCGAATGATTTTTCAGTTAAAGATTTTACAGTTCCAAGTTCACACGTGCACCTAGGTTCTCCCTGTCTGTGCATTTGTGAACTAACTGTTTTCTGTAATATATGTCACTTGATTTTAAATCCATGTACAGTGCATCCCAATTTGGTTGAGACTGCCAGGTTTTGCAGATTTTGCATAGCTGCTTCCGTACAGAAGATACAGGGTGATTTTGAAAATTATTACTTTCTAAAACCCTTCTATATCTACGAAGTCATTGGAATACTATCGAGCTCAAAACTACTACCTAAGAGGATATTATCAAAAATATTTTTATGTTCAACAATATATAATGTAGCCTTTTTCTAGAATATTTTCTGGGTATTTTGGGAGAAATATTAGTTAGAAACATTTGAGTCGAAATATGCCCTTCATCATCGAAAGGGCATATTGAAACATTATTTTTCATGTATGCATTGCCCCAATTTAAAAAATTTGTGCATGAATCTGCGAAGTTTTGATATTAAATTGTTTATCTGTTATGTCCATTTCAGATGTTTTTCGATTATTATTCCTGAATACTTTGTTATATCTGAGCTATCCCACAAAAGCCTATTTCTACAGAAAAACTGCTATTGCCATTGCTATTGCGAAATAAACATCATATTTTCCACGACCCTTCTGGTAAATTCACATTAGGTAGATGATTTTCTGAGGAACGCGATACCACCAAAACCTACATTTCTCAACAGTTCTGGGTCATGTCGTATTAGAAATAAGAGATCGATATTAAAAATTGTGGAAATACAAAATTGGTAAATAATCCTAGTTGGTTCAGCCGGTTCAGCCCATGCATCAAGTCAAGGAAGGATTTTAAAACTTTGTTCGAAAAAGGTGTCGTTCTGTTCAGTCTATATGGCTTTACTAATACACTCGAAAAAGATCAGAATATATATCATTTCATAGGTAAGTTATTGAACCTAGACTGCCATCTATTTGAATGGGATCACGAAGTGGGAACACTGGTATGTACAGGCTGTCTCATTTTCGATGTCCTTACGGGATATCTTGCTTATTTTTGAAGATACAGATTTGCGGTTTTCGCGAACGTTGGCTACTTTTTTGTGAAACTCACGAAACCGTGAACACAATTTCCATAGCCCGCTTCGTTCCTGAGATACAGGGCGAAATTGAAAATATTGCATTTTGGGACCCCCCTGTATCTCAGCTATCTTTCAACTTAGAGGAAAAGTTAGAACTGTTTCTTCGACAATTTTTCACGTAGAATCCAGAGGCGTAGTCAGATTTTTTTAATGAGCTGTCGTTATATAGATATAACCCAAAGTTATGTTTTTTCAAATAGAATACCCTGTATATTTTTCAATATTTGAAACAAGAAAGCTTTGCGCTTTTCAAAAATATATAACACTTACATGATATTTTGAGTATTAGTCCTGTATTTGGGTAATTTTCAGTTTTTTATGTAGGTTTCTTATTAATAGGCCTTGTAAAAATGTGGCAACATTATCCACTTCACAAATTTTCTTATTTCCCTCATTGCTGACAGTGTTTCGTCACACACTTACCACATTCACCAATATTCAGTACTATCAATTGACTATGAAAGGTGTGGACCTAATTAGTAGGTAGCTATGAAAAAAAAAACACAAATGTGTCACCTACCTGTTGAAGTTTACAAATTTTTCATACAATGGCGAATAATAATCCAGGATATCAAACTACGAGAAATTAGATATGGTTGGGATATATTACCAAGTTGGCTTCAATGCAAATCAAGCGAAGGACCTATATTTTGAAAGGTATTTGCTATCTCAAAATTTCTGGGTATCAGTTAGTTACAATATGATGAAAAATTTAGGTATCCCGAGAGGAGACAACCAAGTAGGAGAATATATTCGGCAGACTGAAAGAAAATTTGGAAAATTTTGGATCTTTTGAGAAGCCTAGACCAAAAATTTATAGGAAAGAAAATGCCGAAAACGATGAAATTAGTGTCCTTGCAAAGGTAGAAGAAAGCAATAATGTACTTCTTGCAGAGAAATTGAAGAATCATTTGGCATTCCAACGACAAGGGTTTCCAAGATATTGAAAAAGAACAAATATACCCCCTATACATACCACAAACTATTCATTATTTGAACCCGGGTGATGCTGTGAAGCGCATTGAGTTTTGTAGATGGTATATCCAAATGAAGAAAATATAAATTTTGGTCGTTCGGTGGTATGGTCCAATGAAAGCCATATAAGTAGCGCTGGAATATTTAATAGAAATAATCATCGTTATTGGTCAAATGAAAATCATCACATTACGGTGGTTCGCCAACAGCAAGGCAGATTCGGCTTTAATGTATCTTGTTTCGTTTATGGAGTAAGACTAGCCTATCGAATTTTTGACGGTAACTTGAATCACCAAAGATATTTGGAAATTTTAGATGATTGTCTTTCTGAACTACTTGACGAAATTCCGTTGGCTCAATTCAGACACAGTTTCTTCCAACAAGATGGCGCACCTTGTCATAACGCAGGTGCCATCAGGGTTTATCTTGATGAAAGATTTCAAAACCAGTGGATTGGTAATAATGGTCCCATTCACTGGCCGCCAAGGTCCCCTGACTTATCGATATTAGATTTCTTCTTATGGGGCTATGTAAAAAATAAAATATATCACACGTGGCATGAAAATCGAGATTCATTGATGAATGCTACGAGAGAAGCTTTCGAATATTTACGTATGAGACCTATATTTTTACTCATGAGGAGAATTGATAGAATTGTTTTGTAGTAGTGTTTGAATTTATTGTTGTATCAAATTGTTTTATGTTTAGTTGTTTTATTGTTTTATCAAATTGTTTTTATTGAATTGTTAATTGAATAATCATTTTGAATGAATACTTCTCATTCTACCCTATACAAATGAGTGGTATTTAAATATTGCGCCAGAATATCTATTCTAAAAGTAGAAGTTATTTGTCTTGACCTGCCATAAAAAACTGAAAATTACGCAAATCCAGGACTAATACTCAAAATATCATATAAGTGTTATATATTTTTGAAAAGCGCATAGTTTTCTTGTTTCAAATATTGAAAAATATACAGGGTGTTCTATTTAAAAAAAAAATCTGACTACGCCTCTGGATTCTACGTGAAAAATTGTCGAAGAAACAGTTCTAACTTTTCCTCTAAGTTGGAAGATAGCTGAGATACAGGGGGGGTCCCAAAATGCAATATTTTCAATATCGCCCTGTATCTCAGGAACGAAGTGGGCTATGGAAATTGTGTTCACGGTTTCGTGAGTTTCACAAAAAAGTAGCCAACGTTCGCGAAAACCGCAAATCTGTATCTTCGAAAATAAGCGAGATATCCCGTAAGGACATCGAAAATGGGACAGCCTGTACAACCAAATGCCATCTTATTGATTCTGCCTAAACTCTGAAACGTACAGTCAACTTGATAACAGCATTTTATTCATTATAGTGGAGAATCGCTCGTATGTAAACCGTTAGATGGCCACTGAAAACGATGAGAGATAACATAATGTTTAAAAATATTTTTGTGATCGAAAAAGATTACTGATTTCGACAAAATAATGAAAAACGGTGTGTTAAATTTGGAAAAATTGATTTGTAGTTTGTCACGCTTTCAGTGGCCACCGTGAAAAATATCTGATGAGGGCTATGGAAGGGCCACAACGCTGCATATAAACGCTGCATATATATGTAAATATAGACTGGTGTCCCAACTCCCTTTACCCAGTCACTATGAAAAGTTTTGTATTTTGATAATATAGTAATATACACTGCATGAATATATTCAAGTATAATAATAACTTTATTCAGAGAGAATAATACAATTCAAATAACTACATGTTGTAGAGAATAAAGTAAATTGGGATGAATTATTATTACCTTACTGAGACTTCCCAAGATCGAAACTAGATGGCGTCACTATGCTGATCTCGATGATCTTGTAAACTCTGAAAAATACGATTTGAATTCGAAAACCACCACGAATTGAAGATTTGAGCCATTAGATATCCCATTGTCCTTGTGAATGAAAAAACTAGTGGACTGGGATTGTTGTTTTATTAAGAAAAACAATGGCTATATCCATTGCTGTCAGATATCCGCGGATTTGACTTTACAGGATCGACGATCGTATAGCCATCTCTCAAGCGGTGCGGCCTTAGCGAGGTTGTTTGACAGCAAGGTCTGTTTTTCCTGGCCAATAGCAGTGCGCCTGTGGATGACGTCACCCGTTTACCCGGAGTAGCCTGGCGATAACCCAGTGGTCATATTGTGGGTTAGAATTTAGAATTTCATTTAACTTTTTTCTATCTTGATCCTTATTTTGGTATGATCCAATTCTTCCAATTGCTAATCTTAGGTTCATTTCCAGCGAATAGTATTTTCGACGAAATGATCTCACCTTTGTGATGAGACAGTATATAACGATATATCATATAGTTTGATGATGCTGTTCGATATGGTATGTAGGCATAGATGCTCGAGTGGCACTGCACAAAAATTATTTTTTATGGTACTACACTGATACTACATGAATATCATGTATTATTACTAATCAAATTCCAAAAACCCTTGCTATTCTGAAAGAAATTGATTGGAGACAGTAGCAGATATCATGAACCAATGCCAGGCCAAAACAAAACTAGTGGAGAGCGCATTGGAAAAATAATGAAAATTCCAAATTTTATAAATACTTACACGATGATCCTGATGATGATAGAAATCAAATTCTAAGAAGTTGGGGAAACAGTGTTGTCATATTTTCACTCCCCGCTACCCGCTCACCCCTCCCTAAAGCCACCTTATGAGGTAACCTTGGTTTGATAGTCATATGTTTCGGAAGGAAACAACAATTGAAGAGTTGTTTCACCATTCTATATCCATCTTGGCCCTGGCTAACAGAAAGCGGACTGTCGGGAAAAATGAGAATTGGGAATATTTTTTCTAATATTAATTTTTCTTCTCAGGTATTTTCAATGTGGATTGGATGAGGTCAGTTTTCAATCTGATGTCACCTCTGAGGCTTTACTATTAACTATTGAAGCAGTTCGTCGATTGAAATGATTTTCATGGCCGACCGTTTGGACCATATCTCCGCCATTTCCATTTAGATCTTGAAAAAGAAAATGTTGCAAAAGTGCAGTTATATCTGAAAATTCATTATGATATCGAGTGTCTCATTTGGAAAAAAATATTACCAGTGGAAACGGAATTGGAAGTTCTTCGTTTTATAATGAGAACACGTGTATTCTTGTATTATTACGATTACTTATTCATCCACCAACATTTAGTCAACTGTTTCAGTTTCCATATGCGACACGGTATTTTTCAAATGATTCAAGATTGGAAATGTAATATCTGTTGACAAGTAGATTGTCAACAGATTGACAGACTCCTTCCAGGAGAACGATTTCGAAAAATTGAAAATTCCAAAGGTATCTGTGTCAGATTGTTTCTTTAACAAAATATTAGTTTATTCCATTCCAGACCCCATATGATATATATCGTTGAAAAGTGTAGTATCAATTTTGTTGTTTTGAATTTGGCGAGATAATTATAAGTTGCACTGGTATACCTATCGTCATGAGTCATCATTGTCAAATTTCAGTGTTCTGTGTGTTGGGGTTACGATTATGACAATGTTCGAGGTAATTGTTAGAGAACAATATTTCCCGCCATTATGAGCGTCACATTTGTCATGCATTTTTTTCACTTCGTGGAAAAATGAAACGAAGTATTACGGCAGCGTAGAAGGGCCAATATATATTTTTTTTATTTTTCGCATAAATTCTTAGTATTATTCCGAGTTGCAACTGGAATTCAATCGAAAAGCAAAAGAAAACTATCCTATTACATTCAAAAAATGCATCAAGAAAGTCAAAATTATTTTCCTCGTTTGTAACTCTGAAAGTTCGTCATTGAGTTTTTCTCGAGAAAAGACTACGAAACCTGTGACTATATATTAAATATACAATCGTAGAATTTTGCCAAACAACTTCTCAATAGAGAAGCACAATGCATACTCGATATCATTTGGTGAGGTTGTACCTATTGTACGGGTTGAGGTTGACAGCCATTTATTTCCCTTCGTGGATGCGAGTCCTATTTGGTGGAGCTCCGAACACTCTGTCTAGGTATCCACCAATTTGGATTTCAAAGAAGCCACATGTAGATATCTCGTTGTATCATCAAGAGAAATGGGTTATGCTATTGAAACTTCTTCACGCTCTTATCTGCCTCTTGCACAAAAGATAAACATTGAACAATTTCCAGTGAAGAGGAAGAGCAACAATAGATATACTAGAAAAACAAGCCGTTAAAGATATCCAAACACATTATGTAACCAACGTAATGAGGCCACATAATGCATGCTCCACGAACACGGGATAGTCGATCCAGCTCTTCTTCCAGACGCAAGTGACGCAAGACATCGCCATAGCCAGCGGGTGGGAGACATCAGCCATCGCGAAGTCATCGCGCAATCGAGAACTGGAAGGCGTCAAACGCGCTCGCGGAGTGTCTTTTTCTACGTCTCTGGAAAGAGAAGACCCCCTTGACCCACCCGCCTGGTCAATACCACGCTGTAATTAGGGTAAGTCGATTTTCAGTAGTAACAACGCTAGATAAATAAGTATAAACTGTACACTCATCAATTCAAAGACATGAAGTGGATCCTCATGTCTGCAAGAACATCGTATCGCTCTTGGAATTCAAACACAATACTGTACGGGTATCATGCTAGAGGAGGATCATCTTCAGTACAATGTCCGGTACTCTGGTGACTTGTGACACATGCCACTACGTAAAATTTCGGGAAATATTTGTTGATGGTATGTGATCGTATACCAAGCAGAACTGTCGCGGTAGGTACAAACTTCTTTGAACGTAGCCTTGTGATAACGCTGTTATCAGTCGAAACGTATGAGCGTGAGGAGCGGAGAGTAGAGAGGGGTCCGTCGACGATATATTATTAGTATATTCGTGAACTCGAGTGTTTGGGAACGGATCGGCGTTGCCAACTGAGTTGAAATACAGGTCGCTCCAGATATTTATCGGTTTGGTGATTCAAGGGTAATTCTTATTGAGATCAGATGAATTAGATTGGTTGTCTTCAAACTACCTGTCGGAAATGCACCGAATTCACTGACGTCATCTATGACAGAGAATAAAATGAAATCAATATGCAGGCTGATTCACGGTGGATGGCACATTGGACGTTTCTGGTAAACCAGACAACAAACAAATCATTTTGAAAATTTGATATTTGGACATTCTCTACCCATCTCAAATATCTTTGAGGATTCAAATTCGCTATTATTAGAAAGCGTCTTCATAAATGTTTTGACAACTTTTCTTGATATATCCCCACCTACCTATTTGTAACTGTTCAAAAAAAATCTTCGGAATTCGTGACCTCTGAAAAGCAGATATCTTTCGAGTGCTGAAATACTAATGGTATCGAAATTCGAGTTGATACTTGAGGGATCACCCCACTTCGGCCAAATCTCAGTTACTTCAATACAGATTGGTTGGAAAATACAGGTATTTCTGTTTGAAATTGACTGGAAGTTGGTAACTAGGGTAGATGGCGTCCGTGGCGAACATGTGGGTGTGCGCTCCCATAAGATAGTAAAACACACCTCAGATAGCTATATAGATAGATATTCAAAAGGCACTTCCGCATAACAATTGTAGGACTTTTATGATTCCAAATAATCAAAAATTTTTTCGTTGATAATATCCTAATTACCATATATCAGTAAATACAGGTCTATCAATATTTTCCTGACTATGAAAATATAAGGAGTATACCTGAGAGGATATCAAAAATAAAGAAAAAACTTCAGCGCAGGTACTCAGTCAATAATAAAAAAAAATTATAAGAAATGCAGGAACTTTTCCAGAAAGGTTTTTGAATATGTACTCCTCTTGCTTCAGTTATATCTCCAAAATTTACCAAAGCAGTTCCTCTGCCAATGACCTACGAGTATGTTCAGTTTGCTCAATGATCTTCCACAAACAGCATAGAAACATAGCCGAGCCGAGTCATTTAGCGAAGCTTTCGGATGAAATGTTTATTTACATCATCAATGACATCTATAAAAATATTAGTGTAAAAAAATTACATAGTAAAATAGATGATACATTACTTACTAACATGAGGTCGTTACAAAGGAGTTGATGAACATCTCAGGAAACTATCATTTTCGCTCCACTTACATCAAGTTGGTTGGCTTGGAAAAAAACACATTGACTGCGTATTAGCAAAGTATACAGTGTATCAGTAATTGCAATCATTGTATATCACAAAATATAAATATTGATGTTTGATGTACTGGAAGGTTTCGAGAGTTTTCAGTTTCAGTTTTCAAGGATTCTCCATTGGAAACGGGTTCTTCCTTGATTTTTTTTTAATATAATCATTTGAAAAATTCCATACCTAATCTGTATTCTATTCATGTTCTTTTCTGCGCGCAAACTATTCTATGTATTTTTTCTTCTTGAATGATATTCATTGAATCTTTATGTTCGATTTTTTGGCGCCCATTACTGATGATTCGGAAAGCTGCTGAAATTTGTCTTTCATATACAAGGTGGCCCAATGAAAACGAAACAAGGTATGCATTTTACTGAGAGATCAAGAAACTAACATTATGTAATGTTGGATAGGATAGGATTAAAATAAAAAAAGGCACTTCTCAGATGAACATCGTTCTAACTACAAAATGAGAAATAGTGATTACTGTCCATCACTAGCCGATTATTTTGATTATTTTCTCGAAAACTACTGCATTGAATTCCAAAAACAAGGAAGCGTTGGTTGAAGATTTAGATTACCTTCAAAATGATGTATCACTTGAGCCCTCATCCCATTTGAGATTCAAGGGTTGGAGCTCACCCCACCGAGGGGTTTGAAGTGAAGAAGTGAAGTGAAGAAGTTGAAAACATGCACAAAATATTTCCCCCTGGAAAGAAAATCGACCGGTTCGAGTTTTGAGAATACGAAAACTATGTCAAATCGGCCTTGTTTCGTTTTCATTAGGCCACCCAGTATGTATTTCATTTATTTGTAAAAATGTCCCTTAAAATTGTTATCTCCATTTCGTTTTTGGTACCCAGGCTATTTGATACCAATTTGACAGTAACGTTGTGCAGTCTCGTAATCATATCGACATTTTCGTCACTCCAGGAACGATGGAACAAAATTATTCAAACTTTTGTTCTTTCGATTATTATCTTTGAACAGTGTGATAACATCATGAGCAGGACATGTCAAGAGTTTGTTGAAATGTATCAGAACCTACTACTAATGAACCTCAAGAAATATGTATGAATTCAGAACAGTTTCAATGCGTTTAGAAAATTCAAAAGAACCAAGAAACTTGCATGTGAGAATATTGAATACTAAAAAAAATATGTGGAATATTTCAAAACACGTTCGAAACGCTGGCCATCTACTTACAGGCACTTCGATATGCGGGATGACGGTGTTAACTGTTTTTGTCGTAGCAGATCTGATGTCATTCCGATCCAAATCTGCAAATGCGTGAATAATCCTTATCCAGCTCGTCTTTCGTCTCCAGCGTTCGTGTGTAATTTCGAGTTGAAAATATCGGCATTTCGAAAACAGCTTAGCGGAATATTGAGATTATGAAATTGATAGTGATTTTTAGAATTGTATTATATTGCAGGTTAATGTATTTGAAATATGGAATTTGCTTTCTGCTTTTCAATGGAAGTGGCAACACCGCATTGTCAAAAATGTTTTAGTTGGTTGGACGAACGGTTCTTGGGTAGAAAATGTCAGCAAATGACAGCAAGGCTGGTTCCAGGGATACGTGTCATCCACCGTGACTCAGCCTGTATAGTTAGTAATCCAATATTATTGTTATCTCTAATAAGCAACTTATCATTGATGTATGATGAGAGACGGGATTATATCACAAATGAAACAAAGTATCTTTCATCATTTTGTATTGAGCTTCCCTACTACTGAACACATATCCTTGGGCAATGTTCGTGAGGGCGGCAGGAGTTTGTAACGTCAGTGGTACACATACCTGAATGACTTGCTGTGTGAAACAAACCAAATACTCATGTCTGAATATAGGTTTAATATTATATATTCTATACTAGATCGAGCTCAAAAAGAGAGAGAGAGAGAGGTTGAGTGTAAGAGAGTGCACACCTGTTAACTTTGTTAACAGGCAAAGCGCTAACTCTGCCTTTTGACAGTGCTCATTCTACATTGAACTTTATGTTTTATAATAAGACTGTCAATAAAATCCTCTATTATTATTATTATTATTAGGAATTGAAACGACCATTAGAACATCAATTGGAGACGCGCTATCAAAAATCAGCTGACTGTTGGCGTTGTCAAAACAATTTGATATGCCATGTCATTGTATGGAGAAATACGACATATTCAGTTATTTTCATTCGAATCGAGTTATTAGTGAGATTGTTCCCTCAAATCTATTGTTTAGCAAAGTTTATTGACCCATAAGTGTGTTGAAACAGAGAGACTCAGTTTTACTTGATGTTGGATAATTGAATATTGGTGAATAATCCTAATTGGTTCAGCCGGTTCAGCTCATTAAGTCAGGAAAGGATTTTCGAACTTTTTACGAGATTTTGATATCCTGTTCAGCCTGTGGCAGTACTAATAGATTCAAAAAAGATCAGAATATATCATTTCATAAGTGAGTTATTGAATAACGTTGAACAAATTTCAAATAGCTCAATAGAACCCTAGTTCGCGCTTAGAGAAAGGTAGAGGAATCTAACCAATGAAAAAAGCAAACGAGAGACAGAGGCAACCAGCAGTGATCAACTGACTGTTGTCAGAATTGTACCTTTCTTTGTTGCACATTCAGACGAATCGATAGCTCTTTCTTTTCCTCATGGTTTTTTCAATGCTCCTCAAGTCGATGGCGACAGGTCTCGAGCCTGACAGTGTAGGGGTGAGCAGCCTGAGCTCGTCTGGTTTGTCTACTAGGAATCGCACGTGGTGGCATGATATTTCCGTTTAGCACCGACCGTGGAAGTATCTATAAAGAAGGCAGAGATCGCCGACCTTTCTACGATGATCTAGAGAGGTCAATGATTTGGTGAGTGTTGTGGTAACACCCAGCATGGATATTGACGACCTCATAGCAACAGTGGTACCCGACATCATCAAATTGGGCATTATGTGATCTGCCTTCTTGGTGTACATACGAGATTGAGTTTTAGTTACGTTGAACTGTACTAGATTCTCAGATTCCCATTTCATAATTTTTGTCAGATCCTCATTCAAAGCATCAACCTGTCTTCGTCTTGCACCTCTGGCCTCGTTGGATGATAAAGGGGCTCTAGAGGAAAAGGCGGAATGAAGTGTACTATCATCCGTAAAGCTATGAACTGGGCTGGAGGTCACATCCCACAAATCATTGATTTGGAGCAAGGACGAAGTTGGTGCCAAGACAGAGCCTTGTGGAACACCAGCATTGATCGTCATTGTATCAGACGAGACCCCGTCTTCCACCACGTAGAGAGATCTATCTGCAAAGAAACTCGATAGTAAAAGACACAGTTGGGGCGGCAAACCATATGACGGAAGTTTCGCTAGGAGGCCTTGGTGCCAAACTCGGTCGAATGCTTTGGAGATTTCCAAGGCTACAGCCAGAGACTCCCCATGTTTCTCTATTGAAACCTGCCACTTATGTGTCACATAGGCAAGCAGATCTGCTGTTGACCTCTGGTGACGAAAGCCATATTGCCGGTCGTCCACGATTCTTGAGCTCTCTAGATATCGAATGAGCTCGATGTTGATTGCTTTTTCCATTACTTTAGAGATCACAGATAGTAGTGCAATCGGTCTATAGTTGCTAAGGAGGGTTTTCTTGCCCTTCTTTGGAATCGGTTCTTCCCTTCGATCATTGAACAGACTTGTTGTTCGGAGGTTATTCCACAATTGGAAATACGCCGAGTTCGTACGAAAGGGTGAATAACCTGTAAATAACTGGTGTCAGTTCTGGGGCACATTCCTTGAGAACAATAGGCGGTATGTCATCAGGCCCCATAGCCTTTTCGACATTGATGCTGAGCAGAATGTGTCTGATTGTGCGTTGCCGGAAGACAATTTCTGGCATACGGTTATCGATGGTAGCGATTTCGGGAAGTTACTGGCCTCGTGGATCCAAGGTATAATTGTCTGCAAACATTCTGGCGAAGGTGTTGGCTTTTTCTTGTGGTGTTGTAGTCAATGTATTATCATCCTTTGTGAGGGGAGGAAATGAGCTAGAAGTGAAATTTCACCCGATTGCCTTTGCAAAGGTACGAAATGATCAAGAACCATTTGGGCACTCTATGAGATTTGATCTTATCTTCGCGTTGTATGCCTCTTTAGACTCATCTATCGTTCGATTGCATGTATTCCTACCTTCAACATATACAGCTCTAGTTTGCGGGCATAGGTTTCTGCGCCAACGACGGTATAATGCTTGCTTCAGAGCGACGACTCTAGAACAGGTTCCATTGAACCATGGTTCACCAGTGGTTTGTGATTTGGTGTTATGTGGTATGTAAGTTTCCATTCCCAGCAAATCTCTTCAGCACATTGCGTAGGATCTCCCGATGCAAAACACATTCACCTCCAAGGAAACTCAGAAAAAAACATGCGAAGGCCATACCAGTCGGCTGAATTGTAATGCCAAACAGTTGGTTGGGGTGTTGGACTGATTCGCAGAGTGATGTAAGGACATATTGTGGAGATGAGTGTGTGGTCTGAGTTTCCTAGTGGTGCACGAACTCTCACTTCATAAGGTTCTGGATTGTTAGTGAGGAATAGGTCGAGCGTATTGGCATAATAATTGCTGGTATCAGGAATCCGAGTGGTTTCATTTATCAGTTGCTCAAGACCATAGGTGAGGGCAAAAGCCTCAGCCAGGCGTCCTGCGTTATCCGTTTTGTTTGAGAAGTTGAGCCAGGTGGAGTTGTGAACATTGAAATCCCCCATGATGATTTCAGCTGCTGGGTGATTCCGTTGGATGAAATCGAATTTCAGAGAAAAAAATTCTAAAAGGTCACCAGTTCTTTGACCATATCTTCATGTGTCTTCGTAGTCGTTCGAAATTATCCAATCAAACCCAGTAATTTGCAATAGGGGTGTGCAGAAATATCGATATGACGATATATCAAATAACGGTCATGAGAAAATAATATCAATATATCTGTATATCGATATACAGTGTGTCTCATTTGAGATGGAAGAACCCCTGCATATTCCGTATTTCCATAGGAGTGAAATATTAAGGGTAGATATAATGACCGAATGGGGTCATCTTCAGTGATACACCGCTCGCTAAAATTCATGGAACCATTGACATTTTCGGAAAATGACACTAGGAGACCAGGTAGATCATAAATCTCTTCGGACTCAGAATAAGGACATCGAGAATCTCAAAATGTTATTTTTTTTTCCTGAAAGTTCGGAAAATTCTATTTCGTCTCACTTTTCAAGGAATCATTATCTTCCGTAATTATTGTGGTAGATATCTAAGATTTGCATGGATGAGAGAGATACCGAATATACAGTTAGTGACCAAATAAGGTCATTTCAAGAATACACTGCTCGCTAGCACCCATGGAGGAACTAGAATAAGAATATTCCGAACTGAGAATTTTTCAGGGAAAACTTGAAAGCGAGAAAGATCTGTTTCGGCCCACCAGAGGCCTGACGTGCGACTGATGAGACCAATGGTGGGCCGAAACGGATCTGTCTTGCTTATGTTCGACGAATTGGAAATATCTTCAACCAATATATTTCAATTACATGAATATAAAATTATATTCTGGAAGCCCATATTCAAATAGGAAAGTTCAAGTGCCTTTCGGTGTGACCCTGTATACATACAGTTGATTCAAATTATCAAATATACTGGGTGACCAAATTTCAAGTCATTCGATCGAGTGCTTGAATTCTTACAGGAATTTTTCACATTTTTGCTGGGACACGGTGATAGACTTTTAACACGAAACATATACGCTATTAACTATTCATTAATTTCTATCAAAGGAAATTCAGAGGTTTCTCAGAGGTTTTATAATTCTTCCAGAAATGCATTGGGATGCAGCATGACGGTCGATATATTTCATTGAACAACAAAACATTTATCATGAACAAAATAAATCATGCATGATATATCTACCCGCACTTGATTGCCATTCAGGAAACTTTTATGATATTTTATCATCAACAAAGGTGTCTGTAATCGTATCTAAGTTGTGTATGTATGAAATATTGATTATTCGAATACATTTGAATGATTTAAGGACACCGGAAACATTGGTGTCGCGTCGGGTAAATTACCTCTACATGAATATAAACAATTAACTCTTTACTGCCATCGCATCACTACTAGAAGTCTAGAACATCTGTATCGTAATCATACAATTCATTGTTATTCTCTGAAGGTTTCTTCCCCCACTGCAATCTGGTATTTTACTATTGTTGACTGAGTTTTTCTTTCTTGCCGAGCTCAATTCTCCTTCCTAATGTGAACACGATACGAGACTATAATGATAGCTCATCTGATATGATTTTCTATGAATAAAATTATTCGAGGTACCTCGAAATGTCGTTATAATCGATTTTTACACATAGATTGTGTGCAATTTCAAACCAGAACACCCTGCTAATCTGAAACCCGCCGATAGATTTTCGAAAACAAAAAATCTATAATATTGTACTCAAGAAATATGAACAGATCTGAAATATTCATATTTTAAAGGCTTACCGATGTTTGCTAAAAGGGTCGAAATTCCAAAACGGCTGTTCATTTGAAAAAATGGATTCATGCACAGCTGAAATACCCTCATGGAAATTTTTGAACCAATATCTCATATAGGGTGTTATAATTTGATTACGAATTTCAGAATTTTTGCTCGTTTGATTCACCCTGTATTGATATTTCTATAACTTCTACAGGAAGATGTCTTTAAGTCAGCCAAAAATCAAGACAACTGAAGTTAAAGGAAGTATTAATAGGATCCTCTTTTTTTTTTCTGGGAATATAAATAATAGTAATTAATTCGGAGGAAAATTTTCTATTCTTTGAGCATGCTCATTAACTCGTCTCAAATTTTGGCAAATTCATCCATTATGATCACTTCGACCAGTTAGACTAAATTTTTGAAAGGCTTTGAAAAGTATTCATTTTCCATTCTATTTGTGTTATATTTCGTATAGTCACTTGAATAATATTTTCAGAAAAAAACATGATAATAATTTTTTTAACTTTAGTTTTACTGAATTTTGGTTGGTATAGAAACATCTTCCTGTAGAAAATATCAAGATGAAACATGGGATCTCAGTATTTGTTTTGTTCATTCATTGAATTACCACTTCACCGAATACATGAATTCCTTTGATCCCTATACAGGGTGAATCATAAAAGGAAAAGAATGCGATGAAATAACTAACACCTTATATGAGATATTGCTTTCAAAATTTGTATTTTAGCTGCACCTGATTCGAATAGGCTTTCTATTTTTCGGAAAAAAATAGCCTAATAGTCGTTTTTGAAATTTTGACTCATCGAGCTAAGAATAGCAGGCCTTGAAAATTTTAATATTTTATATCTGTAAACATTTCCGTAAACGATCTAAATAAATTTAGAAAAGTCGTTGAAAATGAATTGCTGATTCAACAAAACTAGCTACATTGTCGTTGCATTGCTGCATTTTCATATTTCTTACATTACTTATTATTACTTACCTACTATTTTCTTTGTTTCTTTTTTTCTCTTCTACTGATGATCAATTCAATATCACTGAAATTGTAAAATGATCTCTTTCTATTTTTATTTAATTTTTTTATTTTCATATTATTTTTTTTATTCCATTTATTTTATAAACTGAAAAGGTTAAGAGATTAAGAGTAGCTTTAGCTAATCTTCGCCTTTTCAGGGCAGATGTATGTACATTTGTTGAATAAAGTCGTATTATTATTATTATTATTATTATTATTATTATCTGTCAACGGGTTTCAAATCAAGGGGTTGTTACGGTTTGAAATCGCACGAAAACTCTCATGGAGTGAGAAATTTTAATGGGCGCTTTCGTTCTCTGAGCGTAACGTAGTGCATAAATCATACTGTATCTCAAAATAGGCAGATTCGAATCAACTCACTCCTATATATGTCAAAATAGCAGAGCCGTGAGAAGGCGATGAAAGGTTACTGTTTTTGATTTACTTGAATATTTTGGAATTCTTCACAGGTGAATTTTAAAGGAAAATTTACTTCAATAAATATGCATGTCATACCAATCCGGTCGATATTCATTCAAGGAGATTGATATTTCGCGTTTTGTTTAAAGAAAATTGATAGAACTTGAGTACACTACTTATCAGAGTAAGATATTTACATGAATAACAACTTAACTATTATGTATCTAGCTTCTACCTAACCTGACTTTATTTGAGATTTTGCTTGGTTCGAGAGATATCAAAATTCAACCAATTCGCAAGTTTCTACCTCGTTAATAATTTTTATGATGTTTGTTTAAAATTCACAAGAGTTTCCTGAATTTATCATTCGAAAGTATGTCGAATACAAATTAAAATTGAATAGAAAAAAATTCTAAAACTTTCTTTTTCCACTACATGAAAAATGTTAAATTCATCATTCTATATAATGACAAGTCGATGACGTATTTATCTATGTCCATGTCATGTCAGAAATCTACAGGATGATATTTATGTATCCAAGTAGAAGCAAGGTTGTCAGTGTTTTTAAATGCACACCCTAGTATTTGAACCCTTACTCGGATAAGGATTTCCATCGATAGGGTTATGACGAAAGGATACGAATATATTGAGGATTCTGTTAAAAATATGTCCAATGAGTGTCAAGTTGACCCTGCAGAAAATATCTCCGTAGCCTTTGAACATTTTAGTATCAAATCTATTATCGTGTAGAGTCAACATCATCACTCGATTGAAATAATATATCATATGAGTATTGATTGAGTCTTTATCATCGAAATTTATATTTATGTCACCAGTCAAAAATATTAAAGTTAGAGCGTGTAAAAAAAAATCAACATTAGATGCAGGTGCTCTTCACATAAAGAAGAAATTTAGTGATCGTTGAACATTATTTCATCTCACCCAGTACAGTTTCACTTAATTCAATTCAATATCAGGAAGATAATGGCATTCTTCGACTTCATCACCATATACCCAAGTTTGTTTCACAAGAATGACCTTCGCTAAAAAGGAAGAAGGTTGTCGCATCACTAGCATTGAATTAAATAGATCCTTGACATCATGTTAATAGATGAAGATGTAACATTCTACTTTTTCATGTCTCGGCGGATCTATTTCAATAATACGAAAAAAAACGTATAATATTACTTCTAGTCGCCAGAAATTCTTACACCTCCACCTTCATCTTCCCACATCAAAAACTTGTAATAGATAATATTAATAATGTAAGCATTGTGGGTGCATGTTCGAAATCATCATAGACTAGAAGAAGAATATTTCCATGAGATGCTAAATGATTCACCAAAAATTATTGATATGTTATGACATGAAAAACTATGTTCCAAAAACCTAGGAAGGGTCAAATGCCTTCGGAGGCAAATTTTATGTTACTTCACCCAAAGGTGAAGTTATAATCAACTAAAACTGAGTGACAACAAATAATATACCTCATCAATTGTTTCATTATTTTTGTATGCTAATATAACTACCCTAGTAATCATGAACTGTTCTGAAATTCTCGTTCTCCTGGGATTGACATTCATTAAATTTGAGCAATTAATAGATCCATGTATAACCTTGTGTACAAATCTCAAACTTATTTTAACTCTTCTATGTTCCAAACTTGATAGATTTAAAATGTCAGAAGATTCATATTGCCTCCTCTGATATCCTAGTTTGGATGTACACATGGCATTTATATTGAAACTTATGTTTAGACCGGCACATGCGCATATATGAGCTGCGAACCGCTGTCATGTTTTCCCGTGCCGTGTTTTTCTGGCTTCCACTTCCATGTTATTATTAGATATATGTCTTGAAACGGAATTGAATCTAGAAACCCTAACCTAACCTAATATGTAGTTGCATTTTTATTGGAACATTTCTATCGTGGTATAAATATACCATACGAATATTCCCCGGAAGCGTTACCTTCACATGATGAACGTCATTTTGTCCGCCCGGTGCTCCGATCGTTTCCAGAGGGGTGGTCGAGTTGCAGTGCCACGTTAATGCAGACATGAGGGAGCTGCTGGCAAGCCATTGGCATCGGGGGAGGCTTAGCCAGGCACGAAGCAGACTTCCGTATCGATCGACCAAGTCGGCCTTTGCGGAATTGATAACAGAATTCCGAGAATTCGGGCGATAACAAATCGAGAGAGAGAATGGCCGATTACGATTTAATTTTTCCAATTGTTGTTCAAAAAGAGCCAATTGTTCTTCCAAATGAGTCATTCCAATCTCGAAATAATTGTTTGTCGAATTCCAAGGTGGGTATATCTTTTTTTTATTATATAGTTTTTGTGGGGTTCTCTCTCCTCGTTTGAACAAAAATAGATAGAATGATGATAATTATCTCAATATATTTGTTAAGTAAGGACAGCTTGCTGATCTGCCCCAAAATGTCACTTCGCTTGGAATTCGATCTAAATTCGGATACCTAAAAGATGAATTCTCTTTTTTCAATGAGAGGAATATTATAATTAGTTTTTTCATTGAAGTATTATTATTTATTCACACGCATATAACGATTCTCCAGAAAATTTACTTCGACATAATTTTCACAAGAACTAGACCATTAAAAATATCCTTCAGGAGTCATTTTCGCCTCATTACAACATAATTATTTCTTGCTTATTCACCTTTGCTTCTATGTTTTTATACACCTAATATTCCGAGTACTGGTTGGCAGAAACAGTTGTTAAAGTCCAATCAATGATTTTCTTGTTGCTTCAATAAGTAAAAGATGTACTTCGGTATACCATTGGGAATAATTAGCTACTTAAGTAGATATATTGTGTATGTCATCTACCACAGTTTAACACATGACAAGGTCGGTGTACCTAATTGTAGTCGAGGTGATTTGCATTGAAAAAGCTAGCTATGGTGTAATAACATTCGATAGCCGTGAAATAGTTTTAAGTAACAAGAGAGAATTATCTTGATAAGTTGACTTTGAAAAAGTTTTTCATTATACCAGTCTGTTAAATAGCTTGAGATATTGAAAGAAAATTCTGCACTCAAATTTTGTGTACAAGGTATTCAAGATACCGAAATCGAATATGTTGAGAGAATACAAAAAAATACAATGAGAATACAAATACAAAATACAAAAAAATGAGAATACAAAAAAAAATAATACAGTGGCTAATAGGTGAAGGGTACATGAAAGAGTTAGTGAAATTTTTTCATTTTATGGCCAGTAGGTACTTGTTGTATCAGTACCGAGGTAATTTCCTCGTAAATGGCTTTCACATGTGATAATATACCTGAACACTCAACGTTCAATGTGAATATTCCACATGCCATTCGTACTCATCCCTTATTATTTAGTTATTCACAAGACATCGTGTGGCCAAATCGTCGTGAGACATCCGTATAGATGAAGTTCAAAAACTGCACGCAAAGTTCTCCACGGAGAATCTAATGTCGATCAACTTCTGGGCGGTCCTATCTTCTAATAGTTTTAATTTCATTTCCTGTAATTATCACGAATGTAGAAATGAATGATAAATGACAAAATGGTAATTTTACAGATTTTTGGGATTTTTTTTTCGTTTCTGTAACCGATGAAACCGGTTAATTTATTTTTCTAGTTTTCGTAGGGGATTTTCTCTCTTCGTTTCTGAAAAATTTAAAAGAAGCTATTATAATTTATATTATATATTATGGACAGATTCGTGATCTGCCCCAGAATTTGTATTCATTTCCTGCAATTATCATAAATTTATGAATAAATGATAACATGGAAATTTTTACAGCTTTTTTGGCATTTTTTTCACCTCGTCCCTAAAGATAGGAATAGTAATTATAATAATTATTTATGATCTGCCCTGAAATATCTCTGCTTCAGATACCTAAAAGAGAAATTATTTTTTGATCTGATATTTGGAAGACAAATTTATTCAACGAATATCAAAATTTAAAGATACTCTTCTCAGTGGTGGACGTTCAAGGAACGCATCTGCTCCCGTTATTAACACAATTATCCTTAGATACTACAAATATATTGAAATATTCACTATAATTACAATTTATTTCTTCAAAAACAAAAAATAGTCAGTCCTATTCGATACCTGTCGAAGAAAAATGAATTTTTGAAGATTGCTGTGATATTGATGAGTTCTTGTTAGTTGATATTGATTTTCTTGTCATACAAAACTCAGGAATACGTTAAACATTTGATAATTACTTTTTGATACCGTTTATTCATCGATAATACCTACCTATCGGATTGTTCAAAAAGGACACTGAATCTGAATATATCATGTGAATTTCCATCAAAACGGGAACATCTTTTGACGTATAGTTCAGATACGTTTAGTTCAGATACGTATAACTTCTCGTATCACTCAATTCCTCACCCATCTACATGCCGCCCTTCAGAATTCGATGGAAAAGCCTTCCTTCCTTGATAATTTCACCAGGAACTTACTTTTTTTTACGAAGTAGGACCTCGATCTAGTGGAGATGGAGAATAACCGTTGAGAAAAACCAAAAAAAGGGCCTGAAAATCACATGTAAAGACTACTTATTGAAATTTCTAAATTTTCATTTAGTCATGGTATATTTTTTGTTGCATTATAGGGTTCATCATTTTTTCCTAAATTCAACGAACATTTCGTGGATAAAAAGTGTATTGTTCATTAGAAAAAACAAATCGAAAAGTCAGAAACGGAAATAACACAATAGGTTTACAATAACTATTTTCACTATCATTTGAAAACAATCAGAAATCGGGCATTAACAACTTTGTTGATTATGCTGCATATATTCATAGCTAACTTGACGATAATTTCGACACAAAATATCAGTTTATCATCAGCTTGCGTTATATCGTTTCATTCAGGAAAATACTGAATCCTACAAGGTAATACGAAATATACCATTACATTCAAAACTAGGTATGCAAGGCAATGATTGTGCTGAATGAGATAAGCATCGTTTTTCGGCGACTATTCCTCCGTGATATCTTGAATTTCGAGTTTTGTATGTTTTACACCTTTCTCCAGCTCAGCTTCATCAGCAGTAACGCAAATTTTGTTGAAATTGGCCAAGCCCTGCCCAATTGGTAGCCCGTTACAACCAACTGAGGGGCTATCCTGGGCATCAACAAAAAAGTTGATTTTTCTGTAAGCATCGGTTGGTACGTTGGAAATTTACATTGATTTTTTATTGAAACTCGGATGACAAATGGCGGAGTAACATATTGTAGCGTTTATTAAAAAAAAAAAACTGTATTGCTGCATTTCTGCATGTTGGGATTTGTTTTAGGATTTTTTCATTACAGCCTCATTTCTTGTCATATTAATAATGGTTCCTTTTCAAAAAAACTCCCTCAATAAACATTTACAGACGATCTCGAGAGTCGTTGCCGTCATCTTCATATTTCCGAGTTTCCGATATGCTTGTTCATTTCTGGGTATTTTCAAAATTTCGTTGAAAAACATAGAATGATACGTTTTTATTTTTCATGACCTCAAATAGGTATTCAATTTTTTGTGGCTATTATCTTAATTCTTGAATACCACGTAATCCGGTTGATGATCATGATTACTTACATATTCCATATCAGTAACCCAGAACCATGATAGAAATAGACCCCTCGTATCTTTGTTACAATTCTGATCAGGAGTTTCAAACTCGATACATCGTCATGAAATTTAGCGAGTATCAGACCAATAATGCAACATTTTATAGGATTGGAGGACGTTTGATGTATTTTGTTCGATAGCATATTTGCGAGGGTTGCCAAAATGATGAGACTCTCGTTCTTCTAAAAATGAGATGTTTCTTTCCTTTGGTGATGAACTTCAGAGTTAGAGGTGTCAAAATATTCGTTAACACTCTATGGTGATTCCATACTCATACATCCGCAATCATCGAATAACAAACAAACCGCTAATTGTAACGTCTGCGTCTGCAAAAATAACGGCTGTTATCAGGAATTGGGAGTTTTTGTTCTTCAAGTGAAATAACATGAATAGAAAACCGACGATATTTTCGAAAAATAAATGAATTATTTGCCAATAGTTAGTGATAAGACAGGTAAAATCGATCATCATTATCGATGTTGAAACAGAAAAACAAAGTAGCTCTTAGCGTGGTTACTCGTAGTCTAATCTTGGATTATTTGTTCAATGTGAAAATCAACATTGCTAAAGATATTTCCTAATAACGCCGAAGGTTTAAGAACAGAATTCTTATCTTATCATAACGTCAATACAAAAGAAGTAGGTACGATGATGGTGTCATATAGATTAAAAAAACACTGAATTATTTTTTGTATTGCAATCCTTATACTCATGGACGATTCTATTCCTACTTGTGTAACAGTACAGCTGAGTTCAGACATCTTGTTCTGGTGTCAATAAAACTATATATACAGAACGGATATCAGAACACTCATAGGATCGGTGATATAAGTCACATCAGAAAAATGATCAGCGGAATAAACAAAATATTAATAAAATATACAAAATAATATTTTTGATGGGTCTATAACTCACTGATTTTGAATGAATGAATAAGTTTCAGAAATACAGGTAAACCCATCAAGGATTTTCATGAAAATGGTTGAACATCAAGGGCAATTCGGAAATTAAAAAAAAAGGGGGATTCAATTTAAAAAAAATCTGATGACGTCATCACACGAAGATGGTTCACTTTGTATATTCGATTATGATTTAAAAAATAGTAAATTAATAATTTATAATATATATAAAATATCGAATTTTATTGTCTATTCACACAATAATGAATTTATATATATTATTATTATATATATAATGAATTTATATATATATATATAATGAATATATTTATAAATAACAAGAAAATTCCCGATTGCCTCTTGAGCATGGCTTACTACGTTTGAGTGTACATTAATTAACATTTCTTGAAGTATTTGAATGCTCATGTTTCGAAAACGGGTGAATGAAATAGGTGTATATACTTTCAGAATCAGAAAAAAATATATCTTCTCAGATAATAGATGATTTACAGGATGTTCCATTGGAAAATGTTGTAAACACGTCAAAATATGACAAAACAATTCAGAATTTTTGACAACGAATACGAATGATGAAAAAATATAAGTTCTGTGCGTATTATTTTTTGATAACTTCCAAAATATCCCCTGTAGGTGGGGTGCAAAAATATAGGGGAAAACCCTGTACATAGCCGAATTTTCAGAACTGTTCTGACCTCGTCAGAATCTTCTCAGGCTAGTGGTGAAAATCCACGTATATTTATTTATTCATTCATTTATTCATTCATGAATAATGCACGTGGATGATAATAATAATGAGCAATCACAATTATGTCATTGTTGAAATATCCTATTCACCAAACTCAAAAAATCAGATCTAACAACTCTTATATGTCATATAAGAGATTGAATATTAAAGATAATAATAGTTTCAAGGTATTGAAAACCGCCAGATGTTCTATTCATATTTAGTTCTTGTAGAATAGAAACTTACGGTAATCTGTCAAAAAAGGGTATATTTTTCGACTATGGTGTAATTGTTGTCTCAGCGAATTTGATCAGTTCATTTCATATCTATCTGACATATCTGTCGATACATGTATATCTGAATTTTATATAAAAAAAATGTAAGCAAGATCTGTATGTTGATCGTCTGAAACATTGTACAATGCCTTCAAGAAGGACTTTCAGATTTTATTTGTTCACTTCATTCATTCTCTATTGCTATATTCTGTAAGTGGACAGATCACTAACAAAAATAACACTATTAACAAGACTTCATCAGGACGTTCAGTGAAACCACCATCAAGGCTCTCTGAGATTCATTGGTTGTTTTGAGGAAGACGGATGTGATTTGAATTATAATATTGTATATTTCCCTATTTGATCATATTTTATGTATTGAGATGTCACTTCTTGTCCGTTGACACTTGCCTCATTATCTACAAATTTTTGGATGTGAAGGAGTGGGCTGAGAAAAGATAAATGAAACAGTGCTAAACTGAACCTGTCTTTGAATTTTCATGATTAAGAATTACTGATGAAATACTAATATTACATATTCTATAATTTCTCTTCGAAATTAATTGATCTGAGTTCCGATATCATTTGCCATTCTTTCTATAATTGTAATAATGTGATGGATTTCTTTCCATGATAAATATATATAATATTCGTGGAACATCGTGTGAGCCAGCGGTGGAATGGTGTGAGAGGAGGAAGTTTTTTGGAATTTCTCCTCGAAAGTTTGGAGGTCGTAAGCAATGAAGATTTACTAACGTCTTCAGGTGACTTGACTTAGGTATCTACCTAGGTATTTACCGAGGTATTTTTAACTATTGCTTGATATTTTTAGTTGATTCTGTAGGACTGGAATATAACCAATCTATAACATCATCTATTTTTCTAGATTTCCTCGAGGATTTTATCTCCTCGTTTCCAGAAATTGAAAATAAAAGTTAAAATAATATTCATGAATATAACATTATTGATTTTCACAACAATTGTAATTGTAATTGTAATTGGAAACCAGTTTGCAAATATTTAATTTTGTATAATATATGAAATGTGTTGAAATTTGAAAATGTGAATATTATTGATTTTTGAAGGAGAGAGAAAGAAATTTTGACTGATTATCGGGTAATTCTTGAAAAAAATATGTTATATCGATATTCCGAAGCTTGGTGGCAACGAAAAGAAAAACTGCATCTCCAATATAACCACGAATACGTGTTAAATCTGATATTGAATACTGATATTAAATACTGTCTGTAAGTTCTTCGAGAAGGTGGTATATTGATTTTTCAGCTTTTAATGGGATTTTCTCTCCTCGTTTCTGAAAAATAGAGTAGAAGTTATTAAAAATTATTGCAATATATTTGTAGTAAGGTCAGATTTAGGATCTGTCCCAAAATGTCACTGCGCTTGAAATTAAACCTTTAGATACCTAAAAGAGAAATTCTCTACCTTGTTTTTGAAAAAATTTGGAAATACAAATATATTTAATAAGAATAAAACCTCTACTTTTCTTGGTGGACGTTTCGGGAACGAATCTGTTCCCGTTCTCAACACAATTGAAATATTTTTGTCTTTGTAAAAATCGGAAACATTGAAAAAAGTTTACGAAGAGAAAAATATTTCAATTGTGTTGAGAACGGGAGCAGATTCGTTCCCGAAACGTCCACCAAGATAAGTAGAGGTTTTATTCTTATTAAATATATTTGTATTTCCAAATTTTTTCAAAAACAAGGTGTCACTGACCAATAGAGAATTTCTCTTTTAGGTATCTAAAGGTTTAATTTCAAGCGCAGTGACATTTTGGGACAGATCCCAAATCTGTCCTTACTACAAATATATTGCAATAATTTTTAATAACTTCTACTCTATTTTTTAGAAACGAGGAGAGAAAATTCCATTAAAAGCTGAAAACTGATATTGTATTGTATAGTTTTTATCAAAATCGCATAATCTGATGTTGAAAAGAGTAAATCAACATTAAGAAATATTCGAAATGAGTAATTAGTCATAGAAATGATACGTATTTTAATTTGAGTTTCTCTTCGGCGTATATTCGAGATGTGCCAAGTGGAGAACAGTCTTATTAATCAAATGAACTACCTCTCTGATTGATGTAGGATTTCAGTGCCTATTTAATCTATCATCTTTGTCTTCAACAAAAATTGATTATCGAATGATGTCGGCAAGACTGCTAGTTAACAATAATATACTATTGTATTTCAGCACTTCTTTCATATTTCCATATCACATTTATGCATCGTAAATAAAGAATGAACACACTATAGTATGAAGACAAGAGTTCTTGTTCTCTAGAGTAATAGTGATGACAAATACGTTTGCACTATTCTGCACACATGCAGATAAAGCGCTTACGCTTATGCTGTTTGTTATAACAGCTAAAGAACTGTGTCATCAAAACTCATGATAAATGCAATAGATAGTTTTAACGAATGCATTTCGTTCTGCCATGAAGTATAGAGTGTAAGGACACTGATCTGTAAAATAGGTCAGCCTGCCTACAGGGTGGCTATCCATGCATTCACACTTTCAACTCGATATGTAACATGTAACTTGGATGAACAGAAGATCTGTTAAAGAAAGAAAACTAGATTTGATAATTGAGGAAATGAACAGTGATGTTCAAAAGTCTATCGTCGTCTGATTCTCAATAACCCCACTGAAACTTATCAATTTGAATTGAAGGCTTTTGAAAGCATTTCAAACTCCATTTCTCTAATCTATGACTCTTTATCTATTCTATTTTCAATAGGCGTTACTGAATTTTTTTTCCCAATGACAATACATCATAGGTTTTCGAATGCTATGGTGCGATGTCTCTTAGAGTAGTATGTTGAATCATTGACTGGAAGATTGGTCATCGATAAATGCCTATAGATAATTCTTGGAACAGTTCAGATGGTTAATCCAATTCTGTCGAGGAATCTGAACGTACTATCTTTCCGAGTGATTCTAAAAGAAACTGAGGATAGTGTCAGTATCTCAGAAATAGTTGAGCACATGTATAACATACTATATTGCCAACGTTCTTCATCATTCACGGATTTACAAGGATTCACGGGGCGGGTATATGTTCTTATTACCCTCAGCATATTTTTTTATAGCAGCATATTTTTTTCCATCGAAGCGCTCTTCATGACGTAATCCACAGAATTCTGCAAATACAGCATTAGTTTTTCTCTTCTGCCTCTTCCTCTAACTTGCCTTTTTGAATTCGAGTAGGCAAGTATCGTTTGGGAATAAAATGTACACTAATATTAGGTCAAATTCATTAGTTTACATGTTCATTCATAAGGAGAGTTTGAGGCACTCATATACTATAGATATACCCGAAGCAGCACTATTAGTTACGAGGTCGATTGAACTATAAATACTTGACTTTTGTAAAGCTCTTTCAAAATGATTTCACGTCATTGACACATTTTACGTAGTTTCTAAGGAATTCAGGGGAATGCAAATAGTGCCTAAAATCTTATTCCACTATTTCTGAAATTATAACAAAATTGCATAAATTATAGTAACTATGAAATTTCATTTCGCTTACCCCTTCATGACATTTTACAACCGAGCTATTCCTATCTAGGTGTCTAAAAATAATAGACATTGTATATGATTGTAATTTGATTGAGGGATGGATAGCTCTTCCAAAATATAAACAAAAATTCTAGTTCCATATTTGAAAAATGAGCAGATTAGAAATAACGTGGTCTTCAATTGATAAACAAGATCAACAAACCAAGTACTGAGAAATTATGCAACTTTGTGATGAACAAATTTTATTTTTAACGAATAGGTTATCAGAAGTCTATTGAAAACGAATTTTTATTACTTCTCACATTATTCTGAATACCTATGAACCACTTCATATGACGCAATACCGTAGAGGCACCTTGAATGAGTTTCACAAAAAGCAACTTTTTCAAATCCAGTCAACCACAAAAGCCGTTTCGGGATAACAACAGTGCAAGTACCTAAAGAAAGCCAGCCTCATGTTTTGTTTTCTTCAGAATATATGTTGCCTTGGTAAGTTTTCACCCCCACCCATAAATTAAAGGTAAGTCCACATTTGAGTTGACAGTGGTATGTGTACTAATCTTCATGTAATATCTTAGTAGCGTATATAGTGTGGAACAGCCAAATGGAATAAATTCGACAATAAACAAATGAGGGTGTGTTGGGAAAAACGCTTGGACACGTCGATTTGTATTTTTGAATACGCATTTTTTTCAGAAAAATTAAATTATATAGAGTGTGTCATGTGACAGTGGCCAATACCAACTTTCTTATTTCAAATGGAACACTCTGTATCCCATTCCATTTTCAAATTCGCACTGGAGAGCTGATTTCATCGATACACCACCTTGGGGTCTAGCGGAAATGATTACAGAGATATAGGGTGTGAAAGATCGAGATTTTTCAGCGTAATGAATTTTTTGTGTCGAAACTATGCACTATTGGTCAACTATTGGTCGAAACGACTCACATGTCTCTCCCAATTTTCGATATACTATCTACTGATATTTCTTTGGGACAGGTACAAGATGAACAATTTTCTGAATTTTGCACCACCCTATATTTGTTTCAATTAAATTACAGTTATTTAAGACAGAGACATGTAAGCCGTTTTGACCAATAATGAATAGTTTCTACACAAAGAAATCCTAAAGTTGAAAAATCTGGATTTTTCACACATCTCTGTAATAATTTCTGCTAGACCCCAAGTGTGGTGTTTCGATGAAATCAGCTCTTCAGTGAGAATTTAAAAATGGAATGAAATACAGGGTATTCTATTTGAAATAAGAAAGCTGGTAGTGGCCACTGTCACATGACACATTTTTTGAAAAGAAAAATGCGTATTCAACAATACAAATCGACGTTTCCAAGCGTTCTTCCCAACACACCCTCATTTGTTTGTTGTCGAATTCATTCCATTTGGCTGTTCCACACTGTATATCGATGAATGCTTATTTTTTTCAATATTATATACCATAGTAGTACTATATAGTACTATATTAATGCAGCTGCTAACGACGCCGGCAGCAATTGTTTATTGTTAGATCTTCAATCACACAGACGAGGAGAAATGATCATAACTGATAGTCCCAAAAATCATTTTTGCCATGTAAGCAGTAAGCCGATAGCCATTTTGATTCGAAAGCTTTCGACCAACCCTACAGATACATCTTGAAAATTTCGCCTGTGCTGCTGTGTGATCGAAGTACAATAACTTTCTTGCTTCCAGGCACAAGAACTCAAAATCAAATTGATAAAATCAAAAAAGTTCCAAAGTTCAGCGGCGTTTATTTGAGCTACTATTTACTGTTCCACGACCTGTTGTAGAAATATAGATGTATTGCCTTCGCCCTGTGTTGTCTGCGAATATTTCCATTAAGATTGATGTTATACTCAAAGATACTCACTCTATTCATTAACTATTCGCAAAGAAATATCATCGTTAAAAAATATAATCTGTTTTGAAACGAGAACCGATCATTCATTCAATTGGAGTACGATGATTGTTATCAAAATGATTCTCATCCGCGATTTTTGTTGAAGCCATACGCACCAAGTTAACGAATCGATCAATATTGTACTGGATGCTATGTAGATTATAGGAGGTTAATTTTGTTTCCATTGATAAATTATGGAACTTCCTACTGAACAAATACAGTTTTTCATTTCATGAATATAGTCAAAGTGTGAAGTTCAGACTTATCCTAATCAAATTCTAATTATTGGGCTTTTAATTCTTCTCCATTGATTCAATTCATTAATTCATCAATCCATTAAATACCCCCCATCAAGTCATCAATTCATCAAAACATCAATGATGATGACCATCGATCCATTCATAAGGAAAAAACTGAGTTGCTTTCTCAGAATTCGGGACATCAAAGATACGATACTGCACATGCTTTCGAGTTTTTTTTTTGAGTTTGTTGGAAACAATTATTGGGCTTCGATCACACAGCAGTAGAGGAAACATTTACAAGATGTACAGGCTGTCCCATTTTCGATTTCGATTTGAAATATTCAGATTCTCTTTTTTTTGTCAGAAGATGAAAAAAAAATTAGGACAAACCCTTCATATGTATTGATGTAGTGAGAGAATAAACTGTTTCCATTCTTAGGATAATAGAAATGACCGATTATTAGCGGGACACCCAGAATACTTTTATATTCTTGAAAATAATGTACAGGCTGTCCCATTATCGATGTCCTTACGGGATATCTCGCTTATTTTCGAAGATACAGATTTGCGGTTTTCGCGAACGTTGGCTACTTTTTTTGTGAAACTCACGAAACCGTGAACAAAATTTCCATAGCCCGCTTCATTCCTGACATACAGGGCGAAATTGAAAATATTGCATTTTGGGACCCCCCCCCTTTATCTCAGCTATCTTTCAACTTAGAGGAAAAGTTTTTTCACGTAGAATCCAGTGGAGTAGTCAGATTTTTTTGATGAGCGGTCGTTATTTAGATATAACCCAAAGTTATGTTTTTTTAAATAGAACACGTGAAAAATTGTGAAAGAAACAGTTCTTACTTTTCCTCTAAGTTGAAAGATAGCTGAGATACAGGGGGGGTCCCAAAATGCAATATTTCAATTTCGCCCTGTATCTCAGGAACGAAGAGGGCTATGGAAATTTTGTTCACGGTTTCGTGAGTTTCACAAAAAAGTAGCCAACGTTCGCGAAAACCGCAAATCTGTATCTTCAAAAATAAACGAGATATCCCGTAAGGACATCGAAAATGGGACAGCCTGTACATAGGGTTAGTCGAAAAGCTTTCAAATCAAATATCTCAGTAACTGCTTACTTGTTCAAAACGACTTTTGGTACACTCGAAACAATCTATTACATCAGAAATAACCCTGATCATTAAGATGGTTCTATTCGATAAATTGTTATGAAGTTGATAGATTGGAACGATATGAACTATGGTTTCCAGCTTTGTGGTTTCAATAAATATATTTTGCTACCTAAACTTCTCGACCGAATACTTGTGAGACATATTCTCTATAAATATTCACAATTGGAAATACGAGCTGTGATTTTACAAGACAGGAAGAGCCATTTCGTGTGTAAGGTGTGTGTTTAAGCATATAGACGACCTTCTATCTCAGTATAGAGTATAGTTATTATTTCAAACATCAAGCCACAGTGTTGGCTTGAAGCCCAGTTTCGAAGAAAATATTATGAACAGAAATGCCAAACGATTATTTTTCGGGGAACGGTTCCTGTTGGATCATCTTGTGTATCCTTGCTATTTAAAATGTTGCTTGATATCTCGCTTGATATCTCACCAGAATGTTTGACATGAAACATCCATTGCGTTATGTTAATTGACTGTTTTACCATAGGTATTAGGCTCTGCTGATCGGCTTATAACAACAATAACATACGACGAAGGAAGTTCCTCCTAGAGCATACAGGGTTTGCCATATATTACCAAACTTCGCCAGTGGCCAATATTTGACCTATTGAAAGGGTTATAGATATAGGTATTTCAAAAACACATGATGTGAAATGATGGAATTTTGTAAACAGAGTCCGAACTCATTTTCGTAATTACGAGACCATGAAGATTACCTAATTCACATACATATATTATGCGAACTTACGAAAAATATTTCTGTAAGACCAAAGAGGAGATATTCTTATAAGATATCCCTCTTTGACAATTAAGAAATATAAAACCTCACAGAATTCGAATCTTTCTAGAAATTGAAAAAATTATCTGATTTTATTGTGCTGCATGACTCCAGTTATCTAGAATAAATTCTCCTTTTCTATCCAAATTCTAAATCTAAAAGAACATTGAGGCGTGGTGGTGCTGCAATGATGGTGGCACGAACACGAAACATTCATTATCCAACAACGCCATCTTGTAGACAGAATACGAAAGTGGCAATGCTGAATTAACATTTATTTTCGAAAACTCAAAGTAGGACTAGGAAAGAAGACGGTAAATGAGATTTCTTGGAAATAACTAGGCGAAATTTCATGGTTTGTACTTTGTACACATTTATGTACGCTTTCTGTACTATTGGATTAGTTCATTATAAAATGTTACAACACAGCAATAAATGACCTGTTAGATGTCCTGAAATGACCGGAATCATTTGAAAATTGGCGTAGGATTACTTTTGGTCCATCATATTTTCTAAACTTTCCAATGAATTTCTTATACCTGAATTTATTTTTTACGTTCAACAATATATCACACAACGAAATGTCTTGTGGTATATATAACTTCATTTCGACTACCAGCGATAGCAGTGTCAAGAAAAAGGTCATTAGTAGAAGAATATGGACATAAAGTATGATACGTCTATAATGCGGCCATAATAATAAAGATATACCTGTACCTCGCTGTCGGTTGTATTCGCACTGTACACTGGAACTACTTCTGAAACCACGTTGAGGTTGTCAATTATTATATTTTAGTAGGATCCCTCGAAAAGGATGAATTTTGTAAGGAAATACATCGTCGGTATCAGGAAAAAAAATCATCAAACAATGCAAAAAACCAATATGGCGCTCATAACAAAAACCAAAGTTGAATCAATCTTATCAATTATTAATTATCTATGTTCTAATACCTCAATTAATTCTCTATCTGGAAAGTAGATACGGGTAGTCTAGCCGAGAGACTGAAATCATGCCTACAACAAGTGCGCAGTTCTAGAAGCCTCTTCATTTTGTATAGTTACCTACCTACTCGATTAGTTGATTGAATTAATCATATTTGATTTACTCTCTGTTAGGTCTTCCTCAATGAAATGAAACAGTAAAATGGTATGGTGCAACTTTTAACAAAAAAAAAAGTTATACCTACACTATTTACAAAAACTGCAATTTGATAGAAACGAGTTCCCAGGACATAATAATACTACTAAGAGTCTAAGATGACCGTGTGGAACAGATGAAAAAATCATATCCGATTTTCAAGCTCTAAGGTTTCATAAGGGACATCAAAACAAGCATTTTCATTTATGTAAACATATGTGTGCAAATGAGCCGTTAAGGCTGGTTTATTCACTGGTCTTATTCTCTATATTCAATCACTGTATGGTTTATTGGAGTAAATATAGATAGACTAATCGGAGACACCCAGTGGCAAAAATGGAACCCACATCTTTCTCTTCAAGGACGTCAAATTGTCTGCTTTGGAAAGACATCCACAGTTGATGAGTTCGAAGAGAGGATCTCATACAAAGGAAGAAATTATCGTATCACGATAATCTGGTCCAGTTCGACGAAGGACATTCCAGGAGCGACAATCGCAGCTAACTCAGCTGATCACCTTCCATGATAGTATTGGCTAAATGATAGTGAGAGGTCATCGACATCTCTTTGATGTTGTAATGTTTGAAGTGATTGTCAGAGACGGCCGACGGCTCATTGGTGAGCCTTAGGCTCTCATTTCAAAGGTCTCCAGCAAATTTAACGAATGTTTTGGAGCTAAATCTCAAAGCAGCTGTGATGTGAAGCACATTTTGGCGTGAAAAATATATCCCAGCTCTGTGAGGCTATATTAGAGATATTCGCGCCACAATGATCTTGCTAAGAAGAGCTGTCGAAAATACCGTGGCGCCAAGCACATATATCGGTGTATCTCAGAGGTAAAAGTGGTTGGCTTTATGCGAAAAAAAATTGTTGATCGTCTTCCTATCGGAACCTATTGTCCCATTTTAGGATCTTCTCCAAATTGACTTTTATTATCATTGGTGCACCAGATGAATATATAACGCAATGAGAATAGTATGATCAGTAAAATATTGATATGATACAATAGTAACTTTTGTAAGTGGTTTGAAAAAAAGTAATGTGTTTCTTTAAAATATTCCGATTTCAAACTGACCCCTGGAAATTTATTCTAGACATTATTACTGCAAATAGCTGGTGTCCATAGATAAGTACGAATAAACTGCAATTTCCTATGATTACTGATCTTGTGATTGATTTCGTAATCAACTTCGCAGAAATCAAGTTTCTTTTTGCAGTAGTGCTAGAAATAGAACTTTTTGAATCATTTTCGGTTGGTTGACAAGATCACTGAACCGGTTCTCGATTCCACATGGTACAGTTCTGCAATTTTTCAAATGTAATCATTTACTAATAGGTTAAGTACCTTATACCTATCGTACCTATTACAAATCAAACATTATCGAAGTGTTATTCATCACTACACCTGGTTCAAATTTCTCACACCTCTTTTATGGCCACACTATCCTAATAACCCGACCGATTCTTCTAAATTACTGAATGACTAAGAACCAATTAGGTACGACAAGAAAACAAATACCCAGAGGCACTCAATAAAAGCGTTCATTCAGCAGAAATAATTTGAATTCCACTGAATATTCAAACAGCCGACAGAAAAAAGTGTAAGAACATTACGATCAAAGACATTACTTTTTCCACATTTCCTTCAAACAGTATGCACGCATATGTGAGTATTCGCATATATTTGTTGAAAATTCACAACAGCCGATATCAAAGAGTATTTCATTCGAAATCAATCAGACGATGAGCACAGATAAAAAATTGAGATAAATTACCTTTTTCCTCAAGAATTATGAGACAACACTGAGGGTTATTATATTTTCAACTTTTGATAACACGAACGGACAACCTTTGATGTTCAAGGTAGATCGTGGCAGCCAGCGGTCGAGTGTTAGGAAAGAAGGAAGGTATTGAAATTTCATCTTGTTTTAGATTTTTTGAAATAAGAAGGAAATTTTCCGAATTTCCCTGAATATGCCAAACTGTCAGTAAGATTTGGATTAATTCATTTTTTTTCTGCTTTTGTATGATCTTATGTTTATTATTCCGAGATTTTCGGCCCACTCCCATCATTTCGTTCGTACGATCCTTGGTGTTTGCTGGAAACGAGTGAAAAATTATCATTTTCTATTATTTTCTCGTGCGGTAATGAATCACGTCAGAAAAGAACACATATTTTTTTTTAATTTTGGCCTCAACATAATGAAGCGTTGTACCTATATCTTTTTGAAATTATTATTGGAGTATTTTCGATAATTTTATATGGTCGTCTATTTCCAACATAATCTGAATGACGAATAGTGTGTGAACAATTTCCAGTTAAAGGTCGAATCCAAATCCACCAGAGAATAAAATATACTCACTACTTACTACCTTTGCAGAAAGTAAGTCCTATTAGCTAGTTTCATTGGGTGATCGCATTTCATGCAGACAAATCTTGATATGACAAGAGTTCATAGAATCTAGATATTTTTGTTTTGGTCTCCTACTGATGCTCCTCCAAAACGCTGTACAAGCAATAACATACAAATTATTTTCGGTTAGAAACAGCACTAAGAATCATAAACGTGTGATTGACACGGGCATTCGTCGATAATCTTAATAGCTTCTCTTCTTTGTAGTTGCCGTGAGGCCATCAGAGGTGACTATGAAAATCTTTTGTATCATTTTATTGTTGAGCGCGTTGAATACGGCACGTGTTTCGTAATTTATGGTGTTGTTTGGTCAGCTTTGTATTTATCGGTTTGCCAAGATGCCATTCTTGCATATTCATGATATGGTAGCCTCTGATATCCATATAGAAAGAGTCAAGGCCACTTCTTCATTTTAGGACTGACTGTCATAGTTCTTTCTTTGGTTATCGGCTATTATAATATTGATGTGATGTTGAATAGTTTATATATTTATGCCCTAGTAGATATTATACAAGGTGCCTCGAAAGAGTTTACCCTCGATGTTTACCCACTGATTTTTCCAATAGAGAATCGTAGCTGAAAATGAAGAAGGATGAATCAAAAATTCCAGTCATGGTGAAGCTGGGCTATATCAAGAACTGATTCAATAATATATATCAGTCGGATGTTGATTCTCAATTAGAATTAGTATATTTGTTTCTAGTTTTGGTGAGATGGCATTTCCAATAAATGTAAAAAAGGTAATGTAATATTCTACGGAAATGGTATTTGGGCTAATATGAATACTTTCGGTAGTGATAAGGTCCACTTCTTCTACTATTAGGTATATTCCCTCCTTTCTTCATGTTGAACGGAGTGGTTCTCGGTGGCTATAACAATTTCTATAGTGTTATTTCCCTCAGAAATCCTGGGAGTTTAAGTGCTTTAGATGCTCCTTGATGAAGTGGGCTCCTGGTTTGCCGTCTTTTGGTTGACATAGTCAAAGTTTTGATATCTTCAGTTTAATAGAGTTTTATATTATTTAACACAAATCCTTAATTTCTCCTCCGACCCGAGCTACAGCTGGTCTACGCTCAAAATATCATTCAATTCACTATTGTTTTCCATTTTCAACCATTCAACGTCACATATACTAGAGACTATTTTGCTTCTGTACCTAAAACTTGGCAGCATGGGGTATCATAGGAGCTGTTTTTTTTATCTATTACAAACATATTATCTTCTGTATGAGCCTTCGTACTAGCTTGACCTAATATTTTGTTTTAATATCGTTATCTTTTATTGTTTTGCTTCAATTGCCTTCTTCAATGTTACAGGTTTGGAGGTAAGCATGCAAATCAAAATGTTGGATAGATGAAGTGACGAATAACTGGTGAGTCATATCAATTTGAACTTTTTCCTACAAGTATTTGCTGTAATTTCTTACACTGCACTGACTTGAACCATGCTAAAACCAGCTGACTAAACTCTTTTCCATCCGATTCTCGAATGTTTATTTTCTCTCCATTCTATTCTGGAACAATCGAAAATGCGTCTGGAATGACTATCAGTTCAGGATATCGCTAATCAAATGATAGTACATATATTCTTCGATATATATATATATATATATATATATATACTTTTTCTACAATATTCACAAAGATTCAGCCAAATTACAGCATACAAACAGCTCAAGTCTGGGAGCCGACTTGTTGCGCTAGAGGATATATTTGCTCGATCTGTCACTCAGTTGTCAAAATCTATCGCGTGAAATCGAAATCTTGTCCTGTATCGTGTTTTTGCTCAAAGAATTCATTCTTTTTCAATTTCAACTATTGTAATATTCTTTTCGTTCATAGATTTGTGGCGTGTTCCTGGTATCGTAGTTCCGTCTTTTGGTTTGTTTATTTCGTACCTACTTCGTTTACGTTTTTTTTCTTCTGACAACACGAAAGGGAAACCTATAATGGTCGAAGAACATCGTGTCAGCCAGTGGTGGAATTTTGGGAGAGAAGGAAGGTGTTGGAATTTTTCTTGAACGTTTTGAGGTCGTAAGCATCAGGAAAGACTTCCACAACTTTGCCGTTCTTTTGATGAATGATGCTTGGTATAGCGATGTTCGACACGTCCCGAGCCTGAAAGTACAGAGGTGACCAGCCTGAGCTCGTCTGGTTTGTCTACTAGGAATCGCACGTGGGGGCATAATAGATGATATTTCCGTTGAGCACCGACCGTGAAAGTATCTTCAAAAAAGGCAGAGATCGCCGACCTTTCTACGATGATCTAGAGAGGTCAATGATTTGGTGAGTGTTGTATCATCGACTAAGCGAATAGCTCTCTTCTGAATTGAATCTAAGAGCTTAAGCGTATGTTTGGGGGCTGAGCTCCAAACATGTGAACAGTACTCCAGGACAGGTCGAATTTGTTCTTTGTAGATCATAAGCAGTAGTATCTCTTCGCACGAAATAGAAAACCAAGTTATTGTGGAGCAGTTTTCGCAATGTACCTCACATGATCGTCCCATGAGAGAGCGCTGTTGGTGGTGACACCCAGCATTGATTTTGACGACCTCATTAGAACAGGAACAAATTGGGCATTGTGTGATCTGCCTCCTTGGTGAACATACAAGCTTGAGTTTTAGTTGCATTGAACTGTACTAGATTTTCCGATCCCCATTTCAGAATTCTTGTGATATCCTCATTTAAAGCATCGACATGTCTTCGTCTTGCACCTCTGGCGTCGATGGATGATATAGGGGCTCTAGAGGAAAATGCGGAATGAAGTCATCCGCAAAGCTATGAACTGGGCTGGAGGTCACAACCAAAAAATTATCAATGTGGATCGAGAACAAAGTTGGTGCCAAGACAGAGCCTTGTGGTACACCAGCATTGATCGTCACTGTAATTTTGCTTCGCTGTTCCTGATTTTTTTGTCCTGATTATTCGTTATTATGTCTCCTCCTATTTGTGCCGTACCTGTTTGTTTTTTTTCAAAAAGTGTTAATTCGTCTCATGGATTTCCAAGTGATATTTCTTACACGTTACAGGTAAGATAATTAGAGCCCTGATCAAAAGCTAATAATCTTTACTACTGATACTGATTCTACACCTTCCATTTAGTTCAGGTGTTGAGTGTTGCGGATTGGAGACTATTCTAGTGGGAAAAGGTTCCTCAGAAATTCCGTATTTCGTGATTCATGTATCATCTAGGACTGTAGGGTCTCCACATAACTGCATGAACTAGTTATAAGTTCTAAGCTTGCGTGACCGTGACTATGCCATTACTGAACCACGCTGAGAGTAGTAGAGATACTGTTTAATTTGGATTTTTTAGGTTATATTGATTTGACAAATGTTTGACAGGAAAACAACTGAAATCTCGTTTCCTCGAATTGACCGTATGACGGCAGGACTGTATCGGCTACAGAAGCCTGTAGTTGATTGGCGCTGATTGAGCAGACCAGAATATACCAGCTCACTAGATTTTTTCCTCCATATTTAGCCGACAATGTTGAAAACATTGAAAATATTGTAGTCGAAAATGGTAACAGTTCAAGAACTGACTGACGACAGGGTAGAAGACCGTTTGGATTGACCACCAAATATTGAATTATATGTTCTGATTTCCGGAGTTTGAATGATGACCTTCATCCATTAATAGAAAACACATGTCTGTAACTGTTGATGTATTTTATAGTCGTCAAGAAAGTACATCCATTTTTTGTAAGTTGTCAGGTTTGTCATGGTGATCAGAGTATAATGAACACTCAAGTGCGGGTTCAAGAATCTGTGACGTTGTCATTAATGCGATAGCTATTCCTAACAAGACGCCGAGCAAGATTCAAACAAACATCAATTGAATAAAACAAATTTGTATTCAAATTCATAGCATGAAAAAAGTGTTATATAGGTATAACGTATGAAATTCACACAGAATGCTCATTTTCTACTCGTCATGTTTATTTTATATTCAATATATTACTTGTAATGGTATTATTCAGAATTGAACCGAAGATTTTCCATAATTCCCAATACTCCCATCTCAACGACTGCAAATTGTTTACTACATTCTGCGCCTTTGAACCAATCATGGAACTTTCCCTCTTCGCCGTAACCCCAAGCTAAATGTGTCCCATGATAAATCAACTTATTTAGGCACCGATATTCATTCACAACGTTTACTAAGATTCAACTGAGTTTTACCACAGTTTAGAAAATATACTGTAAATTCCGGCACTCGCTGCGGATGTCGCCTTTTACCTCCTTTTCCTCGTTTAGACCTCAGTGGGCTGACAGTAGGCGAGCCTTAGTGGATAGCCTAAATGCACGGAACGTGCAAAGATTAACTTTGTAGATAGGTGATCTCTGGTTAGAGGAAGTCTCCCAAATACGAGTGTTTACTTTGTTCATTAAAATGTTCGCGATGTCTACGTACCTTGTAGTGTTGTGGAAGTTTGCAAATATTGACTGGGTGAAGAATTATTGAATTGGGAACCGAGAACACAATGAATTTACGATGGAATTACGCCCAACTCTTGCAACGCTTGCTTCCAGCATGTTCCTAATGAATCATTAATTTCAGGATTATTGACTACTTTTGAGTATATAATTAGCATTTTTAGTTGTGGGTGAAATATTGTACTATGTTTGTTTCGAAAGATCATATTACGATGGAATGGGGAATTTGTTAACCCTTCCATCTAGAAAACCCATCGATACTTATATCGTGGATATCTTTTATACACCACTAGTGTCATCAGTAACGCACCCTGTGCGTAGCACAGGAGAACGCCATTCTGAAACAATGTATATGAGTTTAATGGATACCATTAGCGCCATGATATCTCTTGGTATGTGGGCAAAGAGTTTATATCATATATTCTCTACTTGATCGAGCTCATAGAGAGAGGGATTGAAACGACCATAAGAAAGAGATGCAGCGATCAAAAATCAGCTGACTGTTGGCGTTGTCAAAACATTCTGAGCCATGCCAATTTATTGAATAATTTCAAATAGTTCAATATAGAACCCTAGTTCGCGCCTAGAGAAAGGAGGAGGAATCCAATCAATGAAAACAGCAGTGATCAGCTGACTATTGGCAAAATTGCACCTTGTTTTGATCGTTTCCATGTTCCCCATTAGTAGATGGGGTATGGTTGCATCTAGTAGAAAATAATAGGGTGGCCCATCGAAAACGTACCGCAAGCCATTACATTATTCCCACAATGAGCGCAATTATTCACATGACAAATTTATTATTCAATATGACGACGGGGCCCAATAGAATGGCCACCTCGGTCACCCGACTTGAGTCCTTTAGATTTTTATTGTGGGGACACATCAAAAGCGTTGTTTTCAAAACACCACCAGACACATTAGAACAGTTGCAACGAAGAATAATTAACGTATGTCGCGAAGTGACACCCCAAATGCTCCAGAATGTACGACAACGGTTTGAAAATAACTTATACCACTGAATGCAGGTTGACGGACAGCAATTCGAACATTTACTTGACTAATGAATGAGTTTTGAAGTACAATTGAATCAATTTTTGAATTTTTTGTCTCACATTATCGTTGGAGTTCCAACGCTCCATATTTTCTGAACGAGTGGATCTTTCTTGAAAAATCTAAGCAGCACTGTATCGGGAATGACAAGCCCCTTCTGAAGAGGTATCGCTTGACCCCCCTTCCCATTTGAAGAAAAATTTTGGTTTCACTATGCTTGTTACGTCAAAATGTGCCCCCCTGACAAACAAACTTGACCTGTTTTCGGATTTTATCGAAAAGTTCTTTCCCAGCCTGTAATGCCTTGCGGTACGTTTTCGATGGGCCACCCTGTATATAATATAATATCTTTGTATGTTCATGAATATGGTTGATGTAGTAGAGTAATGATTTTACTTCATGGGAGATAAACGTATTGTATTCGATAACGATTATCATATCGAGATAATAAATTAGTGACTATTGTTCCTTCAAAACACTGCCGATGCGAGGATTCCTACTTGTCTGGAATTACTGGCAACCTGTTGAGTGGTTGCGGCTTGTTCTTTCATTACCAAGGCGTCATTTCTCTGGCAGTATATTCATGTTCGATATTTAATCCATTGTTTGTTACCCACACTTGTGTATTACTGCATAATGAATCAATGGGAGTAAACTTATCACTCTTCGTTTCATCTGCCGTCACTGCTTCACTATGCTTGTTTTATATCATTATTTTACTTTCAATTTCAATGTTTGTCGAATAGAGTAATACAGTCTGAAGGATGTTCTGAAAGGAAAGGAAACGTTGGGAAGAGTTATAGTTTGGCTTCAACCGTGTGACCTTTCTCGCAAAAATACTATTGTTTTCAAAATTTCGTACCCATCATTTATTTAGGAAATTATCACAACTGTGTGGGTGGGTTTCATATACCAGGTACCCACGTAATTACTAGCCATCTCGTGTTAATAGATATGATACTTGAATTAACATTTTATCATGAGTATTTAGTATAAGTAGATGAAGACAAGACATCTACAATGATTTCTGGCTCAGACGCAATTTCATTTCGAAAGGAAGTGCCTATATGTATATATTTTTCTCAAAAATTCAATTCTATGGAGAATTATAAATGTACCATAACCCAACTTATACTGTTATTGGCAGAATCGAATGAATGATATTGAAATTTGACCACTAGCTGGTGGGTCTACTCTTCAGTTGTTTTGTCATACTAAACACTAAACAGGCCAAAAACAATTGAACTCTAGCCGATGACGTGGGGGTTCTAATATTCAACAATAGATGATGGGATTATAAAGACAAGTCATTTAGAAACTATTCCAATGCAGGTAACATCCCAATCGGAATATACCCTTCGATGACATGTGTGTCAACTCGTGACAGTTTGAATTCGTGCACAGTATAGGGACAAAATTATTGTATCTTATCCCAATTTTGACTTTGAGACAATATTTGAATATGAGAATTTCCTATGAACTTCTATCAGCGCTTGCTCTATGGTTGATGATTCTTTGAGATTCAAAAACACTATTTCATCAAAATTAACTTTTTCAATTCAATTCAATATGTCACCAGATTATCTGATTTCAAACTGATATAAAATTGAATGAAAATATGAATACTCTGTACTTTAGAGAAAAAAAAACAGTGAAAAAAACACATAACCTTAAAGAATTTACCAATATATGTTGGCAACACTGAGAAATCTTGAAACAGGAAATAATATCTGATGTTCATCGATCTGCGATCTGCGATATTTGGTTGGAAACTTGGCTGACAGTTTTTGCAGTTTCTACAATTGAGCATAGAACTGCAGATAAAAATATGTGATGTAAAACAGACCCAACGTATGAATTGTATCACATTATAGATCTGGATCAGATTTGGAAAACAGATAAAAAAGAAGGCACGTCAACAATTATATACATGGGGACACAGTTCAATATGTAATAATAATCCTTCATTCACATTTATGATGAGCAAGGACATGTCAAAAAGTTGAAGATTGCATCAACGATTTAGCTTTCAAATTGAAAAAATCATTATCACAAGGAGAAATCATCTAGGGAGTAACAACACTCATGGGGTAGGATATTTTTCAGCCTTGATTCGAAAATATTAACACTGGGAGATGATTTTATGTGACCATCAAGAATGTTAAAGAGCTAACAATCTATACAATAAAAGTTTCTTTGATAGAGCGATGTACGATGATAGCCAGAAGATTTCTTTGACGTGTGTCGAATCAGTGATTGTTATCTAATGAGAAGTTATTTAAATTTTTATAGATATAAGTGTGAAGTTTCTGTATATATAAGTTGTAGACTGTTAACATACCAAGAGATATAAAAGTAGTGACGACAACTGGTTCTCACATCAATACTTTCAATAATTCGAAATGCGTACTTTTGAAGAATTAAGATTCGATTCATACCGGCACTGTTTTCCCAATTCAGAATACCATACCTCTTGTACGTTCGCCTGTTACTATTATTACAGTTATCTTTAGTGCGTCACCCTTTTGTTGCTCCGCCACTGTTCCCACCTAGTGATCGTTCCGCTGACACATTGCCTCCGGGTGGGCAAGATAGTATTTTATTCGGATAAAATGTGTGGATCATTATGAATGAAACTAATATTACGTTCATTCACTATCAACCGCCAACCGGACAACTTTCGTTCTCATTGGAATTCTCATGGCTATTATCATGTTCGGATTGGTCCATCAGTTAACTCGAAATGAATAATGGATATTATGAATATCGAATGGTAATATGATATGTGGGTAGAAATAAAGTGAAATGAAAATGATCTTCATATTTTTGTACTATCACAATAGATAATATAGTGTTTACAATTTGACATTCAGTATTTTCAATACTTTTACGAAAAAGATGAATATGGTTAGGATACAATTCACATAAAATACCTTATTATTTTCTGAATATAGAGAATGTTATAATTCAGATTTGACATGGGAAAAATATTCGATTTCATTTTTGTCAGTATTATTCCACATTATTCAGCCGATTTTACATCAGATCGACTCAGAAGATCTTAATCTTGTGAAATAACTTTGAAATTCATCAAATGAGAATCTCTTCCTAGAGAATGATTACAGTATGACATCCTCCAAGAGTAGGATCATCCAGTATTTGTATATGAATTATATCTTTTCGATTCAATCACCTCATGACTCGAGTTTTATAGAATATAACTTTGTAAAATACTATACTGGTCCATTATATTATTAATAGTACTAAAATCTGGTGGGATAATTATAGATCTACACAGTGCAGACACACTGTATAACTGCGTACAATGCGAATTTTGTTGTACATCATTGTTCAATCTGAAAAAGATCGTGAGCACACGTAATAATGAGATATTGGATTTTCACATCATCGGATAGACCAAAAAACAATAATTCATCAAAAAAACACTAATTCATCAATAGGAAAATCATACTTGATGAATACTGTCTGTAAGTTCTTCGAGCTGAAAAATGAACATACTTGTATGGTTATTGATGAAGATGGAGATGCAAAAAATGAAGAATTTCAACTGAATGTGAGAATTTAATATTTTTTGGCTCTATATTCCTCTAGTCGTAATATCACCTATCTTCCATAATATTCTAAACTGATAGTGTAATTTAGGTTAGCAAATACAATAAGTAGATACTATATTCCTTCAATTATCGATTTCATGTATTGATACAAATACAATTCAATGTTTCAAGTGATCAATTGCATTTCATTTCTCACTATTTTCGATACAGCCATAGTGTCATCTAATTTTTATTACCCTGTATACTTTGAAGGCTCATGACATTCCCTACGAGCGTGTCCAAAGTAGTACTTATCCTCATGCATTATATTATTATATATGCATTGATAGAGAAAAATTATATCTAGTTCAGTAGGGGGTTATATCTTGGGTTATATAAGTACGTTTATGAAGCAAACACATGAATAAATCTCCGAATACGAACAAGTATAATTTTATAATATTGAAATTGAAATAAAGAAAATTATGTAGACATTGTGAAAATTGTAGAAAAAAATGGCCCTTTCCGTGAGTTTTGCTGAATAACCTCAATAGAAAAACCACATTAGAAAATAGGAAGAAGTCATCAATAATAATTCATGTTGTTGTGCCTTCAAGAAAGCTGAAACAGCTGATGAAAAATGCAAGCGACCTAATCGAAAATCAGTTACACTATACACGCAAATCGACAATATTTTCTTCTGACTCTGTATTGATCCAATTCTGTTATCCAACGAAGACCCTCAAAGGAAGACCTTGAGCCACATTATAGATTTAATCGAACCCATAACGTTCCTAAGACTTCTCTATCGAATCCTCATAACAACCGATAACACATTCTAGTTAAGGATTCAATCCAAACATGTCAAAAAGATAAATATAGGGACATATGTATGGGCATTGTAGCGAAATGATTTCGAGTCACGTGCAATGAGATAAGTTTCCAGAGGAATTTGGATTTGCATCTGGAAGATGAGCGAATTTATGTATAAATGCTGCCTGCTATTGAATTATATTCTTCAGTTATTCATGCATATCGACTAAATGAATCACTTTTGAAAGATCACTGTTCATTCAGAACGAAAATACATACATAATGTAATATACACAATCTTCCATTTTCTGAGTAACATTAAACATTCATTTGAAACAAAATTGTATCATATTTGCATTAAATTAAAAAAAATAATCTCTTATGTTCTTTTTCCATTCATCTGAACTGCAAGGATAGTATGGATGTCATTAACAAGTCGATGTAACAAAAGTTACATGAATATAAACCGATTTGCTCCATATCTAACTGGGCGTCATTCAATAACAACAATGTACTTCGAATTATTCCTGCTGAGATATTCTAGCTGTAATACCTCGTTAGATGAGAGCTCATATTGCACTTGAGGTACATGAAGTAAATAGTTTATTCATATATATACACGGGCAAGCCCAATTCACATAAGTGATACAGTACATTATAGTAGTCGATGCAATATACAATATAACATAGTGGTTCGATTTTTTCTTTGTTTGGTTAACAATATGAAGTAATCTTATTCTTGTAAGCCTAATAACACTAAACATAATACAAGAACACGAGCTGAAAGTATTAGATAGCTAGGTGAAGAATAGGTTATGATCATATTTTTTTAATATTTTTTCATTTTCTTCGTTATTTGATATGAAGCACGTAGGAAAAATTCTGTTCGCAAATACAGTTATAATACAGGTATAAGTTTCCGTGCTGAGTAACACTTTGCGCACTTGTTGGGAGAATAAGTATTAAGTAGCCAGAAAAAGTACATGAAAATATCATACTTGAACCTTGAGTTCTAGTAACTAGAATTGTAATTGTAAGTGCTCGTACCCTCAATACTTGTAAATAAAGTGAATGAAGAATGCAGTTAAAAACCATAATAAGGCGAGTGACATGAAAATTGTCCTTTCACGGATTCGATAGCTTTCATAACGTGTCACATTCTGACAGTGGTAGAGTTATATGCATAAAAATCCAGGGGAGCTCCAACCATTTCAGCATCAGGAATTCAGCATGTTGTGAAAAACTTGGTGCTATCGCTGATCGTGAAGGGTTGAAAATGTTTACAAATGTACTCACTTATCTGGAAGTCTGAATGAATTGATTATCAACATCTACCTGCCCAATAGAATTAGGTGAATACAAATGAAGAACATAATATATTGATCTGAAATGATTCATCAAGACTAATTCAGACTAATCAGAGTTTTCGGGTTATTAATCACCCCAAGCCCGCCAGGTGCGCCTATGGGTGAAGTAGAAAAGGCGACTGTGTCGTTTGGTAGAACGACTGTTGACAAACATGTCGAAAGACGATGAAGAAAATCGCCAGCAAACGGATTCGAACCGATCGGAGAATAACTTTAGTGAGAACGACATCCATCGATCTCAGAACTAATGTATCGCGTGTGACCGATTGTCGGTCTGTGCTGGCGAACATAAAGAGGGTTGTTGAGGGCAGCAACGTCTTCGTTCTCTATCGATTAGTCAGGCCAACCGCGAAGGTAAAAGAACTATCGAATGTTTTCGATATACCTATCGATAAGCTCGCAGAACTTCGTCATTTTCCTGAAACAGAATGAAGAGTACGTGTAAGGAGTCCCTAAATTAAACATGTATCAATCTAATCTGATAACGATTTCCGACGGGGGATAAACTGGTAAATTTTCACTGTACTTAGTGGGACTGCGCTCTACCTGTCCTTGAGAATTTGTTTCTGATAACGTTCAGAATACTTATTGGAGGAGAAAATATAATATCTGCAATGAATCACGACACACGATGACTAGGGAACTGCAAGTAACCACACATCGGATAAAAGTTCATTAACATTATAGTTCACACTATTTGATCGTAGACACCAACTTTGTTTTTGCTCCACATCCATAGCTTGCTCCAATCCATAGCTTGGCGAATGAAGGTACCCTTTATATCGCCTTCTCCTCTAGAGCCCCCATATCCTCCAATAAGACCAGAAGTGCGAGACAGAGACAGGTCGATGTTTCAATGAGGATCTGAAAATCTAGTAAACTTCAATGCAACAAAAACTCAAGTTTGTATCTCCACCAAGAAAGGAAGCTTGTCAAGAGGTGATAGAAAAATCATCTCTCAAAAAGGCAAAGATAACAAAGTTTAACCAAACTAATGGCCCCAGTTCGAAGCTCAACAATAAAACTGTTGAAGTCGGGCGCAATTGAGAAAATGTCATGATTAGGAAAGTGAAAGTTCCGAAGATTAGAACAGAAATTGAGGACTTAAATTCGAGACTTTCAAGTCCAAGTGCCTAATCTCCAGCTCTGAGGAAATGAAAGTTGGAGCTGAATATCTTTAATAAGACAAGTGCCATATGCCAGATACTGAAGAAGACTGGAGATAAATCCAAAACTACATGTCCTAGATTCTACTCCAAGGTTAATAGAAATGTTAGTTTTAGATTTCCGAAACCTATGAAGGAGGCCGGACTCAGTCAAGAATGTAAGTCTGCTGATGTGAAATATCTTTGATGAGACCAGTGCCAGGTGATAAATTTCCCAAACCAAGAAAGCAGACCGAACTCAAGTCCGGAATGTGTCAGTTCCATGGTTCTACCACTATAAGAGTGGCAAAACTAAATTTTACTGAAGACATAGGACTTCCATCCAAGAATTCCAGTCCAAAGTTCATAGAAATGATTGCTGTACATTTCCAAAACCGGAGGAGAACGGACTTAGTCAAGAATGTATACAGAGTGGTCCAATGAAAACGGAACAAGGTATGCATTTTACTGAGAGGTCAAGGAACTGACATTGAAATGAATCATTCTTTATGTAATGTTGAATAGGACAGGATCTAAAAAAACACATGAGGCATCTCAGATGAACATCGTTCTAACTACAGAATGAGAATCAAAGGTAAAAAAGCGTTACTTACCATCACTAGTCGATTATTTTCATGTACGTGTTTTCTGGAGAACTACTGCATTGAATTCCAAAAACAAGGAAGCGTAGTAAGATATTTCGATGACCTTTCAAATGATGTATCACTTGACTCCTTATCCCATTCGAGATTCAGGGTTGGAGCTCACCTCTCCGAGGGGTTTGAAGTGAAAAAGTTGAAAACATGCGCAAAATATTTTCCTCTCGAAATAAAAATCGACCGGTTTCTGAGAACGATAACTAAGTCATATCGGCCTTGTTTCGTTTTCATTGGGCCACCCAGTATGTTATATGGTCTACTCAATTGTGCTTGTGTATTCAAACAACGATCATTGCTCAGTAATTCTTCATCGATTTGTAGATCTTTTAGATACTCTAATCTATTGTGGTATTTACCTTTTTTTCTCTCTTTCAATATTCTTGAGATACGATTTTGACCGAAATTATGAGCACTGGAATATGATATATATATATATATATATATATATATATATATATATATATATATATATATATATATATATATACAAATATATATATATATATATACTATAATATATTAACTATCGATAGCTTTTCTTGCGCACCATCGATAGTTTGCCGCCTCTAGCCAGGCCAGCCAGCTGCACGGCAACGCTCCCCGTCGAGAACGAATCCATACGAGGGCAGGCCCGTCTGGTCTGCAACCCTCCTAGGCCATCGAGTTCGAGTATCCGCCCGACAAGCAGCCACTCGCCCGGCGTCCATCGATTTCTTTCAGAGGTCGCTTCGGCGGGGTCGGAGGGTTGGCTCGGTGTCGGTATGAGTCAGATCTAACTGGAATGGATCCCTGTGTTGGAGACGGACGTTTCAGCTTCGGTTCCCCACGGTGTTCGGTATACCGGGTGGCATTCGAAAGTTAAGGCATATGTTCTCGCCGGTAGACGATATTAGAGAACTCGGATAGTGAATGTCGGACACTCTTCAGCTATGATATTTTCTATAACAAGGCGTTCCAACGAAAACTTGACACCCCTGTAGTCAGAGACGGACGAGTGATCGAAAATTTCAAAGAACACTTCAATTTTTACTTCTAGAAGGACTAATTCTGATATTAAAATCATGTCCGAGAAATTATTTTCTGTTTTTTCTTAAATAAAACGTACAACATTTGATTTCTCAATACCGAATGAACCAATTTCGAAAAAAAAAATAATAAAGAGGTAATAGAGGGACAAAAGACCTTTCAAATGATGTATCACTCGACCCCCATGCCATTGAAAAAATATGGAGGGTAGTTGCTGATCGCAAGGGGCTGAAGTTTCGGTTGTGATCTTCATATCAGAATTAGTTTGTCCCCCTGGAAATGAAAATTGACGTGTTCTTTGAATATTTTTCGATCACACTCCGTTTCTGACTTACAGGGGAGGTGTCAATATTTCGTTGAAACGCCCTGTATATCCACACGTATATATACATAATCGGTAGCCGTTCTTCAGAAGTTTCCGAGAATTAACTTAGAATTTTGAAATGAAAATAAGAAAGTTGATGGCCACATCCTGCATAACCAGAAGTGGTATGACCTATGAAAATATTTTCATGGGTGTCCAAAAATTCAGAATTGAGAGTTATTTCTAAGCATGAAGATTTCTAACGAACGGCTATCATGAGAAACCATTTTTATACAGTGTGGAACAGCCAAATGGAATAAATTCGACAATAAACAAATGAGGGTGTGTTGGGAAAAACGCTTGGACACGTCGATTTGTATTTTTGAATACGCATTTTTTCCAGAAAAATTATATTATATATTATATAGAGTGTGTCATGTAACAGTGGCCAATACCAACTTTCTCATTTTAAAATGTAACACCCTGTATTCCATTCCATTATTGTCTAGCAGAAATGATTACAGAGATATAGGGTGTGAAAAATCGAGATTTTTCATCTTTAGGATTTTTTTGTGTCGAAACTATTCATTATTGGTCAGAACGGCTTACATGTGCCTGTCTTTTGATTTACTACCTACTGTCATTTGATTGAAACAAATATAGGGTGGTGCAGAATTCAGAAAATTGATCATCCTGTATTTGTCCCAAAGAAATGTCAGTAAATAGTATATCGAAAATTAAGATAGAGACATGTAAGTCGTTTCGACCAATAATGCACAGTTCTGACACAAAAAATTCATTTCGTTGGAAAATCTCGATTTTTCACACCCTATATCTCTGTAATCATTCCCGCTAGACCCAAGTGTGGTATATCGATGAAATCAGCTCTCCAGTGAGAATTCAAAAATGGAATGAAATACAGGGTGTTCCATTCGAAATAAGAAAGTTGGTATTCGCCACTGTCACATGACACACTCTATATAATTTAATTTTTTTGAAAAAAAAGCGTATTCAAAATACAAATCGACGTGTCCAAGCGTTTTTCCCAACACACCCTCATTTATTTTTTGTCGAATTTTTTCCATTTGGCTGTTCCACACTGTATGTCAATATACAAACTGTATCCATGGAGAGTGGATATGGACACAGCATAAATGAAATAATAATTCCAGTTCTTTATGTATTCAGAACAATAATCTGATGGAAATAACGTGGTTATTAAATGTTACACATCCACGGGTGAGCAAAACAAGCATTGATAAATTATTAAACTTTGTTATGAATATTTCGTCTTCATTATAGAATTCACCAATAGGTCCAGAAGTATGAATAATAATGAATAATAATGAGTTCTTCATTTTCTAAAATTGAATCGCACACCAAAAGCGTGGTATTACAAATAAAAAATAGTAAAACGTCAAAAAGTACGAAAATTTCTTATACATATAACATGAAAATGAAAAATATATAGATAAAATGACAAATATAAATGAATAAAACTAGATTTGAATATAGAAACATCACATACACATCATAAATAGAATCACAAATATGTATAAATGAAAGTACTGTAGATACATATAAATGGAAACATATACGTCACATACAAATGGCAAATCACGAAAGAAACTCCTCTACAGTGTAGCAATTTTTTGACAGTAGTGGTTCCTTCATATTTCTCTCGAAAATGTATACATTCCCCGAAACATTAATGTCGTCAGGAAGTTTGTTATAGAGTTTGCTTCCCAGATATTCAAAACTATTTTGATAGAGTACAATGCGATGTTGACTGGGGAGGATTAAGTGGGCATTAATTATGTGCTGCCAGTTTGTTTTTATTGCGGTGTACATATGTGCAAGCCTCAATGATGTATATTCCTGCAACTGTTGATATTTTCATATCCGTAAATGATTTCCTACAAGAATCCCTGTGTCCCAACTTCTCAATGATCCTTATGTGCTTTCAGATGTATTTATCAGTGTGTACAAGTCATCTTCAATAACTGTTTCATGCAATGAGTGGCAGAATTCTCATAAGAGAGGTCCCAGAATAGATCCTTGTGGTACACCATCAGATACATGTTTTTCCGAGCTTATAGTCCCCCCAACTTTCACTACTTGTCTCCTATTTTCCAGGTAAGAAGTCAGTGAATTTATTGGCATTCCTCTAACTCCATATCTCGACAGTTTTTCCAGTGATGGGCTGTGATTCACGCAATATGTATATTGTAATTGAATTATCGCTACTTTTCACACTTTTAACATTATTCTGAATACCTAGAAAAAACGCAAAATGTGTCGATGTCGCAGAGACATCTTGAATGAGTTTAACAAGCATCACTTTTCAAATTTAGCGACCATATACAGGCTGTTTCATCTGAAGCGCACATTAGAAGTTTTCTGGGTTCCAATGATGATAGCACTCTGAGAGCCATAATCGATGATTTGCTGAATAATGGATGGTGTTCCGGTTATACCCGAAGTAGACACCAATTTCGTTATTTCAGATAGAATGCTATATTTTCTATTGCATTTAAATTCTTCAAGTCCGAATATTTCGAAATCGACTAGACTTAGGATATATGGAAGGCTGATGAAGATCATGCTAAAAAAACCTAAAGAATCTGAAAACGCAATAAATAATGAAGCATTTCATTTGAAAAATTACGAAGTTGGAGTCTACCTTCCGTTATAACCGGAAGTTCATGAATGGAAGATAAATCCGCCCTTGCAATGATAGATTTCTGATGATGTCAAGAATATCACGAGAATTTTGCTACATATTCGATTATATATGCCTAAGGATCTTGGAAACCATCAGAGAAACGAAAGAGTTCAAAAAGAGGTAAAGTTGCGTAATCATGAGCCTCACAAAATGAAGGCAAGAAAGCCAAAATATACAGGAGATATACAGGAAAATGCAAAAAAACTTCTATGTTTGAATTTCTTACTGACTGTTCGGAGAATAACAATATGAGATTGATAATCTGAAGTTTCGGTTCTGAACTGCCATCATCAAGTTTCCTTTGAATGCAGACTTGTACTTTTTATTGAATTTTCTGGGAGCTATTATTCTCCCATATACAATGACGGTAAAAGTTGTCTGAAGAATTGTTGATATTTCTATACATTCGATTCAAACTTCGAATGTTTCCATTTCAGTTGTGATAAATATTCAGAAACATCATCAGTTAGTTTTTGGGAAACCAATCATCGTACTAAGCTGGGTGGAAACACTCGAAATTGTCAGAATTGTCAGGAAATAATTTCAGAGAAAGTAGTTGCGAATTCAACTCGCTTTTTTTGAGATATCAACTCACTTTTTTGGTTATTTCATAGCGGATTTCCATTTCTCTCTGTTAGAGGTTCATAAAAGATGAAAAAGAAGATATCTGAGATATTGGCTGTGTAAAAAGATATGGATACCCGGTATGTGAGAATTCTGAAGTGAGAAAAAATATTTTGCAGGAATGTGTATTTTTCACTCGATTAATAAAGTGAACACATCTCCTGCCAGGGTGGAATTTCCCCAAAAGCAAATGCCAGATCTAATGCAAGAATCCACCTGAGCATGATACAAATTTATAAACTGTGCTTTTGTTATTACACACTTAACCTTTTTGATTAATAAATGTATTGAGTTCAGTTTGGATATCAATGTTTCATAATGTTGTTTCCAAGTGAGAGTTGAATCAACCTTCACTCCAAGAAAATTGATTGCTTCCACATTGTTTCGGACAGTTATTGACAGATATTAAAAGTGGTTCGCATAATTTCTGTCTGTTAAAGAATGGTGTTTTTGTGATTTTTCTGTATTGAAAAATAACTGGTGTTCATCAAACCACTTATATGTTCTTTCTTTTATAATTGATATACCTAAATCTGCACTAATATTCGTTGATGATAGGTTGGATACATCATCTGTATACATGGTGAAAAACTGAGCGTTAAGATGTCTTCTGACTTACCTCTTATAGAGCTGACTCAAGGTGTACCCGAAAAAAAACTTACATGAAGCAGATGTTTACCGAGGCTTTGTTCGTGGTACTTATTTTACATTAGTTATGGAATTTTGTTGCAAAATATATTTCCTTGGGAAGTTTTTACCGCTTCCTCACATAAACAAAAGGTATATCTGCCCTAGATGAATATCAATAGTTAGGTGAAATTTCTGTATGCGACCCATCCTCTAAAGAAATGAGCAGCACTCATAAGTGGGCCCTAATTTTTGAAGTCTTGATTGGCCAGTCCGGCACTGACTCGACCTACAGAAATTCTCTCACCTCTCTTATCATGACTTCATTATTCTTCCTATATTCTTACGATCAGAAATTGATAGTAGCCTACAGAATCCATCCGATTCGATTTTTCAGATAACGTCGATTTCAAGATGTAAGAGAAGGCAAGTCGCGTGCCTGTCATTTCTGACTACCGTTTGAGATGTCAAATTGACATTGACAGATGGTGGATTTTTGCAGCAATTGTAAGTCACAAGTTTTGAGTCGTAAGTTTCAAGTTATAACTCGTAAGAAGATCAATCATTTTGTTTAAATGTTCGCATTTACACACTTCTCGTGAATTTTAGGTTTCTAGTAGTATAATTTTGTATTTGCGCATGCGTGTGATGTTTGGAACTGTGTAATTTTCTTATATTAGCTGTCTCTCGAAATTGACCAATGAGAAGAGTCATCCTTATGACATGACAGTCCTAAATAATTCCTGCATGAATGTTATTTTGCTCTCTACGACTTGAAGCTTATCACTTGAAACTTATGACTTGAAACTTATCACTTAAAATTCAGAATCAGAATCAGAAATGCTTCGATGACATATAATGTTGATTATTTTGACAAAGCTTGCCTAAAACTAAGACACATAAAATAAAAATTATAAAATGGAATTCGATGCAGTAAAAACATAGGTACTAAGAGTGGTTAAATTCAAAGTTTATATATAGAATGAATTATCACAGTACAATTTGTCACAAAACACAAGAAATTCAGACACATTCAACATTTTGAGATAGGTTAAAATATATAAAAAAAGTTTTTAGTATATTTAGGGGTCTGATGTGAGGTTGTCCATAAAGTATTCATTTAAATCATTTTATGCTCTTTGGAGTTAGAGTTTTTTTCACTTCTTTACGAAACTTATTTTCCAATTCCAGTTTTCTAATAGTGAGTGGAAGGTGATTGAATAGCTTTTTTCCGTTAAAAATTATTGAATTCTTGATATGTGTTGTTGAGGGGATTGGAAGACTGATGTTGTGAGTTAGACGGGTTGCGTAGGCATAATATTCTCGATATATTTTTCACGAATTAAACAGACTGTTTCTAGAATAAAGATGCATGCTAATGGTAGAATTCCGTGTGCTTTGAAGAGAGGTCTACAGGGTTAGTAGAGTTCTGGAAGCCATAGAGTTCTGCATAAATCCACCATGAGGATATCAACTTTTTGTACATTGTATTCACATCCTTTGCAACGGACTCTTTTGCCGAGCCGAACTGAGAAAACCCCTACAACGACCTTCGAAATGCAATGAATAATCCTTCGCACCCTTCGCGAAGCTGAAGCTACCCTCAGCGCTCTTGTCGACAAAGGACTGATAACTCGCCGCCGTTGCCAGCGGCGGCGTCGAATCGCGTTGGGACGGCACAGCCAGCACTCCTCGAACGGCGGCCAGCCGAAGATGTGGCACGGACACTAGGCAAGCAGGCCGAGAGCACCGATTTCTGCAGTCTGCAGGCAGTAGACCCCAGGCCTTCGGGCCAGCTGTACGATACGCGAGAGCGGCAGAGCGGTCCTCCTGGTCTGCGCCAAGACAAGCGCGCACTAGACAACACCGGCAGCCACAGCCAGCCAGATAATTGCGACACCATAGCCGAAGGCCTGATAACAAACGAGGTATTTCGATGTTTTGCCTGTGTAGATGAATCCGTGGTCGGCCTTTGGATAGCGCGAGTTGAGTTTGGATCGCGGGACGCCTACTGGGTGTCCGTTTTTAGACGCCGAGATTCTTTGTAAGCCAAAGGTCGATCAAAGGTTACGACGTCTTTTATGTGCTACCTGATGCGAGTCCCATTCCGAGATTAGGTTGGGGCAGAGCGCAGCGCATGGATTGCGGCGCATTAATGCTTTCCTCATGGCCTCTCCTGCCATAATACGTACAGAATATCTAGAAATTATTGAGGTAACTCGCCGACTACGTACCTCTATACGCTACTCCATTCGGGAATGGAACTCTTCAGTCTTCTAATCGCATCGATATCTGTTTTCATGTTTTATAGACTGGCGGATGGTGATTGGTTGATCGAGGTTGATTTCGAGCAATATCATTATGAATCTCAAATAGTCTGAAATCATTACACTTCCAATGTCTCTTGGGATATTTTGCGTCGATAGTTTGAATTGTTTGGACATGTGATATCGAGTGTGGTATAGACTAAATCGAAAACACAGTGGAACAATCCTGTGATAACTGGTAACGAGGCTGGGAAGTTATATAGAAATATATTGTGGATAACCTTGGTAATCAGTTTTTGAATTGAACATTACATTGTCTAAGTTTTTCGAGGAGGTGGTACATTAATTTTCCAGCTTTTCGTGGGATTTTCTCTCCTCGCTTCTAACAAATGAAGTAGAAGAAAACTTTTGGGAAGAAAATTTTTCAATTGTGTTGAGAACGGGAGCAGATCCGTTCCCGAAACGTCCACCAAGATAAGTAGAGGTTTTATTCTTATTAAACATATTTGTATTTCCAAATTTTTCAAAAACAAGGTGTCACTGAAAAATAGAGAATTTCTCTTTTAGGTATCTGAAGGTTTAATTTCAAGCGCAGTGACATTTTGGGGCAGATCACAAAATCTGTCCTCACTACATATATATTGAAATAATTTTTAATAACTTCTACTTTATTTTTTAGAAACGAGGAGAGAAAATCCCACAAAAAGCTGGAGAACATTATATCGATCAGCAAGTAAGTATATGACTACTAGTGCCACAATTGTATACTCAAATCCTGCAGGGAAGCTAAAATTTTAAGTCTTAAGTTCTAACAGCTGTAGCGATTTATTGACCAGTTGCTTGGGATTTTAAATATACCGATGATTTTCAGGTCTTAGCTATTGAGGGAAGATGTCCCCGTGGTTTCATTCAGATGAGTTGATTAAGGAAAACAATGGTGGAGCGATCATGGTAACTTCGTAATGATGAAGGCAATAATACAAATGAAACAGAGATACAATAACCCGACTTCCAGAAACTCGTCCAAACAAGATATCCTCGGAGATATTGGGTATTCATTAACTGTCAATGTTGTGCAATTATTTTTTGAGTTCGCACTATTACTGTACTTAATACTTTATTAGGGTGTTTTGTGTTAATGACAGGGCCGATCATGGAAATTCCTGGCCTGAAGATATATTGATAAAAAAATTACAAAATGGAAACGAAACACAAAACCGAAAAAGTTTTTGTTCGCAGTAAATATAAAACAAAATCTCATGAATGACAAAATATAAAACTAAAAATAAACGTTTCAAAATATTTTTTATAACTGAACAATATATTTTTTCTTGCTTTATTTCTGAAGCAAATGCTCCTTCATTGCATCACAGCCAATAATAGAATCTATATTTTGGCTATATATCCACAGCACAGACAACAGTTCCAATTTAGTATGTTTGTGGCGGAAAATTATGCGATTAAGCATTCAATAGTGGAGTCAACTTCCGAGTATGATGACACTCTTTCCTACATCCACTTTGATTTTATTGAAATTTTCACACCCTTTTGGTGTAGTTTCTTTTTCTTTGGATTCATCCGTAAACAATATTTTTATCGTTTTCTTTGACTCACTTAACGTTGTGCTTCGGTCTTACCCAATGATCTAAAATATTTTCCAAGTCATCAAACGTTTCTCTATATTCACTAATGATGCTTGAACGTGATTCCAATAATTCAACTGCATATGCAAGATTCAATGTGGGGCTTCCAGAAGTCTTGCTGCTGGCATTAATTCGTTAGAGTTTGAAAATGTTCCATCTTTTTGGGAAAAAATTTTAAGCCCAAGCTGGAATAGAACGCCATGGAGATGACAAATAGATTCTGTAATTTGTAATTTGTTGATAACAGTGCAAATATCAAATGCCATTAGAGCTACACATACTATACACTGAATATGTTGATTCCATCATTTATGATTTTAGTATTTGGAGGAAATAATTGAAAAAAAAAAGTTTTATTTGAGTGGGAAATTTTGACTCAAACAAAGTTTTTCCGGTCCCCCTCAGCATTGGGACCCGAAGCGTGTACTTCATGGTTAATCCGATGACATTTGATAGCTGAAGTGGAATGAATAGAACAAGGAAATAAATAGCTGTGCGCCACGTTCATAAATGAACAGATTTTTAAAAGGTTTGGATCAATTGTTAAACTCATTACAAATATAAAACTGCCCATTCCCAGTTTACTCAATATGACGAAAGGAAGCTAGTTTCATATTTATTTGATTGTTATACTGATTCCATTATAGACTCCAAATGAGAAAAACTTTTTGAACTGGAGCTATTGATATAGTTCACAAACATCTGATGTGATCTCCGAACAACAAACCCACTAGAAGGATCTCAAAACAAATATTCTGATGCTAATAAGAATTCCCAGAATTATCATAATATTAGTACCCAATCGTCGCCAGTGTTGTCATATCCAATCATCAAAAAGTGATAAATAGTCCATAATATATGAAGTCCTTTATGAATTCATGTAGTTCAATGCACAAATATAATAATGAATTTGGGTCATGACGATTATGAATCAGTTCTGATTAATAGAAGATTGCTACATTATTCTGAGACTCAGCAATTTTACTTTCTTGGGGGCTCGAGGACCAGCATAGGTATCATGAATTCTTTTTGCTCAACGTTGCAACACCGCCATTTGATATTGACAGTCAACGGCGATTATTGCTTTGTTTGGTATCTGTCATCATTTACGTTTTGATTTATCGATATTATTAAACTTTGTTTAGTTTTGTGTACTCAGAATTCCTCAGAAACTCAGTTTATTTCCTGTTTTGCTGATTTGATATAATGGTTGTGAGGTGTGTTAAAGACAATTTGAACTGGCGATCAAAACACGTCATTTCATAGGTGAGTTACCATTATCGTATCACTCGAGATTTTGAAGAATTTTCCCAAATGGAATGGATAAAAATGAATTTCAATTGAATTGATTAGATTATATTGATTATACCCATAGGTCAGCTGCGACAGTGTCTTGTCATTGTTCATTTTCCCACCAAGAAATGCAGAAATGTACCACTGAAATTGTTACGGATTTTCAATTTGGTTTCATCATGAATTAATAATAAATTCGACCCCTCTGACAACACGGTACTGGTGCTGGGAGAATCAGCTCCTGCTATCCTTGTTTAGACAAAGATAGATACTATAGATGTTGCTCCCAGTGATAATATCATATCAAATGTCTGTTTAATCATTGTATTCTTGAATATGTTGATATTTCTATATATGTATTTTCTAACCCACAATAAATAAAATGTAAAATTAAAATAAATACGAAGTTTCAACAACTTTTTCTTAATAGTTCTTAATAGTTCGGATAATAGCAACATCATTCTGTTCTATTGTCGTTTCTACATTAGTGCGTATTTATTGTCAAAATATTGAAATTTATTATTATCTATGCGTGCCATGCAAGATATCATCTTCGATCCTAACTAGAATCATCTAACATTTGATAAAGGAAATCTTGAGAATTCGGAATCGGAGTTATTATTTTGGTGATTGAGATGTTTTGCTTACTCATTCTACACGAACAATATTGAATGAGATTAAGAGTAATTCAGTTTATCAGGTACATATAATAACAGCCTTACGCTAAACAACATCACGATCCATCCTCAGATTCATCATAGAACGGTAGAAAACTATGCGCGAGTTGTGGGCGACGATGACAAAAAAATCGTGTGGAGGGCAGAATATACTTTGAAAATGTTACATTTATTTATTTATTCATTTTACAATTCGGCAACCAAACACACAATTCAATGCCCAATAACAAGGATACGCAACAGATATGAAATGTCAAATTAGTACTGGTCTAACAGAAAATATTTTTAAAAAAAGAAGTCAATCATAAGAGTGAGAATATGTTACAGATAGTAGTTATAACTAAATGAATAGTTCCTAGAGGTAACAACTATGATATGACAGTGATAAAATCTCGTGTAAATTTTCTGCAATCTGGTAATAGAGGAGTTATAACCATAATTTGTATTTGATATATTAAACAAATGAGGAGATCTTGTAGAGTTGACTCTTTTTTTCAATAGTTTATGTGAGAATATCTTGTGAGACACTATTCTTCTGGAACTCAGTTTGTTGAGTTTGTACTGTTCCAAGCAGTAAACATAAGTCTCGAAGTGGAAACTACGGTGAAACGCGGTGAAACCTATAATTCATCACGTTAAATAGTTTTTTCGTACTTGTACCAAGCGAATGATGTATTTGTGATAAAACGGATGCCAAATGATAACATTGACCACTAGTGACGCCAGCAGGTTTGGTCTTTATGAATTAAAAATAGTTTTAACATTAGCTGCAAATTTCCAAATGAAATTGGTTTTTGTCAGATATCTTTCTATCGCGGTGGTCGTGGCTGCTGAAATGCTCGGTTCCTTAATCAACTTCCATCGCGACCTGGGTGTATGTGTGCCTCCCTAAGCCCGCTCAAATCTCGTATTCTGTGGCGTTGGTTCCAATCAACAAGGTTGTGCATTTGTGAAATAGAAAAAAATATTTTCACCCGATTTGATCATTGACATCCGAACACACTCGATGAAGCGTGTGTGGATAGCATTATTTGTAGCATTCCTGTCCTCAAAAGCTCTCATGTTGCTCATGTTCTACTTTTTTGTCACTTGAAAACAATACAGAATATACTGGAACTTCTTCAGATGATTTTTTTTTGAAATCATCAACGGTTATTGAAAATCAACAACTGAACTATCGAAAATTAACTACTTTCATATCAGGTTCTCTTGAGTTCTCTGGATAATTTTGTTCTTCATTTCCCCATTCATCATTTATTCATTCGGTTCTTATTTTTTCATTTTGTTTCGACTTCATATGCTTCAATCAGAAAATTCAGAACCTGGGGCAATATAATCAGGACAACATGAAGCTGATAAAGCTTTTACAAATACGAAACTTCGGAGAAACTATAATCAATATCACCACATTGAATCATATCAAAAGTTACTCTGAAGAAATATTTTCTATCTCTAAGAATAACTGAAAGATTTGAAAAAATCTGAAATAGGCCTGTTTAAGTTTTTTTGTATGAATCCTGATTGAATAAATGAGTAAATTTTTACGACTAACTCGCATCAATTTGATAATTATGGAATCCTGTAGACTGTATGTAGTACCGGTCCGATCGAATTTTATTTCGAGAGGGAAATATTTTGAGCATGTTTTCAACTTTTTCACTTCAAACCCCTCGGAAGGTTGAGCTCCAACCCTTGAATCTCAAATGGGGTCAAGTGAAAATAATCGGCCAGTGATGTAAAGTAACGCCTTTTTTCATCTGTTGATCTGTTGCTGAAAGGAAACCTATAATGTTCGAGAAACATCGTGTCAGCCAGCGGGAGAGAAGGAAGGTGTTGGAATTTTTCTTGAACGTTTGAGGTTGTAAGCATCAGGAAAGACTTCAATCAGCAAAGAATTCCACAACTTTGCCGTTCTATTGATGAATGATGCTTGGTATAGCGATGTTGATGTTATGTGATGTTATGTGTTTTTTTAATCCTGTCCTATCTAACATTACATAAAGAATCATTCATTTCAATGTCAGTTCCTTAATCTCCCAGTCGTTTTCAATAGGCCACCCTGATTGACCTCTCTATAGGTTCGATATGATATCTGTCGAACTCTTTCCGAACATTCATCTACAACAAATTTATAGAATTCTCTGCGTATTGCAGTCTTTTGTAATGCTTATAACCTCCAAACTTTCAAGAAAAACTCCAATACTTTCCTTTTCTCCTAACATCTCAACGCCAGCTCATACGATGTTCCACGCACATTACAGATATTCCTTTCTTGTTATCAAAAGATCATTTTTTGTTTAATGTTTTACTGATGCCCATATATTTAATATTCCATTCAGTTTCTGTTATCTTTGATATCAATTTCAATACTTGAGTCTAATTTTCTAGATATGTATTTAGCAGATTTGCAAAATTCTAAACTGATCCTTGATCTGTAAGCCTGGTTATGGTCAGGTGCCTTGCACTTTTCAATGGCTGATGTCCTTTAAGATGATTTAATGTTATCATCATGTGGGCACTTTGTTCATATTCATTGGATATTTTATTGACTCAGATGATTGAAATTATGAATGCTTGAATATAAATATGAATCTTGAATGTCGAAATCGGAACCTTTTTACCATCATGATAGAACTTTCTAATTTATTTCGAATGCGAAAATAATGTCTAAATGTTGGTTCAATGTCCTATACTATCAAAGGAACCTTAAATCCTCTAAAGTACGTGATGAACAATCTGGAATTGAATTATTTGAATAGTATTTACTTGACGTAATGGCAATCAGCTAATGAACCAAAACATGGGTCCTGTGCAATATATGATCATTGAAATGTCACCGTGCTAAATATGCTCTCGTAAATATTGGCAATCACTCTAGATGGTAATTATTTATGGAGAATAGCTTGAAAATTGAAACGTCAGCTACTTTTTAGGTCTACTGAAGACGGCAGCAAAGTTGCCAAAATACATTATAGCTATTTTTAAATATTGTTGTGGTGTTTTTGGTTTATACTTTATTTTTGGACCATTTGCACCTTTATATTTGGAAAATTGAGTTGGAGGATCAATACAAATGTAAATGAAGTATGCAAATCATCTACGTGAGAAAGAAATAAGAAACGAAAATGTGATATATGATTAGAAGCTTCTGAACAATATAAATATGATCGCATTCAAGAACTATGAGTCACTAGTAACGTGACAAAAAATGATAGCTCAGTGAGCCTGCTCAATGTAACCTCAATAAGGTATATATATATATATATCTCTAGCTAGTGATATATCGTTAGAAAGGTAATTTTGTAGTGCGTCTTAATTTGTCAAGAGAGTTGTTTTTCTCGTTCGAATCAAAAAGCTGAATGCATTTCTTTCTATATAGAACGAAAGTGTTAAATTCAATTTTAAAATCATGATTTCCAACCACTGTATCAAATTTTCGATTGTTATCTTTGTTTATATTTTCGTATGATATGATTTTTCATAAGCTCAATTGATTCGAGCTTAATGTTATAGTTTTTGTGTTCTCACTGCTCAGAGGTCTTTATAGTAGTTCATCACAGTAATTTTTCGTCGTTTAAACCTTTTATCTTGGTAGGTACTATTATTATGTGAGCTTTGTTAGTATTGGCATTTGGGTACGTGATGTAGCACTCAGGAAAATCAATAATTGTTCAGTAACTTAGTCAAAATATACATATTTATTACAAATTTATAAAAATATTACATACGAAGCAAATATGTTTATGAGAATCTTTCGAATCGCGTTATCAGATCATAAATCATTAACACCGTTCATGGTTATTTTCGTACTTGCAGATTGAAGAATAAAAAGAACCAGCAATAACAATATAAATCATGTGACTATTTAGGTAAACGTCTGAATAACAAAAAAATAATCATACCTAACTGTAGAAAACGAAAATACACCAGGGCAGAGTCTTCATAATCTGATCAGATAATTTATAAATCTGATACACATGTGATGGTCTTGAGTGAGCAATCCTGAAATTATCAGTGCGTTCCAAATGAAACTCATTAGATATTTTCATGAGAAGAAAAAAAAACGATAATATATCTACAAACTTTATTTCTGCTGCCTTGGATTTCCTACCATGTATACCTCTGAAATCAATGTAAATTGAAAAGTTCGAGGAAAAGTTCATTTTTCTACGACCGCACCTGACTGAAATATATCAGTATGAGAAATTTTATTGAAGTTCGTAACACTCATCATAAGGACAAATAAGGTCAACAAAAACAAAAATGAGTTGAAATTTGGGTTCTTCACTAAATAATGTATCTCGAATCTTATATAAGTTTCCCAAAGACACTAGAGAGTTTCTTAGAGTGGTGAGAATTCCATACTCATTGAGACTAATCAGAACAATGTTCATTTTTTATAGTTGCTATAGTTTTTATAGTCGGTACCGAGGTAGGTTCCTACTGAATCTATATTTTTCACATCTGTCGAAATAATCTTTACATTTCATTGAATCGCATTGGAAATATATCTGTTGATCTGGTAGATTTCTTTCTACCAATCTAAAATATGTCACATCCAGATAATAGAATGAATCGGTTACTACCTGTTGAGTGCAAAACCGATACGTTTACAGAACCATGCAGCTACTCTGTCTATTTTCCTATTTGTATTTGTAAACGACCCAAGTTCCAGCAGAGAATGAAGATAAATTTCACAGGTTTCCGCATGAAGAAGTTACATACAAATACGGGAATTTAAAGGGTTTTTATGATTTGGACCAACAATTCTAGCTAGATTTATAGATTGAGTCTCACCCTTTGCCGCTGAAGTTGCAGTAAGTGACTGTTCGAAGTTCAAGGTGAGGTTAAACATGTAATGCCGATGTAGGGAACTCTGATGAAGCTATATACTTTGTCTATTTGCCTAATTTATTCAACCAAAACTTTTACGCACAGCTAACTTGACTTCAGCATTTCATTCGTTATAGCGGAAAATCACTCGTATGTTAGTTGTTAGATAATGACACAAAAATGACAACAAAATCAATATTATTGATAATTGCACAATCAGTGTTATAAACACGTTGATTTAGGAGCAGTAACTTAGATTACTCCTCAATCAATGATCAAACTACATTATTACAATTTCTAAAAAAAACTATGTGCACAGAAATCTGCAAGGATGTCGCCTTCTTCTAGGAAATTTCTAAAATATTATGCCATTATAGCGGAAAATGCCGTTAGTGTTTCTGATGAAACAAAACGCCATCAGTGACTGCACCTTTTTTTTACATCGTTATCAAACTACATTATTACAATCTCAAAACATCAACTATGTGTATAGAAATGTCGCCATCTAACATCTATATGTGGAAACCTGAGAAATTTATCTTCATTCTCTGCTGAAACTTTCGTCGTTTACAGGGTTGTCAGTGTCGCCCTTGTTTGTCTCAGACCGGAGTATAATTTTCGTTTATTAGTGTTCACTAATGCTAAGAAATTTCTCAATGTTTTTGATGGAAATAGGCCGTAATGCTGAGAATGGCTCCAAATGTTACTTGTATTCGAAAATATCTTAATTATACAGATCAAAGACGGAATACACATCAAAATTGTTTGTGTAGACTACGTTATGATACGTAACATAACCCATTGTTAGCGACTTCTCAAACTATGTATATTCATGTATCGTTTCATTATTCTTCGAGGATATTGTCAAGGTTTCGTAGGTATGCATGAAAGGAAATTGATAATTTTTTGACGTTTATCGTATTTCTGTAAATATACACCACCACGATAACAGCTTATAGTTAAAAGAAACTGTTTCAAGGATCATTAAGTTCTTCCTTATATATATATATATATATATATTATATATTTGTTTCATAATGCTGAATTTCATTTCATAGGATAGAAACCCTTCAGTTCACTTGGAAATTGACAGCCTGAGCCCTTTTGACCAAAGTCCTATTACACCTAGAATCTAGATCTAGTTTGAAAAAATTGTCAACTTTGCTTCAAGTTCAAAAAATATCATCCTGCATATTTTTGGTGATATTTTTTTATAAAGCTTTCATTTCTGAAATTTGAAACATTGAATATCCTCACTATACAGCACTTTTTTACATATTCAGAATTTTTTTCAACTTCCGGTTTTGCTGTAAATGACATCATCTTTCGATTTTCAAATGGAGCACCCTGTATATTATTACATTTTTTGAAAAATTTCATATTTTGGGAATCCAGTGATACCCAATAGTACCCCTGGAATATCCCAAAATAATAACCCTAAGACACAATATTAACCCAATTCCGAATGATTGAAATTATGCTATACACTAGCTTCATTTCGATAATCAGATGTGTTGGCAAAGTATCGAGAAGGAATTCATGCGAAAATTTGTTCCTTCAGTATGAAATTTTGACAGTGCCAATATATGTTTATATTTGAAATATGTGTATATACGTTTCAAAATAAACATAATCTTGTAGTGAATAGTAATATTCATCAAATTGATACAAGAAGCAGAAATGCAGAATGCTAAATTTGAAATTACTTCTCTTCCTCCAAACTATATTGGTCCCTATATCTATATATCAGGAATCTTATTGGATCCGCGAATAACAACTAAATTTTGAAATCCACTTCATGACACTCGCGAACTAATTTTCATAAAAAGGATTTCTTATTCTTAGTCGATTGTTGCTTATGGTAAAGTACATATACAGACAGACTTGCTTGCTAGCTAGATGAATTCTCAGTATCATTTTCGAATTGTCGAAAAGGTATAATGAGTCTAGCTGTCTTACACCTTGTCTTAGATGTAAATTTGAAAATATGAAATGGGGTCACAATCAGAATTTCAGATGCGCATATGAAAAATTCATGACTTGTGAAATTATAGTTGGACAATTCTAGCCCCTGGGTATACTTGCAACAGAAGATGTACGGTGTCAATATTAAAGTTCACACCATAGAATATGACGATAAATTCATGGATGTAGGTTGATTTTCACTTCAGAGCAACAGTTTCGGCTTCAGACTACATAGTTCAGAATGAATGTAGACAACAGTGACCAAGCGACATTAGTTTGTCAAAACTAACTTGCTTTTTTAGAAAATGGTAACAAATTTTTCCAAAATTTTAAAAATTTCATTATTCCTCATGCAATGTCTCGATCAGACACAAACTTTCATCGACCTAGAGTAGAGTTGTATTTTTGTTGTTTCAAATGTTGTTATAAAATTCATTTCAACTTGACAGATTCAAATGAAGTGTTCCAATTTTTCGAACCGATAAAATAAACAATCAGAACTTTGCACGAAGCATATAAATATACATTATTTTATGAAATAAATATCCGTCAAGAAAATTTAACATGACATTTCATTTTTTATTTATCAATTTGATAACCTGAACTAGAGGAGTGGGAATTTCGCTTCTAAGTAATCTTAGTTCCATTTGTGTGCTAAAGCAGAGCTAGATAATGAACAAACGTTGTCAATAACTTCAAAATATAAAGTTGAATCAATAATTCATGTCTGTATAGATGTAGGTATAGATTCTCCTAAATATTAATAAAACCCTCATTATTAGTATATCTTTATACGAACATAAAATTATTGGCCACATTTTAAATATTTCATTTGCAACTGCCTCGTGATTAATCCAAATTCTCGATGTCAATGGCATTACTGATGAGTTTAATAATGATGACAGTGTGATTGAATCATACCATCACTCAATCCATCTTTCAAATATAAATAAAACAAACAATTGTAGGGCCTTTCTCGATTCGAGGTGTTTTTACAGTAACATAAATATTAGGTGCCTAAACATGATGTGTGTGTGTATTCTTTGGATTTTGCATTTGATGAAGTGCCTCAACGTTGAAAATATTAGAATAAAACAAATTAGGAGTTAGAGGTTGAGTGTCACAAATCTGAATCTAGTTAGCGATTAACGCAGCCACCGAACATATATCTTATATGTTCGGTGACGCAGCAGAGGCACACATCAAAGGAAGAAATTTCTAGATCCTCACTCGAATTTCAAATGAAATATAAACATAAATTACTTTCATAGTCCAAAATATAGTATGACTTTTGATGGCTAGGATGAGAGAACTCGTTATCTCGCAGGCGATATGAGGTTTCTATTCTGTTTCTGAGTATAACAAAGACTACTATCAAAGCCCACCGTTTGCACTGTTCCAATAAATTTTGTATTGTTTCGACTACTACTAAAGAAAAAAAGTATGATCTCTTGGAGTTGCTTAAATATTTGAATAGTTGTAGGTAAAGTATAGTATTAAGGCAGGTATAATGACTATCACCCACTAAGATGATTACAACGTTCGCTCGTTGAATTACATACTATTATTGGGTTGTCAGAATCACTCGAAATTTTTCTTTAATTCCACCTCAATTTATCCATGGCAGTCGATAGGAGATATTTCGAAAACTACCGGTACCGCGTCTACCTAGAATATCTCCAGATTGATTTAGCTGTTAGGGTGAGAAAAATCGATATTTTTCAACGTAATGAATTTTTTGTGTCGAAACCTTCGACCATTGGTCGAAGGTCGAAACTATGCATTATTGGTCGGAACGACTTACATGTCCTTGTCTTGATTTTCGATATACTATCTACTGACATTTCTTTGGGACAGATACAGGATAATCAACTTTCTGAATTCTGCACCACCCTTTATTTGTTTCAATCAAATGAGAGGAGTTAGTAAATCAAAAGTTAAGACAGGGACATGTCACCGTTTCGACCAATAATAAATAGTTTCGACACAAAAAAATCCTGAAGTTGATTTTTCACACACTGGATTTTTCACACATCTCTGTAATCATTTCTGCTAGACCTCAAGTGTGGTGTATCGATGAAATCAGCTCTCCAGTGAGAATTTAAAAATGGAATGAAATATAGGGTGTTCCATTCGAAATGAGAAAGTTGGTATTGGCCACTGTCACATGACACACTGTATATAATTTAATTTTTTTTTGAAAAAAATGCGTATTGAAAAAACAAATCGACGTGCCCAAGCGTTTTTCCCAACACACCCTCATTTATTTGTTGTCGAATTTATTCCATTTGGCTGTTCCACACTGTATACTTTGTAGCTCAGCTCACAATTTCGAATGTAAGAAACTGAGAATGACATCAAGTTACTGATACTGTAAACTATACTTTACTATGTATACTAAACTCTGCTTAGAAAGCTTTGGAACTTCGGTGTGCACGGTAACTTACGTCAACTCCTGAAATCATATCTCTCAGATCGAACACAGTATGTAGTAATCAATGGTCATAAATCAAATTCCCTGAAAGTTACCTCAGGAGTCCCCCAGGGATCTCACCTGGGACCCTTACTTTTCTCTATTTTTCTAAACGATGTTGATCAGTGTTTCAAATGGACCAGATTCAAACTCTTTGCTGATGATCTGAAAGTGTACAAATCCATAACCTCCCAGGAGGACTAACATTGTTTCCAACTAGACCTTGATAGGTTCACAAACTACTGTGCAACCAATAAACTTGAACTGAATGTTAATAAGTGCCATAAAATACTCTTCACTCGTAATACTCATCCTCCCACCTCCAACCTTATACTGTGTGGAGAAATTCTGGAGGACCTTGACGTCATCAAAGACCTAGGTGTTTAACTTGATAAAAAAATTAACATTTGAAAGACATGTCGAAGTGACGGTACAAAAGAGTATTAGAAACCTGGGGTTCATTATGAGGGCGACTCAATCCTTCCGAGATCCAGATGCAGTTAAAATGATGTTTAACTCTCTCGTGAGATCTAACTTGGAATACGCATCTGTCATCTGGAACCCCTTTAACAATAATCATTCCAATCGGATTGAAAATGTTCAGAAGAAATTCATCCGACACCTCAATTTCCGTTTCAACCGTGAAAAACTTTCCTCTCCATATAATACAAACCTGAAATATTACAAATGTGAGAATCTGCAATTGAGGAGAAAATTCTTTGACATATTCTTCATCTATAAGGTTGTAAACAATCTGATTGATTCTGTTTTTTGTACCAATTCTCTCACTATTAATTGTATCCCATATGTTGTGAGAAACAGACACCTCTTTATCAATGGACCTAGCTCTACCAACTCACTTTTGAATTCTCCCCTACATAGGTGCATCAACTCTTATAATGTTATGATAGGGAATAACACTAATGTTGACATTTTTACCACAAAAATTATTAATTCGTGATTTTCTTTTCAAATCAAGTATTGTATTGTATTGTATTGTTATATTCTGCATGGTCCTACTGATTTTAGACACTTTCTCGTTTCTTTTTATTATATATAGGTAATCGTCTCACTCATGTGACAGCATTCATATATAATTTCATTTTTCATAACCTTCTAATGTTGTACGATGATTAGTATATTGTGTGCTTCTCTGTAATTGGGTCTATCGACCTGTTGAGCAGCCTGTATTCCATAAAATAAAATAAAATAAAAAAATTTACTATATACTAACTATACTATAGTATAATAGAGACAGTTGCAATAACATAATCTGATGAGAGCGAGAAATAGTAGTGGTCTCCTCCCTCCTTCTATGACCGCCAAAGTGTAGTTCTATTGATAATGCCTGGAAAACTGCAAAGGTTCTTACTAGATATCACTATAAAACCCGTTATCGTGGTGTAATATACATGGTGTAAAAAAAATACCAAAATTGGTGGCAGAAACCGGAAGTGTTGGAGAAGTATGAAAAATTGAGGTATTCTGGAATTTCCAGGTCAAATAACGCTGACAATATAACTAATATAACACAAATATGGAAACTATGACACGTCTGAAGGATGCGTTTTGTCACTCGGAATAATCTACCTCAGGGACATTAAAAACCGGATGATAATTGATTAGAGCATTTTGTTAACTAAATAATTAATCAAAGCACCGGAAGATTGGCCTCTTCCGGTTCCAGATGCTCATGCGTGCGATGAATCGCATTAACGGTTACATAAGGAAATTATTTCAAGAATAATTATACAGCACGTCGAAGAAATGCCCTTGAATACATAGAGACAGACGGGGCGATTCTATTATCATAAAGGAAGGAATTGGGAGTTACTGAATCAAATGGTAGTCAATCAAATGGCAATCAAACTTGGCACATTGTTGTACACGAAACCAACAAGAGAGTTTGAGTATGTTTCCAAAATTGTAATTGTTCATTTCAAATTATTTCATGCGACTATTTTATATGATATTCATAACTCATATATATAAATATATATACATAAATGCATAACTCACTAGTTTGTCTAGCTATACAATTAATTTCTTATATTATGTCAATGCAGATATTACCATTGATATCAATAGATAGTTGACATTTTTTTGTCAAATATGATATTTATAAATTCATTGTTGTGTTGCTTTTTTGAAGAAAATCAGCAGAAGCGGATCCAGCGAAAGCAGACAATTTTGTCAAAAGTACATAAAACAAGCGTACCAATATTTCCTTACCAGTTTTGATAATACGCGATACGCTTCATCCCTCACAGGAAGACTTCTGCGGACAGAGTTCTGAAAATCAACCCAACATGTGTTTTATAATTTATTCAGTAGATTATTTCATCAGAGTTACTGACTATCAAATGCATTTTCGAGTTGAATTATCAAATATCCTTTCTAAGGAAACTCTAAGCAAAATTCCAAATCTCTAGACCCATTAGCGGTTTGGGGTTGTGTGTTCATATTTCGGTCAATCGGTCAGGTCATGTGTTCTTCACAACACATTAAGTTTGCAAGTTTGGAATAATCAAGGCGTATAAATAGGAAATATACTCGACTACATGTGAAATACAGTTATTATATTATTATCAATCCGAATGAGTTCTCTTTACGATGATAATGTGTTATCAAGAAGAGAAAAAAATGGCAAAATATGGCAACGTAAGTGATATTTCACAGATAATTCTTATCATTTATGAACACTTTTATGATCTTGAAGAAGATAAAATTCAGAGAGAATATCTCTGCCTAAGAAATGTTTACCTTAGCCAATTCCAAACCAATTTCGTAAATCTACTTCATATGAACCATAGACGATAACATTGATAAAGCTGATAAGGATGACGAAAAAAAGAGATAATTTTTCTATATGTTATCGATAATATCGTACTTGGTCGAAGGTAACATTCCATTAGTAATTCAAAGAATGAGAAATTAAGTGTTCAATACAAGCTATGTAAGTTCTCAGGATAACCTGAAGCAAAGTAAATCATTATGGTTTGGAGAACCATCAACATCACTGCAACCGCCGGTCATATCTTGAGAGCTAAGGGGCTAAGGTTCCCTGAAGTATTTTTACTATGAACGATTGAAACAAATCACATAAAAAAATTATGTTGGAGTAGTCAAATGAGGAAGGAATTTTGCGAATCCAACATTTCACGGTTTCCTGAAACATAATTTTTAAATATGATGCCTTGTTTATTTTGTGGGGTCCATAAAGTATACAAAATTTCAATTAGGTATACCATCCATTCCGATGTTATTGTCTATAAGCTACACGAGCTCTTATAGATACTATTGGATTGATTACATACTTAATTGTATATAATTACTGAGTTTCTGTGAATTAATCGAATTGAGGTACACGATTACTGGAGACGAGAAGGCTGACCAATTCTAAAAGTATTTCCAAATGAGTGGTGCATTATTAACCATCCAATGGAATCCGTGCAATGATTGAATTTTCCATCTCTTCATTTCCATTCTCGTTTCGTTCAAACCATTGAAGAAATAGCGAAGAACACCCAAGCTCGAACCCTGGAAGATACGTTCATAGATCACGAATCGGTATTGTCCATATTTTTTTACCAACCGGGTATGAATATTGGTTCCGTTAGTAGTCTATGGCAATGAGAATATTCTAATTGTTTTCGAGTCTTTTTGAGTTATTTTCGATATTATTTTTATATATTATTGTTTTCTGTCTTACCATTTTCAAATTCTCAAAAGCATTTCGGCAGAATGTGGGGAACCTACCCCAACGCCAAAATTTCAAAGGGCAACCACTAAAGACAGTCCAAAGTGTTGAAATTGTATTTCAGTTCAGGATGTAGACAAAACAAGACAACTATATTCAAAAACTTTCCGAACGGATTGACAAGTTGAACTACAGGATCGATATCTCTCAAAACTACGTATATATTTATTCAATGGGTGCCACACATTCGCACATTGAAAAGCGTGTAAATAAAATGGACTCACAATGAAATCTATGGGACGAATGGAGAAGAGATGAGTCAAACGGAATTGATTCTCTACTTGAAACAAAGAATTGATCAGTTCATCACAGAATCATGAGATTAGAATGATGAACTTTCCGATACCATGACACTGATGAAGTCATACAGTTCTAAGTTATCTCACAATATAAATTTCAAAAGGGTTATTATCTACACGCTATCTGTATTCAAGGTTTGAAGAGGTAATTTGTCTTCAATCCATGTCTTCATCGTATCATCCAAACAATCTCATATATTTTTCAATGTTCGATTCCTCACAGGAAAATGATCACATATTACCTACCTGTTTACGTCACTGATTGACAAACAAAGATTTTGTATGTATTGTAGCGAATTTCGGTGGAAACATAACAAATTGTTGTACATAATAGAGAGTTTGGACTTGAGTCAGAATAATTTCATCACCTTTTCTATGGATTGTGGGATTGGGTGAATGGGCGAAAAAAAAAAACATAGGCGTGTTAAATGAATACTTCGAACATAGCAGATAACATTTATTAGTCTCTAGATAAGATAACAATGTTGGTAATACTCTAGTTGAATCAAAAACAAGTCTGCAAAGCCTTCCAAGGAAAACAGATGATTCACAAAACAATATTGCTTTGGATCAAAAATAATTCCTATACACCACATGAAAATAATACTAGTGAGGACGTGGTAACAAAATTGAAATAAACGTCTATTGACCATTTCGAAATAGGGAATACTAGTCTGACCTCCTTTCTCAATATCAATAATGGAGAGCTTTTTTGCGTAGTCAAATTGTGAGGTCTGGCTGTTTACATTTGAAATTTCTAACCCAGCACTGTTTACCACAAAATATCAATACCCTGTCTTGGAGATCGGAATCTTCGTGAGTATAAGGAGTGGTGGTTCTAGTTTCAATGTGTTCGGTAACACTTCAGTAAGTTCAAAGTTGATTGTCCCAGATTTGAAAATCCAATCCTCCCAAAATTTACCTAATTCCTTTAATAAAAAATATAGATACGCGTTAGTTATTCATCGACCGAAGCAATTTGGATCTATAATTTTATTGGTTTCTACGAAGGCGACTAAAGAACGATATATTTTCCTCAATTTCGCTTTATACCGAATTGAAATTGATGTTAAAACTTTTTTTTATCTGTGGACAACACGAAAGGGAAACCTATAATGTTCGAGGAACATCGTGTTAGCCAGCGGTGAAATTTTGGGAGAGAAGGAAGGTGTGGGAATTTTTCTTGAAAGTTTGGAGGTTGTAAGCATCAGTAAAGACTTCACTAGGCAAAGAATTCCATAACTTTGCCGTTCTATTGATGAATGATGCTTGGTATGAAAGTACCTATAAAAAAGGCAGAGATCGCAGACCTTTCTACGATGATCTAGAGAGGTCAATGATTTGGTGAGTGTTGTATCATCGACTAGGCGAATAGCTCTCTTCTGAATTGAATCTAAGAGCTTCAGCGTATGTTTGGGGGCTGAGCTCCAAACATGTGAACAGTACTCCAGGACAGGTCGAATTTGTGCTTTGTAGATCATAAGCAGTTGCTGGGATGTGAAGTATCTCTTCGCACGGAATAGAAAACCAAGTTTTTGTGAAGCAGTTTTCGCAATGGACCTCACATGATCGTCCCATGAGAGAGCACTGTTGGTGGTGACACCCAACATGGATATTGACGACCTCATAGGAACAGTGGTACCCGACATCATCGAATTGGGGCATTGTGTGATCAGCCTTCTTGGTGAACATACAAACTTGAGTTTTGTTTGCATTGAACTGTACTAGATTCTTAGATCCCCATTTCAGAATTCTTGTCAGATCCTCATTTGAAGCATCAACCTGTCTTCGCCTTGCACCTCTGACCTCATTGGATGATATGGGGGCTCTAGAGGAAAACTATTAAAATTCAAAATATGTCCGTTATATACTCTAGTTTCAATTCACGGACAATTTTAGGAATTATTTTTTGGCTACAATTTACTCCTTTGTGATACAATTGAAGCACAAATGACAGTAGTCAGTTGGACCAATAAAAAAATCGATATGGCCAAGTGAAAAGTCGTGAAAATGGAATCTCACCATATTTCATTTCATTTACCCTACATGACCTACCTTTGCGTTTGAAAAAAAGATGGGCTGGGTTGCAGCTAAGAGCAGCCAGGTTGACGATAAAAGCTTCATTTCATTGGCAACAATACGTCCAACGTAAAATCAATTAACGTGTTTCAGCAGTTGTTTCTGAGTTACTGGTTGAACAGTAATAATTTGATCCTAGTATGGCGTGTGAAATTGACAATCTCTGAATTCCGAAGTAATTCATTTCCTATTGTTTTCATGATCTTGTCCAGCAGCAGCAGCTGCAATGAATGTGCGCAAACAATTATCATTTTCTTGACAAAAGTTAATGTTAATAAATCAAGTTGACGCCCTCTCGGTATTGCCCATACAAAGCATTATAAGAGCGAGTTGTGAACGCTGATGAGAAATTCAGTTTCTCTATTTTCAGCCGCGGAGCCACTACACGAAATAAAATAAGTTATTTTGGGATACCCAGGAGACCCTGTATATTACCTACTAAACTGATTCTCGTATTCGGAAGCATCGTAGAAATTTCCAAGTTCCTGACAAGTTTCTCATGCTATGATTATTAGTTTCCCGGTTAGTCGTAGAAACGTATTTCGAACATCATCAACATTCAAATGCAAATAGTTTCAAATTGATGTATCCGAACCACCCATGCCTGTCATGGCTGAAGTCTTGCGCATACCTTCTACAGTACGATAAATATTCATCATAGGAGATCGGAGGCATCATCGTGAAATAAATATACCGTGATTCAAATGATCTCGATTCTCGGTATCTCGTCGTGTACACTGAAATGAATACGGCGTATTCATACGCCCTAAACTGTGTCACTTCTCTGCAGTTTCCGCTTCGTAGAAGAGAACGACAAGAGACAAGACATCCCATCCCATCCTACTATGACTCACGGTCACTCGCTACAATTATTATTACTTGCATGATGGTGAGCTGGTGAAGCGATCCTTTATTGAGTAATGTGTGTACAGGGAGTGTTCAAAGGTATAGGAACATTACACAGAAAAATTTTCACTAGTGAAAATTCACTAGGATAATGTGAATAACTCATTTGCAGAATGTTCGAATCTTTCAACGCATCAACCAAGAATTTTATGGCTATTATTTATTTTTCGATGTGGCTACCCATACAAATCATAGATATCCGATACGAAATTATGCTCTTTCATTAGATATCAACGTTTCGAAATTACAATATTTTCAGTTGTTTCTCATCACAATTTCAAAGTGTAGGTAATCAGTTTCTGATTTTCTGCAGTATGTACCATGTATAAAAGATTGTTACTAACGAAATGAAGATATTCTCATATTCATATCATCAAACTGTAGACTTCTTTGAAATAATATTTTATTATCAGTTATTCTCACCCGATTTGGCACCCCGAAGTCATGGACTCTTACGAGTTTGACTCTGATCGGCCTGTTTATGAATAAATATTTATTCATTCATCTTTATTTCCCTCAACAGAAATCTTAAATTCGAACATCATCCCAACATTCAATGTATGTATCATTTGGGTATATTCCGCGTCAAAATAAATGACAGGAATATCGGCACTTTTCTCATCACTGTATATTTTCACCAATAGATGTATATACTTCGGAGTGTGATCACTCAATTGAGGTGGAATAAATACAATTGGCGGTTCTTCATATAGGACGATTATTGATTCTATAGGTATATATATGATACCTTCACCTAGCTACCACTTTTAAGTATGGATACTTATTTGGAACAGTGTCAGTTTTGTTTTTCAAATTTATTTCTCTATCGACAGCAGCGAAAAATTAATAATTATTATTGGTAAGACGAGATGACCTTCGCCAGTCCGATAATAATTACTTTGACATTGAAAAGTTTGAATGAAGTGAGCATTCAGGTAGGTAATCAATTCTGCTAATGATCTTCCGAGCATGCTAGGCCAAAGGCTACTGGCGCATCGAAGACGCAGCAAAAAACGATGTTATTCTTGTCAGTTTTTAGCCAACTCCGATTTAATGGGTCTCAGATATTGAGGATCTTTCAGATTCCTCTCGCCTAGACTGGATTCAAAAAACAAGGAATGTTTGAGTTAATTGAATATCAAGGAAGAAACGGCTCATTTGCGGTTTTGCGGACATATGTTTATATAAACAAAAATGCTTGTTTTGTCCCCTATGAGACGATATTTACCCATATAAGAGACTATTGACGAGTAAAAACCCGTTTTATCAGCTTCAGAACCAATTAGCTTCTGAACTGATGTACATAATATATACATTCGCCAAAAAAATCGGCCCACCATCCCTAAATATACGTTATTCGAGGATGTGGTATATTCATTTTTCAGTTTTTGTCGGAGAAAAATTCCTCTCTGAACGATCATTATTCAATACGTTTTGCTCAATGTTATGATTATGTTACCAAAACTTCGAGGTTTCGGACCAAATATTTTCAAAAATAAAATATTTCGAAGTATTTTTTACTGAATGAAAAAATTACCTAGTCTCGAAATGTAATATTTGAAAAATCTAACACCTATTATTAATCATTCTCACTTCATTTTCACAATCACATTTTTACAATTTTCATGATATCGCTATGAACTATCTTGTTTTTTTAAATGTATCTTGATTCAAACAATTTCTCATTTATTTTCTGTATCCATTCAGATACTTCGTTTTGTTCGTGCTGCAACAAAACATTGTATGGGTCATTAGGAAGCTCAAGGTTTTGATCTTATTCAGTCTGTAACTGCTCACTAATAATAAATTATACTGTTCTATGTGCTCAGTGTTCACTTATCATTTTACTTCGATAATATTATTGAATGAATTATCATTATTATTATTATTATTATTATTATTATTATCAATTTGTCTTTGTGACCTGGCAATGAAATACGCATTTCCAACACGAAGAAATTTGCAGTTAAACAGATTGATTCTATGCCTCAAGGGTGTCTAAATCCATGCCTAATGAACATGAGAACTTACGCACTTAGCGAAGAATAGCTCCAGATTTATATTGTCTAATGATTGCAATACGATAAATTCTGCCTCAAAATGGGTATTTATATATTATATAACCTACCAGGAACCGAGGCGAAACCTACATTCTATCTATCTAAGGACTATTACCTTTGCCTAATTGCCTACCTACCTGGGGTGATAGGTTGGGGTCACTCTGTAGTCTGTAGTCTGTGAGTAAATGACAATGTCGTCATACCTTATACCTCACTCCATAACGATCTCACTATCGATGGAAAGAACTCTCAATTTCATTTGGACGTAGCGGTGTGATGCTAATATATGTGTTCCTTTTAAATTTAACGGTGACGTTTCTATTTATTTTATTTGTGCTCATCGCCACGGCCTCCTGGTAGCTATGCAGTTTTTATGCTCGATGACCTCTAAGCGAAGAATGTCACACTGATTGCATAATAGCGTAAACATGGTCTGCCAAACGTGAAGGACGTTCTTCGCTGGCATAGTTTTGTGGTTTATCTATCGAAGCGATCAACAAATCAACGTCTGCCAGAGCCAGAACTAGCGAAGGTAAAGTCTTTTTTAATTAGATTATTATTTCTGCTGCCAAATGGCCAACGCCAACAGTTTTTTGGTAATGAATACGTCGTTGAAGGCCCTCGCGTGGTGACATTTGGCATGATTTGAGATTTGACGCTAGTATTAGTTGTATTTATAAATAATTCTTTAGAAAAACTGGCTCTGCGTTCGAAAACAACTCGCTGAGGATGTCTTCTCGCGTAATTCTTGGTTGGTCTATTTATACATGGAAACTAGCCAGGAGTGGAACACGTGCGTGCGTTAAGCTAAATGCTCAATATCCAAGCAGTTCGTGAGTTTGGAACAAAATAATTTTACATGGAAGGAAGATGGGTTCAAGACCAACCCAAGTTACTCCTGCTAGTAGGAGAACATAATATAATGGCGGTAGCACGGCCGGGCGAATATCGAATCGAATCGTGTATCTGAACTGAACTGGTTGCGCGACGTTGCTAAATGTGTCACTATATCCGAGACTTTATCGTGATTTCGTTGGTTTTCTGAAGTGGGCCCATTGATCCCAATGAATCAACAGTATTTGTATACTCTGATGATTGCTCTAGCCTACTCTTCAATTTTACGTACCTATATCTTGAATGGCTTATTTTCAACTTCGTATTTCGAATTCTTCAATTCATTCGTTCCGAAACATGTACCTTACTGAGGCCGCACCGCTTGAGTGTAGATGGCGATACGATCGTCGTATGTTTGTGATGATTTTAGGTGGGTCGTAAAGGCTGATTTCAATCACTGTGACATAATTTATTAGAATAATTCCAATTGTAGGCTTCTAATTAATGATGTTTCGTTTCACCTCTGGAAGCTAGTTAGTTAGTTGTTACCCTTTTTGACAATTATTTCTGTCGCCTGTATAATTTCTATTCGATGACATTAAAATTTGATTCGGAGTCAGTGATACCGAGAGGGTTATTAACATATAGCCTTATCTTAGATGCTCCACATTGTTTGAATACAGGGTGGTTTCAAGATACGTATTTGAGTTCAATTCAATATCATATCGTATATGTATAAATATGGAGTATGATAGATTCCAATAGTGACGAACTGCATGGCATTCAATCATAGGCATTTCTCAATAGGTCCAACAAATACAAATTTATCGATCATAGGTGGAACAATTTGATGATTAAGTGCTGGATGTCTGGTGAACATTTATATACCATTCAATAAATTCAAAACTATAATTGAAATTATTCTTTCTACTAGAAATTTCTACTACCAATGGTTGATATTTTCACATATTTTCACATATTTTCAAGTGTTGAATGTCCTACCTCCAAACATCAGAAATTTGTCCATCAACAGTTTGAAAAACGAATTAAAAGCATATCTCATAGATAAAGCTTATCATAATATTCAAGACTAGACTAGACTAGATCTACATAATATTTCCTCTATTTGAAATATACCTTTTGATTGTATTGTATACTGTTTTCTTAAATTTTTTTTTCTTTATTTCAAATTGTATTGTAGGTAATGTATTGTGGCGTAGACTAGGTGTTATTATTATGTATGTATATATGAAACGGATTTTTTTGTATGACGTGCTCAACACCCTGTACAGGGTACTTTAATGAGTAAATAAATGCTCTTCTTCTTCTTCTTCTTCATAAACTTGTATTTATTCATATATGAATATATCTTCATGAAAACAGAAATTTCAAGCCGATTTTGGGTTGGCTACTATATTCAATAACAGAACGAACCAAAAGTCGTTATTTTATGTGCCTTTGGGTCCAGTTTATATTTTGAATAGTTTTGAAGATGTGAGATATGTTTGAACAGGAATGATATCTGCTCCTCGAACGTTTTTGATTACCTACTTTTCAGATTATGTTCAGTGGCTTGTCGAAGTCTTGCTGTGAATATATTTCAATTTCAATCCATTTGAACTGCAATCAATGGGTGGACATGAAATTCCAGTACGAAATCCAGTTTCATAATTTCTCCTGATACGCAATACACTTGACAACGTCAAACAACTAGTGATCATCAAACATTGAGCTATTTGGACTACGGCTTTGTTGTGATCGTAGGACGTGGGATCCGTGCATCCTTCATTGTGCTGTGTATGGGATGTGTGTTATAGCAATGTATGGCGTTTGTAGTCAGACCCATACAGAGCACATCTGTTCTGTTGTCGAGTGATCTTTTATTCTCCAGGAAGCCATCATCTGACGACGGTTTCCACGAATGTATATGATTCATTCCCACCAGACATATGTCGATACACAAATTATATCTACACTCACATACCTACCTAGTTGAATACGAAGTGGCCAGAACATAGTCACTATACATTTGAAATTATCAAATGCAAGGGGTGTCAGTTCAGGAGATATTTCGTATATTTCTGTTATTCACGAACAACACTTTGGTAGACTTTTTCGCTCGTATCCATTTATAGGAGATGAAACTAGATTTGTTTTATTATTGTTTAAATTGTCATTATGTTTTCAACGAACCACCAGGAACTATCAGTTTCTGGAAAATTCTTTCTAGGTTTCACCGTTTGATTAGGCAGGAAAGTGCTCACTAGGCATCTGCAAAGTCGTTCTGCTCTTTCGATCTGTGAAACTAAATAAATACATTGTAGGCATTGTTTTTGTTGCTATATGGAAACGAGAGGTTGTGCTCTCATTCGGATGTCAAATAAGACGGTGATTTTAGAAATGTCATAATTTCCTTGAATATCGAATTGTTTGAATTGTCTAAAACAGAAAGATAAATTCCATAACATTTTTCAAGATCGATATTTGATATTTACCGATCGTAGATAAATATACTATACGTTACAGGAATGGAATCCGTGTTAAGCAGATCTTCCATATGTCTGAATTTATTTGGGCTAATCTGCGAAATATTCTTATGGATTTCATGTAGTATCGCGTGGTCACAGCTCTCGCCATAGGCACAGAATCTCTGAATATTTATTTCACTCTGTTCCATTTTAAGTTTCGTTGATACCAATCTCGTTCAAAAACTATCGCTTTGTCACAGCATGGTTTTACTTCTGATGGTCATCCTTTTCATTCCATCAATTTGAAGTTACGAGAATTAAGGAATTGTAGTGAGGAACGTATATTTTTCGCTCCGTAGTGATATGAAACTCCTCAGAAGATGGCGACGTTTCTGCAGATTCCTGTATGATTGGTTGGTGTTTTGTGATTGTAATTTTGCCAGTTTGATCATTGGTTGAGAAATGAACTAACTGCACTAATTCTAAATCAATGTTTTTATACAATTTTATACAATGATACTGATCTTTCTGGGATTTTCGTGTCGCCATCCTATGACATCGACGACATGGTTTTCCGCTATAATTAATAACATGCTGTTATCAAGCTGACTGTACGTTAGAGTTTTGGCAGAATAAATAGCATTCGAGCAGAGAAGCTTCATCATCGTTTCTTACATCGTTGTTGCCTCTGATAATTTCAATAATTCTATACATTCCAGAAGAATCACAAATGTTCAATGCAAGGAGAAATAATGAGATGTTATCGTATTCTTTCTCTAGAGAAGATTTCAGATTCTGGCCACACTATCAAATATCACGTCTTCCCCTCCCAAAAAAAAATCGTTTCATCTCTCAAATAGTTAAACACAAAGGTAATTTTCCGCCTTCATCACAACACTGACCTTTGTCGTGAAAACTCTTACAAAACACGAATTATTTCCTCTGGGAGGATTTAGTAATGGCTATATACCTTACCGAATACATGTAAACATTCAGGGCATATATGAATATCCTATCTCTCGAGCCGAAACTGAAATGCCTTCAATGAATAATGTCATACCTACCTATAAATAGAATTATTGAGAGGTAGTATAATCCAGTTAATTCTGATTTCATATGCTTTTAGTATTTGAGTCGAATAGCTATCGATTTTGAATCAATTGAGTGGGAAATAAATATAAAAATAACAGATTTCTCATTGTCGACATACCGACTCCAGGAGGATTGTACCGATCACCTGCTGATTCCAGGTACTACGAACAAGAAAGAGCATTGGAGGATTTTGTTATCACTCTGAATAAATTTGAAAATAAACATTTCCACAAGTCATCAGAAGTCATGCCATTTCGTGACTGCACCAGTTGAAATATCAAAGCATGGAAGAATGGATTAACATTCATTAGCAAGTCTGAAAGAATTTCAATGCTCACAATCGATAAAAACATCAACACGTTCTTCTTTGAAGGTCGAAGAAGCATAATAATTATTATATATGTGTATCTAGGTATGGTGTGTGTGAACGTAATAGGCTCCGTAAATATTTGCCCATAAAATGTTAAATAGTGTCGTCGTAAACGCCTGTACAAGATGTTGAACGCCGATGTATCAAACATATTATGAAGATTTATCTGACCTATTTAGTTACGTAATATTCCACAGTTGACATTCACGAAAAGATACACCACAAAAGGCTTCAAGGTCTTGAGCTTCTTTATTGACTAGGCAACCGTATTCCTATCATGTGACAATGCTGTTCATTATCGTTAGACATTTATTAATCTTACTCAGTAGAGGAAAAATCTATTTTAGGTTTTCCACTGTTACCGATAACACATTGTTACCACCTTCCTGTGAGGAAAGGGAAAACCTATTTGATATCCAACGGAAAGAACGAATAATGTTTAAATTCAGGGTAACTTCCATACATATTTCGTTTGTTGATAAAATGATTCGTATGTCTAATTCGATAAACATCGTCCATAGATATTCTTCTTACTTGTGTGAAAGATGATTTCGGATTGACATATACATATTTGATCTGACAGTCTGATCAAGTTAGATTTCCAGTGAAGATGATATTTTTTATCGCATTGAAATTTTTTTTTCTTGAAATACTGATTTACTTCATGACGGAAAACGGAGGTTCATGATAAGGTAAGTGTTGACTTTTACACAATGTAGGCTTTGAACAAGTTCATTTGAAAACGACTTCACGTACAATGTTTATGGTTTATGAATTCCGAAAAACAAAGTGATTTTCTTGACAATTCGAGTCGATGGCATTTATGATGTGATCAGAAGCTGTTAATCTTGAATATGTGAGAAGTGTGGTGGTTAGATACTCAGTAGAATTTGTTAGTATTATATTTTTTTACAGGACTTGTCAACTCACGATTTTTGCATTAACTACATTCAATGTTGTGTTATACTCATTTATTAAACAATTGTTCTATTCTACACGCAGTTCTGAATATATTGCAAAATGACTTCCATATAAGTAGCAGTCCGAACCATCAATGATTTTGTTTACGTGAGTACTCAAAATACACAAATGGCCTTAGTCCTTATGTGATCTGGTATAGGTATTTCTCTATGACCTCAAATTCCATCGAGATCTTCTGACCATTTTTCAGATTTCTAATGTTATCTCTATTCTTGAAAGATGTTGGGGCTGCTTGATATTTCTGATCGTTGGTATATGCTGGTAATTAGCATTTGTCACTTCAGACTGAGTATATGTTTCGTATGCATATTGTTTAGTTCCTGCATAATCGAAAATATGGATGAGTAGGCAATTCAGCCGAATCGGTATGAATTCACATTTGTTCAATGTTCCATGTCATCTGTCAGACCCACCCCTTATTAAACGCTATAGGCTTGAGTGTTTCGATGTGTCAAATCAATCCTTGTCGATCGGAAATTGCTACAAACTGCAGAAATGAAGCTTAGAAAATGAGATTTAAAATGAGTTATTCCATTCGAAGAAAAATACATTGTACATCTGGAGTAAACTGTCCATTTGCGCACATCTCCGTCGTGCTCAAACTTTGCCTTCGTGCGTTATGGTCATAATATCCACCTTATATCCATATTTAGTTATTGTAGTCGCCCCCACTCTTGTGATGAAATCCAGATTTCGTCGCCACGATTCGATCCAATTTCTTTCAAATAGTTGTTTATTTCCTCTGTCTTGGTGATTCGATCATTATTCGGGAATCAAACTAGAAACAATCGAGCAACCTGCGTTTTTTTGGCAAACGTTCCTCTTTCTATTCGATTGACGGAAGATCATCAGCATCCCAGGACCGATACCCACGTCGAGTCCAAATATATCCTGCCGTTCCTGATACGACTTTCGGTTCCAACTGACGTCGTTGCATACTCTTTGCTCGTTCTCGCCTAGCTAACCAGGCAGCGCTTCAGCAATTGTATGTTAATTCCCGCCGATTGACTCTTGGCCCCTGTCCATTTCCTTGACCCCTTTTTTCCCCGATCTAATTGTCGATACACATTTACAAGAACACCATGACGACGTAGATAAGTGACTCTGAATCAGAACGGTTTCTATAACATTCAGGACGATGGTTTCCATGCATTTTAGATCGATTGGTCTTTGGACTTCGGTAAAAAGACAACGCCGGTTACGATAAACGATTCTAGCGGCGATTAGTTTATAATACATCGTATATTGAGTGCTCAAGGAGTAGTTGCAAATAGGTGAAACATATGGCTCTTCCCCCAATTCAGGTGGATTTCACATGGGGGTAAGAGGTAAAAGACGAGGAGCCCATTTACCTCTTGGATCAATAATCGTCTGTTGGCTCAAAATATAACTTGCCACCTGGTACCCACACGAAAACATAGATCCTTCTTCATTTGCATAGTAAAAAAGGAATGGACTATCGATTCCATTTTTTATTTACATATTATTCAAAATATGACCATCACTTATTACTATCTCAGAATTTTATCATTATAACCATGGTCGAAATCATAGACCTTTTATATTCGTAGTCCTGCTGATATGATTTAGCCAGTAGACCAAGGCTGACACACAGAAAATGGTGGGCTCCAAATGGATACTGGCACACAAAAAGAAATGAATATTTCCACACTTTGGCCAATTCGAGTGGAGATACTTTATGCAGATAATATATGTCATGGTGATCAAAAAGCTTTGGATACGTTTGGAACCTTAATATAGAAGGAGAAACTATTCGTGTGACTAAGCTGCTTTCAATTTCGACCATTGACGTTCAGGAAGTTCCGAAGCTCCCTTCCTCTGTCTTTCGAGTCTAAAGCGAATATCAGTAGAAAAAATATGGAGAAGAAATTGTTCGAATTATCTCATCTAGAAAACATTCCTCGGATGTGGATCATGAAGTGATCGACAACAACTTCTGCACTATCATGAATGTATTGTTCCTCGTCGAAATTGGCACCAAAAGATGATTATTTGTTATGATATCTTTCTGCTAGACTTGTTGTTCGAAGGATCGAAGGTGCGATGTTTGAGTGACGCGAGTTTGCAGGCACCGTCGACGAGTAAACAATCGGCATCGAAGGAACAGAATACAGTCTCTAAGTTGCCATGAACGTATATAATTAGGACGAGGACGGTTCTATTAGCGAGATATAACCAGCGCCCTAGTAACGACCACGTTATTCGTTGAAAATGATTGAAACCAATACACCGTTGTCTCTGTGCCTACTGAAAACGCTACCCAAGCACGTTTTTCGATGCTAGATTAAGCATCTCTGAACGATATTTTTTCTCAATCACCGTACTGGTGAATGCACTTGGAAATGACAATTTGAAAATATGACAAAATATCCAGGAATGTAACATACTGTAATTCTGAAAATTGAAATTCCGATAATTTGGAAATTACATAACGGCGTCATATGGTCCACTATATAGCCTGAATATATGTATAAAGATTTTGAAGAATACAAAGAAGTCAAGTCCCATCCGTTGTAAAATAACGGCTGGGAAAGAAATTCAAAAAGAACTGAAGGGAAGAGTAAGGTGAACGTAGGCAATGAATATTCATAGGAATAAACGAAGAATATGCCGAAACAGAGTTACATGTGCGAGAAGATTCAGAAGAAAGTTTCTCACATCCTAGAAGAATAGGAAGCTTGCGTTCAATAGACTGAGGGTACATGAAAGGTTCGAGGAGAAAAGGTGGATCCTCTCGAGTAGGTGGATAATTTTTCCTCGTTACTAGATGTTAGGGATTGTGACCTATTTTTCATTAAGGGTGAATAAGCTGAGAACATATTCTTTCTTTGGTTCTGCTCTGCTTGAGGTCAGACATGTAGAGTGTTCGATGCTGTTTCCGTTTCGTCATCATTTTTCTACAGGAGGTAATTTTTATCACTACTTTCATTACTACTCTATGAAAACCAACAGAAAGGCTATGATATGTATTGATCTGCTATAAAGGAACAAAAGAATATTTCAAAATGTTCAACTATTTGATGTTCAACTAGGTACTCGGTATATTCCTACACTCAAAGCTTATCTGGGAAACCTGGAGAACTGGTAATTTAGTCAAAATGACATTGATAGCTTGCTTCATTTGATGTCACTATTAACTGACACGCATGCTACTTTCGCCGTATAGTATCACGTGATCAATGACCGATGAGGGCGCTGTTTTTCTAACAAATTGGCCGACTTGTGAAGTGGGTTGTTCACATTTATTTTGACTACCTGTGATTTTCATTATTCTGTTCTGTTTATGAGTGTCAACAAAATATGTCCCCGAATGAATTTGACCCAATTTTTGAAATGTTCCCACTATTCCCCTTTCTACTAATGCAGCCATCAACTATTCAGTGAGTATTATAAATACGCTGTTCTCTGAATCCTTTTCGATCCATAATTCACAATGAATTGTTGAAATTTCATTCAAGATGCGCACAAGGTAGTAAATCAGTTGCCATAGGCGCCAAATTCAACTTGAATTGGTTTGTTTACTTCAGCTGATTACATGCACTTCAGAAGTTAGTTCAAAATTCTCACCAGATGTCCCGATTGTGCCACCTGTGGTAATCAATTGATCAATCTTCATTTCTCAAACATCGAAGACTGGCCGAACTTTTCATTACAATTTCAATGCGCAGCCTCCAACGGCTGTTATGGAAACCATGCTCAATATTCCATCCCTCCACTCTTCAAATCTAGGTGTGAAGAAGCATACAGTTAGAGGTTTAGTGGAAACTGGAATGCTGAAGACGCTTCTTTTGGAGATACTGGATCGAACTGCATAATCATAATCCCACTATTGGAGATGAGAAAAGTTCTGCTGACTAATAATGATTTATGAGAGGCTCTTTGAAATAATGAGAAGTCGGTTAACAAATGTTGGATAGATTCAAACTGATGCAGGCACTAACGTCAGAATATACGGAAAAATACCAAAGTACAGTACGCGTCTACATCTTTGATAAGATGAAATTCAGAAGATATATGCCGACGAATCCTCTCCTACAGTCAGGCAGCTAACTGATCTCTAGCAGAATCAGGACTTGGGAGGATTCCGAAACTACTTTCACGCTGTTGAGACTTAAGAAAATAACAAATCTTTTCTTCAAAGCCAATAACATGACTAGGAACACAGCAAGCTCAATAGCTGCAGGTTCAGGCTTCGGAAACATGACTTGACATATCAACCAACTCCTTATATAAGTATAAAAAGTGAAAACGAGACTGATGCCTCTCACTATCATTTCTGATCTCTTTTCATTATCAAAAATTGAAATGAGCACATGCTTTCACGTTGACATCTATTGACAATCGGGAAAGTTTCACCTGGTGTACGTTTTCGAAGTCATAAACTCATAAACACCCGATATATATTGTCACCTCCATTCAAGAGGTGAGCAAACAACTATATTATTATATTCTTTCGAATTAACACTACACGCGTTTTTATCAAGAATTCTCGTAAATAAATCAATATAGGTACGATAAGCAAATACATACTTATTGAAACCGCTTGCTATTCCAGGAAATACCTATTTGATAATATCCAAAGAATATCGCGAAGTATGTCAATTTCTTCAAATCGATGAACGGCCATCATGGTTATTATTATTATTCATTCGAAGATCTTGTTCGAAAACCATTTCCACAAGATATTTCCGTGCTGGAGTATTTTCACAAATGTTGCTTCTGCGGATAACATGAGAATATGGGTGGGTGTTATTTATTTGATACGCTGTATAGCGTGGGATATCAATTATAGAAGCGATTTCTTGTTCACATGGCTGTCAAAGACAGCTCAAGATTTTCCTCATGTGATATGCATTTCCGGTTCTCCGTGGTCGCAAATAAATCACACAAATTGAGAATTTATGTAGTCAACTTTTGGGTTTACTTTATATGTATGGAGTGACCGTGAAGTACCTTTCTGAAGAAATGTCAAAATGTCAAAAATGTGAAAATGTCTAGGTATATATCTTACCTATACCTAAATAGTCAAGATCTTGACTTTGCAGCATTCATTTGTAAATATCCTAATAAAATATCATTGTCATCATCATAGAAGCGATTTCATGTTTACATGGTTGCCAAAGACAGCTCAAGACTTCCCTCATGTGATATGCATTCGCGTTTTTCCGTGGTCGCAAATAAATTACACAAATTGAGAATGCATGTGATTAACTTTTGAGTTCACTTTATATGTATGGAGTGACCGTGAAGTGCCTATCAGAAGAAATGTCAGTTTTACGACAGTTTCAAACTTCCTGCCTTATCGTTTCCGGCCGCAAAATCTTCCATGGCATGAGATCTATACGATATTTTCAATCGCAAGGACCCAAAAAATTGTATATTACTTATGTTATGCGTTCAATATGTAGAGGAAGAATCAAACACACACATGCAATTTTCAGGGCCGAATTCCACTCGCAATTATCTTTAGCAATAAACAGATGCTCTAACAATTTATAAACCGAATATACATATAACGCTATTTTAGTCGGCCGTTACGTAACTTTCACAGTCTGCACTGTTCAAGAAATAGGCCACGAGGCGAAATATTTAGTTGTTCCAGATGAGTAGCATATTCTTCGCCATAGAAACTAGCTCGTATACAGGGTGCTTCCTGAGTTATTGTTTTCGTTGCAAATATCGAAAATGGATCAGTTCAATCATGGCAATATTCATTATCAGTATCATTGCCGATGCCTTCGGGCAAACTGTCATGATGTAATCTGTCATGATGGCGTTGAATAGAAGTTTGCTCCTCGACAGATCCAAGAACCATCAAGTAGATCTAAAATGCATAGAAACCGTTGCTTGACGGTTCTTGCGTTCGATCCATTGTCATCATAATCATCTCATTTTTCATCAGCCTCAATCCATATTTTGATTGAATCAATGTTGTTTTTACAAAATATGCGTTGTGTAACTTTGGATTTGAGAAGGTCAGATGGAGGGTGTAGAACTTTCAAAACATTTCTTGACATGATCTAATAATATACGTAAAAGATAACCTGTTACTCACAACGAAAATGCAAATGCGGAAAATGAATTTACAGCCACAACATTTTTTTTTTCAGAAATCAAACTGTGTGTACTCTTCAGTAATTTGCTACAATGTTATATCCAATTGATAATTCACGCTAATCTCGAAGATTAGGTAAGGTCAATATCTTATCTAGGTTATACAATATGCATATATATGATTTTTTCAATCATACAATTTTTTAATTATACAATTTCCTTCTGAAAATTGAGTCTTTTGCTGTTTCTATCTGAATTCAATCATTCATATATTTCTTCAATGAATATGTAATTGTTGATATTATCAATATAAGAATCATTACCACTTTTAACGTAACTACCTACATTTCTTGTTCAGATCTATTTTTGTTTATGTGGTTCTGTTAGGTTTAGTGTAAAAAAGTAATACCCGTTCCTTAGATGGGTTAACGCTAACTCTGCCTTTCGAAAGTAACTCAGCGTTTGTTATTATCATTATTTTTCATAAATTTCAATGTTCGTGTTCATTTTATATTCGATGAAAATTTCTCCAGTATGAAATGTTAATTGGAATATATGAAATTCAATTCAGGACTTCAGGATCTGAACTGGCACTAAAAGACCATATCTATATCTCAATGTATTATTGATTGACTACGTGTGCTACTTCGTACGTAGTAGCATATCTGTAAGCTTCCTTCATATCATTCATTTCATCAAATTCGTTCAATAGCTTCATTTTTTTCAATTACTTCTTCTCTACTTCTCCTAGCAGTTCACTTCAGCAAGATCCTTATATAGGAACGTGAACATTCTCTGAAATATTTCTGGTTCTACTCATTTTTCTTCCTTATCCTTGGTGATGATGATGATTTGATCTTGCAATATTGACTGATCTATGAGACTTATTATGTACAGTATAGAATATTCGATGGCCTATAGAATCTACTTCCGGTGTTTTCTGAGATTGAAGACAATGATAAGCTAGTAGTTATTTCGCTCTGAATCAGGCTTAGACGAAAAAAAATCATTCGACTTGGGAATGAGGGTACCAGGAGAAAAATACCTTATTGAAAATCCTGAACTTGTGAGTTGTAAGTTGCAATCAAGCAACAAATCTGTAGAATCTCTGAGGACTTGGTAGATACGGTTTCCAACTCCTGAACCATATTGTTAATGAAACATTCAACTGAAGATCAGTCCGCTTGAAATATTGAAAATTCATCCATATTTGTCTTGAACTCAAGTGAAAAATTTCGAACAATGGAAAAGAGAGCCCTTTTCATTTTCATCGGCCTCATTATAAAGGTGATAGGTGTGGTGGATTTAAATACCTTATTGTTCCACGCCGAACCATTATATCAAGCCAAGTAATCTGACAGTAGCAATTTGCAGTAGCCTGAAGAGATCACATCGGTACAACTGTCACGCCTCTACATAAAAGATGAATAAATGATAAATGAAGATGAATAAGAACTATAGTTAATATCAAATACAGGGTGAACTAGTTCATAGTGTATATTGAACAAACGACTAGGGTAGATGAGACGTACAAAGAGAAGCATTTTTGGGACGCAAAAGGGACGGACGCCTGAGGGAGGGAGCCTTAATTTTGATGATACAAAGTTGCATCCTGCCAACATAGGGTGTATTATAATCTGGGATGAGTTGACTTTGCAGTTGATTCAATCACCTGAAACATTCGAATGTTTCTAGAATCATTTGTATTTTTGAAGAACTTCTTACAGAATTTCTGAAAACCACTCCATCTTCCATGTGAATGTATTATACAATTCGCCTGCCCACAAGCGAGTGTATCATGTTTTTTCAATACATTGAGCATCAAATTCGTGGAAAAATATTTTTTTTTCAATGAAGAAATATATTTTGAGAAAAACTCATAACGAGTTGATTTTTATTTTGTTCTTATTATTTTCTATAGTGTAAGAAGAGTTACTTCAGCAAAATGGACGCTAATGACGTAATCGATGATTTTTTCAATACAAATACAGAAAGGTGTCATAAATTGCTCTTTCAGAAGGTATTTCGATTCTTCGATTCAGCGACAGTATCACTATAAAATTTCAATGAGCGTTCGAATTCATTTTACTATATAGCTGGAATACTTTTTCCCTATGGATTCTCTCTGTTATTCGTACCGAATGGAAAATCCATCAGAATTACAGAGTTATCAAAGTTTTCCTAAACTAGCGATCACTATAACGGTACGAGAATTGTTTAGAACTTTTTCCAATTTGGCCACCTTCATAGCTCAAAAACAAAACTTTTTGAAAGAAGGAAGAGCAGGACCTACAGTTCAAAGTGGAGTGTGAGGAATCCATCAACCAAATTATTTGAAAAATCAACAGCTGCAAGCCATTAGCACCATTTCCGCATACAATATTCCTCTCGTTTCGAGACACATTGGAGAGATAAAGAAGGCCACTATGAGCATTTCGGATACTACGAGAGATACAGTTGTGGTTAAATTGAAGAAAAACAAAATGACTCTCAAAAATATCTGATATGTTTCGAGTTATTTTCTAAGAACTGAATTTCCAGATTAACAATTCTATTTTTTTCAGGCGTTAATGATGAAGTTTTAATAAAATTGAAGAAATATCTTCATGACAACTTTTGATGTCAATTGATTTGCCATGATTTCCATTTTTCGGACCTGATATATTGATATTGAATTCCCATAGTTTTGACGATCAAATAAGTTTTCACTTTGTGCTGCATTCATTCAATTTTTTATTTGATATAAGTCATTATTTGATTATTCACGTATTCCGAATTATATATGGATGTTATCGTAGAATTAGTTGATATCAAATTTAACATTGAACCTTTTTTCGCAGAATCATGAAAAATGCTGGACTCTTCCAAAAATTGATGACCAAAATAGACTCGAAAAGCGTCAAAACCATAAGGTGTAGTATATCGTCGAAGTCACAATGAACATGGCTATTCGAATCTAATATCAAGATATGAGGGCCGCATTTGGAGAAATTAAGTTGTAGATAGTTGCTCAAAGATGAAACGTTGTATCACAGTTGTATTTGATAAACATCAGGAGTTTTCATGAATATATTTTTTCAATTTTGTTAGAACTTCATTTTGAAAATAACTCAGAAACGAAATTCAATATAAAAGATTTTTGAAAATTATTTTGTTGGACCATCAATCGCGCAACTCCCATTCGACCAAATTTGTATCTCTGGTAGTTTCAAAGTTTCCATATATGTTTAATAATAATTATTCAATTATGTTCAGTCTATATTGATTCATATTGGACGGTGACGACTACAGCTCACTCTTGATATAAGTACAGTGGGCAACGTTGTTCCTGGGGAAACTTGGATGTACTGTAAAGATTTGTATCAAATTGTACACGTACAATCGTCTATGTACCCTTTGTGCTGATAACTGACATTGTGGATAGATGACAAAGTCTTCACTTCGATTTTCTTCCTCTCCTTTGCATGAGAGGAATAGTGACGGATACCTTCTTCTCTGAACCTCAATGGAATCGTACTGATTTGTACAGATATTTGCAGTATATTGCCTTGGTTGTTATCATATCGGTGGCATGTATTCGTTTTTGACGATCAGATCTGACGGTCCTGGATTGTCCATCGCGTCAGAAATCACAGAGGAAATTGGATAGTGGAAACAGTCCCTCTGTTGTTTGGATACGAAACTTTGGCTGTCGCACTAATGGGCCATGACACAAACATTATTATATGTAGGTCTATATTGTTTTGTTGGTTTGAGTGACTTTTCCTAATGCCAGAGGGTGAACATAAAGATTCTTCTGGACGATGACATCGCATTCTTCATTATAGAACAGGTCAGTAGCGATCTGTTCAGTCACGTAACACGTGTTACGAGATGAAACATGATTTTCAATGATAGCACAGTATTTTAGTGCTGTCAAAGATACCTTTACTTATGCATATGAGTATACGAGGTGATAATTTTAAACTTTCAATCTCATGAACCGAATGATAAATCCAAAATAACTCCTAGGATACTAGGAGGGACATTGAATTATAGGAAATAACCCACCCCTGTCCTACCTCAAAGCTTCTGCCACGCCAATTGAAGAAATTCAAATAGCGACCTCCTGATTATGATACACCAATGGAAATCTTGTGAGACTTGCTTTCCAGCGGTACGAAAAATCTAGAACAGGGTGGACCAAAGAACATGAAGAATGGTACTATATAAAATTCCAATGGCTGTATCTATGGGACCGAATGAGATATCAAATATTGCTCAAAAAGAATTCGAGGGGTAGAGGTGGAGGATTTGATATGTCATTCGGTTCATGAGATACAAACACTAGAAACTTGTCAAGTAAATTATTGACCTGTTGAACGAATACGATGTAAGTGATGCCTTGAACAGAGCCCATGGTTGTTGGCCTCGATGTTCAATTTTCGATTTTACACTACCATTTCATTTATATTATACTAAGAGATGGATAAATCAGTATCGAATGATGACCTGTTGTGGAACTCAGATCTCTCAGTAGGCCACAGAGAAGTAACATATATACAGTGCCCTTGGAGAGAATTGAGAATACTAAATATACAAATATATACAAAGCGTTCAATTTGATGAAACTATTTATCGATTTCAGAACCAGGTCAAAAACTATATTTGAAAAATTCAAATCTGAAAATATATATCTGAAATCTTAACTCTATCTGTACTCCTATAACTCACCAAATCGATATGTAACCGATAACAAAACGGTGGGATGCGATTTTTCGTCTCATTCTTTTTACACAATCTTCCCCACACAACTCGTCAGTTATGAGTCTTCATTTATATCAATTGTGAGAACAATATTGGGTGAATCACCAAACTTACCCAACATCGTCAAAACGAGGTTGCGACATCAAATCAGAATGCTTCATTGTCGAAGATAATTTTCAATCCTGTTGATGAAGCTAACTTGGAAGTAAAACATCAAGTGGAAATAAGAAACGAGTAAAATAAAAGTCTACTTACCTATGTATGTCAGTCAATCAATCAATAAATTAGAAATAATTTCATTGTTCGATGGTTGCATACATTCATCCTCATTGAATAATGCTGTAGTGACTCAGTGCGAAATATTCACAAAAAAATCTGTCTTTCAATGAATACTTATATACTTCTATAATTACTCATATACTTTATACATACTATTGATCAACAGTAAAAGACAATAATCAACTTCAAATGATTTTTTTGTTCTGAAAGTCGCATAAATCTCGTAAATTCTTAGGAGGAATTCGATAATGTACTGAAAATGTTGAGATGAGAATGAGAATGAACACTCAACAGCATTTCATGAGTCATGAAACAAATGAAGATAATGACGGAATATGAATTCATCTGAATATTTCTTTGTCGTATTGATATGATGAAACAAGAAATGATTCAATTGATAATTGATTCAAGAAATGATTATTCAATAAAAAACGAATCGAAGTTGATTCAATGGAATCAAGAAAGACAATCAAATACATTGAGCTTTCGTTGAAAAATATCACTGATGTTAAGGACTCAAATTCGCAACAACACAGTTCCTTGTTTCCAAAAAATTGTTCTTTAATGATTGCAGGTTGAACTGGAAGTTTTTGTTTTTTGTTAACGTATACCCGGCGTCTTAGTTGTCACTTACTAAGATTTTGTCCCTATAGCAGTCAAGTGATTAGTTTATATTGATATTTATACTATACTGTTTGTGTGTTGAGGTGTATTTACGTTCTTCATTTAAATTCCTGTGAACTTCATGAAGTATAACATGATGATCGCCCGCACTTCAGAATATACTTATTCAATTCATATTTCTGAAATTTCTGCATGAAAAATGGTTTCATTATCAGAACATAGATTCTATATGCAAGATACAAACAAAAAAAGCTGTAATGGCTTTGGATATTTTCAAACTTTTGTGCCAGACTATGACAAGCAATCGACTCGGTGGTGACCGATTGCATGACCTGTTATCTCAACGTAGATTGATCTCTATCTCGTCAGCTGCCGCATGCATTACCGCGGATATACAAATTAGATATTTATTCGTCTGTTAGAACATTTTACGGCTTCAGAAGTGAGTCAAGGATATCGTGTCATATTTGCTTCCTATGAAAGGTACGTGAGTTGAAACGTATTTTCTGACATTTTTGAATGAGTTGAGAATGAGTTTTGAAGGGCCAATATTTGTTTATTCGAAATTCCGAGAGTGGAGCCGAAATCTGATAAAATTCCGAGTTATAACTCGCAATATAACTAGAGGAATTTCATAAAATTCCCACATCCGAATTTAGTGAAATGTATTTTTCAACCTATATATGGCCCATTTACGCTTTTGTATCAATTTCAAGTATAAATGACATGCGCTAAGAATTTTTTGAAATATATTTTTTGCATTGTATATGGAATCTCGATAAAACAAAAGTAGAAATCGAGATCATGAGCTTTGATTGATAGGAAGACATTTATGATGAATATTCCCGATATGCACCTACGATATTCTTATTAACTTTGTCTGAAGTTAGTGATGTTGATTGTTAGGTAGAGTTAATCATTCATTTCCAAAAAAAAAACTATATGGATAACGACGACATGGAAGCTGAAGCCTGAAAAAACAAATGACAGCCGTATGCAGCAGATATAAGCGCATGCGCCAGTCTAAAATGATAAGCGACATCCGACAAGCGTCAAATCCGCGTATGCGCATATCTCTGTTGCGATAACTGTAATATTCATTTGTCTGGGCATCACTATATCGCATGAAGAAAATAATAGGTGTCATCCATTTAGGTATTATTACAGATATGTACGGAGGTCACTCAACTTCGAATAGAGCATTTGTCGCACCTGCTCTCTTCGCTTTACTTGCTCCCGTCTTCGTAGTCGGAGAAACTCCTCTACAAAACTTACCTTGTATCATAATATACTATTTTCTACTTGGCGTCGCTAGAGAAGTCATTACAACACCCAAATGAGTATCGAAAAATCTTGCATTATGAAACTGTTATTTTTTTTATTGACATTGGTATCACTAAACTCACTCACTTATCCAAGTACAATGAGTGATGTATATTTCATAACCATTTGAGACGATTTTCTACAATAGAAGCAATCGTGGAGTTTACAGACTGACACAGCGCTCACCATTTCGAAGTTTTTGATCATTTCGTCAGTGTTGACAATATTTCTTATTCTTGCTATTACATTCCTCACTTATTCATCATTTGTCGTAAACATTCATACGAAATGAAAAAAAAGTAGAATATGATACCTACACCTTTTGTAAGACATTGTCGCACTCGTTCTCTTGAGGCACTACTCGTTCTGATTTTCGTATTTCAAGAAACTCGTGCGCCAAATCTTATGAGACTTGTTCCAACCCTTCGAAAAAACGTCAACGTACGGTCAACAGCATGAGCTAAAGATGAAAGTTGTTCCGATCGACAGGTAAAGGTAATCAGACAGTCTCTTCGTGTCTCAAACAAATTCGTGGTCTTTGAATGGTTTCAGTTCCAGAATGGTAATTTCAGTTCATGCTCAAATTCAGTATCATCTTATTCTTAAGTTTTATTAACAGTTGTTCCATATTATCTTTCATATACTGGCATTGCTCTGTTGGTTTGTGATTGTTGATTTTTATTTCAAAGTCGAATTCGCTGTGTTTTTCATCAATTCTCTCCATTCAGAATCTTTCAAATCGTCGAAAACAGTCGCACTCAACCGTTACTGACAGTTCGAAAGGTAGGTTATGGTAGACCGTCTATATAACGTTCGCATACTTTTGTACAGACTATATGAAGTCCGCGCGTGCATGCTAACAATGCGTAAGCCGAACGATCTCGAAATAGTTTGGAACGATGCAGAAATTTTTGTGGGAATAAACCTATAATGATATACGATTGTGGCTCGCATTCCGATCCGCTAAAAAATCCATGAAGACCGCCAGCCGATCCTATTCTTCGGCGTAGGCGCGTCGACCGAATTAACTAACCGACCCTCACGGCGCTCTTGATTCGCAGGAGGAGGCTTCGGCGTCGACGACGGCTGTCGAGTCGAGTTAGTATGTCAGTGCCTCCGATGGTACATCGATCCAGCGGAGAGACAGCGCCGACGACGACGACGACGGCAGTGCGCATCCACGCCGGCCAGCACGAAGACCTGCCCGACTGCAAAGTCAAAAGGAGCTACACGTGCGCCACGAGCCACGAGTGCGACTACTTCACGCAGAATCCGCGCCTCTATCTGCACCATCTGCGCGATGTCCACGACGAGAAGGTGAAGATCTACGAGTGCCCGAGCTGCCTGTACGCGTCCAGACACTTCCAGAAGCTGCTGCGACACAAGAAGATGGTGCACGGCGAGCCGCAGGCGCGCGACGATGCAGACGACGTGCAGCCGCCGCCGCAGCCGCAGCTGCAGCCGGCGGTGTACAGGTGCTCGGTGTGCGAGTTCTCGAGCCGCAGCCAGCCGCAGCTGACGAAGCACGAGCGCGAGGAGCACATCAAGACCAAGTTTTTCCGGTGCTCGAAGTGCACGTACGTGACGCACATCAAGGCGCGCTACACCAAGCACGTCAAGTACCACTCCATGCCGATGATCAAGTGCGACATGTGCGATTTCAGGACGCCGTACAAGTGGAATTTGGACAGGTAATGTTTTTCTTCACCCGCCGCTGGGTATGTGGCCGATGTCGCGGTTTTCGATATCCGATACCGGAATTGTGCGTTGGTCGGTAGTTTTCTGCTATTCCATAATGTCATCAACCCCATTCTTTGCTATTATTTGACGAACTGTGGATTAGTGAGCACATCGCAAGAAATAATAACAATGGTAAGTGCATTTTATTTATCATTTGTTCGGTGACATTTTGTGATGATTTTCGGTGCAACAAATAGGTACTTCTTGAAATCTACACTGGAAATACTTCTATTGATATTAGCTAGAAAAATAGAGACATTTGAATGTTTCTAAAAAAGGATCTTACCGACTCAGCAAATCTGCGAATCTCTACTGATTATTTTATGATGATTATCAATTCCTCATCCTGCTTTGAGTAATCACATGAAATATCTCGACTTGACTGTCTCGTGAAATGTACACCTAAAACCTAAATGTATCTTAGTAGATTTTGTTTCTGAAAGCGCGCGCGTCTAGAAAATTCTGTTTTCCTATAAAAATAAAGCAAAGGCTGAAATTTAACAATCATCGTATTAGATGCAGAGATTGCTGTTTTTTATTCACTTGTAACGTCACGAAAACTCACTTGCACTTTATAATTAGCAGAATGCAGGGGTGTCTGAAAAACATTGTACGTAACACATCCCGAAACGCTGCACAGGACTTGTAGATATAGGTCTTTGGCTTCGACCTGAAATTTCCCTATCGCACTTTAAATATGTCCTTTCCGTAATTATCACCTCGCATGAATCACTATTATTTTGAAAACATTAATCGCCACGTTAAAGTTTAAAAACACAGTACCACGTATAAAAACTGTCAAATATTAATAATGTTAAGATTGTTAAGTGCTCATTGCAAAGTATCTAAAATTTCAAATACAAAGTGAAAAGTGCATATATAAGTTTATTCTTGCGCACACTTATATCTGATGACAAATAATATTACGTGCTTGCATACATTGTATGTGCACAATCCAGCTGATTTCCATTAGATGTATTTACCAGAGTATTCGACTCCGCCATTTTCTTCTTGAACGACTTAAAATTTTACGACTAGCTCGTGAAGAGACAAAATAATTCAGAAGGAATGCAGAATGAAGATCGAAGATAATAAAGAATCGATTCATGATGGGAATTTTAATAATCTCTGAATTTATTTTATTGCATACCTACCATATTCGCTCGTTGAGCTAGATGCCCCTAGATGATCCTATAAAGGGTGTCCTATATATGTCTATACAGCCTACACACAAATTTTGAAGAATACCATCAAATAGCACCTGAGTGATGACTAATAATGCAAAAATGTTGAATCAAATCAATTTAAAATATACAAAATATACGAGCTCTTCCGTTGAATTGAACAAAATATATTAGCAACTTTTTCGATGTGCATAAAAACTGATCTATAAATAAGTATGGACACTCCGAAGGACAGTTGTTGCGTATTTCTATCACTAGTTTGTTATACATTGTAGTACCAACCAGAATAATTCTTACGGATCGTTTTGAAAAATGGCGCGTGCACCAAAAATGATGTCTGTGGATGACTGACTCATCAGTTAGGAACGCATATGCAGGATCGAGTCCAGGATTATAGGGTCGCCATATATATGTATATATATTTATACATATATATATATATATATATATATATATATATATATAATCTTTGATTTCCTCGAATTCTTTTCTGATAACGTAAACACGTAATAGCGCCAACCAAATATTCGATTGCCGCGAAATAAATTCCAACTATTTGATGAGAAAATGAAGTATCTGAAGCGGCGGTGACCTAAAATGATTATGAAACTGCAAATTATTGTCGAAAAAATATCCCGATAAGGCTTTCATAATACCATCTTTCAAAATGTTGTTAGTATTATTATGCACTTTCTCCCTCGCCTCTCCCCTCCAATAATCGCGTTTTTTAAAACCTCGTTCAGATCTCAACCCTGTCAAATAGCCCTGCGCTTGTGCTTGTTTTATTACACTAGATCATGCTTGAGATTATCTCAGTGAATAGTATTCTTAAAATTTTTTTTTTGCATTATCAGTCTTCATTATAATAAGCTTATGATAAAAAGTAAGTATTCTGCATTCAACAAGGCATCCAACTAATTGTTCCAAGCTAGAAAGTGATGAAAAATACCAAATTGGAGTTGAAATAGGAAATACGGGAATATAGATACTGTGGTTGGGCAAGTAAGATACCGATTTTAATGTGAGGAAGTTCATATTTGTATGCATGATTAACATCAACTACTGGCACCGCTGATTCCATTGGTGACAGAGGTGAGTATCTTTTTGTTGCATCAAGAATCATCACAAAAACGCCAAAATATGATAAATGAAATAAATGCACTCACCCTTGAAATGAGGAATTGTCAAAAATTTCTATTCATATTTCACTCCACATTATCTGATTTGACTTCAAAAAAGGCTAGAGTTCATTTGTCACATCCCATCATGCATCTTTCTCTAACGTAATTTGTCAACTACTACGTCACGTAGCGCAAATATCCGATTGCACTCTCTATTACAACATTGTCGTTGCTTTGTCTACATAGTTGAGAATTCGGCAATGATTAAGTACTGCGCTGAATAATATCAGTTATAAATAATTGGTTTCGATTTATCACTCTCACTACTGCCCATTTCATTGTACTTTGATGTGAACCAGAATGTTCATCAATTATTCAGGCTTCGCACGGCCATGCAAGAACCACAACGTTATGATTGGCTGTTATTATCATTCGATCTCAATCTTATTAATTTCATTGGAGAATATTCATGTTAGAAAAGAGGAAAGGTGAGGCTTGAAAATATTAGGAGAAAATGCAGCTTCCTGTTCGGAGCTGAACATTACAAAATTCGATATTTAACATAAGGTGATGATAAAGATACTCTCCTGTTGAAAATCATCAGAATTGATTGAAAATTTGAAAGGTATCAAAATGGTGGAATGTCTTCAAATTGAAAACCAGATTTTTCGTCAGCAATTTCTTCACATTCGGATATTACTGAGATTCCAGATTTCGTCATTTTGTTTTCATTTTTCCACATCAAAGCTATTGTGGCTAAGTGATGATGATGCTTCAATCAAGCGAAATATAACGCCATTTTCATCGAACTTCATCAATATTAATAGTTTTCATCTCATTTTATTCAACAGTTATTACCATTATTATTATTATTTTCAACCTCGTTTTCAACAGTATGTTTCATTTGTACCCGTTATAACGTTGTTAGGGTGCGAAATAAGTTTAATCCGACGTTTAATCATTTTATTGATTCACGAATAGCTTTAGGCATTTTCATTAATTGACCTCTGATGTCTATAAAAATTATTGTTTTGCATTGATCTACATCCAAAATCATAGCATCATAGCGGCGCGTGAAGATTCACTCTCTTTTGTCGATATTTCAGGTTATTTTTGATTATATTATACAGGGTGTTTCATAATATATGCGCAGGTGTTTAGGATGTGATAGCTCGTCCAAAAATATGGAAGAAAGTTTCCATCAACTCACCATCTAAAATGCACCATTTTCGAGATACAGGGTGTTGAAATTGAAAGTAAAAAACTTTTTGTTCGCGAATTTCTCTGAAACCGTTTATCGCTCAGAAAACAGCTTTCGTAAGAATTTTCCACTCATAATGTGCTATGTTTTGTGCTTTCACCTTTTTTTATGAAGTCCTAATCGGTGTTCAAACTTTACATCAAGTAACAAAACCAAACGTTAACTTCATAATTGCGAAGTTAAAAAAAAACAACAACAAATCACTCAGTTGAATTAATCGTTGGAGATGTCATGTTAGCTTCAAGCAATTATTTAAAGAAATTTACCACGTTTTTCGACATAAAAGTTGTTTTTTCCTCAAAACTTCAGAGGTCATGACCAAGAGTACCTTTTTTGTGTAGAAAACATTGACGGTTCAAATTGGCGGCTCAAAACTGTACTCTTTCCAGTGGCGTAGAAGTCAGGGAGAAAAACACCCACTACCCCTTCAAAAAAGAGAAAGCCAAGAGCAAAAAACATGCTCACAAAAGCTGTTTTCTGTGTGATAAACGGTTCCAGAGATATACGCAAAACTCCATTTTTTTTATTTAAGTCAATAGAAACTTCCTCTCATATATTTGGACGAGCCTTCACATCCTGAAGTCCTGTGCATATATCATGAAACATCCTGTATATAGGATTTTCCGGAAATAAACGACAGAACATTACTAAGTTGACATAGCAGTTCAAATCCATAGTGGAATTGGTAGAGTGATCCGATCGCAACTGAATATCGAAAAACCGCATCTCTTACTGCTGGTTTCAGAGATATTAATTTTTTCAATCATTCCCGAAAATATCAAATCACGCTGAATTGGTTGATCTCAGATATAAGGAATTATGGAGGAACTCAGCTCAAAATAACTTGTAGATTTCAAAAATCCAATAGTTTACAGGGTGTTCCATTCGAAATAAGGAACTTGTTGTCCACTTTCGGTATTACTGGAAGTCCGCCATCTTTGGAAATAATTTTGAAATGTGAGGACCAGTATTTTATGAAACTTCGTGCATTTTCAATATTGCGGAAGAGGGATCCTTCTCAAATGGAACACCCTGTATATCACATTGAAGATTATCTACTCATTATAAACTGATACTTTCTGTCTTGCCAAAAAAATTGAGTGAATTCGGTGTTATCAATGTTGTGACCACCAGATTGAAAATGTTGTATACTTAGTTATTACAGTATTTGAGCTACAGAATTTTCAAACGTATTGCTGATATTTTCATTCAATTCTTCTTACGAGTAACGTTATTCATTCATGTTCTCGATATTAAAGATATTATCAATATTATCAATATAATTTCAATAGTCTAAAGTCTGAAAATTCAATAACAATATAAAATAATCGATCCAAAAAATCAACACAAATAACAAAATGACTGGAAGGATAACGAATACAATAATGTTTATGAAGTCACTACATATACGACGCCAATGAATCTTGTCTTATGTCAACATATTGAATGACAATTTGGAGTCTTCTGCGCATTGCTCACATATGTTTTCAGAGTTTCAATTTGGATGAGATTTTCGGGTAGTTGGGCATGGGCACTATCAGTCTAGTTAAGGTTCTGTCGGTTGGCTAGACCAACTTGATGATCTGTGTTCATGAATGCTACTCATGCTGCACCGCGACGCGCAGCGCTGCTTTAGATGGAAATCGACCTTTTTGCAATGCAGACAATTCGAAGCAGCATTTCGCTGCGCTGCGCTGCTTGAAGCTACCCAGATGGTAATCGACCTTTCATTCTTGTGTTCTTACAGGCACTGCAAGAACCACAACGGCAACGGGGCGTTCCGGTGTTCGGCGTGCAACTTCACGGCCGACATCAAGCAGAGCCTGACGGTGCACGAGATGAACCACCACGTGCCGCCGGTGGGACAGGCGGCCGGGCTGGGAGTCGGCCGGCGGCGCAACAAGGTCGGCGCCAGCGACGCCACCGCCGCCGAGGAGGCGATCGGCCACCAAGCGCAGGTAATTGGTCTCGACCCTATCTACGATCGCTTTTGCTTTCTAGAACCACAGTTTTCAATTCTCTAAACTGTGATGCTTTAACACAGTTTAGGAAATATACTATCGGAACGGAACAGTATCACGATAAATAATATGTTTTCCATTGATCTCGGCTCTAGCTACAATCGCTTTCGCTATCTAGCACCACGGTTTTCAATTCTCCAAACTGTGCTTGAACACAGTTTAGAGATAATTCTATTAGAACCGAGAAACGGTATCACAGTTTGAGTAAATACACAGGAAGTCCTATAATCAGTCTGCCGAACGTCACCAGCTGCTTTCCATAACCACAGTTTACAATTTTCTCAACTTTGTTGGAACACAGTTTAGAGTATACTATTATAACCGAGAAATAGTATCCCTTTCATTTTTGATAAAATATACAGGAAGTGCTATAAGTCTCCTGCCAAACTTCACCAGCATTTTCTACAACCAAAAGTAGGACGTAAAGTTTGAAAGAATACAGTGGTAGATTTGTCCTACGGCACGTGCAGTAAGCACGGGCTTACTGGGCCTTACATGCCTACAATTGCTTCTGCTTTCCATAACCACAATTTACAATATTCTAAACTGTGCTGGAACACAGTCTAGATAGTAGACTATTAGAACCAAGAAACAGTATCACAGTTTAGGAAATATACAGGAAGCGCTATAAGTCGCCTGCCAAACTTCACCAGCGTTTTCTACGACCGAAAATAGGACGAAAACTTCTGATGAACTCAGTGGCGGATTTGCCTTGAGGTTCAGTAGCCCCATGCCTCAATTGCTTTTGCTTTCTAGAACAACAGTTTATAATTCTCTAAACTGACTCGAACAAACTGAATAGTTCATAATTTTGGATCAAAATATTGAAACTGTTATTTGTTATCGTTACCTGTCGAAAATAACGAATTTGATAGAGTTATTTGATTTCATTCGGAATGGTATACTTCAAAATTTCCTACGATCAACTTAGTTGCAATAATGATGAATAATTCTGAATACATTTCAAGAACTATTATTAGTGAATTTCGTTCTTCTTCCAAATGGATTATACCAGAGTTTATGAGTTTCTTTCACCATAAGGTATAGTGAATCGAATGCGAATAATCAATAGTAAATTATTGATGAATACTTCGAAACATACTACTTTTCATTGAATGTGATTTCTACACTAGTATAACTGATGGTATATTGAAGGTAATTGTGTTAGCAGTTGGGGATTCTGATCCGTTAGATGAATATCTACTTTTTAGCTTGTAGCTATGACTGATTTATGATTGTTGTGGTTATTTTGTAACAGAACTGTTATTCATTGATGATAAATCAGCTCAAAACAACTTAAATACGAATCTAACCTAGTTTTTGTCCAATTTCAAAAGTGACGTCCTGCTTCAAAAAGGTGTGTTTGGCTTTCGAGAAACTTATGTCCGACTTTTAGGGCAACATGTCCAGCCTAAGACAACGCCGTGTCCGACTTTTGTGTTTTTGTATCCGTAGACACCACAAGGGAAACGAAAATACAGCGTAACATATTCATTTTATAATCACTATCCGTTGTCGTATCAAGAATTAGCTGATGCATATTTCAAATTGAACACTCTGTATTTCGGTTAATTTTCAGATTCCTTTCGTTTTCTTGTCTGAAATGAACGAACCGTTTTTGAGTTATCATTATTGAAATAGGATTTTCAGTAGTCACTCTTACTTTCTTTTGTCTTATATCTGAATACCATATTCATGTTTTGAATATGTCCTCGAAATTTCGATAAAAATTTCACGATTCAATTAAGGTAATTTGTTCCAATAATAGATGGTATAATGATCATTCAGAACTGTTGCGATGTTTCTTGGGCAAAAGGATAAGGATTGAAGATAACATCATTTTTTTTATTATTTTCTTTAATTTTTCAAATTAGGTGCTGAACGGACTTAACGATAAGATCGATTCAGCAATTTCGGCTTGATTGCAAGATTGAACTCATTCACGAGAAAGCCAATTGAAACATAAATTATGCAATCGAGCTAATAGTTACAAGCTTTATCTGTCAATATTCTGTTTCATCTGTAAAATATGCAAAATGCATCTTCCAAACTGTCCATTGAGCCCTAATTGCTAGAACGATATCACAATTAGCTCATAGCTATGAAAAATTTGGTTATATCTACTCACTACCTTCGTACATTTGTGAGCTCTATTGCTGCTTATCGTAGATTTCTGTTACCTAATTAATTTTATTAGTTGCATTATTTATTATTGCTCTTTGGGTTGGAATTATCTCCTCCTGTAACTTTTTGTTCGCCTTTACATGCCTGTATAGGTACAGAAAACACACAATGACATCTGAAATATTTTGAACTCTTTCTGTTCTGAACACAAAATGCATTCCTACCTAAAAACATATATGAAGGATACCTCATAACGTGACATCCTGTACATTCGAGTTCATTGAATAATATACAGTTCACCATTACATACAGATCCAGCCAGTTTACTTGGAATAATAAAAGCTTTCGATATCAATATCACAACGGAAATGATGAATGCTGCATTATTCTCGTAACGTTTATACCTACACCTCCGAACAAACTTTACTGGGAATTGTTTGGCCTCATGGATGCCTCAAACTCGCTGTTTGAATCATGTTCATTTTTCATTCTCTAAATATCCGATTCTGTTCTCATTTTCTTGCTGAAATATTTCTAATTTTGTTGTGTATTTCTGATTCTCTTCTCGCCGAATTCTGAATTTATTCTCATTGTTCAACATGAAGTCTTCACTTTTCTGGAGAACCTGAAATATAATACAATCAATAATGTACCTGCAAGTTTTGTTCGCTGAACTGACATTCCATACCTACCAAAAGCTCATTAGATTCCCATTTATGTTGCTAGTTCACTTGTTAAATAGAGTTTGTACAAATGTTCGTTCATTTCAATTTATTTTGACTGGCAAACCTTCAAGTGCAATATAATGTAACTTTTTGTGGCTTCATTTTTTAGCAATGCATTCGAGTGTCATTATGCAAAATCTGCCGAATGTCAGGTTCTAATGAAAATGATATGATGTTTGTAAGGTGGATTCATGCAACATCACTTAATTTATCTCAACTTAATTCAATATGATGAAGTATACAGAAATAGCACGCGTTTTCAAACAAGCACTTAACTTATATTAATTTATCTTAATAAGTTCGACCAAGTGCATCTTTCTCTTAAGAATCTTCATTGATTAAATTAAATTAAGATGAGTTAAGAGAGTTGCATGAATTCACCTTTAGTTAAAACTGGGTAAATATTCGATGTTTTCCTTTATTGGTATGTATTTACAATCACCATAAATCATCACTAAAATTTCAATACGATCTTTTTCACTTAATTGAACCATTCTAAATTTTACAATTTGTAAATTGTATGTTTATTTATTACTATGCATATACAAACGACATCAATCAGTTTATCTGAATAGTTAAATCAAAGAAGTCGATAGCATTTTCGGTTAACTCGGAAGTATATTATTAATAAAAAAATGTACATCAGATGCATTTTGTTCCATTGCACTAACCTGCAAATTTTCATAAATATCCTTCTTTTCGTTTGAAAGATATTTACTTGGTTCCATACTTTATCCCAACCCTGTATAGAAGATAGTTTGAATAACAAAATTGAGATTTATAACAAAATATCGAATTCCAAATTCTCCAAACAAATTGAAATATCTTTTCAAAAAATATCTAACGTTTCTGATCAGCAGCAACATGGAACATCTTCGAGAATTTATGTTGGGAGAAATTGAAACAATTAACTCTGTTAAAAGTAAATCCTTCAAAAAGTGTTTGTATGTTTATTTCGTGCATTTTTTTGGCAGTGAAAAAAGTAAATATTCACGCTCCAATAGAGATGCAGAAGTTTTTTTGACAGTTGTAGAAAAAAATACTCTTGTAGCAAATCCTAAACTCCCAATGTGATACGATGTGATAATTAATTTTTTTTTATCAATCAAAGTGTAAGTGTATATACTGAGAATTTTACTCCCTGAAAATTGGGGAAATTTTAGAAACATAGGTACTGCGTAATTTTCAGTCTTCGCAATTTTCTTTATATTCGGACAGAAATGCATCTCAAACTTGGTCAGATACGAAGAGAATTTTGGATTCTAGAATCATCGTCTCGATAATAGCTGCTGTGAAATTTGGATGCGACCAAAGTTGAAATCGCCGCGTTCGTTGTTTGGATTAGAAGACCTTCTGGTTCGGCGCAAATGCCGACAGGCAACTTTTCAGAATATTCTTGGAGCAATGCCTAATTTACAAATAGTATCCATCCCACATAAGCTATTTTAATTTATTTTTTCAATAGGCTTCCTCTAAACAAACCGAAGATTCGATTGCGTAGTCGAACGTTTCGCATCATGCAAGATATTTCAAAAATAGGAGACATTGGGATTTCGTATTGAAACAGTTCCTGGATGAACACGTAATCCTGATGCATAGTACGAAGATAATAATCTCCATTCTAGTGAACGGTAACGAAAAATATTTTATTTTATATCTAATAATAACTGATAATAATGATAACAACCATTGTTTCCTTCATGCGCGATAGGGAAGCCGACACAAATGAACATCGACGCGATCGCAACAGAGATATGCGCATGTGCGGATTTGACGCTTGCCAGATTCTGCTTCTTATGCGGATGACGCTTCTCATTTGTTTTTCTGGCTTCCTTTTACATGTCGTTGTTATCCATAGTTATTATTATTAGATATATGAATTAAATCCATTCAGGCATCAAGTGATCAGAGTTCCCTGTGGATGGATGTTTTCATTTTCACACCTGATTTTCGATCATACAGACTACAGACTTATTCCTAATACGTCCATGTTAGCAACAAATGAGAGAAAATTAGACTCGACATATCGAGACACCTAAAAATCGATTTTGACACATGTCACGTTACCACCATCGCGGCAGTTTGCAATGATTATTCAATGTAAAGTTTCAAGTTCAATTTTCAATATAAATTTTTTGAAGAAGTTCACATTTCAATTTCAGGCCCGTCTGCAAAATTTTAAAAATCTATCTGAATTGATTAAAAATTGCAATATCTCCTAAATTATCGTATCCTATTTAGAGAATTTAAAGAGGGTAAATTTGCACTTATCATGCGATGGATTTTTTTCCGATTTTTTTTTTTGGTACTAACGTATTTCGACCTCAGGAAACCGAATTTCATAATAAAAACGTGCGCAAACTTATATTTTTTGAGATATTCCAGGAAAAAGTTTGAAAATTACCCTTCTTTCTTCGGCTCGTTTTGGGTAGGCATGGAGTTTTTTTCTCACACAGGATACTTTTTATACCTTCCTTAAACATTCAAGAAGTAGCATCTTGGAGGAAGGTGGATCCAGCATTTTTCATATGGACGGCGCTGTCGAATGAGAATTTACGTCAGAATCACTAGTTCTATGAGTCAAAATATCACAGATGCACATTTGACAGCGCCGTCCATATGAAAGGAGGATTCATCAAAGATGCTTAAGACGATGAATTAAACTTCTCAGAGGATCTTTCTCCTTCTTTTTAGCTTCTAGAATGCATAAGGAACATATAAAGAGTATCTTATGTGAGAAATGAAATTTCGAATGGCTATGGTTAATCGGAAAAGGAGGTATGAACACAACGTATATGAAAGTAATAAGTTACACCAGAAAAGTAATCGAACTATCTGTAGAAGAAACAAATCAGTTGATCTGTCTACATGACATTTTGGATTAATGATGTTCAAGCTTGTGATCACTGTACATGAATATAAAACATTTTGGGGGTGTCAGACGTAGGAATCAGGTTTCTATCGAGCATTGTGTTAAGATCATGTAAGTGCTTCAAAGATGTTTTGAATATTCATATTCATGAATGAGACATAAGTAACTGTTTGCTTCAAAGATGGAAAGAGAGAGTAGAGATATTTGAATAATAATTATTGTCTGCATGAATCATTAGTTTCGCAGAGAAATCCTATAGCGCTTTTTTGTTCTCAAAGTCGTCTAATATTGCTGATGAGATCATGAGCACATCGGGGCTAGAATATACTAGTCACTTTGGACAGTTCGGCAATATTTTTTTCATATCACCGCATAAGAGTTTCGAACATGAGTAGAAATCGAGTGTTATTCAACTATGTTATGGACTCCTTTCGAATTTTCTTGGCCACCAATCATTTTCCAGGCGTTCCGGGCCGGTTGACTCCAGCGATTATCATCTAACATAAACCAAATTTCTGTGTCTCAATACCACAGTGTTCGAAAATATCATGTTTGAAAATGCTGTTTTCCACAAAAAATAAGAATTTTCGTTATCTCAAAAATCGTCAGAGCTGAGTATACGGAAATATTAGGTAGATATATCAAGAATTCCATGGGGATTCTGAAAATGATATCACATACTTTCTAGTTGAAGCAGTAACACTGCATTGTCGAAAATATTTCAAATCAATAACAATATAAGCATACATATTTTTATGAACTTTGTATCAGTGATTTTCGATATGAGAGTTCAAGGTAGTGTAAGCTCGTCGTGACATACCCTGTATAATAAACGACGTGTGTACTTACATACTTACGAAAGCGTAGAGAGGCCTCTTTGGTGCGATATATTTTTATTCTCTGAATTCAAAGTCCATTCTTCCAATTCAGCCTTTAGTCTTTGAATCTAGACTTCAATTTTCGAATGAAGACTTTATCCTTCGAATTCAGATTATATTCTTTGAATTAATTTTTTTTACTGAATTCAGACAGTAATGTTTGAATTCAGACTTTTTTTTTGAATATAAATACTTTCTTCTTTGGATTTATTTTTTTTTCTCTCTGAATTCAGACTATTTTAATTTCGAATTGAGACTTAATCTAAAAATTCGATCTTCAATCATTCTTTACAGACTTTAATCTGTGAATTCAGACTTTAATCTACAAATACAGACTTCATTCGTTGCATTCAGATACTCAGCTATACCAGAAAGGTGTAACTCACAGTCTTATTTTACCACCAGAATAACTTTAAGATCAAAGACATAAAATACATGTTTCTAAGGATCAATCCTTCATTTTTCTAAATTCTGACTCCAATCTTTAAGACTTTTTTCTTTGAATTGAAAAACTTTTCTTATGAATTCACACTTTTTTCTCCGAATTCATAACATTTCTTTCAATTCAGGTTTCTTTCTGATAATTGAAAAAAGTCTGAATTCGAAGATTAAAGTATGAATCCAGTGAAAAAACCTGGATTTGAAGAAGACAGTTTAATTAATAGAAATAAGTTGAGGAATTTGAGAAAAAACTAAACTCGCAACTGTGGGCGTCTCTACGTTCTCAGATTCTTAATTTAGATTTTCAACAGTTTCGTTAGAAGAATAGGTGGTATCCACAAAAGCGCCAGAAAATGAAATTACTGTGGAATCTCTTTGAGAACTTCCTTGTTTATTATGATAATGACTCTTGAAATAATTTATATGTGCAAATGACATGATCGATTCCTGGGGAGATGACGTGCTGTGAATCGATCATTTCAGCCTTTTCCAGAGAAAAATGAAAATTTCTGGTACTTGTTGTATCACTAATGCTGTAGAAAAAGCTTGAACATCATTTGGCTTCAATATAGATGTGAACATTTTTGTGATCCATAGTTTCAGACTTCTTCGATGTACTGGTCTGAGCTAATTGAGGAGGACAACTGTATATGAGCCGCCAGAGAATTTATAGTGATGTTCAGCTCTAGAAATATAGAGTATGAAGCGACCAATTGAACCAGTCCATTCTCATTATATACGTATCCACACATTTTTGTTGAAATGTTTTTATCTGATGTTTATTTGCATTAGCTGGACTCATGGGAAAACCAACGGATATACCTTTTAATATATATATAGCTTTTAATTGATTTGACCATTAGCTACTCTAAACGCAAACAAACTGAACTCTTACAATTCGTGAACAAGTCAGATCACTCAATATAAGAATCCAAACTTCTCAAATATTGGTAGGTTATATTTCTAATGGCTATATGGTTGGTTAGTAACATGAACAAGAATGTTTTGATTTCGAGGTTGTTGAAAATTCTCAAATGTAAATGATCAAAAGAAAATTTTATATTTCTCCTAATGATCTTTTCAAATGAGATTCAATATATTGATTTTTATTCTGGTATTTTCAAAATAATGATGATAATAATGAATCGTCTTCATTCATCTTACGAAAAACGTTACAAATTTATGGATGATTCCGTAGTTACATGAATGAAAAGGTGAAGAGTGAGCTGATTCTATTTTACAACTCAACTCTTGGAAAGAGAAAAAAATATATATACCAATATTATAGCAAGAAATGAAACGGGAACAAAGCAAAACTAGAGAGCAGAAAATAACTTGAATAAAAATAAAGTTATGTAATTTAATAATGAAAAATATAATGTAATATATGTATATAAAAACAGAAGTCAGGTGAATATCTATAGTGAACATTATACAGTAAAGCCTTTATTTATTATTGATCGAACACCATTGATATGCCATTCGCCATGCCGGTACAATTGAACAAAATTCGTCTGTTATCTTTTTTAAAATCTCAATTCTTTCAATATCATCGCTTGTTTTTTTTATTGGAACCTCTAGGGGTTAGTTAGTTAATTTTACAATATGAAATATCATTATAAACATTTTCAAGTGTTCTCAAAAACCTATGAATAGCAATCGGATTTTGATCACATTGTATGTATAACTGCTGATCATCACTCTTTGTGATCATCATCACTCAAGGTGATTAAATTATGAATTTTTTCCATAGTAGACGGACATCTAATATGAATTGTTCCATGATACTCAGTCGTAGAATAGAAAATGAAATAGAACAGGTACAGGGTGTTCTATTGGAAATAAGGAAATTTATTTCAAGCGGAAGTACAATATTTCCGATCGGTTTTTAATGAATCTCTTATCCCAAATTTCAAAAATTTTTCGAGGAGAAGGAACTCGACTACCACCATTCGAGAACATATAGTGGGTTAGGGTAGGAATGAATGAGTTGACTCTGCGCCGACATGTAGATTATGTGAATCGAAATGAAATACCGACGTGGTGTCTTGGCGAGTGTGCATAATATTGTTACGATCTTACTTTGGGTTCATTATCAAAAATAAACTGGCTATATAACTAAAACACGATTTATCACTCTCAATTAGTAGAATTAGAATTTTGAAAAACTTCGCATAGCGTATCCGCCAATATTTCGCTCGACTGTGTTTTGTCAAAACTGAACAGCCTCCGTCAATGCAGCCTGAGTGAAAATTTAGGGGAATCGTCGGTTCTAAATTCTCCGCTGCCGTAGCAGTAATCCAAAAATGCTCGACAAATGACATTAACGTTGGCGCATGCACAGAACGGATAAATTCGAGTCACATTTGTCGGTTATCCTTTGGGTTATGAAAGACATGATCATTCTGCCACCTCAATTTTCAGCCATTTTTCAAACTAATTCGTCCTCGTGGTGTGCAATTTATACGAATTGAATAAACAAAACGAAACCATAAATCAGCTGATCACTCTCTCCTGTCAGCTGTCACTGGTACTCATCTGTGATTGGACGTCCGCAGCCAAATGCCGTAGCCGCTGAAGATGAAAGTTGATGGTTATCTTCGACGGCTACGGCAACGGCAACTGCGTCAACTGCGAAGTTTATAAACGGATGTATATATTTTACATATTACATCTTGGCACGGCAACTGCTACGTCAACTGCGGCTACGGCTGCGGAGTTTATAAATTGAGCTTGAGAACTTCCGCGAGAGATCCTTCTATCCAACCACTTCGAGTGAGTCACCGATAAATAATCAATCAGTAGCGCGCACTCGGATCGTAACAGTATTAATTTTTTATTGGATATTCAGGGCGGATCGATTTGCAATAAATACAGTATATAAAATCATTTATAAAACAAAAAGATTCACGGTTGTTTATTTCATATAGCAAATTCTGTACACTGTGAGGTAGGAATCTCTTTCAATGTGATGACAATTGAATGCTTCCCAAAATTAATATCTAGATGAAGAAAATAATTTTATGATGACAATTGAATGCTTCCCAAAAATTTGTAGCTGAAGAAAATAATTTCTGGTCATGTTATTATTGGTTTTCATAGAACTGATATGCCGAATACGGAAGTAGTTATGTACCACATTTTCAAATCATGTAAATTCTTGGTGGGTAAAACACATTTACCTAACTATTGCCAATCAAACCGTAACCATGAATACCCTTATCAAGTCAGTTTAGTTGTGCCAATTCAATTTATCCTTATCAACCAGTTATGTTCTTGCAATACGGACGTTATCAGAATTCACACTCGTAGGTTTGAGGTAATATCAATAAAATGGTCTTGTTTGACTGACACTATCAATCACAACGTGACTTAATTCAGTTTTCTTGGAGATGGTGTAGGTACTTCGTGATAAGTTGATTTGATGTCGTTTCTTCGCGTTGAACATTTGCAAGGAAACAGAGATAGGTACGTATATAATCTCAAGAAGTTATTCAATGATTCCGAACCGAACAGTTGAGGAAATTACGAACTTTGCCAAGTCATGCATGCTAGTTCTGAACAAATATGCTGTGCCGAGTATTTGTCATTCGTAATAGTGAAATATTGAACGAGCAAAATTGATTTTTAAAATTAATATCATTATAATTGAAGTTATTCAGTTATATCTAAAACAGTGAATTTTCCAAAAATTCAATTCGGTAGATCTTGTTATAATTAGAAATAGTTGAAAACATGAGAAACTTCTTCATAACAACTTTTAATATGGTTCAACGTCAACAATTTATTATTTTTTAATACGGCCCTGATACGGTATTCACAGCTTCAGAAAGCTTTTTTCATTATAGATACACCCATGTATCATAGAATAGCGGTTTGAATATGTTTCGACCTAGTTTCAGACCTAATACATAACTTCTTTACCAAAATTTCGAATCAAAAGAAGAAAAGTGAGAAACGGGAGGCACCACAACAGTTTTCTGATCTTTCCAGTGTCAAATTGACTAGTGAAGATGATACCGAATTGTGAAGGAACAAATAATATTATACTATTTATTATTTGAATTAATCAATTCACAAAGTGTATGATCTGTTAGTTTGAAGGATGTATTATATTAAAATATTGCTTGCAGGTGGAGTGAAGAGGAATATCAAGAATGTCATGCTGCTAAAAAAGTATTGTCCAAATTCAGTAGCTAAACTTTTTTATTCCCAATTGCCACATGAAGCCATTACAAAGAATTAGCCAGAATATGGAGAATCAGTATTATTTTTCAATTTTACTCATGTATCGGACCATTAGTTCTGGTTCCAAAGTGGAATGAACATTATTTGATTCAAGATTTTCATTCCATTCCATACCTCTTCAAATCTGCAGCAATATCAACTCATTTATAGTTTCTTTAGTCAAAAATGAATCCTCAAACCTTGATTATCTTGGGATGCTTTCGTGACATTCCTTGATTCATTCCTTCGCTCTTAAATTACCTTGAAGTTTTCATTATCAATTACAAGATCGATTCTTGCAATTACGTAGGCAAGTCTCGAAAAACCCACAGAAAAGGTAGTGGAAAATTTTCCGCAGAAGTATCCTGTTCTGGGTGATCATTTTCTTAGCATCTCATCATTAAATCGTTACTGATATTGCAGTTCCTTGCAGAAACGATGATAATTAATAACCGAATGACTGACTGCGCCAAATAATCCCTATATTTATGCATTTATCGAAAACAATGGATTCTTATTGCAGCCTGTTCACCTACAATTAGTCGTTTTACGTAACTGAAGAAGGATGTAACAAATCCAGAACTCTGATACAGAGTCACGAGATGAAAAAAAATTGCTCGATGTTTAATACATACACATTTGAAGGATGAGACTTTATCCAACAATTTCATTCAAATATGAAATTATAACGTTGCGTAATGTTTACTTCCTTGTGTATTTAATTCTGTCGGGGTTATCTTAAAATAAATAACCGACCGACTAAAAATACTAGTACAAAGCGGTGCTGCGAAAATCTCGCGAGAATGCAGAGAAAACTGCGCGTGGAAATGCTTACCATTCCAACTTTTTTTGATATTGAAATCGGCGATTAATAATTTGTGTACTGATGTTCCGCCTCGTCAAAGGTATGATGTCGTAATGTTGCAAGTTGACCTTGACCGAGTGGAATGATTCATTATAATAATTCACTTGATGCATTGCATTGGAAATACGTGAACTAATGAATAATTTAATATTTTTTTTATAACGCTTATACGGAGTGTTCCCAGTAACGTCGGACATGCTCGTGGATCTGCAGTTCTGTGTCGATCGTGCTCATCACTACTTCGTACAAATTCATGTTTGCTTCGAGTGACATTCGGGGCTAGTGTTTGTGGTGTATGTATGTACAAGGTTAAAGTGTAATTGTTAGTTGAACAGTGATGATGGAACCGATCAATTCCTTTTAAATATTCTTGCACGTGCCTTATTCCTGTCAATTACTATAATAATATTCATAAGGTAGGATTATTGATTGTCTCAAATTAGGTGCATATATCTATTCGACCATTCATTTATCGAATGGCTATTCGATTCTGCCCTCGATATGGAATAGCGTGAAATTCTTGAATGAAATGAAAATCAGATGACTTGACTCAACTTGATGTGTTGATACTCGAATAAATAAAAGACTCCTCGTGATATTTCCAATGCTACAAATTATGCATTCCGTACATTCAATCGGAAAAAAATTCTGGAAATACGTAATTGTATGTATTATTGCCTGATGAATTTATGTGAGTACTGTGTTAAACTTAAATAAGTAGGTATAGGTTTTCTCAATATTCTGTTGTTTGAATATTCCAAATTCAAGGGTAAAAAAATAAGGAGAGCAATAAGAGTCGTGATAGGTATACTGATGAAAGCCGTACATTATAATGATGAGATATGAACATTTGATGTTTAAATGAATTTCACTATATTTGATATATTGATCATAATTATTGTTGATAACAAAGCATACATAATTCGTCAACAATCATGTATTTGACATTGGATAAGGTATTTGACTCATTGTTTATTAAATTTTCTATGTAACCTTAAGCAACATATCTATTAACATATTACAGAATATAGAACTATAAAATGGGTGATATGAAATTTTTACTTTCCTAAATGAAATTCAGTGATATATATATATATATATATATATCATTGGTAGATAGTGTATACACTCGGACACAGAGTATACAGAGGTATGAAAAAGTGTGGAAATTCCTCAACATCTCTGAAACGACACATGTGACTTTGATGAAATTTAATACCTAGTCACCTGTTCGACCTGGCAAATTCGAAAATCGCATTGACAATGTTGCCAGATTTTTACGTTTTTATTTGCTTTGAACAGCTTTGTTTTGTTTCATCACCTATTGATTGATTGATTGATGATGTTTCGTTTGCTGAAACACCAGAATAAAAAATGTCAATTCCGAATATTTTCTTAGATCTGACAAATTAGCAATATCTCAAGATAGTATGGAAAGCCCTAAATATCTACGAATCTATAGATGCAATTTCAATAAAATTCAGTATCCTTGGGCCGTTCGATCTGAAGAATTCAAAAATAACATCGACGATGTTGCCAGATCGTCCCATTTTTCTGTGCGTAGCATAACCTTGTTTTTTCAGAAAATATTTGGAATTGAACTTTGTCATTACCAGCTATCAAATGCAGTGAAAACAAACGGGGTAATCCATTTTAAATACCAAGTTGTGTTATGCACAGGAGAATGGAAAGATCTGGGAACATCGTCTATTCGATTTTTGAATTTGCCAGGTTGAACAACTAGTAGGTACAAATTTTTATTGAAATCTCATGTGTCGTTTCAGAGATAATTTGGGGTTTCCTTTCTTTTTCCTAAACATACATTTAGTATTGAACATCATCGGATATCGCGAAAAATTATTTATTCCAGGCGAAATATAAGAGTATTTTTTTACATAAAAAATAATTATTTGTTTAAGTAGACAAAAAAGTACAAGATTTGATACCGCACCTTGTGTTTCATCGAACGCTACCGAGGCGTAGCCGAAACATATAATTTTTTTCCAAATTCGTCCCAATTTCACGTAAAATCCAAATAATTGAATTCACACAATATTCAAGTAATTAAATTATTTTAACAACGGTATCTGGCTCTTTGTTACTATAACGATGTACAAAACACTGGTGCAGTCACTGCTGGTGTTTTGTTTCGTCAAAAACGCTAACGCCATTTTCCACTATAATGGCCTCATATGTTATGTAACTCCCCAGAAGATGGTCACATAATTACAGATTCTTGTACAAATAGTTGACGTTTTGAGATTTTTATTATGTAGTTCGATCTGAAATTGAGAAGTAACCTAAATCACTATTTCCGAATCAACATTTTCATAACATTATTGCCATTAACACCATATCAACACCACCTGAGATAAGAGAACTGGCGCGAGATATATTACCGGATAATTCATGAAATATATATGAACTCACTTACAGCAGATTCTTGGATTATACTTATAGACAAATGTTTTTTGCAAAAAAGTCCACTTTTTCTGACTAGACAGTAGAAATACATCGAAGGTCATTGAAAAGCCACTTTCAATGTCATTTGCAATTGCAAATTGTCACACTTGCAATTGCAAATGCTCTTTCGACTATGGTGAAGTTGACTGGGATTTGAGATCTGATAATTACGCTATATTCTATCTGTGCTCCTATGGAATCATGAAGAGAATCGTTGAGTGTAGTGAATATCAGACCGTTCGAAAATTGTTATCGCATTCGTTATCTTGAAAGCTAAAGTTCTATGGGTGAGCAACAAATGTTCAAACAATTATACAAAATGCACTTTTACTAGCCAGCCACCAGCGATTCTCACTAAATATAATCTTCCATAGGAGCTAAATTCAAATTTCGAAATGACGAAGAAGATATTATTTTCTAATTATTATCAAAGGTGCAAGATTTTCAAATTACGTATACGGTTTCATCCAAGTTTCAATTAATGATTCAATGTGCAAAATCTTGATTGATGCATTGTATGAGTAATGTCCATTGTATTCGATTTCATCCATACAATAATCGATTATTCATAATAGAATATTTGGATACTCATCAAAATGAACCAGGTATAGAGGTATATATTGAGTCTCCTGAATCAAGACCGACTCATCTGATTTCGGTTCATCCCGCATACGGAATTCAATTATCTCAACTTAATATTCAGAAAATACCATCTTTAGGACTTACCTCCCATAAGGTCGTAGCTTCTTCAGCCAATATCTTGACCCTAATCTATACGAACTTTCCTACTATTCGCTGGTGAGATATGGCATATGGAATAGTTGTTGGAATAGAGATTTGACCGATTTGCATCAGATTTGACTTTATTCAGTTGTCTGTGACACTTGTTGATATTTTGCTCTAATATAATGCAGATGTCAGAAAATACGCATTTTTGATCCAGTGAAAACAAGTGAAATTCGATCAAATTTGAATAACTATTATGGGTGAATGAATAAGTAGAACAAAAGGGATGAGAGTAACAATGTTATTGTCTTGTAATATCTTCACAGAACGATAGAAATAGCGGGAGATATAGCCCATGACGCCTCAGGGTATTATGAGTGCGTTTTATTGACTTTATACCTTATTATAAACGAATAATATGCAGGTGAAAACTGGAAATCTTTCAGTTTCTATACGAGTTTAAAAGACGATGTAATCAATGTTTATTCTCAGTAGAAGAGATAGTTGCTAATATCTTCTTCATTCTTTCTTCATTCGTATCAAATGAGCTTTCCTTTCCGATTTGTTTTTTCTAAACAGAATTTCCTCAGAATGTTCAATTTATTCACTTGTAGAAATGTATCATCATTCTGAAAGTAGGTAGGGATGTCAAACAGTGTTTTATACGTCTATTTGATTTATATTTCCTGTTAATCTTCCTTTTTTGTCTGCACCGAAAATGACGAAATTGTTCTCGATCCGTTCCTGGAATTTAAGTAACTACGGCGTGAATAATACGGTCGTGTAGGTGCGCCTTACCTGCCGATATCGCTTATCACACTGAACCGCGTTCGTTTCATGTGAAGTCTACATGAGTGATAACACACCACACCGATCTTTGCTTTGGGCGGATCGAAATCGTGCTCTCTTCGACATATCGACTGAACATTTCCGCGCTTTTCCTCCATTTCAGTGTTTGATCTTGTCGGCTTTTCTGAAGCATCGCGTTCTATTTGTGTTGCAGGTCGCTGTGAGTGAACCGGAACCGGCCTCAGTGCAATCGCTATCGGAAGACTCGAGGAAAATCAAAACCAAGACACAATCATCTCCAAAGAAAACAAAAAGCCACTATCAGACTGTCGGTGTCGAAGCAAAGAGTTTCGGTGGGTCCGATTTCATCGATCCCGATGACATAGTGAGCCACGCAAATGGAAAGGTTTACTTTAAAAACAAGTGTAAGTTATGCAATTTCAAAACAGCCTGGGACTCCGAGATGGCGAAACACGAAAGGAAGGCACACAACATCGACAGAGAAGAAACCAAATCAGTAGCGAAGAAACCACCAAGGCCCATACCTAATCTTATTCCTATCCCTTCTCAGGCTATCAAACTGAGCCAACAGAGGCAAGCTTTCCCTTTGTTGAAGGCTGCAGAAATTCCAGAACCCAGTGAACCTGAAATAAGCCAAAAGGTCATGAATGATATCTGCGCGAAATCCTCCAACAGTGTTCTCAAAGACTTCGCTTCCCTTTTCGGTTCCGAAGACGTATTCAATTCAACACCCAAAGTACCTGATCTCATACCTGCAGCCATGTACAATAATTTATCCTCGCCCAAAAGTAAGTTTACCGACGTTGTTTTTAAAACAAAAAACGCCTCTTTCTTCGATAGTCTCAGGGAAAAACTAGAACTGGGTACAGGTGGTAGTAGCAACCTCACTTGCAACATTTGCGGCCACGAAAGTAAATGTTTGACAGAACAAGCTAAACACCAAAAAACCTGTGGGAAGGAAGCTGGCAAGATGCTTCATGTGATACCAAAGCATAACATTAGTTCAACACGTTGTCAATTATGTAGACAGAGATGCAAATCAAGCACCGATCTATACAATCATCTGCAAGTTTGTCCAGAGGTTATCAAGGCGCGGAACTTGGTACCCAAGGAAGAAGTTGATTCAGAAAGTGAGGGCGAGTTGAAGATAGACATAGACGAGGGACAAATTCCCGAAGAAGAAGAAATCAAGCCGCACCCGATGGAAAATAAAGTCTTTGTGTGGAACGATATCTTGGTCCCTATGGATATCGAAGTGGACGATTCGAATTACGAGTACACTGAAGACAAAGTCGACGATAACGTGTCCTTGGATTTGTCTATCCGTACTCAATCGCCGATGGACAGCGAAAGTAGCTATCTAGGACAAGAAACCAATACGCCCACTAGTGTCCACCATTCACCTGTACCCACCAGCACGGATAAAATACCCACCCATGGTAATGATATTTCCGTCGCTCAGCACAAGAGGGTGTTTAAATGCCCTCATTGCACATTCTGGGCATCAACGGCGTCCAGATTTCACGTCCACATAGTGGGACATTTGAACAAAAAACCGTTCGAGTGCTCCCTATGTTCCTACAGGTCCAACTGGCGATGGGACATAACCAAACACATCAAGTTGAAATCCGTAAGGGACCCGGCGCACGAGTCTGCAAAAGTGTTGATGACAGACGAAACGGGCAGAAGAAACTACACCAAATACAACAAGTATCTGACGGAAATTCCAGTGAGCAGCGATCAATCCATGGATACCAGTGGAGGGTGTGGCACTAGGCCCAAACACCATGACAGAAACTCATCGCCATCGACCAGCAAAGCTGATCTGCCCAGGCTCAACAAAATGTCAACTACCGGAGATTTCAGTCCACCGAAGAATTCCTCCGTGAGAGCTCCACCTTCTTTGAAAGTGGCAGATAAGAACCTTCTGGCAGAAATGTCGGAAAGAAAGCGGTCGAACAGTGACGGAAAGCGAACGCTCTTCAAATGCAAGAAGTGCAATTTCAAGTAAGTAATTTTCATGCATGCTTCAACCGTGTATGTGCATGCATACTCGTTGTACAAGGTCGACTGTTTTTGAATAGTTATCGCCGAGTAATGAATTCCGTTGGATATGTTTTTTTGTTGTGGCAAATTATTAATCAGGAATTGCATAATGCTTTCTGTAATGAAAAGCAAGGATTTGGTGGAGTGATTTCTTAGTGACCAAGAATTTTCATTCAAATTATACCTCTTGAAGCTCGAAACTTGCATCATCGTTATATCTGAGCTAAGATTGGTGAAATAGTGTCAACATTATCAACAGATAAATAATAAGAATTGAGGTGATAAATCACCAGATATCAATAGCTATCAGATAGATGCCTGCCTAGTTCTGATGGATGACGATTATGAATTGATATTATAAATAAACACAAAGTTTTTTATCAGGTTTAGTTCTCGGTAATGTTCTGTTTTGTTTTTGAAACATCAAACTCATTCCATCAAACGATATGAATTCGTGGTAGAAGGTTCCAATCTCCGGAACATTTCTTTATCTGACCCAGATCGGAATAATTTGAAGTTCGATGAATAATTTCGAGATAAATGAATCACACGTGTTGCACCGCATACCTCATTCTGAATCAGATTAATGCCTCGATGTTTTTATGTCCATGAAATTTATTATGACCCTCTTCATCTATCAATTCTTGAAGTCTATGAAGTTACTCCGTAGTTCTTCGTGCAATATTGAGGAACACATATAATGTGTTATCAGTATAAAAGTCGCCACCATATATTATGAGATATCTTGGTACAAATTTACTTTCTGCACATCGAACCAAAATGGATGTAGACACTTGGCGATGAATAGATATTTTTATAGGAATTATTCGAAAATCTGAATCTCATCGACGTTGATTTTTCGATATTTTCAGTCGATTACATGTTCTCTGTCTACTTTGCGTTCAGCTAACAGACATGAAATAATCCATTATTTCTGAAGAACAAAGTTATTATATACATTTGCATGTTGAATTTCATAGACGAATATTATTTTTTTTTGTCAAAATTTAAATTGCTGTCTTACTTTGCATATTCATGTTGTTATTAATGAATGCATTTGAATAATGAATTGAAAACACTTTAATCTGTGACTTTGATAAATTTGGTGCGGACTCTGATGTGCAGTCTATAATATATTTGGTGGTGAATGAAATATCTTAGTTGCATGAATGTTTTCTTTTTGTTCTTTCCCGAAAAGATATTGCTCTTTGAGAGTGGAGTTGCTGAAAAAATAACAAAGATATTAATTGAAAACTAGATGGTGTGCATGGCTGAGAGTTCGAACTGAACATAGAATATATAGGTACTGTTTAATTAGTATGGTTTGAAACATCGTGATTTTCTGCACATTTGATTCATCTTCATAATATACAAAGTTTTAGTTGTCCAGTTTTAGTTGATTCCAAATATTCCAAGTCTTAAAGTAACGTGATTTTTTTTGCACGAATTCAATGTATCATCGATAACCATAGAAAATATGGCTCTAATGATAACTTTTTTCTACTACCACTTGTAAATTGTCTTAATTCCTTCACACTTCACATGAAATGGATAAGTGAGCAATTCCAATTAACTGAATGGATATGAATTCATATTCGTTCACTGTGAGATATGAAACCCACCAATCACATTCTTTTCTACGAACCGTTACCATGGTAACTACTACTCGGTTTCAATTTCAATAGTCAATAGGTATGATTTTTTTCCAGCATGTCACATCAATCATTGTCAATGGAAATAACAACGAACGCAAAAATGCAGGTTTGAAACTAAGTGATTTCAGTCGAAGTAAAAATATACTCTACACCACGAGGGGATTGTCCATATCGCACTCAAACTAGCAATATGGTCTTCATATCCACTCTTGTTGAACAAAATACTCTATTTACACGAGTTATCCATGGATACCAGCGTTAGGCGGTGATAATTTATAGAACTTGGATTCCAGTTGCCAGTTTGATATCTGATAATTTTGAAGGAGCCCTTCAAATTAATTCGATCATAAAAAATATTTCGTGCAACATGGCAAAACGTATTGGTTGCATTTGACTTCCGTCTTGAGCTGTAAACTTCGAGCAAGTAATAACTATACGCTTTCTGCATCAGTTTTACGACTAACTATCATACCACTAATAAATAACATAAGTGATTATCGCATCGCGATAACTGAGATTCAAAAAAGTTTCAATGGTGCGTCAGCAAAGTTTCATCAGTTTCAGTACTAGAGTTTTGCATGATTTTTGATGCTGAGGTTCTGTGTGTTCTATTTCGCATGATTCACACCAAATTCGGTGTGAATTATATTGAAATTTTGGAGACTTATTGAGAATATAAATTGTTCATCATACAGGCTATTATAAATTCTGTTATGCATGAGAATCTTGGAATCCGTCTGATATACGAGAACTTTCAAATGGAAGCAAAGTTGCTAATTAGGAGCCCAACAAAATGCACTATTTTACGAGATTCACAGGAAAAAACGAAAAAGTACGATTTTGATTTTATTTTTTACTCACCTTTCTGAGACAAAAAAGGTGAATAATTCAACATTATCATTGGCTTTTTTATGACCTAAAGAATGACTATCAAATTGATGATCTCACCTTCCGCTCTGGGCTGCCAAAAACTAGTTATTTTTTTTTATACGCGGTGATGGATTCTTCATTGCATTTTTCCTATCAAAGTATGATAGTTTCGGAAAATAAAATGAAAAATCCTGATCCGTATTCGATAGACAGAACATCTGATATTCAACTTAATGTTGTCATTCTGTAGGTCTTAAGAAGTTTCAATGACAACAAAATCGTAGTTTTTCGTATTTTCTCGTATATTTTCTGAAATCTTCTGAAGTTCACAAATTTCTCGAAGGCGTTTTGTTTGCCTCTATTCCAACTTTACTGTTTATCAGACGGTTTCCAAGATTCCCATACATGTAATCGAATTTGTAACAGCTTTTATACCTTGTCTCAAATCACAACACCCTACATACACATTGTTTTCCACCGATGACATTTTTAGGGACGCGTCCAGGGACGTCTTGCTACAGCACGTAAAGGGCCATTACCAGCAGCAGCCTCAGCAGTCTCAGCTGCAGCATCAACAGTCTCACCAACTACTGTCGATCGCATCGGACGGGGGGGCGTCGACCAGCGCTCAGGATCTGAGATTAAGGGGTACGAGTCCTGATAGAGACGAGGCAAGTGTAAATAACATTACGGGCGGCAAAGGGGGCGGCTGTTCGGCAGCGCCCTTCCGATGCGGTCATTGCAACCAGGTATCTAACTGGAAGCATGTCATCCAGGTATACTAACATTTAGCTTATTAACAGATTAACTGCTTTATGTTGCGTGTTCGCCGGCTCAATCAGGATGGAACAGACAATATCACAATCAACATTCGTTCGTACTTTTAGAAACAAGATATGCTGGGGTATCGATAAAAATACCTTTCAAAAATCCCACAATTTCGTGCACAATTCAAACACAGCGTCAGTGACGGTGAATGGATACGTCACATCTCATTGTATCATTCTATTTTGATTTTCATTACAGAAAGAAGAACTTTTGAAGTTATCTAAGGCATCCTTATTCTTAACAGACCCCCATCATCATAATTTGGGGGATATTCTCTCCACTGTGAGCTAATGCGATCCAAGCTATTGTTTCGCAATGCACATCAACACTCCAGCAGAATGGTCAATGCCGTGAGTTGTTTCTTTGTTTTTTTTCCTCCCGCGGAACCCACGAGTTCTGTTTTCTTCACAGCCTATCTGACTGAGATGTTGACTGAATCTGAAGATCAGGCTACCTCGACTAGCGATTTGCCCTCTTGAGACTTTCTATGTTGGAATTGCCGACGTCTTGTATTTGCCTCAATCCTGCTGGGGCATGCTTCCCAGAATTGTTTTGGTGCATCAGTGTGTCCATTATTGGGTTCCCTTGCACCCCAACTTGCTCTGCCTCAGCAGACAACAGCAAACATAAATTTCCGAATTCTTCAGAAGGACGGCAACTCCAGGAACCGTTGAACCTAAAGATCATATCGTCTTCAACAATTCATTTTGTCATGCATTCAATACATTTTACGCGCCTCAGGATATAAAAGTGCTGGCTTTATGATAGCTCACTTCTCACGGTATATAATATACTATTATACCACAAGCATTTCGATGGGGTCTTAAAATCCACTGAGAACTGTAGAATTACAGAAATATTACATAACACCTTTGTCCACTTGCCCTTTCAATTTTTAATAAGCCCTCTTGCTTTGACCTAGTGATTTAAAGTCAATTTCCAGCGCTTTTTCCTAGCCACTTTTATGTTCGTCAACTTATTCCCAAAACTATACGTTCAAAGCATTCAGCTATTCCAGAGATACAGCCAGCGTCCTTTCCTACCGGCACATATATACCTTTCATTATATCCTTTTGGGTTATTGAAAATGAGTCTCTGAGATGTTTCCTAATCAATCAGTTCATTTGCATGAAGTTCACTACATATTTCTATATATCTCTATCTTTTTGGGAGTTAGCAAGTTATCCAAAACTCGATAGAAGATATGTTCTTTTTTTGTTCCAATGTAATATCCAATGCAGCGATTGAATCTCGAACTTGTGGCCTGTAGTCATGTAGTCAACATATAATGTATTGTCGTTCGTTGAAAAAAAAATTCCTCCCATAAGATAAATTTCGACAATTATGTGAAATCAAAGAGTTAATTCTTACTGATGGAAACAGCTGCCCATACTATATGGATTCCAAAGCAACATACATTTTTTTATTGAAAAAAATATGCAAATTTTCACTAACTTATAATTGTTATCTCAGCTGTTTGGAAATTGAATTTGAATCTACATATATATATATATGAAGGAAAGTGGTTGTTTCCTGATATTGATATGAGTGTATGTGTAACGAATTGATTTCAACATCAAAATTTATTTTATTCATATTTATTGATTTTCACATTTTTCCTTCAGTTGCAAACAGACGTTTGAAATTTGATACATCCTGTTCACTAACTGAACGTTACTTTGTGATATATCAATGATTCTTTATAAACCTTCAACGGAAGTAATTGGGATATTGTTCCATGATTAGTTACAGAGATTCAGTTAGTAACATTCAACTTACTAAGGCCGCACCACTTGAGTAGAGATGGCGATCCTGTTAAGTCGAATCCGCGTCTACTAGTAGTGAGGATATGTGACAGTGATGGATAGCTAACAGTTCAAATTTTGCATTCGTGTTGAGTTTCAAATTCTAATCGTAGTTTCCATCTTTTCCAAGAAAACCATAGAAATAAGCATAGGTGCTGCCATCTAGTTTCGATCTTAGGCAGCCTTACTATATCAAAATTCAACATAATCAAGTAGGCTAAAGTCTCCAACTTTTTCTAGTGAATGGAAATAGGGAGTTGGGACATCAATTTATATTCACATCATGGTTAGATATCATCATTACATCATTAACATCATTGTTTTATTTTATTGTTATTCCTTTATTATTCTATTTATTTTATTAATATCGTGAAGAAATCTGTCTAAGACTAGAAAATGCCAGCAGGAGCGTTTCTTAGTGAGCATATTATCCACTGCAGGATCCAGTCAATATACTTTCGAAAAAGTTGCAAGGAACTAAAATTAACAAATCCTTGATTCAACATAAATCCTTGATTTGTTCCTGAGGAAAATTATGCCACCAAAATCAGTTTAAAGTCAGGTGTTTGAACTAAATAGTCGTATGTTGAATAATCCCCAATTATAGTTGGGATGTGTGAATACATGTGCCTGAAAACATTCTCTCAAGAATTTCTCACCTCTTCACCTATAATTCCATTCATATAATATGATCGATAATCATTCATAATGAAACTTTATCTAAGACTACTACCTTTTTTATGTGCATTTTGTATGAGGATATACCATTTTTTTACTCAAAACGTGCATTTATAATTAATGATATTCATCGTATCAGGCAGGTATACTAGTTATTTTCAGACCCATCTTATCAGCTTTGTACATTTCTTTCACCGTAGGTACCAGAAATATTATTTGTAGGATCTGCATGTACACCGTGGCAAGCTGATCCTATTGGGATTTATATCGCTATTTTCGAACATTGGACCCCGATAAAGCACGAGTTTAATTACTTACTATTAGTTCCGACCTGATTGAGCCAATGCTGCTTATCATCAAAACGCTTCATTAGTTTGTGAAGTCAAGATTCTTTCATTATGATTTCAAGGACATACACAATAACCAATGAATATTTCTAATGGACGTTGTTGATAGTTGCAATAATTAGAACTATGGGTACTCATTATATTAACTATTCACTAAGTACTGCGTCTCACTAGTCTCTCAATATCTGAACTGGTCGATTTTTTATTTTTTATCAGAGGACATCTAACAATAGGAGATATCTATGTCATATGCTGCATCCTTGTTTAGTTGAAAGTGATTAGCAGGATTAAACCATCAGATGGTAAATACCTCATCTTTGAATGATAAACGAACACATCTAGTGAAATGCTAGCGCAAGATACATATAATACATACATATTCATTTTATTGTATTTTTTCATGAAGAAATCGAAGTTTTCAAATTTATATTCTTACATAATACAATACATACTCACTGATAACTTACTTACTGATAACAAATACCCTATAAGTTGAATATTGGCAAACGATAAATTTTTTGTACTGGAATAATTCTTCACAAATTTCTATCACTATGACAAAGGGGTTGAAAATATATAGGAAGGAAGAATATTCAAAATTAACTCATAAAAATCACTACTGTGTTTTTTTTTCAGCTTTTTGTGGGATTTTCTCTCCTCGTTTCTTAAAACCAAACTAGAAGTTATTGAAAATTATCTCAATATATTTGTAGCAAGGACAGGTTTTGTGATCTGCCCCAAAATGTCACTGCGCTCTAAATTAAACATTTAGATACCTAAAAGAGGAATTATCTATTTGCCAGTGACACCTTGTTTTTGAAAAATTTGGAGAACAAATATATTTAATAACAATAAAAACTCTACTTATCTTGGTGGACGTTTCGAGAACAAATCTGCTCCCGTTTCCAACACAATTAAAATATTTTTCTTCGCAAATTTTTCTCAATTTGCAGTCGGTTTGACACTGAAAAGTGACAATTTGGTAGACGGTGGAATTCTGGTTGCAAGGTGTTTTCAGTAATTGATAATTAATGTCGAAAGCGACTGCACATTGAGAAAAATTTGCGAAGAAAAATATTTTAATTGTGTTGAGAACGAGAGCACATTCGTTCCCGAAACGTCCACCAAGATAAATAGAGGTTTTATTGTTATTAAATATATTTGTATTCCCGAATTTTTCAATGAGCTCGTCAAAGAGACTTGAAAAAATTAATGTGCTCTGAGGATATTATTTGTTGAACAAAATCAACCTCCATCACTGTTCTACACTGCGTCTACTAGAATTGGTATCGCGTCACCATAAATATAGTGTATATCTATCCGATTAATTTTTGCAAATTTGCATAGATCAGTGCTGCAGGTATTGCTATCTTGGGTTCTTATGATCGCTACAAAATTAGCCGAAGTATGAACGCTTTCTTGGATTTCATCACAATTCATGTCATCAATTGTTTTTGATGCGTAAAAAACATTGTACATAAAACATCCGGAACGCTCAACCTGGTATTAAATTTGAAGTCTGAAACGATAATCAGGAACGAATTGAATAATCAATAAAAACTCAGCAAAAATGTTATCAAATGTATTGTAATCAAAATTGTGGTCACATAGAAAAATTCCTTCAATGAATTGCTCTTGAATAAAACTTGTTGCCTACTTTTTCATTTCTTGAATAATCTCAACCGATAATGACCTTATCATGTTTATTCCTCTATTTTTCATGGAACTTGATTTTTCTACTACCATATTCAAAGAGAGCACAATGAAGCACAAGGATGACATACCTATTCAAGTTCCATACACTCATGATGTACATTATTCAAATTGTATGATTATTAGGAAAAAATGTACATTTCTCGTACAGAAACTTGGATTTCTTGCACCCGTCACGCCTGATCGTGCGAAATAGGCATAGACTTCTATGGAAATAGGTTACCTTCTACACTAGGTTTGTAATCTTCGTATGTATTATGAAAGAAATGACAATTTTGAAATACTTTCGAATCTTTTCCAAAAAACATTGGCCAAAAACATTCCCAATTCAACTGATTTTGTAGCTCCGATAAAGAACCAAGATATACATGCAGCAGCAATCTGCAACTTATAGATTCTATAAGATTTATCCACGATGATGTATTCTCGTAGAAATAATATTATTTCATTATGACATCCAGGTATTTTATCGCTTATATATCAACTATTGATTTCTATCAATTTAACATTTTGTATAGACTATAGTTGTTTGTATGTATGCTTGTGCATGCTTTCTTTCTGAACAACAATTACTAACTCTTACAATAACTTCAACCTCGGAATTAAGTCGTACCTCTATGGAAACTGTAGTTTTCTTCAAGAAATTCCAGATTCACTGACAAAATAGAAGGAAGTAACATCTTGAGAAGATTGAATATCAAAATATAGTTCGTTGATAAATAACACATAAATTCAAAAATAAAATTACAAGAGATTCTTGTTAAATATTTGGGGATATCATGGGGATAGATAGAATATATCAGTTGTCCATTTTCCATCAAGATTTTTACTTGTGGATGAATATCGAATAAATTCTCTACCATCATATAGGGATATCAAAAGATCCGTTAAAATTGTCAGGATCTATTCAGGTTGTAGGATGAAAATTCTTGTACAATATTAGGAAGCTGAACCCTTCATTCATTATCATTGATAGATAGAAGACGTTCGATGCCACGTCCATTTATAGAAACTGCAGTGCTCAAAAAGAGGCGATACTTGAAAATTCCGTTGTATTTTGAAATAATTTCTCCAGATGTGAATTGATTCAGGAGTTCTTTCGTGATGAAAAGCATATTCTACTAGTTTTCAATCATCATATTGGTTTTGCTTGATAACATTGAACAAATCCAAAGTGCAAATTCGAAAATAAAATCTTCAACCCCCATTAACAGTAATTTCGATACTTTTGGATTTTGACGTATTTATCATGAAGACTCATGTGATTCATTACTAAACTGAAAAAAAACGAATCTGCGCACTGGAACTCGAAATATTGATGTGCTATGAAAAAGAAGCATTGTTTGCCTTTTTTCAATTGCAAACAGTTGATCTGCACTCGACTTGCATTGACAAGATTTCAGACAGATATATGTTCTTTCTTTCAAATCCTCTTCGGAAGAATCATGGAGTGGTATATTTATCACAGAAATTATTTACAACACTGATTACAGCACTAATTACAACACTAATTACAACACTGATTCAACATTTTCCTGTTGCTTGAGGAGAATAATGAGTGCACTAAAATACGGAACATTTATTCATTTTCTGAATGTATTCTTGAATGGAACAAACTAGATAATAATGAATATAAACATAATCAAACCTAGGTAGATAATATCCAGTAGCGGTTGCGGTTGGTAACTGCAACTTTTCATCATTTGATCTAGCATAATTGTTTCAAATTCCCATGCACTAATTAAACATATCTCAGGATTTAAAAGCAAGCTTCGATTCTCAGTACATAACATTCATATCGTTCCAGAAGTAGCAAAACTAATATTGTTTGAAATCGAAAATAATTTCCAACCGTTCGGTTTAATTTTTTGACTACTTTTATATATATTCTCGGTACTTCAATTTCCTGATAATAAACAATAATACACAATCTCACCAAGCGCCAAATGAAAATTTACTGGAAGTTTGATTTTATTCAATGTGTATTATATCATTGTTCTTATGCTTTATGTGTCATAACTTTGAAATATGAAATACTCAAGTTATCATCTTTCATTACAGAGACACTGCAGATTGAAACACAGTGGAGATATCCGAGTGGTAAGCAACAAAAATGGCCTCGAAAAAGTTGAAGTCGAAGAAATCACAGATGAACCAGACCACATTGACATTACCCAAGAAGGAACCTTCAAATGTAACTTTTGTCCATTTTCCAACGATGATGATACTGAGTTCGAGCAGCATCTATCCGGGCACGTGAATATTCCTGATACTATCTTCAAATGTTATTACTGTAAATTCTTCGTGTCCCATAAAGAAGATCTCCACAGCCACCTTCGATTGCACGGTATTTCTGATCTCGAGATCAGTAAAATGTTGGACAAACTCACGCCAGAAAGTGAAGGGAAGAAATTCAGATGTCCGACATGTCCGTATGTAACGAACTCCAAATCGCAGTATACTTATCACAAACAATTCCATAAGCCAAGAGGAGGTCAGTACACTTGTTCTCACTGTTCTTACAATGTGAGCAAGCGCCATTTACTTCATCAACACCTGAAAGTCCACGGCATCAATATTGCTTCACATAAACAAAATGGTGAAAGCATATATGTGGACGAAATTGCAGATGAAATAGAAGAAGTGCCTACGATATTATTAGATTTTCAGAATTTTCCCGACATACCACTAGTGTGGGTTTCGAAGAATGGCAAGTTCTCTAAGATGTTCAAATGCAGGTATTGCCCTCACGTGAATTTGAGAAAAGTCAATATTCAGGAACACGAGAAGATGCACAGCATCCGTGAAAAAAGTCACAACTCGAACAGATTGAATGATACCGAACATAGGTGTACTGAATGCAATTACGTGTGCAACAATGCTGGAGTATTATCATCCCATTCTAAAGTACATCAAGGGATGTACGGCATAGTTCACCGTTTGGTCGATCCAACGAAGACCGATGAAGAACAAATCAAGGAACTAAGTCGATCCACTGGCATACCAGCAACACCGGATAATGCCACTCAAGACGACATCGAAGGGAACGATCCTTCCGCCATGGAGTTAGAAGAAATAGATAGTTCGTCTGGATCAGGCTCCCTCCTTTATTTCTGCAAGGAATGCCCAGCCAGATTTTTGAAGGAAAATGAATTCGGAATTCACAAAAGGTTCCACGGTCTACGGCTTTTTTATAAATGCGAATACTGTACTTACACTTCACGCGAAAAACCTCACTTGAATTCTCATTCCAAAGTGCACACCAGCGAATATCAAGATCGAACGAAAGTATTACAAAATATGTACTTGACTAGCACAAATTATCCGCAGCCCAATACTAGCATCACAAAAGCTGACGATGGTGATATGGTTTGGGTCATCGCAGAAAATAAGAATACCTACAAAGAGATGAGTACTTTGTGCAGCATATTGAGTAAACCCGTGAAGTCATCGCAAAACGTGCCATTATCCGGAACAGATTTGTTCCTGCAGAAGTCAGAAGCTGAACAAAAACAAGCAGCTGAAATGATCAACGACCCTGCTTCACCTCCGTCGAAAGTCCCCGAGTTCGATATCAATGAATTGATGCGAGGTAATCCCGACTTTATCTATCAGCCTTATTTGAAAAATGGAAGGCTGAAGGAAAAAAGATACAAGTGCCATATGTGCCCTACTGCTTTCGAGAAAAGGGAACAGTACAAAGTCCATTTAGGGTTGCACGGATCCAAGCAACGATACAAATGTGAGTATTGTGATTACTCGGTTAAGTATTATGCAAACTTCGTACAGCATCAGAAGAAGCACAAGATGAATGCCGAAGCACACGCTGCAAGACGACCGAGTGACGAGGGAGACCTTGAAATTGACGAAAGTGCAGAAGTCTCCACAGAAGCTGGTCCTGAGGCAGCTTGTGGGTCTCTGCAGCCTAGCTTGGCGGATCAACAAGTAGCTGCCATATTACAGCATCGGGAGGCGGGACGTGGTACTGATTCGGAAGACAGAAAACTTCATGGATGCCCAAATTGTCCCTACACGAATGCCAGGAAAGATGCCGTCGACAATCATCAGAAACGTCATATAAACCTTTCAGGCGTGAAATCTGCCTATACTTGTGAACACTGTGATTATTCTGTGCCACAAAGTCACTACTTAAAAGAACACACCAAACTTCATTTCATGCCAAATAAATTGAACCAAGTAGAGGGTTTCATGATATGTGATAGTATAAAGTTAGAGACAAATCAAGTGGATGATACCAGTGGAATGTCAGGAAGTATCGTCGAAGATGAGCACAAACTACTTTTCGAAGAACGCGGGTCCGGACTTTTTATACCAAGCTTAGGCGCCGATGTTGCCGAACGTTTCAATAATAACGAAGGTGAAAAACAATTTGTGAATGTACTAACAGGTGAAATAATTAAAGAGGAATTAAGTGATATACAACTTCCCGATGTCAAGGAAGAATGTGAAATGGAAGTAAATTAGTCAACTTCTAGTGATAATTTGTAACCTTACCTACTTTAATTTATCAGGAACATACTTAATATTATTAATAAATTTTTATCATGTTAACAATGCCTTAGTCATAGAGTATTTTTACAGAGTATTTTCACACAATGGTAGTAGAGTTTAATACTTATAGTATTATCACCATTTTCATACCATGTTATTTGTAAATATTTTTGTTTTGTTAAGAAGTATTAATTTTTATTTTGTGGGGTTTAATGCCAAAGCATTCAATGCCAAAATTTGCCATAACTTTATTGTTGTTTTTTTTTTGTTTTGAGAGGAAAAAATATATCAATTATAACTGGGTGGACCTATACATTATTACCCTGATATTCAATTCTAGAAAACAGTCAGTTGTTACAGCCAAACTTTACGTATCTTTATTATTTGTTAGCAGGGGAATTATGGTAACAGCATCATCGAAGAATAGATCATTCAAACCAAATTCCAATTATCTATGTCCAGAAATAGTAAATAATGTTTGGTTCCATTATATAACTGATCGCTCATCAATGGCACTTGTGGCTGACAAATCAAACATATCAATCAGTTTGCAACGGTCCTGCAATTGATAATTCAAAAATAATAATCTAATTGAAATTCTCTTATTATCTGATATAGTATTATTGATTCATCTAACGATGGATGTACATGATTCATTAAATTTGGAGGGAATTGGAAATGATAGAATAAGGTAATGGAAAATAAGATTCTTCTAAGATACTGAACATACATCACCAACCCAAAATATACATCGAGTGTTGATTGATATTTGGCTTGACTGACATGTTTTGCTCTCTGATGCTACAGCTCCTATATTTCTTTTTTTCACCCAAAGAGAATCAATCAGGAAAGTCACCTGAAATTTATCGGAAGTTGAGGTATCTTTATTTTTCAATATGGACTAATATTCATAATGTATACCGAAATACAAGGCTCTAAAGCATAGGTACATGCAATTTTTGGTTGTACACCAAAAGTCGTTGGGAACGTGCATGGAGATGAGCATATACTACCAACTCGATATGTCAATCGTCCTATTTAATACTCGATAATACGGTAATACATACAATTCTGAGATGTACAACTCAGTTGTGTATAAAAAGACTTGGGAAATGTAAAATCGATATTGTTTATCGAATCGATATTGTTTATACGCTCTTTAGCGACTAAACAGTTCATTTTATAGATACATTGGAATCGCAACAAAAGACATCAAATCACAAAAAATCACGACCAATTTACTGAACAGAATAGCCGATGTGAAAATTGTATATGCGCTGAGTCTTGAGAGCAGAAATGATGCAGAATTCGTTATTAAATTTCACTGGTATGAAAATGTTCTAAAATTGCAAATGAACATATGAGCTGTATTGTGAAATTTCCACTAGTTCAATGTCGAGAATGTACGGATTTGTTTATTTGGTTATCAATGGATGATTATCTTCCTATACATACCCGTGCGATTCCAAAGGACAACATCCTCAGAATTCGAACCCTCTGACCAATTTTCAAAAACAAAAATCCTCTAATATAGTACTAACACAGAGTACAACAAGATCTCTTCGTAATGTGGACAGATCTGAACTATCCGTAGATTCATATGTTGAGGAATTCCATTATACACAAGCGAAATTTGGTATGAAAAAAAATACGTTTGAACACCTCAGTACGAAGAAGGGGGTGAAATAGAACTGTACATTGATCTCCTCTGAAGGTAACTTTTTCTTGCAAGATACGATGGTTTTTTTGAATGAATGATTTTGTGATACAAGCAAGCAGAATTTCATAACCTCGTTTCATTGATATTCGACCAATTGATTTCATTCAGTTCATGACTTATGTAAACGCCACAATTTTGATGTCATCTACTTTTTGTCTTTCGAAGATCCGAAAACAAGAATTGAGGTTTCCAGTAGACATATTCTCATTTATCTTATAGTGTCCGTTTAGTTAGTGCCTGACGGAGGAAAAGATAGATACAGTAAATATTGAGTTATAGGAAATGCTTAACAAAACTAAAAGTATTTTGTGAGTAGTTTTGAAGATGGTGTAAAATATCTAGGGTGCTCCATTTGAAATGGAGTTGAGTTTTGGGCTACCATAATCCCCATATAATTAAACAGGCTAGCGCATGATTTCATGGAAATATTTACATAAATGAGTGGCCATATCTATAGGAGTTCCTTGTAAAATATAACAAAACCCTATATTGTCGGAATGGGAAAATCTGCTGAGTATAAGTTGATCACCCTCTATGATGTGTCATACACGTCTTTGCCACCCAAAGTTGAGCTTAATTTGCGAAATTACTAGTTCATTTTTTATCATCCCCAGTAAATTTATCGAAAGTTTATAAACCTGACATGTCGTAAAATGCAGCTTGGTCCTTCGAATGCAGAAAATAAAAGGCGATGATGACAACTATGAGAAATATTTATTTCACGGATTATGTACAATGAAGTTCTAATTGATAAAATACTGACTAACGGAATGATATCATAGCACTGAAAACCTAATTTAATGAATAATAATGATACATCCAAAAAAGCAGTCTCGTTTTCAAAATATCAGTCTTGTCTCTGCAAAACTAAACAGATAATCGATAGATTAGCAGACATCAAATTTCCTATCAAATAGCAGATATCAACACTGGTATCATTTTTTTGCAGCTCGTTTATGACCTTTTAGTTTCTTAGTGAACTTCGCAGGCTTTCCTGTTTGTGAAATTTTGATGTTGCGTTCTGCATTATCTCCACTACTGGTTGGAGCACTGATGGTCAATACCCCATCAGAGGAGAGCTTTGACTCGATATGCCCCGCATCACAATACTCTGGTAAGATGTATTTCCTCACAAAGTGTCTGTAGATATGGCCATGTTCATCTTGCTTTTCTTCGTGCTTTCCTTCAATAGTAACTTCTTTGTCGCCAGTAAGTTTCACAGAGATTTCTTCGGGTTTAAAGTGTTGAACATCAAAATTAGCCTCGAATCTATCTTTGTCCATTGTCACAGATGAATCATTCCAATGTTGAAGCAAAAGACTTGATGATTTCCTCGACGGTTCACGTTGCCTAAGTGTTCGGGAAATTCCAATGGGATCTAGGATATCATCAATAATGTCATAATTCCTTAATCGTCGTGGTACCCATATGTCGGGTTCATCGAGGAGAAGATACGGAAGCAGCGCCATTTTCCACACTCTCCGAATGAAATTCACCTCGATAACAAATGGCTTTTAGATGTAGTTATTCTCGTTTGTGCTTACGCCTCAAAACACGCCAACATCAACGAAATTGAAAACTAAACGCGTTTACCGCGCGAACACTTTTATATTCTGATTGGTGGAGTCTAGAAATGTCTAGAAATTTGTCGATGGCACATTCACCGAGCATGCACAGCCATCTATTTGACGATTGGGTTCATCGGATATTAACACCTACCAAGCCACCAGGCATTCAATGTAATTAAACTTCTCGAATACGTTCCATCTGGAGATTATTATTATGTCATTTGCAAATGAATGTTTATTCTCAAATAAATATAGAGGTCTCTACTTATTGAGCTCGTTTCAAGGTTCCTTCACGGAAAGTTGGTTTCCAACGTTGAAGCCGTTATATGCGAAAACTTATATTTTCAGAAAGGAGGTAGAAAAAGTTACCAAGTTTAAATATTCATATTTTTCTAAATTTTTCGAATTCCCTCTGCATGACTAAGTATAACTGACCAAAGATTTGGAAATATTTTTTTTTCATGCAAGGGTATTTTTGATAGACCAGAGTAATTTGAGATATGAGTATAGTCGTTCGATTACAATTTGTTGAATATTTTAGGGTATAAGTAAGCCTATCCGGTCTCAGGTTATTGCATTTTTATTACACTCGTTTTTTTAGTATACCTATATCTTTATCATAATATATTCATGAATGAGAAGGAGAACTAATAATAAATCATTCAGAACTTTGAGGAACTTTTTTTATCCTCCCCGAATTATATAAAAACAATATTTATATATTTTTTATACTTTTCAAAAATTTCTGCTAGTTTTTGGAAAATGCAATAATAAAACTATACTGCACAATATATCCAACAAAATGATTCATATAAGATATTACACATTTGGGCTTGATTCATTAGAAAGTAATTCGATACGTGATTAGTTCGGAAAATTTGATCATGAAATAATTTCTTACCCCACTCACGTCCAATGAGATCAAGATCAAATTATAGTAAAACAGTGTTTGTTTGAATTTTTTCCAGTCCCAGTTTGAAGTTTGAACTGCTGGGCTTATAGATCCAACTCAATTAGGAATCAAGGATATTGATTATAAGACAACGGTCTATGAATGTTTATAAATTTACATCTGTGAATGTATGAACGTGAATGTGTCAACGTAAACGTATAAATTTCTATGAAAGTGAATACAGTTACATCTGTGAATATCTGTAATATATAATTGACGTTCTCTTGTATTCAACATTCTTAATTCTCAGTTAAGTTTCGATAATCAATATTTTTGAATAACTATAAATACCTATCCTACCTTTTTGTGATTGTTATTGTCGAGAGTTAATATCCGATGAACCACACGAAACATATGGCATTTCTAGAAAATTCCTGGCAGCATTGATCGTTCTCGAACATGTTCTCGAACATCTACCGAACGATGCCGAATATTCCGGAATAGACCAATCACCGATAAATACGCTGACAGCTTGCCGGTTTCTCAGTTTCAATCCATATCAATTGTCTGTTTACTATCATCAGCTGATAGGAAGTGGTTTGAAAACGTTATTCGTCGTGACATTATTGACTTCCAGAGTAGTTTCAAGCAGATTGACACGAAGTGAGAACCGCAAAAGTGTTACAGTGATCAGATCAGATTCTACATCCAGTGACTTGTCAAAATGTCTCTTCTACCTTATTTGTTGAACGACGCCTACTTCACTAGACCATCTAGGATGATGAATCAACATTTTGGTCTCGTTTTGGAACCAGAGGATCTACTTCAGCCTCAAGACTTTCCTAGGATGCTTCTTCGTTGTCCAGCTGGATACATTCGCAACTGGAAACCTGCTGCATCCGAAAGAGATTCTGGATCAACCGTCACATATGGCAATGACAGATTTCTTGCAAACCTTGATGTGCAGCAGTTCAAACCTGAAGAAATTTCTGTGAAAGTTACCGGAGAAAACGATATCACCATCGAGGGGAAGCATGAAGAGAAAGAAGATGAACACGGCCACATTTACAGACATTTTGTCAGAAGATACAAACTTCCAAAGAACTATGACATTGGTAGGATAGAATCGAAGTTGTCTTCTGATGGAGTACTGTCAGTGAGTGCCCCTAGGATCGATATGAAGCAGGTGGAACAAAGAAGTATTCCTGTCACTCAGACTGGAGAGCCTGCAAAAGCCAAAGACAGAAAGTGTGATGGAGATAAGGAAAATCAGGAATGAGCACTGTCGGAGGATGAATTCCTACAATTAACATGTATTTTCTGTTTTAAGACTGATCTTCGACCATTTCAAATTTATTTAGTTATTTTTAATGTTATACCTAAGTTCGTTGATGAGGCATTCGGCATTTTGTCATATTTTCTATGCATGATTAGCAGAATGCATTTGATTTGTATTTCTTCAAAATGAATAATAAATGTGATAAAATTTCTTGCATTTGGTTATTTCCTCAAATCATCTGCAATGGTTCGTGAAATAAAAAGTTATTTCACGTGAAATAAGTTATTTTGTCGAATTGAGGACGAAAGTGACTCAAATTCAAAGCATGGTTTTTTGTTCAGTTATTTTTTTGGTTTAAGGCAGTTCAAGTTTTTTACAATCTTTTGGTTTGCAGAAAAATGATGAATGATGATACTATCAAAGAGTACCGATTATTGATTGAATAAGCATTTTTTGTAAGTGTGAAGCTAGGTCGAAATCCCTGGCAGCGAATATCTGAAATCCAAGGGTAGGGTAACCCATACCACAGATTACAAATCCGGAATTTCTAATCTGTGCCCATACTAAGAATAATTTCCTCAGAGTGCCATTTCAACTTGAACCTTGAACAACTCAGGTATAGCTATCATGAAGCTACTCGTACAAAACTGCAAAGTATTTGTGATAAACGATCGGGCTGTAGGCACTGGCTGGATCAGTCACCCTCCTGTGCGGGCGTTATTATTTAGCCTCATTTGAATTAACGCGCCATTGCCACACAAGCTGCGCAATACGTCATCTCATTCCACTTCTTTCAAGTCGTTTACACCATCGCCATTGCTGTATTCTACGATACAAACATATTTCGTTTACTTGTTCAGGTGCATTGAGGTGTATTTTGTGGAAAGGAAGTGAGAATGTGGTGTGGAACTAGACGACTTACGTCTGTTTGTGTTCTCAATCAAAATTCAATGGTCTAACGTCTTGAGATCATCGGGTTCCAAATAAAACGTTTGTGTTTTCTGATTACAAGACAATCATGGACATGATGAGCTCTTATTTGACGGCCCCCCTTGAGCTAGATAAGATTTGTAGGGCATGTTTGACACAGAAGGGAGACATGAGGCCTTTATTTGGTGCTTGTTTGGATGAGATGCTGAATTCTTTCGCTGGAATAGAGGTGATTACTTGAATACAAATTTTATGAAATTTGTCTAGTCATTCAGACTTGACAGTTCCTCGACCAGTCCTGACCTCTGAAGAGTATGCAATCAAATAAACACGTTGATGATATACAGGGTGTCCAGAAACTAATGGTCATAAATGATTGGATATGGAGCGAAAGTAGAAATGTTGAAATGGTGTCAGTACATCATACAAGTAACTTTTTCCTTATTTGATCTTATTTAAACTCTTTTTTTCACATTACTTGATAATTTCAAGAACACCTGTATAGTATTAGGACCAATTCTATACTTGATTTATGTGATTGATTTCAACGCTGCATACTACAGGCTATAGTTAATGAAATGAAAGTAGCAGAATCGAATGCTGATAAATGGTTCACAAATAATAAATTGAAACTGAACACTAATAAAACGCAACGTTACTTCTTAACACACGAACAATTGCCTATAGACCAAAATGAATCAATCAAATTTCTGGGGTTCCAAATGAATCCAAAGCTCTTTTGGGAAAACATCTAGATTTTATTTGCGATGAATTGGCAAAGAGCATTCATCTTATAAGAAGTTTAATGGACATTTCATCTATTGAAACCATTATCACTGCTTATCATTCACTTTTTATGATGTTTGTGAAACTGACACAGCCGTTCTGGCACAATCAAACAAAAATCATCTAGTATCAATTACTATTTATCAACTATTTTTTAACACGAAAATAAATTTTATAACTCCAATGGTTCTCGAAAGAAAATTGTTGTGCTAGCTTAAGTTGAGCTGGCACAACCATTTTATAACTTTTCAGCCAAATGACTTATTGGGATGATTCTAACGCTCAAATTTATAACTTCTTAATAACTTTTGAATGTTATATGAATAATGAAATTCTGATCAAAATTGAAGGTTTTACGAAAGTTGAATCCCCATGCATTCTTACAATTCTTACAATCATGAAAATTTCCACTTGTGACCGTGAGATTGAAAGGGTATGTTTTGGTATGATTCTTGTACCAACAGAAGTACAGTTGTGCCAGCAATTTTCCTTTGAAGAATTTATACCAGTCCGAAAATGGCAGGATAATAATTCAAATTGTCTTCTTGACGATCTACTATTTGATAACTCCAACACAATCACATGAAATCGAAAGAATATAATTCCCTGATGTATATTTGATACAGTTCATACAATTGTGCTAGTGGTTTTTTTGTAAAATAAAGTTCAACAAACAAAAAAATATAGAATTATTGTCCCAAGTGTATTTCAGCACAATCACGAAATCGAGAGGATATGGTTCCCTGATGTATACGAAATTGATATTGTTGTACTAGTCGATTTTTGAAAAATAAATAAAAATGAAAGATAATAGTATATTATATACATAGGGTGATAAGTGAGCTATCATATAGCAAGCACTTTTACATCTTGAAACGCGAAGCGCCGAAGGATATAATGTGCGAGCTATATAATAGCATTTCCACCTGAGGTATGTATATTATTTTTTCTACTACTAACATTGAAATATCAGCATGTTCTATCAATTCCGATTTCAATTTCCACTGAAGGAAAAATGCCATTCAGTATATTACTAAAACATGAACATGAAAATGAACTAGAGATGCGTTTGGACACGTAGGTATAGGAGGTATGGGAGATCAAAATGAAAATATCAATCACTCATAAATATCGCAAGTATATATCAAGAATACAGTGTTCATTAAAATGATTTCAATTTCTTCAAGAACATCGCGAATGCTACCCTACTTCGAACTAATGTACGTAATGTATCGTATCAGTCAGCAGTCTTCTAACATATAGAGGTATTCTCTCAGTTGATGCCAATCTCTAATTAGCACATGACAGTGACAGCTCAGCTCACGTATGACTCGTGACATTTTTAGAATTTATAATTATTCATAATTCAAAACATTTTTTTTATCTCAGAAATTGCCTTGGGGTGTAGTGAATTTTGCAGTCTTATTTTTATTCCTTTTACGTTTTGGTTAATAATGAATGTTTAATTGGTTGCAGAGGCATCTGTATCTACGTGTATATACTACATATAATCGACGCTATTGACAGTTCATTATTTACCTAGGTAATATTTCTTTATTATTATTTACCTAGGTCGAAAAAGTGTTACTTTCTCATGAGAGGAATTTCTTGGATAATGGTGATTTCTCAGGTCATTAGTGGAAAAACAAAAATTTTATGAATCTCAGAATTTGATTGATTTTGAATGTTTCAATAAGAAAATAATAATATAACATTCATTTAGTAAATAGGACATTCCTAATAATACATCGATAATTACATGTAATAAATTCCTCAATTATTATTTTAATCATGGTAAATTACAAATAATGTTACGATAGAAATATCAAAATACTAATTATGTATACAGTAAAAATTTAGGTAAGAGTTCAGTTACACGTGTTGAAAAATATATCACAATATCTCAGATTTGAAATCTTTTAGGGTTGAAGCAGATTTTATTGAGCAACTCAGTTCATGCTGTTTTTGTTACTAGTTCTGTTTATGTCAGTCTTGTTTCGAGTGTTATATTGATGTATATCACTATTGAAACTTATGGATTGTTTGAGATATGCTGCTGCTAGATCATTAACAATTTTATGTACGAATATCATTGTCTGGTATAATAGTCTTTGAGATACCGAAAGCCAGTGCAAGGTTGATAACATTGTGGTTATAGAGGTGTATTGGTTAACGTTCAATATAATTCTCATTCCTCTATTTTGTAGTTTTTGTAGTTGAGACTGTTTGTTCAGGTTTAAGGAATACAAAATTGAAAAGCAATAATCAAAGTGTGGTTATATGATTGTCTCATAAACTAATATCTTGGTATTTAATGACAATGCCTCGAAATTCGGAATTTTTTTGTGTATATATTGGAAATGGTTTTCATATGTAAGATTACAGTCGAGTTGAAACCCTAGATATTTTACTGTTTTATTTATTTTGATATTTTGTTCATCAATAGTTACATTAATCCTATTGAAATCAATTTTGTCATACTTATACTCTGAAGTCATAACCAGTAGTGGTTTTGTTAACATTAGGTTTTAACTTGTTGATTTTAATGAATTTATCAACTGTTTTGAGAATCACATTCATTTTCTGCATAGCAGTGTCTGAGTTTGTGTCGCTACAGGCTATTAGCATATCATCAGCAAATAAGTTGACAAATTCACAGTCAACATATAAATTGATGTCATTCAAATATATAATAAATATTAAGGGGCCCAAAACACTTCCCTGGGGTACTCCTTTATCATTCAATATTTCGTTTGAGATAGTGTCATTAATTCTTACTTTTTGTTTTCTGCCTTTAAGATAATCTGAAAACCATTCATACACATAGCCGTCGATACCATATCTTTTCATTTCACTGAGAATTATATTTCTGTCAATGGTTTCAAAGGCTCGCTTCAGATCTAAAAATACAGCTATTACATACTTTTTGTCATCTAATTTTTTATCATATAGTTAAGAGACCGCTGCAGTGCCGATTCACATGGATATTATTTCCAAAACCCAGATTGGTTATCAAGAAGAATATCATTTTTGTTGACAAATTCAAGTACTTGCTTATGTATGGCATATTCTAGAACTTTCTGAATGGCGGCAACGTATTAATAAGTCGAAATTCCTCAGCTTTGACTGTTTCATTAACCTTTGGTGGGATAATAGTACTAATCTTTAATAGATCGGGTATTTTTCCTGCCTGAAGTGAATTATTGACAAGATTCAGTATAGCATACCCAGCAGTTTCAAAAATTTGTTTCAATATTTTGGCATTTAGGATTTCATGGGTGTTACATTTATTATCTAATGAGGAACTAATTTCACGTAGTTCCCTCATGGACACCATTTTGATTTTAGTTATGGGCTTATAAAGATTATAATCGTAATTAGACCAAAATTTCTTCACTTTGTATGCTCTTGATTACCTGATTTATACTCTTAACAAAATACTTATTAAAATTTTCCACCAAGGATTTCTCTTCCTTCACCATATATGAGTCATCGTTATAATTAAATTGCACCTGGTTGAACGAATTTTGATTACTGCTTTTAACAAGTACTTTCATATCTGATTACTTTAAAGCTATCCATCTGTGTAGTTTATCATTTGGTGACGATTTAATAAATGATTTATATGCTTTATCTCTCCTTAATTCCACCGTATATTTCGTTGTCAAACCATGGGACATTATTTTTATAATGGTAATTTTTCAAGGGGGCTATTTCGTTTATAGTTGCAGTACAATTATGGACTTGTTATTTATAAATTTGATAGTTTTGTTGCAAGTATGTTATCCAGTTGTGCCTTTATTTTACGGAAGTAATCTCTTCGCGCTAAGGTTTGGTCTCCTGGAATCTTGATGTTTGAGTTCTTAATCTTTAGTATATGTTGAGCATCTTCTGGCGATTCCAAAATAACCTTTATAGGCCTGTTCTTGTTTAGTGATATTTCACCTAATCTAAGTTCAATATTTTGAAGTTCATTACTGATAGTTTTCTTCTCCTCGTTCACTTTTTCAGTCTTATTTTGTAGTGGGCATTTTTCAACATTGTAGAGGATGATATTGGAGGCTTGGTTTTGTCTGTCAACCATTTCATAAATTATATCTTCTTTTTCAAATCCTTCATTGGATCTTCCCTTAATTTTTAGTGTTTCAACTTCTTCTTTGAGTTTTGTTATGAAATCTTACGTAATAATTGTGGTACTTGCTTGAACGAAGTTGTGCAGTCATCACAAAAAAAGATCAAAGATCATTTGTGTAATTCTAGTAGTTTTATTTCTGAGGCAGTGGGTTTGGAGCAAGTTTTGGTCGTGTGAAAGCAGACTCTGCAACTATCCTCTAATTCACAGTTTATTGCATTTTTACATGTGGAACAAGTCACTGTCATTATGTGAATAGTTTAGTATAATTTCCAAATCTAATATTCTCAAATCCGTAAATATTCACTGGTCTATTATGGTATGATCCTTGGCTTTTTTTTACAAAATAGCAGAATAAAAACTTATCTCTTTTCACTGAGTTTTTATTGGTCTTTTTATCGGAATATGTTCCGGCTGCACGACTTTAATGCAATTTATATCCAGTTTCAATCTTCCGAACTACTTCAATCTTAGAATTGCTTGATTCACTAAGGTTTTATTAGTTTATGTATGGAAATTTACTTTAACTTATACTTATCAAAATTCCACTTTTACTTTCCTTCACGAAAATACGTGTATATAGTAAGGCTGTCAACATCACAAGAAAAATTGAATTGTAATCAGTTACTAGTACAACGTGAGTCTCAAGATCTATAAAAATTCCCTCTATACATATATCATGATTATTTCCTAACCCATATAATTTCTGATTCTCTTTATTCCATAGATTTCAGAAGGAGATGGTTTCCCAAGTCTCATGTGTGTCCAATGTGTACTTCAGTGTAGTAGGGCATATACCTTTAAACAGTTATGTGAGAAGTCTGATAACATTCTTCATCAGTATCTGACTCCAGAATTCCAGGTAAGTTATTCATAATTAATCCATGATAAAATAATTGGACTATGGTTCCTTGAAGTAGAGTCTCGAGTAGAGTAATGTAGATGAAATGAAAAAAATCAACAAGTAATCCGAATTGCTCTCTATATATACTAGGTCCCTGGAACCAATTTACCCTTGAATTTTCCAAACTGTATTCTATCATCATCATTCTAGTTACATGAAAAAGAATTAGGGAAATATTCTGTTAGGTGCAGAAAATAAAAATATAATAATTATATCAGCAGTTTGTGGATTTGAAAGTATGACAATGATATAAAATCATTCATCAAGAAAAGTTGTTCTTTATATGCAGAATATAAGATTTGCATGTACATCTTGTTAAACCAGAAATGCCATATTTAGTCCCACACCTTAAAATAATTAAGTTTTCATTCCATGTTTGTAATTTCTGACTCACTTAAATTGTTGTCCGCTGTCCATTTTGATATATTGATTATAAGCCTTTCTTGTGAGAATCACTGTATACCTTTCTAAGCTTTCTGAATGATGCAAGAATTCATTTGGGATTTATAAAGATCATCGTTATCATCAGTCATTGTTTATCAATTACCATTTGTACTGATGGTTCAGATCTCGGTTCAGATACTATGGTTGCGTAACAAATACTTAAAAGGAAATATAAAAATCTCGAAAGAATATAGAAAAAACAAGTCTAACGTAGGTTGGACTTGTAGCAAATCTGTATTGCCAGTACTTCTTGAAAGAGAAACAATCATTTATATCTCAAATTCAAGTTAAATACTTAAAAAACTTATTGTTCTCCACGGGTATTAATGGCCAGCAATAAAAAAATGAGTTTTTTCAGCAACAACTTGCTCAGTCGATAGCAGACCAACAGCAGATGCAAGCTAAGCAGGAGTTACAAGAACAGCTACAATTTGCAGATCAAATAGGCATCAAACAAGATATAGCAGAGTTTGTGACGTACAGTGAAGTGGATCCAAATGATGGTGTAAGAAACCGGAAATCTATCATAATTCTGTTCAGATCTGGATATTAGCCTATGTCTCGTTACATTTCTGCAAATTTTGTACAGGGTGGGTCAAATTCGATGGGATTTGGGGTTTTCCCTGAAACTATTAATGTTGGACAAAAACCAACCAAGGTCGTGAAGGGTAAAATTTCAAAATCAGTCTGTAGCTCGGCAGTCAAATATATAGTTATATATTATATGTATATACACAAAAATACACAAAAGTCGAGCCCAGGACACCTTAGTAGGTTTTTGCCAAGCACTGATAGTTTCAGAGGAGGAAAACTCAAATCAAATTTGGTCCACCATGTACAGACAGAAATTTACTTATTCCCATTGCCAACATTTCGAAATGATCTCAACATTTCCGAAAATTCGTCTTGTTTTCGTCAGTGTAGAGCCGGATTTATGCACAGGCTTTTTCATTAATTTGTATTTTCTCTTTCATTAACGTATTCTTCATTAAATGTTGAAAACTATCTATTTCCATGTAGCCATTTATACATCCAAATCAACTTTAATTTCTCACTATCCTTCATTTGAGAGAACCAACTTCGATCTTTTAGCGAAAATACGATGTGCGCATGGGGGAACCTGTCATTGATAATTTCATCTTCTTTTTATTAATTGTGGTTAGAATTTTCTTTAACCTTGCAACTTATTTAAGGCTGGTTCATGCAACGTTCATTATAATTACATTTTAATTAAATTATGGTTAAGAAAAGTTGAATCACTAATACTGGTGCGGCGAGTTCATGCAATACATTAGTGCATTTTCATTACATTAGTCCACTAAAAAGTTGGCCAACTTTCAACTATGCATTATAATTACATTATATTCGTAGTGAAAACAGCTAATTCGCATGCGCCAGGATGTCATTTGCTAGACATAGATCGTGAAATCGAATTCCTGTCACTTCTCCTCACACCAAATCTGCGGTTTCGTGACCTTTTCTTTCGAACCATTACAAGCAAAGACATAATCAATGAAGATAACAAAAGTCCAATATGCTGTGATCGAGGTGGTGCCATATTTTCACACCAGTAGCACGAAAAACGAAAATACAAGACACAAATTAATTATTAAACACATGCAGATGAATTCCACAATTCGTTGAATTTCAAATATCACACATGGTAAAAATCTGAAGAGTCTCAACGAGCATGCGATAATGCGCTGTTAATATGTTAGTGATAGTGATAATATAATTATAGTATAATTAAAATGTAATTATAATGAACGTTGCATGAACCAGTCTTTAGACATAAATGAAACTCTCATTGCAAAAATAATTGAACTTCTGTGTGTTATTTGAGTTTGAGTTTATCACTATTACCTATCAAAACACAAATAATCATATAGGGCTAAGTAGGTAAGCGACTAGTATCACATGACGAAGTAGAGTTTTAATTCATTAAAATGTGTGCATGAAGGTGAAAAAGTCCTTGATGTGAGGTTAAATCAAATAAAAGTTGATGAAAGAGAAAAGTGAAGATAAAGAGATGTGCATAAATCCACCTTGATAAATCATGTATGTGAACTGAAACTTTTCAAAAATTTATCAAATTGAATCAATTCTGTATACAATCTCATGCCAATTGAAAAAAATTAACACAATATAGTTTGAGAATGCCATATCAAATGGAGATTTTAATTTCTGTAGTCATTAAAAAGGGAAAATATATGAGTACAAGCCAATGCTGTTCCACCACTTTTTCTACATCCATATTCCAGCTTTGATGCTTGTGGAAATTAACTTTCAAAATTTGTTATGCCTACTTATGATAGCTTATCTGAAGATTATTGTTTCCATTATCTATTTCAGGGAAAAGAAGCAACACCACTGTTCACATTGGACAGTGAAAATGTGGGAGAAGTTATCTTGGAAGGAATTGATGGTACAATTGAAAATCCTAGACTGAAATATGCATGCACAAAATGTAATGAGGCGTTTGCTTTGAGGGTTGACCTGAAAGTGAGTATTGCAATCTTAGTTGTAAGATTTGGTTGGAAAGAATGAACTTTTAAAAATATTACTTATGATTTGTGCAGGAAAGTTCCAATCTGAAATGAAAATACTTATGGACACTTAATACACAGTTTATTCTAATTCTAGAAATTTTCCGTTATTCACATGTTTTGTTAAGTTGTAGTTTTATCAAGACGTGTGGGTTTTTCATTCAGATACTGCAGATTTCCATTAAGTAATGGCCGAGTCATTACAAAAATCAAGAATCTTTTATAATAGTACTAATAAGTAGGTTTCTGAAAAAATTAGTGACAGTAACAGTAAAAAAGAATAATAATGATAATCAGAAACTTTGGAGATTTGTATTAGATGATTGATTCTACTATCTATCTACTACTGTTACGCTGATGAGAAAACTCCTACAACTTGGCACTTGACCAGATGAATCATGATTTGAATACTCTCATAAGCGTTTCAAATAAATACTGCCTCACTGTGAATAAATCTAAATCATACGTAATGCTATTCGGAAGGACAGCAGCAAGAAATCGTTGCAAGAATTCATTGAATATACGTGTTGACGGCTTCCCCCTACCCATCGTAGATACAACAAAAAATTTGGGATTGCATTTTGATAATGCATTACGCTTCACTACACATGTATCTCATATTTTAAAACAGGGTTATATGAATCTGAGAACGATCTATTCAAACAGAAATATTTTGAAGAAATTAAAATGATACTCTGTGATGCATTAGTGTTATCACATGCTAACTATGCAGACGTGGTTTATGGACCAGGGCTGATGAAATCTGACAAAATGAGACTTCAAAAATTGCAGAATTCATGTGTGAGACTTATTACAGGCACAAGAAAGCGGGAACATGTTATGCAACATTTAAGGAATCTTGGTTGGCTGAACATGGAGGCTAGGCGTACACTTCACTCCAGTACGATTTTTCATAAAATAATAACAACTGGAAAACCTCCTTATCTACTCAAGAAACTGACTTTCAGAACTGACATTCATAATCTCAACATGAGATTTTGAAATAATTTGGCTGCGCCTAAACACAAAACCTCCTTTTTTCGTGGCTCATTCTCATTTCAGATCGCTCGCCTTTACAAACGGTTACCCTCTGATTTCAAATTATTACATATGAAAAAATTTAAAAAAAATATATAATATATATATATATACATATATATTTATTAAAATGGCAAATTTGAATCGGCATATCACTTTTTCTCCGGTTATATGTACTGATCACTGTATTTTGATATATTTCTTCTTTTTTTTTTTCGGAATAGTATTTTCTTTTGTTATATTTTTATGGTTAGACTTCGATTTTTCACTGAGCAGTTCAATAGTTTACCATATTCTACTGTACCTATTTTATAATATTATTGATGATTAATTTATTATGATTAGTAACTCCACTGGTTGGATGGAAGAGCAATTCCTGCCATGAGTAATCATGTGCAGGCATTGAATCCTGCCTTTTGTTAGGATATAAGCTAACTGCTGTACCTGCAATAAAAGCATTTATTATTATTATTATTATTATTATTATTATTATTATTATTATTATTATTATTATTATTATTATTATTATTATACTATACCAAAGTGATTTTAGGAATATTATAACCCTTCTTATGTAAGTCATTCATGATATGTTCTAATTGAATTTCACATTATACAGGCTGTAACTCCGCCTTTTGTCATGAGATTGTAGGCTGGTATCAGTGTATTTTTTTATCAACATGAACTTAAGCTTGAGTTAATATCAGAAGAAAAAATGCTGAATAGTTCATGACAATAGAAAAATATACCATCACACTTGATCTCTGGAATCTCTGGTGGATGTTGCAAAAATACATTGATATTGATACATTTTTTAAAACATTGATTTTGTTTTTATATTTCATGAAGTCAGATGACAAATGACGGAGGTACAGCTCGCAAAGTTGATTTTAAGACAGCCTGTATCAGCAAGATATTTTAGCTCTTGGAAATTCAATTCCAATTCATTCAATTCATTCAAAAATAATAAATATGTTATACATTTATATGTGGTGATGACAAGTTTGTTATCACATTTTTACAAGTATGCACCTGTGTGTGCAATAATAGCAAGAGAAAAAATATAAGTATTGATATGTGCAGACTAGTGTTACAATAATGAAAAAAATCATAGTAATACTAATAATGAATAAATATAGTATTAACAATAGTGAATACATCAGTAAGACTGCTGATGGATGTTAAATTATTTGAGCAAACTTTTCACAGCATTATATGTATTTAATAAAGTGTTTGCATTCATTAACACAGATTTTCTATTTAGTTATCATTTGTTATGAATTTTTGGTGAAAGAGTTGTGACAAACCTTTGCTTTCCATCATATTTTCTGAATGGTAATACCATATTTTTGTTTGTGTATCGTCTGGCTTGGTAACCATGGTTCACAAAGTATTTATCCCAGTTCCACTTTTTGTGGGATTTTCTCTCCTCGTTTCTAAAAAATAAAGTATAAGTGATAAAATTTTATCAATATTTTTGTGGTAGGAACAGATTTTGTAATCTGCCCCAAAATGTCACTGCGCTCAAAATTAAACCTTCATATACCTAAAAGAGAAATTCTGCGTCAAGTGACACTTGTTTTTTCAAAAATTTGGAAATATAAATATATTTAATGAAAATAAAACTTCTACTTATCTCGGTGGATGTTTCGGGAACGAATCTGCTCCCGTTCTCAACACAACATTAAATATATTTTTATTTCCAAATTTTTGAAAAATAAGGTGTCACTGACAAATAGAGAATTTCTCTTCTAGGTATCTGAAGGTTCAATTCCAAGCATTTTGGGGCAGATAACAAAATATATCCTTACTACAAATATATTGAAATAATTTTATAACTTCTACTTTAGTTTTTAGAAACTAGGAGAGAAAATCCCACAAAAAGCTGAAGAATGAATGTACCAACTCCATGAAAAACTTACAGACAGTATTTCTTCGAAGATTTGAAACAGAAGATGCAGTTGCTAAGATAGTATAGGCATCGGACATTCAGAATGGATTCATTATAAAGACTATTTGTGAAATATAGTCTATTTTTGAATAATATTATTCTTAGTATACAGTTTCGTACTACATTTGATTGAGTTCATCAATCATGCCTTATTCAGAAAAAATTACAGGTTCACATGATGTCTCATCCGAAAGATCTCAACTACAAATGCGACGTGTGCAACAAAGCATTTTCAGAGGCCAGAATTCTGAAACGCCATATCAAAATACACTTACAACAAAAACCCCACCAGTGTGATCAATGTGACATGTCTTTCGCAGAAAGTTCAAACCTTAGCAAGCACAAGAAGAAACATACAGGGGAGTTGAGGAATATCAAAGGAAAACCGCATTTATGTTCCGTGTGCGGAAGGGCATTCAAATGGGCCTCTAGTTTATCCAAGCATATGAAATACCACACTGGCCATAAATTGTTGTCATGTGAATATTGTGGGAAGCAGTATGTTGAGGTAAGTAATAGGTAACAAAAGTAACAAAATAAGTAGAATGGTTTTGGGAAAAAATCGACTACTCAAGTTGTATAGAATATTGAATTTCAACAGTATATAACAACTCTGAATCTATCAATACCTTTAGAAGATATATAGGTATGCTCGCGAAAGTCTGAGGAAGAAAGGGAGAGGATGTCTTGAAACATCGCCAGAATGGCATGACACATAGGCTTATGAGAGAACTGAAACGTCAGTATAATTATTAATAAGAATTCAAGCAAAGTAATCAAAAAATGAAAACTAATCCTTTTAACACCACTTTTAAATTTCATGAATTCATCCTCTCAAGTTTGAAGAAGCCAATCTTTTCGTCTTTGTGAATAACATTGCTCTCAACATGTGATAAATAAGATATAACCTGGGATGATTTGAGATGACAAAGTTTTAGACTTTTTCAAATTAACATTGGGTTAGGACTGCTTCTTTTATATACTTCTTTCATATAGTGTTTTGGATTGATGATGGATTTATACAGCGACAATTATCAATTGATAGTTAGCAAGTGAAATGTAGAGAAAATATTACCGTTCATGCAGCCAAATTAACATTTATGAAGAAATGTTACGTAGGTGCACAAGCCTCTTATTTCCTTGTTTCTTTCAATGTAAATTATTAGAGATTACAAACGAGATCGACTCAGCATATCATCATCAAGACCCATTTTTTTAAATCATTCTGAACCCTATCGATAATCTAACTGTTGAAAAAGTAAGGATATAATCATCATATGACAGACAAAGTCCGACCAATCACACGCTTTCTCTATGAGTCCTAGGTCCAATCAGTGGTTATTATATACTATTTGGTGAAGAAAACTTGGTACAATAACTATAAAACAGTCAAAAGTTAGCCATCTTTCCACTTGATCCTTGTTAATTGAAGATAAACTGCATAGACACAGCCACTTGAAACAAATAGCCCAACTTATGATGATTGCCAATTGTTAACTTGATATTAATTGTTGAATGTGGCTGCATAAATCCACCTTAACATTCATTCAGCCAATCTGTCAATCTATAAGTTAATATCAAAGATATGATGTTATATATTGTGTACTTGATCGACCTTGGAGAGAGATGAATTGAAACGACCATAAGAAAGAGACGCAGCAATGAAAAAAAAATCATATACAACATTTTCATTTATTCTCAATTGAATTGAGTCAATAGTCAGATCTGTTGTTTAGCGAAGATTATTTGTCCATAAGTATGTTGAAACAAGATTTTTTACTTGTATTTGAATAGTAAAAGTTGGTAAATAATTCTAGTTTGTTCAGCCACTTCTGCCCATTAAGTCAAGGAAGGATTTTAAAACTTTGTTTGAAGTGGTTTTGTCCTGTTAAACCTATGGCTGTACTGATAGTTACAAAAAAGATGAGAATATATTTCATAGGTAAGTTATTGAATAATTTCAAATAGACACTAGGTCGCTCATAGAGAAAGGCGGAGGAATCCAACCAATGAAAACAGCAAACGAGAGAGAGAGGCAACTAGCAGTGATCGGCTGACTGCTGGCAAAATTGTACCTTTCTTGGTTACACATCCAGATGAATCAAACTTTCTTTCTCTTATGTTCTCTTATCTTTGGTTGTTAAGACCGACTTGTACTCAAAGTGAACCTCAAGCCATTTTAGTCTTTTTGCCTGCTGAAACAACTTGTATATCGACATTATGCAAATCACTTGAATTGGGTCAATTTTTCACGCTTTCAAAGACCATTGCCCTGATTCTTTCTATTTCTGTTCCTATCAGTATTCCACTATTCCTTGTATAATTAGATTGTATTGTTTTCACATGTTATTTTTTATAAGAGAGAAAATCAGTAAATGTATTGACTCGTCAACGTCATTCCAAAAACATTTGAAAATTAAGAAAAATGCAGGTCCGTATCATGAAAATTTCTTGATGATGGTCTGAAAGGACTCGAAATCTGGACATACAATCATTCAAAGTCGATGAAAAGATAACTGTTCAGCCGGTAATAATTCATATTTTCCAGTGTGAATTGAGCTCCAGAATGAAATTATTTGTAGTGTCCTTACCTAGCGTTTTAGTGTTTGCATCCAATCATAAATAATTGTGTATTGCTGGAAAACAAATTTCTATCTATTTATTGTGTTAATTTTATAATAAATCATGTGACTAGCGCTCGAATTTAATGGCCAAACTGCAATACACAACTTTTCGGTTTTATTACGTGAATAAGTATTTTATGATCATCCTATTTTCTCTTTGTCTATTAGGCTAGGAGTTTGAAGATCCATGTAAGATCTCATACTGGAGAACGTCCATACGTCTGTGATGTCTGCAACAAAGGTTTTACACAGGAGTGCAATCTGGATAAACATTTGCGAGTACACACAGGTGAAAAACCTTTCGAGTGTCCGATTTGTCAGAAGAGGTGAGTTTTGCGAATTGGTTATATCTGATGACATTGAAAATATAAAGATGATCTTTTTTTGCATAGAGATATTCAAAATATCTCATGATAACTAATTTCCCAGTTCATTCATTCATCACCTATTCATTCTTCATAACTCCACCTTAATCGCCTTGCTAATGTGCGGCTTGTTTCTATCAATTAGATTTTCATGTTTATTTGAAATAGTTCGTTAGTTCAGAAATTTTGTTTATATGGTGAATATTTAATTGAGCACTTTTTTTGTAGATGACATGTATTATGATCTATTCATTACCAATTATTTATTGATATAAGGTACCTACGCTTTTGTTCTCTGTTAGTGAACTAGTGATGGTATTCTTCTTCTTTGCTCTCTATCCTATGAAGAAAAATCACAAATGAAAATCCCCAATTGAAATTTCTTTTATATGGAAAATCGATGACCCAGTTTCAGAAATTCATCATAAATCAATGATTTAGTATTTTTTTTAACATTTCTTGAAATCCTATGTCTATAGTAATATCCATCATTTTGGAGGGAGAGAAATAACGATTTTATGAAATATTTGAATACAGGGTGTTCCATTGAGAGAAAAATACCTTTGTATCGTTCTTTCATAACCATACCTCGAATGAAATTGAGTACGATACTGGATTTTGCGTAGAATTTTTTGTTATTCATAGTTCTTAGCTTAACATTATTTCTTATAACTTCTTAGGTATAGAAGGAGGCTCAAAAAGTTCAAATTTTTGATATCGCCCTGTCTCTTCTGTATATTTGATAACAATCAAGAAATTTGGCGGTCTCAACCAAAATGGGATGCACCGTAATTTGTAAGTTTGCATCTTTATCCTATTATCCAATCCTACTATCCATTTATCTTCCTGTACTGCTATTTTTGATTGGCGGGGACTTCAACTGTCGTATCGGCTCTAAGCAGTTATAGTTTTCAAATATGGTCCTGATCATGTTTCTACAGAATCTGAATGCTTTTTTCATTCTGTTTATATCCTTGTATTACACATGATGGTTTGAATGTGTTTTGCCTTTCGGAGGTGAAGAAAACCCTTTATGGGGAGGTAATGAGTCTGAAAGATCAAGGTCTACTGTGAGAGTCTCCTTTTCAGGCATACTTACTAAAAACTTCACCCCCTTTTTGTGGGTGAGAGAATACACACGAGCCCGCTCCATGATACAGGATGATCAATTTTCTAAAATTCTGCACCACCCTATATTTGTTTCAATCAAATGACAGTAGGTAGTAAATCGAAGGTTAAGACAGGGACATGTGAGTCGTTTCGACCAATAATGCGTAGTATCGACACAAAAAAATCCTAAAGTTGAAAAATCTCGATTTTTCACATCCTATATCTCTGTAATCATTTCTGCTAGACCCCAAGTGTGGTGTATCGATGAAATCAGCTCTTCAGCGAGAAAAATGGAAAGAAATAATGAAGCCAGTTTGCGGATTCTTGGAGAATACACACGAGCCCGCTCCATTCCCAGTCTTTGATCCGTCTGTATACCAAATTTTTCCCTGTAGAATGTTGCCGAGCTGCGAGTCGTTCCACTCAGTTCTGTCTTTCATTAACATCCTGACTGGGTTGTTGGAGTGTATCGTTTCGGAATGTGATCTATTCTCGTTTTCAACACGTCCCCAGTCACTATTGTAACGATACTCATGTGTCCATGAGTCCCAACGTTCAGGTTGTTTTGCGTGTTATGCATGTGTTTTGACTTAGTTTTATATATTAATTTTTTTCAAAACTCTGAATCAAAAATATCATTAATTTCACTTGTTCTGAAGAATTTCTGAGCGTTCAGTGTCAGATATTGATTAGTAAACTAATACTAAAGAGTGGTGGAACAAATTATTTTATTGATTATTTGAATCGATCATCTCAACGTTTCAAATCATTTCCATGTTAATGGACTTGCCAAAATTACTGAGATAACTGAACCTTGACAATATACGAAAGTTGATCGAGGGCAACATCAATGATAAAGTTGGAGTTGAAAATCATTTCATCCTCTTCTCACAGTTTCCTCAAACCTGTTCTACCATTTATGGGGTAATACTTATAATCGATACTTCACAAAGTCCCTAATGTATCCTCCAAGGAAAGCGGTGACCCTAATCTGATGATCGCGCTAGCCAAGGGACTGTAGAATAGGAGCTAATCCATTTTTCAGGAAATTGTCTGGATGAAAGAAACCACTTCAAACATCCTTCACTATTCAATTACCTCACTAGTCAATCAGTATTTGACATTGAAAGATCGGAAATTGTTGTTCGACTGAATATCAAAACAAGTTTTGAAGAAGAATTTATATTAAAAAAAAACGATTTCGTCTGAAACTAGGTTGAAACACTCTTAGCCATTATATATAATTTATGGGTGTTTCCAGAATGAAACAAGCTTCCATATGTGAAAATATAATGAGGACCGTATTTGAAAAAATTGAGTTGATGATGAGAGTCAGGAATACGAAACGTTGCTCAGAGAAAGAAACCAATCACTACGTTGAATCGTATCGAAAGTTGCTATGAAGAGGTATTTTCAGGTTAGTTCAATCAATCAATCAATCGATATACGTTATTGTCCAAGAAAAAATATTCTTATTGACAGAGCTTTCTACAATCTAAAGCGAGTGTATAAAAATTTTTCAAATAGTATCCTACATAACACAAGTTGACAGATATGAGTTGAGAAATACAAGAATTCATCACAACACAGAAGAGTGGGCATCATCCTACGAAATATTCTTATTCAAAAAGCTTCCTATTATGTGAAGTGAACATATGTATTAATTATAAAAATTTGCAAAGAAGTTAACAAATACAAAAATTTATGAAAATATTTGAAATATATTTTGCAAAAATTGTGAAAATCTTCATAGACTAATTTGTATTTCCGAGATGACCATACTGTGCATTCTCATAGCACGATGTCAGGAACGTGCCTATTTGCCCATCTGATTTCTTCAACGAGAAATCTAACGTAGAGGCAACTTGATAATGGCATTTCAAACTAACTCATATGTTAGTTGTTAGATGGCGACATAAAAATGATAACGAAATCAGCAAGCATATTTGAAAAAGTTAGAAATTGCATAAAAATGGATTTCAAAAATTATGCATGGAATGGATTATTTGTTTCCTACTACACTTTTATTAATGGAGTTAGGAAAATTAATATAAATCAACTTCATATATTCACTGATTTATATTTTCAGAAATAAAAATGAAATTAAATTCAGATCATATTCATGATATCAGAAATGTAAATACTATAATATTCAAATATAAAACAAACAAGTCAACTGGACGCAGAAATTATATGATGAAATTCCAAATGACATAAAGAGAACAAAATCACTTTAATCCTCTAGGACAAAAATCAAAAACTGGATATAAGACTCGAATATTTTGGTATCTCCAATAAATATTTGATAAAAACTTGCAATATTCGAATTGTGAGGTGAAATATATATATTATACAGTGTGGAACAGCCAAATGGAATAAATTCGACAACAAATGAATGAGGGTGTGTTGGGAAAAACGCTTGGACACTTCGATTTGTATTTTTGAATACGCATTTTTTTCAAAAAATATTATATATATAGAGTGTGTCATGTGACATTCGATTTCATCTATACACCACACTTGGGGTCTATCGGAAATGATTACAGAGATATAGGGTGTGATATTTCAACGTAATGAATTTTTTGTGTAGTAACTATGCATTATTGGTCGAAACGACTTGCATGTCTCTAACTTAATTTTCGATGTACTATCTACTGACATTTCTTTAGGACAGATACAGGATGCTCAATTTTCTGAATTCTGCACCACTCTATATTTGTTCCAATCAAACGACAGTAGGTAGTAAATCAGAAGTTAAGACAGGGACATGTAAGTCGTTTCGACCAATAATGCAAAGTTTCCACACAAAAAAATCCTAGAGTTGAAAAATCTTCTAATTATTTAGACCCCAAGTGTGGTGTATCGATGAAATCAGCTTTTCAGTGAGAATTTAAAAATGGAATGAAATACAAGGTGTTCAATTTGAAATAAGAAAGTTGGTATTGGCCACTGTCCCATGACACACTCTATATAATTTAATTTTTCTGGAAAAAATGCGTATTCAAAAATACAAATCGACGTGTCCAAGCGTTTTTCCCAACACACCCTCATTTGTTTGTTGTCGAATTTATTCCATTTGGCTGTTCCACACTGTATATATTGATACATATGTATATATCATTTATTTCAATCCTTGATACAAGTTATTTACTTCCTAAGGTTTTTTATTCATCAGAAAATTATATTTTAATTCATATTCATATTTTTATTAATATTATTATAGTTTTATTGATAATTGCATAATCAGTGTTATAAAAATGTTGATTTAGAAGTTGTGATTTCAGATTACTTCTCAACTAATGATGAAACCACATAATTACAATGTCAGAACATCAACTATGTGTACAGAGTTCTGAAAAAATGTCGCCATCTTCTGGCTAGTTTCGTTTCACAATTCGGATGCCATTATAAGGGAAAATTCCGTTAGCGTTTCCGGCGGAACAAAACTCACTCACTCAGTGACTGCACCAGTCTTCCGTACATCGTCATCCTTATCTCGTACACAGCGTATCATGTATTGGTTCGTTACCGCGCAGGTTCACGCAATCCGGCTACGTGGGCGTCCACATGCGCACGCACACCGGCGACCGGCCGTACGTCTGTCTGACGTGCGGCAAGGCGTTCGCCGGCTCCGGCACGCTGAACGTCCACCAGCACGTGCACACCGGCGAGCGGCCGTACGGATGCCGGACTTGCGGCAAGGCGTTCAGCCGGCACGAGTCGCTGGTGGTCCACACGCGGTCGCACACCGGCGAGCGGCCGCACACGTGCGTCGTATGCCGCAAGGGCTTCACATCGTCGGGCCTGCTGTCCGGCCACATGCGCACGCACACGGGCGAGAAGCCGTACGCGTGCGAGTCGTGCGGAAAGAAGTGAGTATCGCGCTAGCTTGGAATTTGGAGTGGGTTCAGAATGAAATAGAAATAAAATGAATATTCATTTCTCAACCATATAACATAAGTTATTTTTTTCATTCCGTGAGATCTTCTCTTCTCATTTCTAAAAATGGTGTGATGATAATAACCTATGCTGAAATACAAAACAAACAAAACAAAACAGTGCCAGTGCAGTTTAGTAAAAATCAGTTCCCATACATTTTGATAGTAAATTCCTTGATTTGAAAATCGACAGTAACTTATCTTTCGATAATCATACCTCCCATACTGTGAAGATACTGAACGAAATGTTATGTCATAAGTAAACTAAATGATTCTGTGGACGTCGCGGTACTGAAAACCTTCTACATTGCTCATGCTCAGTCAATATCAATTGATTTTCAAGGGAGGATCCCATCTTGCTGATAGAGTTTTTTTTAGCACAGCGTGTTGTGAGGTGTATATTGAAAACACACTTTCTGGAACCCTGCCGCATTTAAAAAAACTTGGTATACTACCACTTCCCTCTCTTTACATATATAGGCTTCTCATTTTTGTTTGAAGTAACTGAAACCTCTTCATGAGGAATGTAGATGGATATATTGATAATGATAGGGTGCTACGTTATTCTAACAGTTCGAGATATCCAATACACAGCTTACCATTTTTCGAAAGGGGAGCAGAGTATAGAGAAATAAAAATTCCCAATTTCCTTCATAGAAACCTCGAATCAAACACAGGAATACTTACTGGAGCATTGCTGCAATTCTGTTGAAGAGTATCTCAGACTCTGACCTTCAAAATGTTTGTGTTATGTGTACCTTTTATGACGTGATATTGAACATTTTGACTTATTTCATTCATTTGTTTTTCCATTTAGAAAATGTCAATGTCCTATTGGATCCTATGACGACAATAAATGTTATTATTATTATAACAATCAGAAGTTTTGGATATAATTGGATATCCAAATTTTTTAAAAACGATGTATCACTGACAAATAGAGAATTTCTCTTTTAGGTATCTGGAGATTAAATATCAAGCGCAATGACATTTCAAGGCAGATCACAAATCTGTCCTTACTACAAATACAGTTATGGACAAAAGTGTGGAACCAAGTGAATATCTCGGTTACCATTTGTTGGATTTTTTTAATTTTTGTACACGATGATTTTGGAATCTGGATTGAAATGTTATCGCCAATTATGGACATTTTGCCGCGATTTTTTCAGATATCTCTTGCTATTGAAAATAAAAATATCAAATGATATATTAATGAATTAGCTGAAAGATTCTATTTCAAGTTCCATAGAACTATACAGGGTGTGTTATTTGAAATGATAATGTTGACAAGAATTCGAAAAAACTGAAAATATTGCAATATTGACGATAACATTTCCGAATCCGCCATAACGAGGAGAGACAGTATATATAACATGAGATTGGTCACGACATCATTGTATGAAGAAATGAAGTGAACTCCTTCTATAAGCATATAACAACTATCACAACTAACCTACTGAATATAAAAAAGTGACACTTTTCAATAGTATCTTGAGATTTTATCCTGTTTTCACATCGTAGTTACTGCAATACTATACAGGGTAGCCGAATGAAAAACGAAACAAGGTATGCATTTTACTGAGAGATCAAGGAATTGACATTAAAATTAATGATTCTTTATGTAATGTTGGATAGGACAGGATTTAACATAAAACACCTGAGACACTTCTTAGATGAACGTCGTTCTCACTACAAAATGAGAAATAGTGATGAAAGGGAAAAAGCGTTACTTTCCATCACTAGCCGATTATTTTCATAAACGTGTTTTCTCGAGAGATTTCGATCACCTTGAAAATGATGTATCACTTTACCCCTTATCCCATTTGAGATTCAAAGGTTGGAGCTTACCCCTCCTAGGGGTTCAAAGTGAAAAAGTTGAAAACATGCACAAAATATTTCCCCCTCGAAATAAAAATCGACCGGTTCGGTTCGGTTTTTCTTCTGAGAACGATAACTATGTCAAATCGGCCTTGTTTTGTTTTCATTGGGCCACCCAGTATACATTATTATAAATTAAAAATTATCATGTTCAAACAATTCTTCAAGACTAGTAAGATTTATCAATCAATACATCCTTCATTCGTTTCTTCTTTTGAATTCGTAACAGAAACAGGTGCTTCTTAGTTTTTTACTAAGTATATTTGTATGTTTACGCCCGGCGCTTTCATTTTCGTGGAATGCGCCCGGGCGTTTTCCGGACTCGGTATTTCTATCTGTAAAAATGAATGATGAAAATATCTATATGATTGTTTAATAGTTATACATGCGATGTTACCTTTGTCAGGTTTACTTAGCCAGTTATATACCGCCATACGCTCTCTGCCATTTTTAGGTCTTGAGAGCGCCTCAAATACGCCCACAGCGCCTTGAAATCGCCTTACTCATTTTTTTATACGCCCTGTGAGACTTTGGCACCAAAGCGATTGGGCCGCTTTCCGATCCTTTATCCGTTTGGACGGAAGTGCAAACAACATACTTTAGTGAGATATTGCAAGTTGTGGTAACGAATACTCAGTACTTATTCAAGCTGTGCTAAACATTACATTTATAGTTTCAACCATTGTCGGCTAAATATGGAGAAAAAAATCTAGTGAGTTGTATGTTCTGATCTGATCTGTGACTCAGTTGAGTGTATGATCACATAATGGTGTTTCTGTATCGGACGAAATGTTTCTTAATTGTTTCTCGAAAATATTCTAAATTTGTGCTTATGTAACAACAATTGAGTTGTCCAAAGCTATCGTGTCAAATCGAAATCATGTCTTCACATGTCGGTATAGCGTTTGCTGTATTAGCGCTACACAAATTTCGACGCACTAATATCTCTATAATAATTAACATGACAAAGTATCACAGTAATATCACATTAGAATTATGATGAGGTATCTCAGAATTCTGATGTACGAAGGTTGTCCGTAAAATAAGGTCTACACTTTTTTTCACAATGAAAGAATCGTTTACTTGTGATCAATGACTTCAACACGTGTTCACTTCATCTCAACCTGTGAGTCAATATTGTTTCAATTCGATTTTTAGGGTGATTGTTTGTCTTTTAAGATTAAATTCATCAGGTGATGATACCATTATTCTATAAGGGAATTTTGATTGTGTTTCTCAATATTTGATCTGTATGAATTAGCAATGAACTCCTTCCTGACAAAATGAAAACAAATTTCAAATTATACTATGAAATTAGGAAATCATTTAGTTTCGAAAAAATTCAATTTAAAAATGCACTCTATCATTTCATTCCATAATTTCATCAGTGGTTTCGAACGTGGCGTATTTGTGCTTCCCCAAGATATTTAATTGTATTAAAGTTTTGATTTCTGCACTTGTTTTGTTTACCAATTTTTATTGAATTCGGGATAGTAAGTACACTTTGGTACATACTAATTGATATTATAAATATCCACCAAAAACATCGGAAGTCAAAATGCTGATATCTAATTCCATTTGAAGAATATCAATAGTCAATCTGTCCCTGCAGGTTTTTTTGATGTTTCTCTTGTTATGACTTTTTGATAATATCAACAAACAATAAAATAATCTGAAATTTATGTTTTTCCAGATTTGCGAGTTCTAGCAGTTTGAAGGTACACATGCGGGCAGACAGTGGGGGCGGAGAGAAGAACTATATGTGTAAAATATGCCATAAATGTTTCTCCTCATCATGTTTATTACATTTACACCTGAATACACATATTTCTGATGTGAAACCGGATGATACCACCTTGGAAACTATGCAGGTAGCCGAATTACTGTGAGTACTGTCCACAATAGTTTTGCTCTTTATACACAAAATGTTTCTTGATATTGAATTGTTTTATTTTGATAATCCCGTTTGTAAGTTATTTAATTCAAGCATCTAGAGTGTTTGAAATTTGAGACATATCATTGGGATACTTTTTGTCTCCATTTCTATAAAGGAAAACCAGTGAGTGCGGAATTCTTTCCTGTCCTCTTTGATAAATAATGACACATTCATTATACAACCAATATTTTCAGTATAGATTTCAATACGCTAGAGGTGAATGAGTGAAGCTATGACGTCTTGTTCTAAACTATTTCTAATTCTCTCTCGTCCTCTCGCTCACGTGATGTTTTGTGTGTCGATGAGTACGTTAGGACTTAGACGTCACAGCTCGACACACCATTGCAGAATGCCTTATATAATACGTTATGAATATAAACATAATCAGAATGTCGGTTTCGCAAATAAGTGGTCTCCACATAATGGTTTTCACGAAAAAATTAATGAAACCTCATTCAACCTTCCTTACTTTCGGTTCAACTAGAAATTACATCAACTGTCGATTCACAAACACCCTGTTTTAATATCACATGATCGATTGGATTAGTATATTGTACAACGAGCACTCATTTTTAGTACTCATTTTTACTTCCTCTGTAGTTTTCCAAATGGATTCGGTGGACATGAAATGATAAGAATAGTCAACTTCCAATTGGAAGTACATTTGAGAAAATCACTTCCTTCTGCTGAACCTGAGTGAGCCAACTTGTTATTTTGATAATGGTTTGAAATACGTCACCTCTTTATCAAAAATGGACGTGTCTGAGCATTTCTAAATATTTTTTTCTATATCGCCTTAAATAATATCGCACCATTGGTTTCCACGCCGTGTATTCAAAATTGAAATTTTGGATCATAACTATGTCAAAACTTCATTGACGAATGATAATTGATTTATTTTCAGAACATCAGATAACCAGACAATTCAAGTTGCAGCAATCACAACAATTTGAGACTACCACCATATTGAAATTAGATTTTCAAATGAAAGATGTAAGTAGTAGGAGAAAATTATCTATGAAATGTTTATTCAATTTTTATAGAAAAACAAAGATTTAGACAAGACAAAAATCACTCACTGTATCATACAATGTAAAAATCTTATATAATAAATAATTCGTAACTAACTCGATTATTTCAGTACAAAAAATCCACACATTTCAATTATTGTTCATTTTGTATATGATACAAAATGCAAAAGGTGTACGTCATTTTTTCGAGTCTCTGGTAACTGTGTAATCCGAATTTCCCATTTTATTTTTCCACATTCTATTAGTTCTTCTCACCTGAGCTGCTAAATCTTCCACTTTGCTCACCCAATCTTCTTCATCTTCTTCGGATTCGTTCTGGAAGCAAATTTGAATGGAACTTCGTGAAATCTTAATCGATAAACGAGTAAAATATATATTTCCTGAATTATTCTCTCAAGACCAATTCGTTGTTACCATAGACTTATTATCCTGAGGAGACGGAACATCTCATTCATAAAACTGCTTTTGTTTTGAAGCAATGATTGAAAATGAACTGCACAAGTATGAGAAAGACTACCGATCGAACCTCTTTGTCTTCACCAACTTGTTGGCAACGCTGTTATGTTTATGTGTCTTGTTTCCCTGATTTCAGCCAGTGGCGTACCGTCCTAATGGTTCCATGACTTGGAAATATATTTTATCTATAACTTTATTATTAAATATTGTTCTGTACGGAGTGGAAGCGTCGTGTTTGTTAGTTAGGAAGACAAACAAATTCCTTTTGATTATGAACAAGCTACGAATGTACTCTCAATGGAAACATGTAATTTCTCTCTGTATTTGTCAATCAACATTCTGAAAAATGAAACATCATTGGAAATATATAAACAGATTCTTGTCAGTACCTGTAATTCCCGATATTATGTTCAACTGAAACAAGTGCAATATCATATGCATTCAGACAGTTGTATAAAATTGAATTTCCTTATAATTTGCACACAGATTTCTCCGCTTTGATAAAAACAAAAAACACAGCTTTCATACTTTTAATATTCATATAATACAACAAATTTATTCGGATAATGATGACACATTTTGATTCATTACTGGAAAGAAGGTGTTGGTTCAAATTGAACTGCGAATAATTTTTGGATTTTTATACAAAACAATATATCATTAAATACAATGACAATTCACAAAGAAAATAAATGATGTCGCTCGTGAACATAGTTTGTTGTTTTTCTGTACTGTATTGGAAAAATGTGATGTTGAAACAATGGAGTATTAACTGCAAATTACCTATCAGATGCGAACTGAAACGCTGAATGGCATGGTAGTGGATTTGCATCTGGCCTCAAGTATTTGTTACCACTTTTCTTTGTTATGACATCCTCGAATCGAGATGATCAGAACATACATAAAGATATTTGCTCAGACGATTCTCCTGCCAGCCAAGAAGAGATGCCCAAATTTTCCTTTTTTCACTATCAGCGGGAAACCTGAAGTAATAGAGAAATAGGTTAACAGGAATAAGTTGCTTAGAATTTTTGATGCAATGAACAAGAAAGTCTATGCCATGGAAACATGAACACTACCTAAATCATTAACAATCATGAATAAACAGTACCTAATCATCATATATTCACGCCACTGGAATAACAAACAAATTTGGAGGTTAGGTATTCCAACTTACTTGTGAAAAGAAACATCAGGGCTGGAAATGTCATGTTTTTTGCACACTCGGCAGTGACGGACCATATTGTCCAAAAATTCACTCTGAATTCCACAATATCTATTCAAAGTCACTAAAAACAACACTTCAAAACACAAGATCACTCGTCTACAACACCGCAACGAGAAATGGGCAGATCGTAGTTTCGTAGTAAAAATCATTCATACAATAGGCGTGGCCTGGACGCGCCGATGTCGCTTTGCGGGTAACAAATCCTATGATGCTACAATGTGATAGTTCACAAAATGAATATTCGGTAATTCCAACGTGTACATTTCAGGTTTTCATTATGTATAAAAATACCGTTCAGAAAAATGTTCCATCGAGACTGTATTACTTGCAATACAATGAAAAAATGATATGAACGTGTCAATAATTATTGCAAATCTCGTTCTCAATCTGGAAATATGGCAACGACACTTTCCAATCGGTCACAATAGTATCCTACAGTGGACCAGATATTGGCAATGTCTGATCTTCTTCAAATGTAAATAGTTCCGTCTCCTCAGGATAATAAGTCTATGGTTGTTACATACCAAATATCTCTATTGGATTTGAATAGAAATATCGAAATTTAAAGAAAAATATTGGGAGAATATAAAATAAAAATGAAGATTATGGTCTTTGCCTTGTGAAAGAAGCAACAAGAATTATATTTTGGAAAAATAGAATACAATAAAGACTGGGAAACGGAAAAGAATTTGAATACAGAAGATTCAGATAGAGAAATGAAAGAACCAATTACAGCTAGAGGAAGACTTCAAGAGAATGAAAACATAAAATGTTATTTGTAAGAAATACTTTTTTTCTGGATGGACAAACAATGTTACTTTCAATCAATAAAAGTGCATTTGGGTGAATACATAATTTTCAAAACCCATTTCAGAATTATTTTACTTTACAACGATAATGTTATTTTCAATCCACTTTAGCAACTCGTAAATTGAAATTTTATGTAATATATTCTATATGCCATACGTTAACGCTGTATAGCGTAAAAAAAACTCACTGTATGTGTGAACTTACTGACGGCCTATGGATAGAGGATGGAAACTTCAGGAATATAGTTAATGAACATCGGACTCACCCTGAAGGACTGGGAAAACCAATCATATTCCTCGTTCAAACAAGGACTCCTCGACGGGCTTTCTTCGTGGATGGAAGCAGTTCCTTGAGACCCCAAGCTCCATGGAGATTGGCAAGGTGGCGGTGAGGTTGCAGATCTTTGGCATGAAGTATTTCTAGCACAGTGTCTTTGTACTTCCGGCTGACGCTGGAAACGCAGTTCTCTGCGAACGAGAACCAAGTGAACACATTTTCTAAATATCAAGTGATGATCCTTTTTCGACAATCGTGAAAAAATATTAGTTATGTATCATGTATATATTTTCATTCCATCTATATTTGAAAGCCCGAATAGTGGTGAATCATAGGTCATGGCTGAGAATCTTGATATCCGCCAATGAGTTTTAGTGAATGTGAGGATTAATAAATCAGGATGAATCAATAGGGATTGGTACGAGTTGATTTAGCGAATACGAGAGGATTGAAAGCGGAAGAATTGCAGGTCAAAAATCTTCCATCAATACTCTACATTTTTTCACAATTGAGATTGTATTCCAAACATTCATTACCGATGGAATAATTGACATCTCAAGATGATTTTGTTTAGATTTTAAAATTACATATTGCACCAAAAATATACTTAGATTATATAATCGAAATTACATTAATGGAGTTATCCACATATCAGGAAACATTTTGTTGAAGACAACACATTGTTACATGGTTAATTTTTTTAACACCATGCTCAGAAACAGAAGTATACATACTCATTTTCTTGTTTCAACATTTCAATGGTTTCACAAAAATCTCTCTCCTTAGCAATAACATATTGGTTGATTTTTCTTTGTTCTTCCAACCAGTTCCTAAAGTAGTTTATGACATTTTTGCTTTCGAAACAAATTTCGTCTCGATTGTTTCTTAATTCGTTCAGCTCTAATTCAAGAATTTTCACTGATTCTGAAGTATACCTTTGCTGTTTGCCAGCAGTGTGGTAGGAAGATTGCAGTGATCTCAGCTCGTTGAGCAGCTCTCGGTTTTTTTCTAACAAGGACTCTTTTTCGTTCTGTACTATTTGCAACTCCATAAGGTATTGTTCCACTTGTCCTTTCAACAGTTGACTTGTTTCTTCAAGGTTAGTGACTGTCGACTGCAACCTGGTACTTTGGGAGTGTAACTTTTCATTCTGGAAAAGAATGCTGTTGGTATAATTTTTGTTTGTGATGAATTTTCTTCCATATTATTGAGCTTCACTATGTTTATTGCCAAGCCTTCCGAATCCGAATATTGAACAGTTGATTCTAATTCATCAATATCATTTGTGATAATTGGTACAAATTTGGAATCGGCAAAATCTTGCAATGAAAAATATATACTGAAGACCTGCTTGCCTATGTGACACATAAGTGGCAGGTCCCAATCGAGAAACATGGGGAGTCCCTGGCTCTAGCCTTGGATATCTCCAAAGCATTTGACCGAGTTTCCTTGCAGATAGAACACTACGTGGTGGTAGACGGGGTCTCGTCTGATACAATGACGATCAATGCTGGTGTTCCACAAGGCTCTGTCTTGGCACCAACTTTGTTCTTGCTCCACATCAATGATTTGTTGGATGTGCCCTCCAGCCCAGTTCATAGCTTTGCGGATGATAGTACACTTCATTCCGCCTTTTCCTCTAGAGCCCCTATATCATCCAACAAGGCTAGAGGTGCAAGACGAAGACAGGTCGATGCTTTAAATGAGGATCTGACAAGAATTCTGAAATGGAGATCTGAAAATCTAGTACAGTTCAATGCAACAAAAACTCAATCTTGTATGTTCACCAAGAAGGCAGATCACACAATGCCCAATTTGATGATGTCGGGTACCACAATAGGTCGTCAATATCCATGCTGGATGTCACCACCAACAGCGCTCACTCGTGGGACGATCAAGTGAGGTTATTGCAAAAACTTTCATAGATACTTCCACGGTCTTTGCTCAACGGAAATACCATCTATATTGCCACCACGTGCGACCAGACGAGCTCTGGCTGGTCACCCATACACTGTCAGGCTCGAGACCTGTCGAACATTGCTATACCAAGCATCATTCATCAATAGAACGGCAAAGTTGTAGAATTCTTTGCCTAGTGATGTCTTTCCTGGTGCTTACAACCTCCAAACTTACAACAAAAATTCCAATAACTTCCTCTTCTCCCAAAATTCCACCACTGGCTAACACGATGTTCCTCGAACATTATATGTTTCCTTTTCGTGTTGTCAACAGATAAAAAAAAACATAAATTCAACTACTAACCTAACCGATTAAAATTATTGTTACACTTCTATACCATTATTGTTTACCTCAACATTCAGTGCACAATGCTTCCTCAAGAGATTATTTAGATCTTCCTTCAGAGTGGTTGCTTCTTCTTGGGCACATGCTAACTGAACACACCGGCAACTATTTATTTCTTGTGCGCTTTTTTTACATTCATCCAACTGTATAGATTTCACTTCTAACTCTTGTCTCAACGACCCAAGCTCTCTTTCGAATTGATCCGCCATTTCCAAATAACGAGATTCTTCTGCTTGTGCTTGCATCAATTTTTCCATGAGTCTTTGCTTCAAACAGTTGCACTCCATTTGCGATTTAGAGATTTCAGAAAGCTGCGATTCTTTTGATTTTCTATCCTCTTCGAGTTCCTGGTTTTTTTTTTGAGTTTCAGACAATTTCTTTTTCAAATCAATAACCTTCAACAAAGAATTGATATTTATAAATTAGTGAATGGTGAATCAAAGTTTTCAAGTTTTTACCGATTTTTTCAAAGACTCTACGATAGATTGATAAAATTCAACTTCACAAGGGCAATTTGGAGGTGATTCTTGTTGATCTCTTGATTCTTCTGATTGAGCCATATACTTTCTACATTCTTCATTATCGCATCTACTTTCGAAGTGGACATTTTTTCTCGACAAACTCTTGTTCAAATCGATCAACTGAAAGTTAAATGAACGATTGTGAATATATACATCAAGCCTACCAGGTGACAGAAGAAATTTGATATTGAGAGATAATAATTTGAAATTCACAGGAATTATGTAATCAATGATTGTGCTTTCTTTGATTTGATGACAATTTTTTTCAATCAACTGTTTGACCGGAAGTGAGCCTAACTTTTTTTCGTCTTAGAAAGCTCTATTCAATCATGTATCACACATTGACAATCGTTCCTCGATTGGCTGTTGAATTGTTTTGAAATACACCAAGTTGGCTGTGATCAGAATTCGAGGATAGTTCGTATATAATAGATAGTTGCTAGACTATCAGTTAGTCAATATTATTTCAAAATTTTCCATACCCAGCTTGATCCCTGCATGTTGTCAATATCATCTTTGATTATATAAATAGTGTAAAAATCATCCGAATATATTGATTGCACTGAGATAGGAACGAATAGTTTTTAAATTGTGATAATGGCGAGAAGAACTGTTAACAGTCTCGATGCTTGAGGCGATGGAATGCGATGACCTCCAGTTTCGTTAGAAATGTCGGGCCGACTGTTATAACTTCAATCGCGAAGTATTATATCAGTCGTTAATTTATAGTATCTTTATGCGAATTTCTACGTAGTGATGATTGAAAATTCAATGTTTCTGTGAAAACGTTAAAAAAAGTTCACCAAACCTATGTCTGCTAGCTTCTACAACACTCATACCTATCAGAGTACAGGAATGTTTTCTTTCATGAATACATTAGAATGGTACGTCCACCGATTGTATCACAATTTTGCATAAGAATTTTCATTAGCAGAGTTTCATGGAGTTTGGTGTGCGCAAATCTATGACATCGTGACTCATCAGAGCTAGAAAGTGGAAAAGTTTGAAATCAAATTAGATGTTTATCAGCTGTACACACATATCGTATCGAAAATGAGAGCTATAAGTTGAGCATAGCTCAAACGTAGTTTTAACCAAAGTGAATTGGTAGGTTTTCATTTTCTATTTATGCCCCCTAAATTTCGTTCCGATATACTAGCTGGTTCAAAAATTAGTAGCGGGGGAAGGGATTTCAGAAGGACACTGTATATTAGTAACATTATATCTTCATCTTTACTTACTGTTTTTTTCAGGTCTCCTATGATTTTCCTGTAGCGCTTTATCTCAACTTCTTTCACTGCATCTTTTCTAGTTACAATTCCTATTTGAGTCTGCAGTTGTTTTACCTCTTCCAATGCTCCCTTATGTTTTCCTTCATACTGAGCAAGTTTATCTTTCAATTCTTCTATGATACATTTCATATGGCAATGTTTGTTTTTCTGTCTTTCTTTCATCTCTTTCATTTCGATTTGTACTGATTTCAAAGTTCTGTTTTGATTGTTGTACGCCATTTCTAATTTACAAAGTTCGGAAGTTTTTCTTTCTAAAAATTTTTATTCAAGTCAAATGTAAGAGTGACTATTGAGTCATATGGAAATTGCTCGTTTGAGACCGAATGATGAGAAAAGTAAATCATAACATATCTTGTCGATTATTTTCCTATTATTTGTACTATGGAAATAGTAAAATTTTGACGTTATTAATTATTATCACGATTTGGTTCTGATGCTTGGCAAAAACATCATCAAACACTCAATAATTGTGTAATAGTTCTCTATCAAGCACGTTATTTGATGAGATAATGCTTTCGCTAACCATTAAAAACATATTTCAATCACGTCATACAATAATATTCCTACCTAATGCTGTTTTCAGCTCTGTTAGTTTCTCTTTGCAGGTGTTGATTTGTACTTGACAGATCTCGTTACTTTCCCTCGACGTGCAGTTATCGATTTCATATTTCTTAACAGCTTGTTGCAGCTGCAGAATTGTTTCATTCAATGACAGTATTGTGCCATGCAAATCTTCGTTCTGTTTCAAGGTGTCTTGGAGTGTTTGTCTGATATTAACAATTGCTTGATCATGGCGAGTGAGGTCTATTTCTTTTTCGCTGACCAGTCTTTCGAGTTCGCAAATTTTAACTTCATGAAGTTGATTCATCTGGTTTTCGAGTAGCATCTTCTGTTCTGCAGCAGTTAATTTCGTCGACAGCTGTTCATTCAGAGTTTGAATGTTTATGAACGCCTGTGCTAGTTTGGAACTTTCCTCTTGTGCAGAATCATTCGAAAGAGTCTGAAATGGAAGGAATCCTCAGAACTTGTGTAAGTCCATGTTGAAAAAAAAACTTTGCCAATCATCAAAATATAGAGATTTGAATGAGGACAATACGAACAAAATAAATGAGAGAAATAGTTGAACTAGCGCATAAGCTTATTGAAATCTACAGCATAAAAAAAACGGGTAAAATCTTTTCGGCATGGACTGGAATGGTAGGCATAAGCCAATTCTCTGTTGAGGTTTTCAATACATGTTATATACCGTTCCAACGTCAAATGAATCTTATACGGGATTAGGAAGAGCGTTATGGTCTCTCACTAAGATGAATTTTTACACATGTGGTAAATTGGTAAACAAACCAAAAACAAATGTTGATAGCTTTGCCAATGAATCATTCAGCAAGATATCTTTCTGTAGTTTGGTCACAGCCCTATGAACACACATTTTTATTTCAATACATTATATTTTCCCAATGAGATATCTGATTTTATCAACAATTAATTCGTACACACATGGAATAAATAAAAGCCAAATAAAATTTGAACATGATTTATTCACGAATACTGGAGTGTTATAGATGTTTATATTATATGATATAGACATTTTCATAACTTACCTGATTCACGAAATATCTCACGAACTCACCCAAATACTCGGAATACATCAACGGAAAGCGAATTATGGAATTGATTCAGTGGACGATTACGAAAATTTCTTTACTGAATCGAAAACTGTTGACGAGGATTTGCAAGGGGCAGATATATTATTGAATAGATTGAAAACTTACCAACAACTCTTGCAAATTCTGCAGTTGTTCAGACATTAGACTCATTTCATGTTTGAAGTAGAAAATGATTTCTTCATAGCACTTTTTCTGTTTCATCAATTTCTTGCAGCTATTTTTGCATTGCCTGTTTTCTTCCTGAAATAGAGTAAATAACGTAACTATATGAATGATATTAATCGAGATATATTGCAAAATCGTGGCAAACTATGAAGTGAAGCAATTGAGAAAAGCGAAGCAAACTCATAAATAAATACACCTCCGTGAATTTAATGTCATGTTGATATCTGAGAAGTTGATTGTCCAATTCATAAATATCTTGTAAGCTATTGCAGAATTCTATCTCAACATTCAAGTTCAGCTCCTGAAGTTCCTTATATTCATCCAGTACATCACCGAACTGAAACATGATATAGTCAATGACATGCAATACTCAACAGTCTACACAGATAAGGTATTTTGGAAAGAGGATGAGATTAAGAGTCAGTCAAGAGTCAATAATTATTCCATGCTATCCAGTAGAACATTTTGTTCCTCCACAACGCTTAATTTCGAATTCCAATTCATGAATATCGATAGATAGAAAAAAACTAATAACTTCACACTCAGTAACTCAGAGTGGCCGATTATTTTTATATGATAATAATAACGAATGCTTTCATTGGGATGATTCAGATGAAATATAACAAATTTTCAACTATTATATATTGCAAAAGGTAGAGTTCGCACGCTCTTCCAAATATTTGTTTGATAATTCCCTTGATTCAAACCCTTAATTTAAACTTCATGAAATATTATCAATTCCGGATGAGAATAAAATATGTGGTGAGAAAGCGAGTTTTTGAATTTTATTGATCGAGATGCCATGCGAGTTCATCACTGAATGGTCTTACGATCACGAATAATGAACAATGGTAGTCGAGGTGAATGAAAACCAATGTTTCATCAGTATCATCTACTTTGTTCATATCTATAATATACTATAGGTGTTTGGTCATCTTAGGACCGGTATATCGATCAGTTACTTTGTATTGATAGGTTTATCGACAACACAATAACTTTGATCCATTTTTGAATTGCTTATTAGGTAGTTGGTTAATTATCAGAATTCAGTCCCTAAATTGGAAAATATATGAATAGGATTACTTTCAAATATACAGATTGTTATTCTTACCAGCCTTCGTAAGTTCTCCTTTTCAATTTCAGCAGCAGCTATGATAGATATGAATCTACTAAGATGTTGTTGCTGCTCCATAAACTGTGAGCAAAATTGATGGTGAATTCTTTTGGAAATCATCCATATTTTGTAATTACTTACATCATTCATGCAACATCATCCTATCAATCGCACCAAATCATGCTAATAACATTTTTCAAACAAAAACACTCCAATAAAATAATATATTCACTTAATTCATGAATTACAATCAAGCAAGAGGCAGTAACGGTAAGTTAATGCGTAGTTCCTAAACTTGAGTTGAGGTTAATATCGAACAAAATAAGTTAAAAAAATATGTCAATAAATACTAAGTATAAGAATTATAAGTTTGATCAGAGAACACATAATGGAAAAACAGTAAATTTCTACCATTCATTGGATGAACAATACAGGCAGAATAAATCACAATATTGTGTGATGAAGAAATTAGCAGTTACCTAAGGAATTCAAAATAAGATACCCATCAAAAATAAATTAGATTAGATTTCAAGTAAGTATGTTTGTAATGGATAGCTCTTGCAAGGACTAGCGCGTAGAGACTCAAGTGCACGAATAACATCGAGGATTATCACTTATCACTCATAGGGTTGAGTTGAATAAATATGGCGATGTGGAGAGAAATTTCAACAATTTTTAACCTTTTGAAACACCCTACCTTGTTCAAGTATTCGATAATAGACAGTGGGTGGAACATGACATTATATCAAGGAAAAATAGTGTACATAACTCGTTGAAAAGTGTACTTCTTGCACTTGTGTTAAGTTTCCGCTCAGTTATTTGTGGTTTTAGAGTGATATTCGATTGATTTTCTGTTAGCACTACGTATATCAGCAGAAAAAATACTAGGTAGAACTACTAAGTAGTTCTCTGATTTAACCGACCTCGTAAGAAGTTAGAAATAGTGCTGACTTGATTTGATCAGCCTGTATATAAACTATATTATCTTGATGATCTTAGATAAACCAAAAGAAATATTAGACCTCTATTCATTATAAAGATTCGAAATATTAACTTTTAGTCATTCCGTCAAATACATTTATCGTTGACAATATAATTTGAATTTGAAAATTAATAATAACAAACATTCACATTCAACAAGACAAGCAGATTTGTTTTCTCTCATCAAGATTGAATCTAATATTGATAGAAGGTCTATTCTTGATACTTCACAATGAATTGGCAACAGAACTAGAAAAATTATAAGGCCGAAAAAATTCAAGAAGGAACTAAAGACATATTTTTGTCTGAAGTAATTTCATGTCTCCATCTATTCAACCTGAAAATCGATTTATTCAACCATGTTATTATTTTTCAGTACGTTTCATGAATATATATTGTTATATATTATTTTGTTGTTAATATCTATGTGATCTATACCCTGTTATGAATATATACATCTTCTATAAATACTGTCTGTATGTTAATTGGGAGGTGGTATATTGATTTTTATAGATGTTTTGGAAATTTCTCTCCTCATTTCTGAAAATACAAATAGAAATTATATTCAATTATATATATATATATATATATATATATACATATATATATACATATATATAAAATATAATTTCAATATATTTGTAGTGAGGACAGATTTATGATCTCTAAATGTTGGGGCAAGTTTTCAGAAACGAGGAGAGGAAGCCATGTGCCGTCTCTAATCGCGACCATTTCAAGACACCCTACACAAACATTTCATTACCATATTGTTGAATCAAACTCCGGAATTGATGAACAAGATTTATGATCTCGAAATGTTGGGGCAAATTTTCAGAAACGAGGAGAGGAAGCCATGTGCCGTCTCTAATCGCGACCATTTCAAGACACCCTACACAAACATTTCATTACCATATTGTTGAATCAAACTCCGGAATTGATGAACAAGATATCTTTGATGCACATTTCCAATAAAAAATGGGTCTTTCACAAAATTAGGAAATATCAAGAGCAATATTTACGTTAACTCATTTCTCTTGTAAGCTCTCACTATATATTACCCCCTATTGAGTATTTTATTATCATGGCTACAAAAAAGTTGAATGAAGAAATTGAAGGGTTTCATATATACTTCATCGAAATACTAGGAATAAAAAACCCAATTGACGTGATAAACGAATGAGATATACTCTTTATTCATTTTTATTGAATTATTTTGATTTTATTCATTTTTTCAACACCCTACAATTTTTTACATTTTCTCTAAGGAAGTTTTTGACATAATGAACATTCATGCACTATTTCAAAGTGCATTAAAGACTCACACGACAACATCAAAATTATCGATTCTACGTTTCTTGGTATTTTGAACTATTTTCTTTCAATAAAAAAAACAATATGAGAATGAAAAGTCCATAGAAAGATAATTTATGGTATTATAACCAAATCGCCAGGCTTCTGATGATATTTTTGAATACTCATGAGGATTTTAAATTCAAGGAATTCATCAACGTTTGACACATTTTTGTGGAAAGTTTTGAGTTGTGAAGTATAATCAATAGCCACTTTGAACAATTTTCATTGCCATAAGTCATCAACAATTTGGTGTTATCATGGATCACAAACCAAAGCCTACTACACTTCTGATAGTGAATAAAATTCAAAATAATTCCTGTTCATGTTCGAACATAATCAGTTATCGATAATATGTCAAAAACTATAAAAGCTTGATATATTGAACCATGTGATTTGATAATCAGGAGATCAAGATCTCAAAAAGAAAATGTAAGGATATAGGGTGCTCCATAAAATGAAATCATTCGTTCATTTTGATTTTTTAGTGTATAAATTTTTTCTTTCCATGCCGTCCCGTATTCTCCATCCTTGAGGATATATATACAATATTCTGACTAATATGAGTCACCTTATACGACTCTTACTATAAATCCGAATATTTCGAAAAATATTCAACTGTTATGATCCATTTCAGCGTCTTTGGCTAATGGGTCCTGAAGAAATAAATAGGCGACCTCTAATTACATTCAGAAACATTGAGAGTCTCATCCACTTGTCATCAAACATACCAAGTAATATCGACTAGTATGTATTCATTGATTGAAAATGAATTGATTTCAGAATACAATTATTGTTCACGAACTCTAATTATTTTTTCACAATTGGTTATCACTTTAACACTATAATACAATGTGTTTATTTTCCATTTGAAATTTTCACAACAATTTCAATCAAGGAAAAATGAAAATTAGCACCGGACTGACAGACGATGGAGCAGAAATATACTCTTCCTATTTATGGGGATTCATTTCCAATGAGATTTTTTACAGGATAATTTTGAAAAAAAAATTGTGAAATTCTCCATTTCTATGGGAAGTTTCGAACTTTTGATCCAATATAATAGGGAGGATCACGTGTAATGTTATATATGTTTCTATCAGAATGTAGTGGCAACTCATCTCTCGATTGAATCACTCAACAAATGTTCTATAACTTTCATCAACTTTTATCAAGTTTCTGGTTCCCTTCAATAGAAGCGGAAAGCCGCATCATTGAAAATATTTTGGCTGGGTGAAAGACTCTGAATTGGATCATGTGAATTCGAGAAACGTCTTTGTACATAAAATTACGTCTTTGTACCTAAAATACTATTTGATGAAAAGATTCAAATACACACTCAAATGTCATGCACTGGCTGTTGACTACTATTATTGCCCGGCTTTGTTTCATATAAACCAAACCACCTAGAAGCCCATCCACTCACATTTTCTTCAGATTTATGTTTTAAGCAATCTAGCTCTTGTTTAGTGCTAACCAATGCACTTTGGAGATTTACAATTGTCGCTCTGTGTTGATCAATCTGTACAAAATTGATGATAATGTTTGGTAAGAACAAATGCAACAAAATCATGCATCAGAAAGGAATCTTACCTGAATTCTGTATTTTTCTTCTGATGCTTCGAGTACTTTTATAGAATTCATGTACAGATTCACCTGTTTAAAATAAGAAACTCGTATAGGTAATAGAATTCGTCTAGGGCAAGATGCTGCATGTATTGGAAGCATGAAGCCTCAAAGATTAAAAAAAATGCAATGGAAAGCAATATAGCTGCCAATTTGAGTCATCGATTCAATAAGTTATGAGTGGAATTGTATCTTACGGCTGTTTGTAAATTGTCTGCACGTCCTTCAGCATTTTTCAGCGCAAGTTCTAATTCTTCAATCCTATGTTCTAGAATGGCTATATTACTACAGTCATTTTCTCTTCCTGACGGCACATCTGATTTCTGCTTCTTAAAAGACTCTAATTCTTGTTGGATTATTATTAATGTTTGATTTTGATTTCTGATAATCTCATCTCTGTTTCGTATCTGAAAACAATTCAAGATACAGCTAATAATTGAACGATCTAGGTACATATGATTGATACATATACATATGATATGACTCACCGATTCCATCAACTTCTCTAAACTCTGAGCATCGGTTAAAGTATCATTATTACAGATTTTTTCCATCTCATTTATTTTATTCTTCAGGTACTCTGTTTCCTTCTGATACTTCTCTATTTCATTTCTTAGTTCTAATTCAATATCTTTAAGAGATTGCAACTCATGTTGAAACACATTCAAAGTTTCATATTGAGACAAAATAATGTCATCTCGTTCTTGTAACTAAAACATTGTTCAACGCTAATAAGAGTGAGACGACAAATTAGGAACCAACTAACCATAGCATTTGGATCTGAATCCATTTCAGACGCATCTGTCTGGACCTATATGAACATAATGAAAGGGGTTGCAATGTGAATTCTAAATATAGAATAATTTATATTTAGAACAGAATGGAGAGTGAAGAATTGGAAATATTTCACAATGCATTCCGCACTGAACAGGGTGATTGCCCTTCTGTTCAAAAGCTGCCAAGAAGTTATTGATATTGATATTCGTACGGCGGGATTGATTGTTTTGGCTGTAGTGTATTTTTTCATGCCTGGTAACTAACTTACTGTGAATGGAATTATAATTATTATTTCTATTTTTTCAACAACTATTATTTATTCTATTAACTATTTTTTCAACAACTTTTTCAGTGGTTTTGAGGTAGATATATCTTTGAATTTAATAACGATGCAAAAATGAACAGAAATCTGAAAATAGTTTTTCAGTGAGTGTTAAACCAAGGTATGAATTTCAATTCAAACAAAATGACGTAAAATTCAAGTTAGTCGCACATGTGCTACTCCCTTTGAAAATTTTCTATAAAATGATACCTCCTCAGATGCCCAGTTACACTAAAATAATTACCAAAAATACAAAACCAGTCAAGAAGAAAACTAGTGAGAAAATTGAATTTTGAATCTCAAAAAGTTCCTTCATATTTTCAATGTTTTTTTTACTTCCATACTTTTTTTTACTTCCATATTGGGGGAGATTACTGATTTTCGAGAATATCGTCAGGGTAATGTTCATAGTTATAAATTATTATATAATGCATTCACAATTATTTTCAACTATTTCAAGAGGGTATTGAACAAATAGTATAATAATAATTTCAAACAAAGAGTTTCAGCGGTATTTGAAATGAGTTTAATTCCACTGGCGTGTCCAGCCAGGGCCTACTCTATCTCAGTAGGCCATAGTCTATCCCCTCTATCTCGATGATGACGTCACACTAGTGATTCGAGTTTTCATCAATTCGTATTGGTGCTTTCGTGATTGAACGGTTATAGCTCATTCAATATCAAGATTAGTAGCACACTCAATCGAGACGAAATTGTCCCTAATCAATTTACCAACTTTCGGAGAAAAACAAGATTCAATAGGATAAATCATTTCTGAATCATGGCGTTGTAAAGGAATTCAATTGGAAATGAAGATCAGGAAGTTGTACTACAGAAGACTACTTTTCTCCAATTTGAAATCGGTATATGATGAAAATGACTGAGTATGACCAACTAGGATGATGCATCAATTGAATAGTGTGAAAATTGTTGCGGAACGTACAATATGAATCTGAAAAAGATTATGAATAGAGAGTGCGAACGAAGTTTTCCTATTGAAATATCTACCTGTAACTAATTTCGTCGTATCGACGATTTCGCGGATATTCCTGAATTTTCCAAATTACATCACCATCCACCCAGAAGGCAGATCCCACAATGCCCAATTTGATGATGTCGGGTACCAATGTTCCTATGAGGTCGTCAATATCCATGCTGGTGTCACCACCACAGCGCTCTCTCTTGGGACGATCATGTGAGGTACATTGCGAAAACTGCTCCACAAAAACTTGGTTTTCTTTTCCGTGCGAAGAGATACTTCACATACCAGCAACTGCTTATGATCTACAAAGCACAAATATGACCTGACCTGGAGTTCTGTTCAATTGTTTGGAGCTCAGCCCCCAAACATTCGCTAAAGCTCTTAGATTCAATTCAACAGAGAGCTATTCGCCTAGTTGATTATACAACACTCACCAAATCATTGAACTCTCTAGAACATCGTAGAAAGGTCGGCGATCTCTGCCTTTTTTATAGATACTTCCACGGTGGGTGCTCAATGGAAATATCATCTATTATGCCACCACGTGCGAATCCTGTTAGACAAATCACGCGAGCTCAGGCTGGTCATTTGCACACGATGTTCCTCGAACATCATGGGTCTCCCTTTTCGTGATATCAACAGATAAAAAAAATCCCTCTGAGATAAAGCATATATCTACAGTTCATAGTTTCAACGTGAGAGGCGTCAGAACTGCATTCGTTCATAATTTTATTTGAATTGGAATATTTACTCGTAAATGCTACTGCATCGATCATGCCCCTACTAGTGTGACGTCACGAAAGTGATGCTCTGGCCTGGTGAGATAGAGTAGGCCCTGGTCCAGCTGTGGAGTCTTAGTCCTAGCACATCAATTGACACAACACAGCGCAAGAATGAGAGGATGAGAGAGATAGATATAATTTCATCATGGATGTGTTCCACTATTGATCGATAACAAGAGGATTGGAAGGAATTCCTCACTCAGTGGTCTTTCCCAATCTACTAACCTAAACTCAACATGTATTTTGACTATTAACTGAAGGATGTGGAATCCTTGATGTAATACCAGTTCATGTACTGCTTGGCCTAGTCAAGACGATCCACTCAATGAATCCAATATATAACAACTCACTCAAAGGAATGATCGAACAAAAAATACGAATGAATGAAAACCAATGAAATTAGACTTTTTGCATGCATATCATTCGAAAGATATTTTTCCATGATAATAATTGTATTGAATTCTTAATATTCCTTCATTTCCATCCCGAAAAATTAGCCTAGATATTAGATATCAGAAGTACCAGATATTATGCATTGAATAGCAATGAATAGTCAGAAGAAAGTATTTCTGGGAGGGGGGTGAGAAATGGCTGAATACACCACAAAAAAATGTTCTTCCGAATCCTAATGTAAATTTTAGATCATATAAGTTAAAGTAGTTCATTATCTTCTCACTCGATCATGGTATCATTTGTTCGAGATCATTTCAGAATGGATCGTCTTAAATGGGCCACCCGGTGTGTGATATATCAATTCACCTCTGAGGAATCTGCGAATCCTACTCGAGAACGTCCCCTACATATTTTACAAATCTGAAAATATTTTAATCTCATTAATAATACGAAGAATCGATTCATTCACTTGGAATACCTTTGCTTTCTCTTCTGCTTCTCTCAAACTGCATTCAAGTTGCATGATCTTAGAATTCAATATATCTATTTTATTAGTTTTATCCTGAAACACAATGTGAAACATATCCGGAACTAATTTGAAAAAATGTTATTTACCTTATCCTCTTCAATTTGTATCCTCTTTGTTTTCTCGAGAGTATTATGCAGTTCTTCTATTGTACCATGCAACTTTCCGATCTCATCACATGTAACCTATAAATAGAATATTCATTCACCTATCCAAAACAACAAATGATTCATGGGGAGGTTGAATTGATGAATAATAGCAGGAGTAGGAGTATGGAAAATGGGAAGTAACCCAGTAGCTTACAGATACTCATGACTTACTGTTGTGATATGATTCTTATGTGTTTTCTGATCATCTATATTCTTCAGTAATTTTCGGTTCTGAAAATGAATATTTTTGAGAACCAGTGTGTTTGATTTACGAAGAATTACCTCTTCATTGAGCTTACACAAATCACTGATGAGTTTTTCGTTTTCTTTAGTTAGCTTATCAATTTCAGATGAACAGTTGTTCTAAAATAAATATTCCAATTTCAGATGAAAGGTCTACTGTCTACTGAAAACGTATCTCACCTTGAAAGATGTGAAGTTATTCAAATCTCCCTTTAACTGACTAATTTCATGTTCCAATAAGATCTAAATAAAAAATAAATATCACAAATATGTACTGGAAATTATGAAGAGTCTCACTTTGCTTTGAACATGGATTTCATATTTAGTTTTCAAATCTTCAGCCTCCAACTTCACAGCATCATTTTCTGATTTAAGTTTCACGCTTTCCTCCAGAATACATTTACATTGATTCTTGACAGTAGCGTACTTTTCCTTCAGTTGTGTTTTATCTTTCAACTAAATGATTGATTATCTGTACCTCATTCAAAACTAATAATTTTTGTTACATACAAACTCTTTGAATTGTTTTTCCAAATCTTGGATATGGATTTTATAGTCCTCCACACTGGACTCTGAAGATTTTTTAGCCTGGTCCAAATCATAAATCTGAAATGTTTCGATTGATACTGTATGCAAAATAATAAGAATGTAGAAAAGTACCTTCGCATTTAGCTCGATTTTCGTTTTTTCCAAGCAGTCACATTTCTGCAACAGACGTTCTCTTAAACTCATACAATGAAGATCATAGATCATCAAGAAATTGGAGAGATTGATTTTTTTATTGTATATTCATAATGTGTGACAAAAATATGAAATTATTATTGTAAATATATTTTAGTATAATATTAATACACTGATTGAAGATTGATTTGAATGGTCCTTATTTCATGAGTGTTCACCATGAAATATCATTACTTTTTCAGCCTTCGCAGAGGCATTCTCCTGGTTGATTTCACACTGAATAAAAAACATGTTATCAAGGAAAACTAGTGGTTCGAGAATTCTTACGACAGACATGATTCTTTCTTCAATAAATTTCAAACCAACATCAACTCTGAACAATTTCTGTACCATTATTTTTATCAATTCCAATTGTTCTTTCATTATCTGACGATTGATATCTATAATACTGTTGAGCTGAATTATTTCATTTTCCATAAAACTATACAAATTTTGTTTAGGAAGTGAATCAGACAATTTGTTATTTTTCACAGGCGATGCGATCGAAGAAATAATATATTTCGATAACTCCAATTCGTTTTCCTGAAATGTATGTAATATAATATTCTTTTGTTTTTTCAGGAAGTCATAACTCACCACAACTATGAATTTTTCGAGTAATTTTGAACCTTCCTTTCTCAACCCATCGCACTCCTGAAAACGTGTGAAGCGTCTTTTTGTCACAATATCAATCTGGTCATTAAGTAAATATCAATTTGCAATTAAAGTAATATATCATTGTTCATCTTTATTAACCTCAAGATGATTAACATAAGCTTTAACAGGAATATTGCTGGGTACAGAAATATTTCTATGTTTCAATCTGGACTCAAAATCAACATTTTTCAAAGCATCGGCAGTACTCCCAACAAAAGTATTACATCTACCAAAACTTCCGTTTGTGAACTTCGAGCGTTCTTTCACTGGTCTCAAGAGCTTCTTGAAGTCGATCAAGTCATTTTCAGACTTACACAAATGCAGACGACTTTCATCTTCAAACTTGTTGGTGCTTTTAACAGCCCAGGCTACTGGATTGACAATTTCATGTTCATTTTGCAATTTTTTTCTACACTTGGAACAGTTGGAAGTGTGATCTTCAGATAGATTTTTACCTTTCTTCTCCTCAATTTTGTTATCATAATCATGTTGTAAATATATGACAGTTGATCTTCCAGACTGGACTATTTTTTTAGTATGGTTAATCACAACAACATGTTCTCTGTTGGAACTTTTTCTGGCAAACTCAGTAGGGTTATTCTTGGAGGGTGTTTCAGGAGGGGAAACCTAGGATGAACGATCATCTTAAAGATGGGAAAACTATAAAATCAAATCTCAATTGGTCATCAACAAATCATTTCGTTCGATACACAAAAAATACTCGAAACTTATGCTTGTACCTGTTGTTTGAGCTGCTTTATTTCCTTCCTCAACTCCTTGATTATATCATCTCTGAAAGCTGTCTGCTTATCAGCTTGAATACATCTCTCTTCTAATTCTTGACAGTCTCTCTTGAGCTTCAAAATTGTATCATGTTTCGAAGCGACTTCTTCTGTCAAAGCTTGTCGTATTTCAATGAGGTTCTAAAAAATGAGAAAAATTAAATTAATGTAAATTTTGAATATTAAAAGTTACCTAGTCATCCTCAATATTGTTAGTCCTGACTTCATTTGTAATTAGCACAATCACTTTTCCTTCTCAAAATGTATTTAGAACTGATTGATTTAAGGGAACACGATGGAATTGATAAGGAATTTCAATGTTTGCTGAATGTGGAGAGGTATTAAGTGATCTGATCGTTAATTTAGTCAGATTTCATGAAAATTCTTAGGATTCACGGAAATCATAGTTAGAGTTCTGCTATAGAGGTGAACATAAACCGGATTTTTACATTGTGAACCATCCGGTTTATACTTCTGGAAGGCTTGAAATAATATAAGGAGGAAGGCATTGTTAGGTGATCAAAAGTGGCACAAGGTCCGCAATCTTGATACATAACTAGATGCTCTGCCTAGATGCGATAAACACCGTCGATAAGAATATATCAACTGACACATGACACAGCAGTAAACAATTGGAGGACCCGTACTTGGAAAATTGAACTTGATAATACTTACTAATGATACGCTATAATATTGTTAGGCACCATAATGATATAATCAATCAGTCGCTTATAATTTCATATGATTCAAGGCTGGTGTGAGACCCATATTGGTAGCACACTTGGCCCAGTACAATAATTCCGTTTTCTCTTTCCGTTTTCACTCTGTAAAGAGATCCATACATCTTCTCATTCTTTATACTACCTCGATGCTTTTTATTATTTTCGAATCATATCGATACATTCTTTTCACACAAGAAGCGAAATAAATGAGTTATTGTTCAATCAACAAGAGCTTTTCCAAGCTTGCCACGCTGTTTATCCAGATGAATCCTTGGTTTTGGATACAAACTAGACTGAAAAATTGTAAATCGTAGTGGAAATGAGAAAATTCATTCTCCGTACCTTCCTCCAGAACGTAGGAAATACTTGATAACATCGAAATTATGACAAACAAAGGCACAGTCGAAAGCTGAAAAAAATCCAACCTTAATATCTGATATATATGGTATTTAACCAAACTAATGTTAGTAATCAGCTGCTCAGTTTTGGCGCTGGGCGGCTCTGAAATTACAATTTTCAATTTGATTTTGCGTAATAACTCAGAAACGGCTAAGATTTCACTCAAATTTGGTACGTTTGCATAGCTTTAAGGGGCAATATAACCCATATCCAGTAAATGAACATCTGAAACTTTTACGCTAATTGAAAGTAAGGGATATGAGTATGAAATTTGGAATGCGTTACTCATTTCCTCAAAAAAAAATTCGATTACTCTCATAGCTTTGACAGAATTTGTATTTGAATAATGTTGGTTTCACAAAAAAATCCTAAAGAATGGATACAAACAGGAATGTCATGAAAACTGTCAAAAGTCTCCACCAATTTCATGCATATGCAATGAAGATAATAAAAATTTATTTGAAGCATTTTTTTTCTCACTTCCTCTTGACACTTCTTACCAATGTGTCACTTTCTTTTTGGAGTAAAACAAATGAGTTTTGTGTTATCAGTTATCTTTTGTAAACACTTTCAACAGTTTCGGAGTTTTAGTCAAACCCATACCTATATTTCAACAGATATGTGCTATATTGCGATTTGAAAATTGTTTCTCAGAGCCGTCTAGCGCTCAAACTAAGCAACTTTGTACTATTTTGTACTTTTTACGATGAGTTTGCATGAATCGAATAGTTTTGGTCTAAATAATATGTGGTAGGTTTTTAGTGAAGACCCTCTGAGATACCCTGTATATGTTGTGACCACTGAGTTTATCTTGCATTTCAAGGACTGCTGTAGGTAGTTTTTACCCGTTATAACCGTAACTGTAACGGTATCTTACAATTATAGACCTATTGCACTACTACCTGTGATCTCTAAATTGATGGAAAAAGCAGTCAACATCGAGTTCATTCGATATCCAGAGAGAGCTCAAGAATCGTAAACGACCAGAGATCAACAGATCTGCTCGCTTATGTGGAACATAAGTGGCAGGTGTCAATCGATAAACACGGGGAGTCACTAGCTGTAGCAATGGATAATTCCAAAGCATTTGACCGAGTTTGGCACCAAAGCCTCCTGGCGAATCTTCCGTCATATGGTTCCCCGCCCCAACTATGTTTCTTACTATCGAGTTCAATTGATCTGATACAATGACTATGAATGCTGGTGTTGTATTTGATCCACATTTGATTTGAACGGTTTTTTAGATGTGATCAGCTGATAGGTTTGTAGATGATAATACACTTCATACCGCCTTCTCTTTTGAAGTCCCATACATCATACAATGTGGCCAGAGGTGCAGCAAAACTCAAGCTTGTATCTTCACCAGGAAGGCAGGTCACATAATGATTTGATGACAGGTACCACTGTTCATATGAAGTCGTCAAAATCCACTCTCTTTATCACCACCAACATCGCTCTCATCGTATGATCATACGGGGTCCATTGCGAGAACTACTTCACAAAAACTTTCTGTTCCGTGCAAAGAGGTACTTTACTCCGCACCAACTGCTCACGATCTACTAAGCGTAAATTCGACCTGTCCTGAAGTACTATTCACATGTTGGAGTTCTGCTCCCAAACATACGTTGAAGCTCTTAGATATAATTCGAAAGAGAACTATTTGCTTGGTTGGGGATACTACACTCAACGAATTTATTGAACTCTCTAGAAAGGTGTACGATCTCTCCCTCTTTTGAAGATATTTCCACGGTCGGTGTCAAAAGGAAAGCTCGTATATTATGCCACCATGTAGGTAATCCAGGTAGACAAACTAGACGAGATCAGTCTGGTCGCCCCTACATTGTCAGGCTTGAGACCTGCCAAATCTTCCTTCACACCCACCATTGCATTCGTATTGTCAAAAGATATGAAAAACAAATTATACTCAGGAATGATGATAGAGATCACAGGAAGTGCTCCATTGACCTGGTGGAGATCTATGTTATTAGGCACTTGAAAATAGTGCCTCTCTATGAATGATAATCGATATTCTTTTCATATATTTTTCAGTTGTATAATTCGTTCCCCAATACGATTCCATTTCAAAGAAGGAAACATTTCAAATATAATATAGGAAAAATGTTTGTTCGTGTTTATCCCGAAATTTTACTATTTGACATTTTTTGTGTTTCGAAGAAATCCTAAGAAATGTCTAATGACTGACGTTGTATAGATTGTGATGAACACTGTGATACAAATGAAGAAAATTCATTTATAATGAATAAGTCCACTAGATTCCTTCCTCCACATTCAGGCATTCAACTGAGCACATCCGAGTAACATGAAGTAACTAAATTGATCTTAAAATCATATTTTACCTTTTGTAGAATGTCACATTCCTGTTTTTTAGAATGGAGCTCCCTAGACAACTCATCGATGTCACCAAGTTTCAACTGTAGTTCTCGAATTGTGCTAGAAATAGTTTTCAAAGTGAATATACGACAAGAGAATGGAATCAGAAATCATTACCTTTCCCGATCCTTCAGTTTATTTTCTTCCTGTAAAAAATATCGAATGAGAAACGATTTATTGCATACTATCGAAATCATATATTATTTCAAGCAAGGTGAACATCAATATTCCATCAGATTCTCATGACACAGAACCAGTGATGCAACAACAGGGTGTTTAATACTAAAAATTTGTCATTCATGGTATCCTGGTTTTGAGTCAAGAAACTTTCATAAATGACTTCAAATATTTACGAAGATAAAAACTTTTAGGCTCCGATGCTTGAACCACATTCTTTTGACATCACTTTATTTCTTATATCTCAATCCAAGCCCTCCAAACTAATAAACGAAAAACCTATTGGGAGCCTGAAATCACAGTTGTAACGCCACTGGTTGAAAGAATGAATACGATGTTAGTAAAAACTCCAATAGTACCAACACAATGAGTAATGAAATAATAAGTTCGAAGTAAAACATATATTTCCAATAACATTATACATCAAGCAATGAATAATAAAACCATTCGCCACGAAAACTTCATCAAGCAAGTTTCTGTGCCTACCTTTGCATTATCACAGATTAAGTACCTGAAAAGAGATTTACATTAAACATATGTGTACTGAATGAATACATGTGCCATCTCCCTGTTAGTAGATATTACAGCCAATGAAATTTGTGTGCAATAAGTACCTCTTCCTATCAAACGGTTTTAGATATGATATGACAAAAACGATGCTTTGATGATTTATCAACATTTCTAAAGCGGAATTTGGTTTTTGAAAAATGGTATTTCTGCACAATGCAAATTGACTCATCTTGTCTTTGAGTTGCAGCTCTATAGTAGTCATATAAAAATCAAACTTAGATTTGTCAAAGGGAAGACCCAGTATTTTCTTTATGAGCAAAGCATACTTTCCCTATACTTATATCGTGCCATTCTTGGGTCATCTATGATTTGACTTTCAATTTGGAATTATTCACTTTTTAAAATTCGTTCAAATCTCTTGAAATTACATCATAAAGTTAAAGGCCAAAGTACAAAATAGTTATCTGTCGAACATTTTACGTTACTTGTGCTATATGCATATGTTGGCGAAGCAAGTATGTCAGATAGTATAATATTGTCGTATATCGTTAGATAAGTATGTGGTTCAATGTGAATAATTTCAGTGATCGCATTCTGTGATCTATAGAATATGCAGGGTTTTCCATTAAAACTGGGACATAGAATAACCGCCGATTCTCCAACTTCAAATGAGATGATTGAAAGAAACATGCTTTGACAAAATGATACTCATTTCCGGTTATGAAATCAACAATTGAAAAATTATAATTGGCTTAATTTCCTTGATGACAGTATGAAATTTCACTGAATTCTGCAAACATTTTTATTCTCACAAAATACACCTTTGCCCCTTCTGAATGTTACGCCACTGAACTGGCGTGTGGCGCCTGGAGGTGTGTGATTTTTATGTTTTCGACGTGCGACATATTGTACCTATATACTTGTGAAGTGATTGGTTTTCGAGATACTCGCACTCACTTTTTGAAACATATTTTCCATTTGTATTCATCCTGAACTTATATTATTTCCAATTGCATTCCACATATTTCAAATATGTATTTTTTCTCTTTTTCTCAGCTTGAAGTTTTCTTTTTTATATTAGCATTATTACTATATTCACTATTATAGTTACTCTCATTACTGTTTCATTGAGAGTATCAAACCTAGGATTATTTTCTTTTTTCTTTTACAATTTTTTGTTTGGTTATCTTGATCACTCATATCAGGTGTACACTCTATATTATATTATGTAAAATGTGTAACCCTATAATTGGAGTTTCAATACTCTGTTGGGTAACCTATGTATTAAATAAATAAATAAATAAATAAATTGCATAAAGTAGACAAAACAGTTGCATACAGTAATGAATACATTATGATGATTTCAACACCAACTTCAACACCCAGTATTTCGGAAACGAGTAACAATTTATCCAACATTTTATTTTCATTTGATTGTCTCATTTCGAGTTGGAGAATCTACGTTTGCTATATGTCCCATTCTCCATGAGACCATATTCTTGAATGAGTTTCGATTTTTTTGTAGAAAGTTAATGGAAAAAAGTGAGTTTTCCCCACATTTGAAGTAAGTAATTGTTCCTTGAGCCTCCTCATGATAGTCTCAAACTCTCAAACAGTCTTCTCAGATTCATTCAATCCTAGGCCTCATAGAATACTACTGTATCATCTGCAAAACTAACCATATAACCCTGTTTCAAGCTGTAATGATCAGTAGTAAAACCTGATTCTATATTACATCAACCAGATATAGGAAGAGGTGAACTTGCAAATGCACATTATGTTAAAGTATTAACTAATATATCTACCTATCGCATTTCTCTTTCCATGAATCTTTCTCATTTTTATCTCCGAGAATATCCTGATACGTTATCTGAAAAAATGTCAAACCGCCCATATTCCATTCATTGTCTACACGTATACGTCTTATGAATTCCAATAAATTCTTCAAGTCATTTTCTAGATGGAAAATTTTCTCTCGAGGCTCTTTGAGTAGGTCATTGGTAATGTCGTATTCTCTATACTTCTTCATTACCTAGTAAGAAAACATATACTGTTATAGAATAGAACATCATTTTTAAGAGAAATTGTCGACTTACAGGGTCGATTTGAATTCTTGTCATTTTCCATTTGTTATTGCTGGACGATTTTTTTTTACTATTCGAATAAGTTTGATTGGGCAAGATCACAAACGCGTAAATCCAGTTCGACTATGCATATGATTGAAATATAGCTATAAAATGACATGTATGCATTAATTTCATAATAAGTTATCCTATAATATTCCGACAAACGCCATTTCAAAATCTTTAACTGTCGAACTGTCAAACATGCGAGCTTGGCGGCCACTTTCATATTAGGTGATGACGTTACATTTGCTGTACATGTATGGTATGTGCCGGTTGTAATATTTCACATGATCATCAAGTAAATAATGTTTTTAAGTTTACGTTTGAAAAAGAGAAAAATACTTCATTAAATCATTGGTTAGTAAGTGTAGTAAGCATTCTTATGAAAATAACCAAGTTTTATACTCTGCGAACTATGTTGAAAAATGTATGTAGAATTGGTTGGCAATCCTGTCTCCCCGACAGTCTCCAAGCGCTCTCAATGATTGACCAACAGACATATGAGGTAGAATCCCACTTTTTTCGTCGTGATCAAATACGGATTTATTTCTTCAGAATTGTTTTTGGAAAGCACCTTCTAATAAAGAATCAAAAAAATTGTCTCGCGACTATCTCCATCGTACTTGGGGTCGTGGTATTTTTTGAAAAACTTGTGTTCCCTCCTATGTCTATTATATTTGTTATTTAATTCAATACGTCAATCTAGGAAAAATCATTCACAGGATAAAAAACAGTGGAGATGTGAAATGTAGAAATGTACTCAGTGTGTCTTCAAAATTTCAAAGCGATCCGAACAAAGTGATGGTATTTTTAAAATGATGCGCCACGGAACAGCAAACCGCATATCCTCGTCAACACAGACTGATTGTTGATCTACATCCACATAGTTGGGAGTCACGTGTCAAAGTTGAATTTCGAAATATTGTGAACTATTAATAGTGTAGCTGTGCCTGATTTCACGCCTAATTGTATATTAGTGTTTAGAGCAGTCGTTGGTGCGACTTAGGAATATTTTCACTTTACTTGCTGTATAAAAGACAATGACTTTAAAATTTATGGATTGAATATAATAAAAATTATACTATTGTAATGGTGAGAGAATTGGTTGAAGGTCTTTGGTTGACATCAATTTGAACAATGATATTTAATGTAGCACTATAACTACTACTGGTAAAATAAAAGAAGGATTGAGATTTTGGATTTCAAGTTTGCAACGACAAAATACTTCAATTACTTTAACAGTTACTCGTCAATTAGTGATACAATAAATTACCAGGCGTTCATAGCTTTGGACGTATACCTATTGAATTACATCAACATAGCTAAAGTAAGTAACGACAGTAATTTACATTCAGAAGTTGGATCCAGCCCCACGTCTTCCTCGAAGTTTTCTTTTTGTTTCACAACGCAATTAGATTCGGTATTGGAAACACTGTGAAAAGCAAACAAATGGTATTCAACATAATGGCAATTGAGAAAGTGGCAGTTTGTTTTTTGCATTATTACTTGTTTCACTTCAATTCAGTCTTAGTTTCTATTATGTTGTTGCGACAACAGCAATACAAGATAGGTTCCGTGAGTTTTCACGTTTCCATTTGCTGTTTTTGGAATTATAAAGGATGTGTAGAATAAACAGCTCAGCTCATACAGGGTGTTACCATTCATGGCTAAGTAAGCATGAAGATATGGGCTATCGTATTGGGAAAAAGTTGCGCCATTATCAGATATCAGAATAGAAATCCGAAATTCTGCAAAATTGTTTCTCTTATTCTTTTTCAAATCATTTGAGAATATTTTGAGATAAATTTCAATTCACCATTGTCATTTTTCCTCTTCTACAAAATGGGATTATTAAATTGGAAATTCGTCGTTTGACCTTCGAGCGGCCATCATCAACTCCTTATTTTGAATGCGCGCCAGGATTTATTTGAATGAAAGTGGATTTAAATATCTTTATTTAATTTCATTCAATTGAATCAATAATCGATAAAATGATCATATGTTTTATCTAACATATTGTTTTATACTCTCTGTGAGTTTTTTGAGGAGGTGGTACATTTATTTTTCAGCTTTTTGTGGGATTTTCTCTCCTCATTTCTAAAAAATAAAGTAGGAGTTATTGAAAATTATTTTGGGGCAGATCACTGATCTGTCCTTACTACAAATATATTGAAATAATTTTTAATAACATCTATTTTATTTTTTAGAAACGAGGAGAGAAAATCCCACAAAAAGCTGAAAAATGAATATTGTTTTTGCTTACCATTATGTAATGTTATGAATTATGTTTATTCAAAATTCCTTACTACTCAGTTGTACAAAGACCACAGACAGCAGTAATAGGTGATAAATGATAATACTCTAAAATAGTCTTCTGAAATAATATTCATGTATTAACACAATGAATGAACCAAGAATATCTATAAAATATGCTTGTTGCTCAATTCTGTTATGATTGGCTGCTATAAAGATTTTCAACACAAAAAAACTGAATATCTTCTCTCCTCCTTGATGAGGAATATGGTTTTATATCGATTGACACTTTTCAGTCACAAACTGACAGGAACAATTCAATCGCTACTAGATTTTCTAACAAATGCTATCTTGGGCAAGCCATTATTGAGTGGAAGTGAATAAATACTTCATCCGGCAGTTTGATGAAACCAGTTCAATATTGAGAATGAAACTAACATCAATCTTGCTACTTGAGTAGCGCATTATACTGGCAATCATTCTCAATTTTCCACATTTTTCTTATCTTCAAACACTGTTTTTGGCGTACCTAATCAATCAATGTGCCTGGCTCAAATATCAATTACATATTATTTTCACGAAATTCAATGGAATAAATACTCTTGTAGTATTTGTAAGTGATAATGATACCGTTGAAAACTGTCAAAACACAAATCTCTCTTCTACGAAACGAGAGTTGAAAGTTGGATTACTTAATTATAGAATGGAGTTTATTGTTCAATCGCAAATTTACATAAACAACGACGACTTTTTTATACGTCCGTGTAATAAAAATTTAGTGATAAGTTAGCAGCAACACAGCCTATAGCCTCAGTATTGCACTTCTCTTGATATAAATGTAATGAGGGTATGATGATAATGTAGTTTCAACGTTTCAAATGAAGTTTAAATGTGTAAGGTAGCAGAAATTATGGGCGATGGATTTTCATGGATAATAATTTGCCAGATTGGTGTAAGAAATACTTTATTATTCAATCAATAACCAGTTGAAATGTTACTGAAATCAAACAACATGTTTTCAAGATCTTAATTGAGAAACTCAATTTTGATGGAGGATGCTTCATAATTATGAGAAAAATTGCATATTCATGGGTAATATTGGTATATTATTTTCGTGGTCATAAGAAACATCCACATTCATTGTTTACCCACTTGTGCTAGATTTACTACTTGCCACATGAGTTATGCAATATATGTATGTGATAATATTTATCAAATATTATTCAACATGTGCTATGAAAAAAAAATAAAATTGATCAAAATGAAATGACAAATTTGATATCGATTTTTGAGCGTGCTTGTGAATTTCTATTGCTGACATTCCGCCTGAAGACTTAATGAAGTGAAATGAATAGAAAAATGAGATTTAAAGACGCACACCCTCAGATGATTGAACATTAAAGTATATTATTAAAGTATACTCCTGGACAAACAAACAATTTCTGTTCAAAATTCAATTTTGAATATTACTATTGATTACCTCCTGTGAATTTCGAATTTGTATTTTTTTAAATGATCCTCCAGCCTTCTGTACATGTCCCACACATATCCATTACAGTTCAGAGCAGGTCTACGTGGAGGACCTTCTTCTATCAGTTATATTCTGTATAACACAAAATTCTTAAGAAATTATTGCAATATCATTAGCAGAACTGACCAGGACAAAAATATGACCAAAATCAAAGCAAAATTGAAAGGTATTCAATATTAAATTTTGTTTTGAAATGGTTTGTCAGATTTCAATTGTCCAGGATATTTCATACATGTATGTTCATATTATAAATTCATATGGAACTAATTTCAATTTGAAACTGAACCTCAGCATTAGCTTTTCCTTTATTCGATACCAATTAATTTTTTGACCAAGTTTTCAATAATGACATAGGTGAGCTTCCTCATGTTTCATTGCCATACTCACCTTGATTTCTGACAGAGTTCTGAAGAAAAAAGAGACTATAAGGAGGGAGCTTACCTCACAAATACATTTGGCACTTTGTTGCAACTTAGCCTCTAGCATATTGACACGTTCAGTAGCTTCAAGTTCTAGTTCTTCGACTGCTCTAATGAGCATTTCGTTTTGATCAGTTAGATCTCCAATCCAATCTTGTTGAAGTTTTATCTTTTCCTGAAAATTAGAAATTTTTAGAAAGTAAAGATGATACCGATCCACCTGACTGATTCATTACCTGGAAACAGTCTCCACCACCATTAGTATCTATTTCCTTCATCTTCTCTTCATATAATCTCTTGAATTCGTTGATTATATCTAATGTTCTAGTTTCACCACATATTCCTTTCCCGATTGGGACTTGACAACCGTCAGGGCCAAATACCCTTCCCCCCGTTCTGCTCATGGTACACATTATGAAATAAACTACAATATTGAACGTAAAATTTGTATAAGCTTATAAAATCAGCGTATTTAAAAATAAATACAGTTTTTCATGTTTGTAAATTTGTTATAAATTTGTATAAATTGACTTTTGAGTTTTGACTTGACGGTTGGGGAGATTGACAAGACTTGTCAGACACGAGTCTATATGTTAGAGATGGGCACAATGAACAAAATATATCGATGTTTAGATACATCGATAATCGACAAATATCGAAAAAGGAAAAAAATATATAGAAAATTGTTATAGGAAATGCACGAAATGATAATGATATGCAATACGTGATGTAAGGATACGTATGTGTGGAAAAAAATGATCAGTGAAACTGTCATATTTGTATTTTTGTTTCGAATTGTTGTGTTTATTTCAAGTACTTCGAACCACAGCAAATTACAATAACAGTATTTGTGTGTACGGTTGATTTATATTGAATTTTCGATTTCAAAACCTATTGTCACTTTTGCTAGCCCTGAGTCACGCGATTAGGGACTCTTGAACTTGTAAACCAAGAAAAGTATTAAATTCGAGCACACCAAACTTCATATGTAACACCATGAAAGTTTATTCATGGTATTTATTTTTCCACAGTCAGCTGGTATGATTCTATATTTTTTTATGTACAGCATCGCACTCCATCAGGATATGATAAGGTTTGATGATGACAATGTTCCTTGAATTTACAGAGCCCCGTTAGAAACTCCTTATTGCTCTTTTGCGGAGTCTTTGATCTTGCTCGGTTAGAATTGCCAAGGAGATCTTTAGCCTGCCGCAGTCCTGGAAGTCTTTGCCATTGAGTTACTCTCATTGCTTCTTCCGCTTTGTTGAGTTCTTCTTGAAAATAAGAGTTTCCAAGACCGCAGAATGGTTCTGGCCCGACCAGTGGCGTTGATGCTTGTTGTTACTTTGTTTTTACTGCCTAGATTATTCAGCTGATAGAGGCATTCCCATACCATTTCGAGTTGATGTTAGAAGAGCTCAACGCTTGGCTATCGGATAGGATGGCTATTTCTTCGTTCCGGTATCTCCTGTCAAAATTGTATCGAACGCACCTATAGTGTGTATTTCCGTTTGAAAAATGCTGGAGAACCGGCCCATGGGTTCGGAGTATTTGGTGCGAGGTCCAAACACACCTGCTCCAGTACCCTAGGAAGTTTTGGACCCGTCCGTATACGAAGCGCTCTTCCCAGCACTTGAATTGATTCTATGTTCCATTCTTTCTTGTAACTGGTCCCGTTCGAAAATTCTTCTTAAAGCTGAACTTCCTGATAATTTCGTCAGTAGGAGAGTCAGCTAGGTAAGCATTGCCTGTGTGGGGTAAGTTCCTCGCATTGTGCGGTTTCCCTTTGATTCCTACCTTTTGAGGTGTGAGGTCCAAAATAACTTCTAATGCTGCTGTTGGAGTTGATCTCGTTGCTGCTGTTATGCAAAGACATGACAGTCTTTGAACTTTCTCTAATGTTCTTCTTGAAGTGACGAACTCAGTTCTTCTGTGCCACACTACTGCTCCGTAAGTGATCATCGGTTTCACTAGCATGATGATGATTTTGCCTTACCGCCGATCTTTTCTACGTGTCGGTTCCAGAGAAGTTTCGAGTCGAAGGTGAGCCCTAGATACTTCACCTCTTGCTGCCACACCAAGGCGGATCGTTCTCCAAGTGTTGAGTCTTTCTTCTCCCAGTAAAAGGTACCCCTATGGTTTTTGTTGAGTTAATTCTCAACCCTACCAGGAGGCAGTAGTCTCTATATAACACCTTCTTTCTATGAGATCGCATAGAGTTCATTCGAATTTGCCTTTGGCCAAGATAACTATGCCATCTGCATATACGAAACCAGTGACTCCACCCTCAGTCAGTATTCCGAGTAGTTGTCTAAAACGAGACTCCACATCAAGGGCGACAGTATTCCTCCTTGTGGACACCCCTTTTGTTTGTGTTAATCTGATACTTCTATGATATGAGTCTGAGTTTTGAGAGGTCAAATTCCCATGAATTTATTCGGTTTGCTCTGAAATTCTGCAGGCATAGTCACGATGCCATATTCATATAGAACTCTATATAGAATTCAACGATACCGGTTTTGATGGTGTTATCTCAAAAGAAGTAAATAGCCTATTCAGTTTACCATATTTCGAACGCCACCGGCAGTCCGAGTGAATGTTTTATCAATCTTATGTCGATACTAAGCCTGAAACAATTTAATTGTGTTGGAAATTCACGTGAAATATCAGATTTACTTTGGAGCACCTCTTTGCCAATTAGAACTTTACATGAATGTCAAAGGGTGTTTAGACAACATAGGAACAGTTACTCCATATCTGCCCGATAATTCAACAGGACCTATTGAACATATCATGTCAATTTTTCAATATTATTTTTTTCTTTGTTTTTATGTACTTACGGTTAGCCCAAAACTCTCAATAACCTATATGAGTTGGCAATGTTGCCCTGGAAGTGTTCTTAATTGACCTTAGGTAGAATATGATGGCTGGGCAAAGTTAAAAAAATCTTGTACAACTTTGCCCACCCTCAATTTTTGATTTTTTTCAAAAGTTTTTCATCTCTTCTTGTTATAAACAATAACATAATTTGATTCGTCATACAAGTATCCATCAAACAGTAGAATTTTCAATACCTCATACCGTAAAGTACGAAGAAAAAGTGTGAAAAAGTGGAAAAAGCTGCCCACTTTCACGGTACGTGCTCTTACGATAATAGGGTTTCGGATCGATAGCTCCCGTTGATATTTTTCAGTATTTTATTCCTTACACAAAATATTCAAGTTATTTCTCCGTTGTTCGTTGATATTAACATGCAAGAGCTTCCAACTCCTAATCCTGATACTTACTGATTTGATTGAAAAGGACTTCTCGATATTCGAAGGCGCCCAGAATCAGAAAGGTCCGGGGCGGACCCCCTTAGTCCGGCACTGTGTAAGTGTATGTATGTGAAGATCTCGTCTCTGGCAACGGTGCTGAGGTAGGTTCTATTATTTTTTCGAGCATCTCGCGACAATTCCCAACTTAGCCCTAACACTCACGAAATGTTTGAATTATCAGCTGTTGCTCGTTTATGTCGAAAATGATTGTGGATAAGCTTCCAGAAAAGTCGTAAGAGCAGCGCAGTACCTGAAGAAGAACATTCCCAAAACGTATATACAGGGTGTTTCATGGGGAAAGGTAAATAATTCAACTGTGGATGGGCGTCACTGAGGTGATTTCAGAAAACTCATGGTTAATGGGTCTTTGAAATTGGTACACTTACTCAATCTATGCTGCTAAATTGAATAAGATATCAAAAAAAAGATAGAATCCAGGTCCGGCTTCTCTTTGAATTTGTGAATTCTTCCTGCCCGAAAACAACACTATATACATTTGAATTTCTCAATTTTTCTGCCATATCTGAATAGAGCATCGAAATGTCTATTCAACGATGTACATTTCATCCGTGCACAGACGATTTTTTCTACTCAAATTATGAGCTCAGAACATTATTTTTGCTCATTTTGGGGTACAAAGAGGAATCAGACAAGATTCAGGAATATTATTATTCCTTTTTTAGCATAGGTGAGTATTACGTTTAGAAGAAGTGTTCCATATCAGTTCTTGTATTTACCTAGACTCCCAGAAGAAGTTGCAGGTCTGTATTAAGAACTAAACAAATCAATAGATTTGCCCTTTGAACACTTTGTTGAATTATTTGTCAAACTGACATCAGGTGATTTTGTAAGTGCATAATAGAAGACATTGAATGATTATTTTTATCAAGCGACAAACTGACTCATGTTCATATTGTTTTCAGGACAAATGACACGTATTTCATCGCAGTGAATCATAGAACACATAAATGTGAAGCATTTGCTAATAGTCATAATACTATATGTAGGTTAATCGCCTGAATAATAATTGAAATACCCGGATTGACATCAATAAAACTCTCCAAAAAGCAACATATGAACCAAAGCCTCAATTAATAAATTCAAAATGAATATGGTATCAAATGGTAAGACTCAAACATGAATAAATTATGACTCATTTGCAGAACTGATTGGAATATGAGGAGCACGCGCTTTGTTGGGTAGGTGTGAAAAATTATGGGTGGGAGGGGGCGCTAATAACCCCCTTCATCCCCCTGTGAATCTGCCCTCGATTATTTCTGTGTTGGATATGAACAGAACCCTTTCTCATAAAGTATTGTAAAATTAATTTCAATGCCATATGGTTGTGCCTCTGCGTGTAAATTGTTCCAAACAAAAATGAACTTTGCATGAACTAGATTAAAGCCGATATTGAAGAAAAGAGAGACACTGATGGTGACAAATTGTATAATCATGTAAATGTATCATTACAGGAGGATATATCTCAAAATAACAACAGGAGATTCATCATAATATGAGTGATGGATATCCTCAAAGGCATTGATAGAAAGTTTTTTCGTTTCAATTATTTAGTTTTATCATTTTCGTTAAGCTTATAAAGTAATCAATCTACCAGATCTCGAAATTTCATCAATGTTATGCCGATCAATCAGGATTATATATGAGCTATTAGATTCTCTCACAACATAATTATTTCTGTTCAGAATGAGGTGATATCATCAGAATCATTTTTTATATAAACTCATTATGTTGTGTTGAATTACCAGTATTTATAGCTACGCTGATATTTCCACTTCAGAACTAGAACTTCATTTAGTCTCGCAATCATGTCGATGAATGATTGATCGAAAATAATATATTTATGTCGAGACCATTTGGTGTCAAATGCATTCCTTCACCTATCTACATTTTTTAGCTTATCTGAAAATCTCACTTATTTCCATTTCTATAAAAAGGGAACGTGAAACTTATTCAAAATATCTCAAACTATCAAAAGGGTTTGGGGTCGGGTTTTCTCATCCCTGACTACTGTATTTTGGGTTGCGTGGTAGCTGTCGACGATGAGAGAGACTTTGAATTAACTTTCGAATGTTCTTGAATATTTTGAAATCTTTCTATCACGGTGTATTGAATATCAAAATTTACAAGCAGAGCCCTCATCGATCTGAAACATTTTTTCTAACATAATTCAGTGTTGGGTTTGAGAGTGCTAAACACCCCGAGTCCTCTCGCTTTGCCTTGCTTGTTGAATTGTCTCGATCTTTGTTCATCATGAGATGAATAATTCAGTAATCCCAGATATTTTCTGCATGGAGTAGCATTTTTTTTTTCATACCTCGACAAATGGTTTGTCTTATGAACTCAGCTGATTCAGGAATCACGAATTACCAATAAGGAGTTAACAACTGAGAATCGAGGAACCTGAAACCAAAATTAAATATTTAGGAGTATATATTGATGATCATTTCAGATGGAGCCATCACATTACATACGTAACAAAAAATTACAGACCTTTCTATATGAGTTCAAGCAACTCAAACAAATCCTGCCAATGTCTCAACTTGAAACCTTATACTTTGCCTTAGCTACGGGTTGTTTGGGGCGGCACAACTAATAATCACCAGAACTCTCTGGAAGAAGTACACAGAAGACTCCTTAGAATCATTACCTCAAGAGAACCAACATATCGAACAGTTGTATCACTTTGCGGATAACTTGAATATCGTAAAACCAAACATATAGCACAGGTTCCATCACATAATTATATATAACACAGAACGACATCACTTCCTTGTTCCACAAATGACAAAAACACTTCGCCAACGAGCATATCCTTACATTGCTCCCAAAATATATGATTCATTGCCTGAGAATTCGAAAAATATCAGCTCTGTAGCAAATTTCAAACAGCTCAAATTTTACACATTTAGCAACCCTAGAAAGATTATACATCTCGACATCGTTTCTTGAATATATTCAATGTAGAATATGAAGAGATTATAAGTTATTCCAAATTTTGTCTTCCTAAATCCACTTTTGTAAATTTATTACTCCATTTGTAATTTTACTACTCCAACGACACTCTCATTACTTGAACGTACGTACTCTTATAATTTTTTGTACTTTCATCAATCTTATATACTTTTGGTATCTCACGATTACTGTATCGATTCCTCTAAATCCACATGTTTGTGAAAAAGAGGAGATTTGTATTCCAACAATATATTCGTATTTCAATAATTTTATGTAGCCTCATTATCTTATATTATATATTATACTTTTAGTATTCCAACTATTCCTGTATATTATGTAGGACGTATAGTTTATTCGATATTTATTGTTTTCGTCTCAAAACAAGTGTTGAATCACTCACTAAATACTCACCCTTATTGACATTTTGCCCCTTGTGAAATTTAGCTTTGCATTTACCTTTGGATAAATGTATTTTATATTGTATTTTTTGTATTGTATTGTATCATTAACTGGAAAGCGAAAATCAGGTGAGGATAAAACAAGTTTCAATAACTCGAAATCATTACACGAAAAACACTAATAACACATTTGACGAACTTCTTCATGATCCACTGTAGTTGATATTTTTGAAAATTTTGCACTTCTATGCGTACCTTTCGTGTTCATAATTGTTAATTCTTAGTTGAACAGATTAAAGATGACCATGAACATAATTCTCAATTCCTAATTCAAATGATAGATGGAAGTTAAGCAGACAGACAAAGAAACCCAGCACAGGGTTTGTATTCCTTTTTTTCAATTCAATGTTGTCCATTTGATTCTTAGTTTCATAAAGGCATTATACTCAACTAATCTTGCATTCGCCAGAATGTCTAGCAGTTGACTTATTTATATTTTCATAAAGAAAACTCCAGCTGAACGAAATTGCTATTTCTTCTACAACCAACCATGATGATACTTCTCCATGCAAATTGAAACTAATCGAAATTGCGGCTCTGTAGTAGCATATTAGTTTTCATTTTCATTATCCTTAAATTTTTATCACATAATATGACCCTGTCATGTCAGTACTCCATTCAATTCTGGTATCATGGATCTTGAATATTGTATTCAGCCTTGTACTCAATACATGATTCTGAATAACTGTTCAATAGTATTCACTAAATTCGTCCCGATACAATATAGCCACACCATTTTGAAGAAGGATGGCGCAGTAGTTCCCTCCGATTGAAGAAGGATGGTGAAATCACTACTGGATAACAGTACAAAATTCCTGCAGTCTTTTCTGCTGGTGTTTCGTTTTCGCTCTTAATATAATGGTATTATAGTTATGAAACTCTCTAGAAGATGGCGATATTTCTACTGATTTCTGTACAAACAGTTGGTGTCTCGAGATTGTAATAATGTAGTTTATTCATGAATTGACTACTTCTGAATCAACGTTTCGATGCAAGTGATTGTACAATTTGATACTGATCGTGCTGTGAACTTTTTAGTCGCCAGCATCTGACGACCAGCATATTAGTTATTTTCGAGATAATTAATAACATGCTGATAATAAGTTCTGGTGAAATAAATTAGATGACAGTCGGGCAGTCTACTAACATCGTAGGAACACTCAACGCGTCAAACGTTTCCTAATGCCAGAAGACTCATATGTAATCTATTGCTGAAATTCTCTGTTTTGTCTACGTTGGAACTGCCTGCTTCTTTCACTTCGATGATTTTTAGTCATGCACATAAATATACCTCTCATTTTCTATGGCGATGAAAAAATCTATTATATTGTTCTGGAGTCTACTATTTTAGAGTTGGCTGTGAGTAATCATAACATTTCTTGAAAAATTAGCGATGTGAAGAAAATTTCCGATTAAATTTGGGGATGTTGTTCGAATTTTCTTTGGAGCGTAGCGTAAGTGCCTGGACACGCTGAATGTATGATAAGGATATGATTGCTGTTCCTTTAAAATTCTGTATGTTATTTTATTCGTACTTGTCTCTGGATGTTCATTAATTTCTTCGAGAACCGCCTCCTCTAATTCCACAGTTTTTGTAGTCTCTGGCCGTCCTACTGCAGAATTTCTTGCAAAGCTTCCAGATTCGGAAAGTCGCCGAAAAAGATCGTGAATGTCGCTGCACAGGGAGTGACGCGTTGGGGATATCTTTCCTGATAGATGCGTCTGGCCTCGGTTGAATTTCCGTCAGCCAAGCCGTATACAAAAACTATATCGGCCATTTCAGCATTCCATTAGTCGGGCATGGTAGCAAAAATTCACTTCATAAATTCCGAACTGTGAATTTGTCAATCGATAGTTAAAAATGTGACAGCGAACTTTTATTTTTATAAACAAACGTTCATAGCCTACTCGATTTAATTACCTTAATTTGCAAGCGGAGAGTGACAGAAATTATTGGAATCGAATTTGGCTATACTGATTAGGGAGTTTGATAATGCTCAGTTCAGAAGAAGTCTGTACGGGTATACTGAGTATTAAGTTTGATGAAAATAAGAGCAGTTGCAAATAACTTATGACGAGAACCAACCATGTTTTGGGAAATTTCAACCATCTGTATTTCGAAAACAAATAATTTTTCGATGAACATTTCATAGGGAGGTAGTTCATCTTGACGAGACCTACCACATACCTACTTAGTTTTTGTAATGTTTTCAGCAACTTCACTTAGCGCCCTAGATATAGAAAATTGTAAATATTTCGAAAACGATCACATCTAGCGTTGTTGAGGAAGTGTACCTTTTTTACTTGTAATGACAGCGTACAAAGCGCCCTGTAGATGTTACATGGAGATTGATATGAGATTATGATTTCCCACGTCAAAAAGACCCCAAGTACCAAATTTCGTGCAAATAACTTATTTTTTGCAAAAGTTATGTTTGAAAAGCGAACAGAAAATTAAATTTCAACACCCTGTATCTCCGAAACGAAGCATTTCTGGACACAAGTTCACATAGACTTTTCTTCTCAAAATTGTCTCTCGTCATTTGAATATTTTAACGTACTCATGTTACACCCTGTATAGAAGTTACAAAATGAATTGATAGATTTACATCGAACGAGTTTGTATGCTTCTATCTTTAATAATATAATGTTCAACCAACTTTCTGAACATTTTTCAATTTTGTGATTCAGGTGATTCCGTTCCTTTAGTATTCGTTGTTTAACTGTATTATAGTCTGAAAACTACCATATTTCGAGACAATTTCAACAGAATGCATGTCACGCCAGAATGCCAATCTATCAATTTGCTGCTATTATTTAGTTAATTTTCGTCAATTGCCAGATAGAAAATGCGACGTTTTCTAAGGACATCTTTGTATCAACATCATATGCTATACACTGGTATTTTAACTACCTACATATATTATCGTTACATGCAGTCAATAAAAATTTTACGTCAGGCTTGAGAATAATTACAGGGCCCACGAGAATATCCGAAATGTGGGAAAAAGGATAATCTCTTTGACATTTCGTTCATGAGAAACTTGGAAAGGCTCGACCACATTTTTATATCTCTCGTGTGCAAAAAACTGAAATAAATTTATGTGACCTAGACAAAATATATACACCACGAAGGTTTGAGTACTACGTTATTACTGCCAGATACATTTTATATTCGGCCGATTCAGTAATATGCACTGAGAGGGCGGATTCTTATACCAGAATGAATTCTATGAGTTATTCAGTTATTATCAATATCGTTTTTCCATAATGAATACAGACAAATTAATATAATTCGAAAAAATGTTGATATTCAATTTCCAGTCTAGACTCTGGTGGTCTCCGTAACTTCATTCTGATTCCATTTTTCATTTTCTTTCAGCTTTATCTATATCCAGTGGAATATACATAATATAGGCATTTCAAATCGAGGAAAAAATCATAATACAATGAATTTTGTATTGAATCCATTGTAATATTCAGAACTTGGAGGATGAAATCAATCATGTCCACTTTGAATATCCTCATTTACTCTCGTTTTCTAAAAATATGACCAAATACAGGGTAGGGTGTCCCTTAAAGGTGCGGAAAAAAAGCTACCACAAGTTCCTGAAGCGTAAATATGACGATCTAACTCGATTTACCTCAGTCCAAAAGTGGATGATTTCAGAGATACAGAGTGTCAAAAGTTCAATTTGATTTTCATTTTTTATAAATATTTTTTTTTAATAATTGGTATATTGTCACAATATTCGGCTTGGGGGGTTTTGCTAGTTGAGAAATTAGAATTTGATATCATTTTTATTGTAAAGTTGAGAGGGCGCCACCTGCGGAAACTTGCACACATTTAAAACCAAATAACTTTTTTGAGCCACCCCATATTTAATTTTTGAATAAAAATTCGGATTGTCCAACGTCTTTTATATAAAAAATGTATACGTGGTAAGAGTTGATTTGAGCAGCTGTTTTTGAGATATCTGGATTTTAAAAATTCACTTCGTGAATGGCCAGGTCTAAATTATTGTTATAATAAAATTGAACACATTTGAAGCGTGTGCGGTGAATTGAAATAACGTCACTACAAACTGACTTGGGTCAAATCGAATCTAAAAAACAAGTCAAGACGATTGTCAAACAAATAATTGAGTTATTTTTGTCATGGCCGCAATGTATACCATCAAAGAAATGACCGATAGGTAATTGGTTTTTGGATATTGCCAGGGAAATGGTTTAGAATCTTGCAGAGTATACAGTGAAAGATTTCATAATCGTCGCTTACCAAACCATAAAACCTTCGCGGCAGTTGAAAGACGTCTTCGTGAAACGGGTAGGTTTGCGCCTGTTTCTATTAATTATGGCCGTGCACGTACGGCAAGAACTCCAGAGGTTGAGGAAGAAATTTTAAATAGGATTGAAGAAAATCCTAAACTCAGCAGCAGACGATTGGGCTTAGAGCTAGGGGTATGTAAGAATACTGTAAATAGGACGACCAGAGAACAACTACTGCACCCATTTCATGTTCAACGGGTACAAGATCTTTTACCCCATGATTTTGAGCACGCCTAGCTTTCTGCGGGTTCATCCAAGAACACAGAAATCAAAATACGAACTTTACACGAAGAATTTTATTCACAGATGAAGCCTGTTTCACGCGGAGTGGCATTACTAATTTGCACAATGAACATGTCTATGCTGAAGAAAATCCCCATGCGACTAAAGTAACCCATTATCAGCATGAGTTTGAGGTCAATGTGTGAGCAGGAATCATAGGCACTTTCATACTTGGTCCTGCCATTCTACCACCTCGACTAAATGGCGAAAATTATTTGGAACTTCTGCGAAACGAATTAACAGACTTATTAGATCCCCTACTCTTGGAACTTCGCAGGGTAATGTGGTTTATGGATGACGATGCTCCTCCGCATTTTTCAATTAACGTACGTAATTATTTGAATGACCAGTATTCAAATAGATGGATAGGTAGAGGCAATGACGCACATGCAAATTGGCCAGCTTGGGCCCCTGATTTGACACCGATGGATTATTTTTTATGGGGAGCTTTGAAAATACAGAAGATGATTTGAAGAGACGTATTCAAACTGAAATTGACGCTTTAAGAAATGATGACGAAATGCTCCAAAGTGTTCATTTCAAATTTTTAAAACGTATTATCCTTTGTACACACGAAAATGGAGGTCATTTTGAACATTTGTCAAAATCATTTTTTTTCAATTAAATAAATTAAACTTTTGTTGTTGATAAATCTCCTATTCCTATTCCTAATGACTATTTTTACTAGAGAATAAAATTACCAGCACATTTATGTACCTACTTTTTTTTCTGAGTTTTTAGTGACGTTATTTTAATTTAGCGCCTACGCTTCAAATGTGTTCAATTTTATTATTACAATAATTTAGACCTGGCCATTCACGAAGTGAATTCTTGAAATCCAGATATCTCAAAAACAGCTGCTCAAATCAACTCTTACCACGTATACATTTTTTTTGTAAAAGACGTTGGAAAATCCGAATTTTCATTTAAAAATTGAATATGCGGTGGCTCAAAAAAGTTATTTTATTTTAAATGTGTGCAAGGTTCCGCAGGTGGCGCCCTCTTAACTTTACAATAAAAATAATAGCAAATTCTGATTCCTCAACCAGCAAAACCCCCCCAAGCCGAATATTGTGACAATACACCAATTATTAAAAAAAAAAATATTCATAAAAAATGGAAATTTTGACACTGTATCTCTGAAATCATCCACTTTTGGACTGGGGTAAGTTGAATTAGATCGTCATATTTACGGCTCAAGAACTTCTGATAGCTTTTTTCCGCACCTTCTAGTGACACCCTGTATATTCGTTCATCGCAGGAAATACTTGATTTACAGGCGTGAACTCATGTTGTTCTATATCCATATAGAATCACTAGATGTCCTTATTATATTTTCTTTCTTCATTCTCTATTTGTCACAATATCAACGACAACCATAGCATCGCAAATATTACAGAGAAAACATCCTTCTCATTGTGTCGAAAACGGAAGCGTAAGTCTCTCCCTAACGTCCACAACACTAATGAGGAGAGAAAATCCCAAGAAATCTAGAAAAATGTATATCCATATGGTGCCATGAGAGTTAACAGATTGAACAAATTACTTATTCTTACAAAAATTTCAGAGCTGACATCAGGAAAGATTGTTCTGAAATGCAATATTGAATATGATAGGAATGAAAAATATTAGGAACACGAAGAAATTATCAGAGATGAGTTGGCCAGTGAAAAAAAAATGAGGAAGAAAATGGAACTGATCTTATTTCATTCAATTCATGTTCTCGAATTGATTTTTTTCTGATGTTTTGTCCATTTCAGTGAATATTTTTGTTCCAACTCATGTTCGGATCTCACAATTTTGTACTATACGTAGCAAATTGAATTGTTTGTTCCATAATATCCAGAAGATTCATTGATATGATTCGAAATCTGTGATATCCAAGAATAAATGAGAGAACCAAACCAAACAAAATAACCAAACCAACCAAAAAAACCACACCAAAAAATCGATAGCGTTTTATATTTCGACTTAGACTCGGTGTATTTATACGAATAGGAATGAATATGAATCTCTCTACTCATCTTTCTGGAACAAATCTCCTCTTGTCTTCGACACAATATCGAAAGAATCGACAAATATTCGTTTCGGAATTCATTGTTTGTCTGAAAATTTACACTTTTCAGTGACAAGTTGACGATATTGTTGACAAACAGAAAACAGGGGTTACCGGGCGTTTTTTCATTCATTGATCTTAGGTGTTGTAATTGACTATCGGATGCGATTTCTGAAGTGAGCTCAATTGTGGATTCTTATTATTCCTATATTTTAGGAAATTATCTATTCAGATTCGATTATGTAGCTTGATTATGAAAATATTATCATCTACATATCTCCACCAATGTTTTTGGTTCTTTATCATGTTTCTTGAAATGATTCCCTCAAAAATTCTCTATGAATATACGAGTATTGTAAGTGAGCACTTTTTAATTCCATTTTTGAATTCTGCCTCGAATTCTTGGTAAATTTAATGTACTATGTCCTATGATTCACTTGACTTAACCCGACAAAAGGAAAGTCGAAAATCTGGAAGAATTATTGTTGTATACTGTCTCAGATGAGATATGGTTCATAAAAAATACTAAGAATTTGATGCAGGAATCAAAAATGATATCGAAAATGAGTGTTTCCATTTGAAAAAATCCTGAGTTTTCAATGAATTTGTTCCGACCCATGCGTCCTCATTATATAATTGGCTCATGGATGTTCTACAAATAACGTTCTTCGTAGATCGAATAGGTATAGGGAATACAAGATACAGGCGATCCGATCGGAGATATGGCAAAGTTACTGAACAAATAAAGTAATAAATCGTGAGTATCTATCTCATTGAGTTTTTCTGATTATGATCTCCTGAGTGAATCACATAGCTGGTTGTTCATTTCTTTCATCTCAACTAATATAGTTTTCCAATCAGTCTTCACGATTCCATATTCCATATCTTGATAAGTAATCCATATCTTGATGAGCTCCATATGGAATATAATATGCAACTCTTCTGTAGTTTGAAGCTTTCATTGTCTATCTGAGCTTAATCATGCTATTCCGAACAAATTTAGACAGGCATTGGGATTTATTGATACGAGATTCTCAACACTGAAAAAACGCATTGGTAGTATTTTTCAGTACCAGTAATTCATTAAAAACGAAAACATTTCCTCATTTCCTACAAATGACCCTGCATGTTTGCTTCATTATTGATCATCCATAAAAATACAATTCACGGCAAAAAAAATCAGTGTTGTTCATTTGGATAATAAAAGTTTCCTGCTGGGCAAGAAAGTCTCATTTTGGGATCAGTAACAACAGCTGTCCATTCGCCACAGCTGATATGCCATTATCCAAAAATTTCCTTCTAGTATATACAGTGAAAACTTTCCAGCAATTACGGAAGCTTGAACTTTGATCTCATAGTGTTCGGAACATTTGCGTTCGACTAAGGCGTTGTCGTCATTTCTAGTATACTCGTCTAGATGAACCTATTTTCGATTCGATCCAAATACGAAAGTTCGTCAGGGACAAACAGCGATTCAGTTCTGAAACCAACAGATTCATGCGCAGTTTCAATGAACGAAACTGATTTCCTTAGTTTTGTGAGACATTGATAGTTACGAGTGTTTTATAGAAGTGTGTGTTAGTTTTTGTTAGTTAACCCAGTACTTCTACCATCAACCAAACTGCATGGAAAAACTATATTTCAGCTGGCTTTCATGAAATAAACAGTCTGAAACCAATTAGCAGCATGCACAGTTTTCAGCATGCACTGTTTCACTGAACTGGCAGATCCGCAAAACTGTACATAAATTATTTCTGATGGTTTGGGACTGTTGATTTCGTGAACAGGAAGTGTAACCAATATTTCCATACAGTTCGGGTTATGATGAAAGTACTGAAATGATCAACAACAATAATTAACACACACTCATAACTCGTAATTATCAACGACATTGAAAATAAGTTATGAGGCAGTAATAGTGAGGCCAATTGTCATAACAATAACTGCATGCAAGTTATGAAAACTATGTGGCATATTTATGGTCAATCGAACTGGGTGATTTTAATAATCGAAACTGATTAGTGACCATTAAAACTGATTGAAAGAATCAACTGAATTGTTCATTTGGGGCAATAGACGTTTTGGAAGAGAATCTCGATCAGTTGCGATAGCAACACTGCGTGGCTCTCCCTTATTTTACTGATTTTTCTGAGGTAGTACCTAATTTCTTAGAAACAGCTACAAGTTTTTTTCCTCAGTAAATAAACGACGGCTAGTATGGTGACATACTCCAGCATTGCTTGTGTACCTACGTCCTGGAATGTCCATAATTACATCGTCATAGTTTTCAATACCACAACACATTCTTCATTGTCAGTTTGATATAGTTTATGAAAATTATGCCTTGTCTTTCTCAAAATTCCAGCTCCTTGTTCATCATTATTCACGACAGCACGGATATTGGGTGAATTTAAGGCACTAATTCCATCTATGCTCATAATTTAGGGTATCAAATGTTCGCCGTGATTAATCTGTGTCGCGAGAAAACGATGCGCTAAATTGATATTTCATTTAAATAACCGCAAGAAACTCTAGAACTGAGGATTCTTGAGATAAAATTCAATGCTCGAAAACGAAATGGGTATAGGCCTGAGAGGACCGTCTTCATTATTACTTTGTCCTCAACTGATTAATGAAATTGTGATACACTGCGGATAGCATCCATAAAGCACTGCAGCAATTCCATTGTCTCGGATCTATGACTGACTCCAAAAACAACAGCCGCTTTCGTCTATCAGCTCAACTTTCTGACTCACGGAACATCACCTCTCTTTGGTTCAAATATCATATAGAATGTGAATGTAAAGGAAAATATGGAAAAAAGGGAATGAAAACGGATTCGGAAGAAGCCAAATCTATTCTTGCCACATCGTGGTACCGACGGTTTATCGAGAACTACTCCCACCACGTCTCACTGAACCAGCTGAGTTCTCAAGAAAGAAATCAAAATGGGACTGGACACCAAAGCAAGATGAAGCGTTCGGCCAATAGTTCCAGTCCTCCAGCTCTTCTCTGAAAAGTTCTACACACAAACAGACGCATCCGAAGTAGGATGAGGAGTCGCTCTGATTGAGAAGGTTGTCAGTCGAACCAGTAGAAACACTTTGCACCTGAGGAAGAATATGCCGCTATCGTGTTTGGTATGCGCAAGATGAGACCCTATCTGGAAGATAACCGTTGTCGGTTATCTTCTTGTCGTGATCACAGATCAGAGCCTCCGATGGATCAGCTCACACACTGGAAGAATACCTAGATGGGCCTCAGCAGTACTTCAACGTTCTTGATGAGGTCACAGACCCGACTTATCCCGACAACCATAAAACGGAATCGGAAACGAATGATGTTTGAAGAATTTTGTTTATTGAAACTGATAAATGCGAGTGGTTTTCCCGACTAATGAACGACGTATTGTTGGACCCCGTATGAAATAAGGCAAACTGGGATAGAGACTCTATCAATTAGCCCAAATTCACCGAAAAATGGTAACTCTGTGTTTCAACAGAGATTACTAAGTACCTGAAACAAGTTCCAAGCATCATGAGACGAGCCGCGTACCGGGGTCCGTGGGATATGTCCGATATCGTAGGAACATTATCCCGTTTACCCCGTATCCCCTTATTTTATTTTTTTCTTCGACAAGTTCACACTGTGGGTCGGATGCAAACCAGTTGAAGCTATCACCGCCGAAGTATCTACGAAGGAACAAATGAGAAGACATTTTGCATTTTCGATGAACCACGGGTTATCATATAACAACGGACGGCAATTCACGATTCACTTCCCATTGGCGAACTTCATCAGCTCACACCGCCGTACTAGTCTCAGTGTAACCCCATGAAAAGGGCCAATCGTGCATCTCTCAATACATGGAAAGCGAACATCAACTGTGGGATAAATTGCTTCATGAGTTGAAGTTTGCTATCAATACCCGCTCTCTTGAATTCTGGTAGAGGCTGAAAAAACTGGCGAGTGAGTGAGTCCTGGCAAAGAATGATTTGTCTAATATCTCTGTCAGACACAGACGGTACTATAACCTCTGCAAAAGGACTAGGCTCTTCAGTCAGGGGAAGTCGTCCTATACCGCACCCATCATCTCTCATCGTCTGCACAGAACTTTACAGCGAAACTGAATTTTCTAAACCACATTTGGTGATTAGAGTCTATTCACCTGTAGTTTTCCGACTGAGACCTACCAACTGCCCACGTGAAAGACATCACAAAACAGCCCATCACATGTGTATGTGTTTGTATCTGAATTGAAAAACTCCCTGTACAATATTCTTCCTAGGAAAATTATTATTTCTTGTAAGTAACCATCAAGGAATCGTAGTGAGTGTTTCAAACAAGATACCCGGAACATCCATAACATCATCCATAATCCTGGTAATGCATGCTTAGCATGAACCATGGACAAGTCATTTCTGATTCTACGATTTCTATGGCAGGAAGATTTGGAGTCTTATTTCCTAGAATTGGTCTGCCGTCGCCTCTCTGGATTTTTTCACGCGTCATAGTTTCTTCTGAAACTCCTACTGACCCCTGAAAAGCTTCCAGCGCCCAACAAGGGGGTGTTATCGCCCACTTTGAGAAATACTGAACTATAGCACGCCAATAGACGGTTCAGAGGATTTTAAAGTTTGCACGTTCTTATCTATTCGTCAAGGATCTTGGTATCATCTTCGACTCAAAATTGAGCTTCTCTATCCAATATAGTTCGATGACATGTGCAGCTAAACGTATGCTGGGTCTCATATATCGGAATTGTAAGAACTTTCGCAACCAGGACAGCTTTATAACACTGTTTAATGCCTACGTGAGATCTCGGCTGAAGTATGGTTCACTAATATGGTCGCCTTTTCACAATATTTACACAAACAAAATAGAATCTATCCAAAGAGGCTTCATGAAATACACCACATATAAACTAGATGGGGTCTACCCAGAACAAGGTATCGACAACAGAATTTTACTAAATATCTACTATTCCTACTATCTACTATCTACTATTCCTTCAAAACCGAAGAACCTACTATTCAATAATCTTTATTTTCAAATTAGTAAACAATCTAGTAGACTGTCCTGAATTACTCTCTTATTATAATTTTTATGTGCCGAGACTATACTCTAGAAATGAACTAACTTTCTACTTACCCAATTCAAGAACTAACATACTTCTCAAATCTCCAATCGTATGAATGAGCAAATTATTCAATCAATTCTGTGCAGATCTCGACATATATTATCAGACAATTGGTCTGGTCTTTTACACAATAACCAAAATATCTGAGCCCAATATATGTACCTTACTACAGAAAATTATGTTTTTCCACTTTTCTCCATGTTCAGGTGTTTCCTGACAATTAAAGTCAACTTTGGTATACATGAACATATATGTGTACATGAGTCTGTATGTATATGCAGGTATGTGTATACTTTTTGCTCATGTATATGAATGTATGTCTTGTCATTGGGATTTACTCCTGTTTAGACATTAAACAATTTTTTTTAAATAAATCACATCCTCCTTCTAACGAATCTCTCGAATGATTATTTCCTCCATTCATATCCTTCTTCGAACAAACGAGGTTGTTTTGGTGAACCCTCACACTCGATAAAAAGCGTGTGGGAATTACCCGTTTCCCAACACCTCAGTCGTCTCGTCGTCATCGCGATATTTAAATTTGCCTGTTGTATTTTCCAACTAAATTTCCACTTTGTGAAATTGGATTATAACCGGCTGATTTACGCGCCGGATTAGGTTGTGTTCCTTATCATTGTCTTGGTAATTATTTTTATCATCGTTAACTAAGGGATTATTTTTTAATAATCATCAGTATGGTGAAGACGGGCAACTGCATAAAATGAAGAGTTGCAAAAGTTGGGAGGAAAATGTGGAGCCATAACTTATATCGGGTGTGCTCCACCTTTTGAGCTCTGGTTGTAACTATATGGGTTGAAAGTATATATATATATATATATATATATATATATATATATATATGTAGCTTGGGAAAATATAATTTACAGAAGATCTTGAAAATAACTCCACCAGAATCTATGAATGTTGAATAATGTAACATCAAACATTATTCAATGATATTGTAGTCATACAAGACGAAGTCATTTTTGAAATTCTTTCGACTGAAAAGTCATCAGCAGTGATCACTTCTCTAATTCTGTGAAAAAATCCCATGCCCCTCATGGATTGAGCCCTTCCCAGTATTAGATATGAGCACATTGAGACTCTTCCAGAAAAGGGATGACGTCTCGATTTGCGAATTGAACTTCCACCTGTTGTGAGATATTGGTCAAAGAGGATTTTTCAGACAACGAAAATATACGATCAATAACAAACAACCTGAACTGACTCAACGAGTTCTACTTTTTGTTGAACCTCCACCCATATCCAGTTACTTTGAAGTGTGACTCTGAAAAACCTTGTCGCTTCCAAAATTCTAATAACTTATACACAGTACACACAAATCGACAAATTCTGCGTCTTGCTTCATACGGTTGTACATATCTATTGTACAATTTTGGGTATACACGCTGGCTGTACGAATCAGACATGAAGAGTGCTATAAGATGGATCCAGAGATCAATATTGGGGCTTATACAAGTCTGGCAAGAAAATCCTTCGAATAAGAATCTCACGTCATAGATATTAATGACTCATTTTTCGAAAGAAGTGTGATTGATGATTCTTTCGTCTAGCGTATCGAAAAAAAAAAAAAAAGTACCGTATCCGGAACACTTGTTGATGATGGAAAGATGAATACGAAACTTTGGAGAAAGAGATTAATATCACCACGTTGATGCATATAATCATGATAAAATCATATCATCAGTTATGATGTATCTCAATCAGTTGAATTTGCGCAATGACAACAGCTGAAATGTATAGCCACGAAGTGATTTGACGTGACACGAGTGATTGACCATATCGAAGTCAAACGCCGTGTGCGTTATCGTACTCAAACTTTGTTTTGGTGCGATATGGACATTATATTCACTATTGTTTTACGAACAAGGTACGTACCATTTTTGTCATGGAGAGCTGGAACGATAGGGGAGAGAAGCTGGAAGTGATGATGACAGATTTTTTGATCGAATGATACACTGAGAGATAATACTAAGGAGTTCGAAGTAGTCGAGTGCTCTAGGCCAATTAAAGTATCTCCGGAGGTATCAGGAGTTGGAAAAGAGAGCCTTGGGCCAAGGTTTCGGGTACTACAAGGTGCACCCATTCAGTGCCATAGATTTATGTAGGAGTAAGAAATTATAGAGCTAAGGCTGATTTCATAATAAGCAATCAGTATCGGATCTTTCTCGCAATAAATAATAGATTTAATTTTTTTCATTGTCTATTCCGTTGGAAGCAACGGTGGAACTGAGAACATTATATATTCGAGAAACCAACACACACATGGTTTCCTCACACATGTTGGAAATTATTGAGTAGTGTGCAGTCTTGGAAACTGAGCATTGAAAAACGCGTTATCATAGCGCTCGACATTTATTCAACCATCTCACACGTAACTACAGAATGCCCTATCTAAATTCTGGCGGGAACATAAAAAGATTGCAGAAAATGTTAACAAAATAAAGAGGAAGCACTTCGCAATTTGCAGATCAACAAGTATCTGATTTTTATTATCGTTTACAGGAGCAGAATTGATATAGTCGTGTAGATTTCGATAATCATCGGACTTATTGCAACACACTCGAATGTTCCACGCTCTTATCCAACATTGCAATCCATACTGATGGAAGAAGTCTCCCATTCATTTCCATTCTTCGATATAAATACATTTCTCGTATTCATACCCAATTTGAATTCTCTATCATACTCAATTTGAGCTGAACCTTCCCAATATTTCACATGTCATCATTGTTGCCTCTTTCCGTGATGTCAGAGTCGTGTCTCTCACATTCAAGATGCACCAAGTGTGGGTTTTTCTTCCAGCTTTTCTCAAGAGCTCCTAATCTTTCTAATTCAATGACTGGAAGAAACTCTGATTGCTATTTGTCTCTGAACTGATATCTAATTTCGCGAGGAGAAACATTTGAGATAGTGATTTCCAGGCCTCGGTAGATAACTTCGTACCCCACGATACGCGACTCGGGTCAGCACAAAATCTAAGTTGAAAACGCAAGTCCAGTATACAGACTACAGCCTCCATACAGTGTTCGGCTCTGAATGGATTGATAATATCATTTTGTGAAGTGGTGATAAAGTATATGCATTCTAGGGAATGAAGGATATTCTTTAACTTCTGCTGCCAAATCTATATCTTTATCAGTACACTTTCTTGCAAGAATTATCGCCGCTTCCTGTGCCGTGGGGCAAGACAGTGAGAGAAAAAAATCCGTTCTATAATGCTACTCACGTTCGGATATTTCTGGCTATCATCGTCATCATCCAGCACAACGGAAGACGACCAGACACAGTCAGCACAAAACATGCGGATTCGTATGGAGGACTTTCAGTGCTCGTACCTATACGAGTCTTGTTCATCTTTCTCAATGGATATAGAATGGGTATCTGGTCTAATAATAAAGATAGTCACTATCTTGCTCGATATGCGCGATCATCTGACCTAATGAACAATATACATTTCGCAAACTCGTATTGATGTATTTTGAATTGGGATTATTGTGAGATAGTGTTGAGATACATCAGTGGTGGTAACGTGTTTTAGCGAAATGCAATTATGAGAGTCACAAATACTCCTTTGTTACTACTTACAACTAGGATCATCTGGACAAGCAATATTTATAATTATCCAGTATTTTACACTCAAGATCGAACTGGACCTTCGAATCGGCCTGGATGATTTGAATCCTATACTAACTAGCCCAACAGTTATATTGATTTCATTAGACAAATTGTGCCCAGAAAATCTAGGGGGTGATTATACTTGAAGAAATGGTGCCAAAAGTCTCTGAAACAATTTTTCGAGAACCCACTAATAAGGAAGTTATAAGAGTTGATCATTCGAAAACAATGAAATCTGTTGAAAATAATTCTGAAGTGAACCTCTTGTTGCCTAGACAACACATGCAGTTGTCTCCAAAACATACTTTGCTATAGTTGAGAATTATCAGATTTATTTGTAATCAAGGTCAGTGCAAGCAAATTTCCAAGAATCATCTTTTGAAGTCATATAACTCACTATATGACTTCTTGGAATTTTTGCGCACAATTTCCGGATACCCCGTATATTTCGATGATATCAATAAGAATGCGAGAATGATTGGATGGACCATATAAAGAAGTGTACATTTTTCGACGATACAGCTCTAACATTTCGAGGATTCTTTTATTGTTCCTGATCTCAGACTGATTGATATTTTCACCGCACAGCTATAGATATAACCTTATTTCTTCTTGGAGGGTAGGAGAAAGCTGTAAATCGTCTCCACAGAATTCATGTGAGTACTCGAACGGAAGTGAAAAGGAAGGACATGTTTCGAAGATACTATTCTCCAGCCTGTAAGAAGATTCTAAAACGTAATATGTCTATTTTACATATTTTGCTGTGGTATCTGTATAAAGGCTGTAGATGGGTTTCTTCTGAACATGAAACATGCCCTCCTTTCATAACATCGTTCTGAGTACTTACATTTTTTGGAGGAGACCTTTCTTCTAACCTTAATTATATGGGCAAATCTATCTACTTCTTCTACCAGGGGTTATTTTTTCTTGCTGTAACTCTAAGCGGAATTAGATAGGTAGGTATCTGAAGATACCTTTCTACATTTTAGACTTTCATATTCTCGGTGCACTAAATACACACTACCACTGTGTTTGTTTACAGCTTCTTCATTAAAATAAAAAAACTGCTTCGATGGCTGGTTGATTTTAATATTCACCAAGCACATGTTCTAGATAGCGTCATGTTTTATATATATTTACAAAAAGCATTTATGACATATAAAATCTCAAACAAGATTGAACATGAATGTTCGTTAAGAAAACAGTTGAATTATACAAAACCATAGAACAATGAATATAAACTGTCAAATGTCAAATGTTTCGTTGACAGCGGGCACATCATAAACGTCGATATGGGGGTGTTGACATTTACAGCATGGGCGTAGGTTGATAAAAATTTTCGAATTTAACTCCATTAGCGAACAACCACCACTGACTATTTTGGGTAGCCTCTTCAAATAATCTATGGATACTGCGATTTTACAGTTGTATGTGTTCAGGTTGTTCATGTGAGATCATCATCTTGCTCGGTATTCTAGGTAATTTCGCTGTCAGGCAAAACAATTATCTTGAATATCATGTTGGGTGATCTTGCTCATTGGTGCGGGTATAAAAAAAACACAGTCTGTCATAACGGAAGTACCGGATTTGACGAACAAATCCGCACACGAACTCCTTTGAACTAACAATTTGATTCTCCCTACCTAACAGTAACTCTCTTTAGGAAAACTAGGACAGGACCATCTTCAGTTGCCCATTTGAATGGACAATACTGATTGAAAAGATCTGTTCGGCTTAGATATTCTCGAATTTTGTTTCACAATGCATACATATGATATCATTCATATACCAGAGCTTTTTTAGGCTGGTAGTGTATCAGAATTTTTGAAGTGGAGAAAGTCACTTCACAATTAACTTCTGATCGAGGCATTCTATTGAAACTTTCGTCATATGGTTTGCCGCACCATGGACTATGGCAAGTGAAGAAGTTTTCAGTGGCGTCAATTTTGAGATGATTGTAACATTGACAGGACGTTTTTCAATTCATATCTACAGGTCTAGTTGGGACAAGTGACTCAATCATTCGAGTGGTTGTTTCCTCAGATATTCACTCGCTGGATAAAACGGGTCCCGTGGTTTATGATACAATATGTATGATTGACTCTATTCATCTGATTGTGGTTTGGGAAAAATCGCTCGCACAAGGCACATAATACTGAAATTTTCTGTTATCTTCGTCCAGCTTATATTTCGTATATGAAGTGACCTTTAATGAATTCATCTTCTCTATATCGTTAATGGTTTACGAGTCGCCAATAGTGAGACATAGAAAAAAATCGACCTGTATATAGTGGTCGAATTGAATTGGAATCAGGTTGTGATGGAGTAGGAGCTTTTGAGTATTTCGGATCACGCAAGAATATAATTCATCGAACCCATCAAGCCTAATGGGTGATTTTAATCCGTTCTTCCATTAGATTCTCATCTGAATATTCTATAACTTTCCTATTATGTTTTTGCTCTCTTTATCAATTCGGATAACAGGAATAATAGATTAATCATATAAATAGACGCATGCGAGTTCAGCAAACATTTAACACTGATTATGGAAAAGGTATTTATTATGAAAAGTTCTGATATGTTCACGAATAATAATACGTAGATGCGAGATTTGATCATTTTCCTCGTTAAAATACCATGAATCATTCGGATATCGGATAACTTTTGGTCAAATTCAGAATACGAGTATACCTCGGAGTATACCAAACTGGTCATACCTACCTTGTCAATCTCGAGACTTCTCTTTACCAAGCATCATCCATCAATGAACGGCAAAGTCATCATTTCACCGCTGGCAAACACGATGTTCCCCGAACATTATTGGTATTCATTACGTGTTTTGAAAGAAAAATCAACATTAAGTTCACACTTTTGCATTCACCGCATCACATTATTTCTTTCTTGAAACACATTTTGTTTTGGCTCTCTATGGTAGATATTACCAGAAATATGTTAGTCGACACCAACAATTCTGGTAATATATGTGACAGCAAAAAATTATGGTAAGCATTGGAAAACGATTCTTGTGAGAGAAATATTGTAAGCGTAACGTGAATTATTTCCAAGAATATAAAATTATTCTGGGTGTCCACTAAGGTCGGTGATTGGTCGTATCTCAATCATCATGGAAATTTGTGATGATAGATATATAATAATCGGCCATTTCTATTATCCTAAGAATGGTAACAGTTTATTCTCTCACTACATCAATACATATGGAGGGTTTGTCCTAATATTTTTTTTTAACTTCTGACAAAAAAAATAAGAATCTGAATATTCCTTGAACGTTTAAAAATTTCAATTGTCTCGAAGTTTAGTCAATCTCATATATTCATTTACTCATCAATGATATTTTTGTCCACTATTCTCTGTAAGTACGAAAGTTGTAAAATTCTTTTTCCTGTAGTAACATTCAGATAGAGGATGATAAGAGTCAAAAATGTGACCGATGTATAATCGTTGAAGGACTCCAAAAGAAGGAAAAAATGAGAAACGAACTCACTAACGTGAGTAGGTAGTTATAGGGAAAGTAAGTAGAAATTTCCAAGTTTGAGGTTTCTAACTTCCACATTACACGCTGTTGCATGATATATCATCATGCCTTTCAACTAGGATGATGACAAAATTGTTACAAAATTGAAGATAACGTCATAAAATGATAATAGTTATCCTGCATATGTTTGATGTTTTATGACTCTTTTCTGCTACTCCCGCTACTGTTTGCACAGAGCTAAGAAATTGAGCAAGTTGATATTTGAGTAATCTCATATTCATCAATATAGATGGTTCTCAGTCTAATGGAGTGAAAGACTGAATTCTGATTTCCGTACCTTACTTCCGCCACAGCGGAACTGATGAGAAAATTGGATTCTCCCATACATAGAGCACGAATGATGAATTCGTGCATCGTTGTCGTTGAAGAAAAATCTGAAATATTATTTACGAAATCTGATAGATACATGATATCATATTAGAAGCAATACTCATCAATGTAGACATTGGAAATAACCTCAATTGTATTCTATGATCTAATAAAAGTATTCTCCATGCATGTGAAACATGAACAATATTCACATTTCAGAATATCATTACCGCTTGTATTTCTCAGTTTGGTAAAATACTTCCGCTGAATTCAAATGTGAAAGGTTTCTCCGAGTACTCATCAGACGCGGTCGTAGCACAAGATTTTCCTGGGGGGTCACACCCTCTGAAGCCCTCGGGTGTGACGGAAGGATCAAGGTGACGGAAACTGCAGTTCGAACAATAAGTGGAATCCAAAACACTGTGACATTTGCTTTTGCACTTTGGCTTTTGCAGATTCGAATTACGGTTCTCACATAACTATTCAATTTTTTTTTGCATACAAATTTTTGCACAGCCTCCAATGTTTTTGAGATTCGGTCAGTTTGAGCACAGACTTTATATTCTTTCACAGAACAAGTACTGCACAGCTTTTGATGAATGTATTAGTTAATGTGGTTAGTGGTGAAGCCAGGGTGGCTGCAGTCTTTTAGAATGAGAGAAGGAATGTGGTCCGGCCCTGTTGTCATTTTATTCTCAATTTGTTTCAATGCACCTAAGACCTCAGCTTCGTTGAGAATTCTCGTGACTAATGACTCGCTCTCAGACATATTTTGGGAGCTTACAGTATAGGAGCTGGCTAAAAAGCTTGTAAGCCCATTTAGAATATCTGAGGGGTACACAAGATTGTAGATTTGCCTGTTGTGTAGGCATATAGGTCATCATGTAAAGGTTGGTTTACCAGTACTGTATCCCTAATATGTCTGTCCAACAGTTTTTCTTCTGTCTTAAGCATGAATAAGATACAACTTATTGGTCTCTCTCAGTGCCTTCGCACCGTCTTGTCCAGTTTTTCCAGGTTTGGAGATGAATATAACCGTGATAGCTCTCCATGCTCTTGCATATTTACATGCATATTTTGTTTGACAACAGTTCGATTCCTTCCTGAACCATGATAGGAAAAATGTTATCCGGACCTAGCTATTTGTGTGGTTGGAATGAGCTGATTGCCATTTTGTTTCTTCCACATCTACCACTTCCCTAGAGGCCAACAATTTTTTCCTGGAAGCTCTTGTGTGAGGTTCCAGTTCTGAGCATCTCTAGGCGTCAGGAGATGTGTCTGAGTTTATTGATCCTGGGAAGTGTACCTTTCTCATTCTACGTACATTCGTTGGGGCTCCTTTGAGAGTGTTTTGTGGAGTCTTGCAGCCTTGTGAGTGCTTTCCACTTCCTCCCAGTATCTCTTCCACCATTCTCTTTCAGCTTGCATTAGTGCTTTGTTGTACTCAGTGAGGGAGTTCTTAAATTCCCTCCATTCACCTGGGTTTTTATATTCGTTGCAAAGTCTTCTGACGAGCTTCCTCTTCCTAGCAAGTTCATCGTTTCACCAGGGCACCTGGTGGTCTTTTTGCTAACAAGTGGACAGTTGTCGTTGAATGCTGAGGTGATAGCGTCCTGTGGTTGACTCACAATCAGCTCAAAAAGTGGACTTGACATTCAAAAAGTCCACTATTTTACATTTCAACTGAGGTTGGAGAAATTCAAATCGAAGATCCCTTTTTCATGATGCCACTAGGTTGAAAAGTACGGGATGAGCACGAAAAGTGGGGATTTCCACTGTTGCCGTCGATCTGGAGAATATGGAGGACAGTGAAAAATTCTGTTCAGTATTGTTCGTTTCCCGAAAAAAAAGGGCAGTGATGTGAAACCGTATATCTAAAGACAACTCTCTTAAGACAACTGAGATGCCGCGCCAAAGCATCGAAAAATAGACACATTATAAAGAGCAAATAACTGCAAGTATGTATGATCCTCTGCCCGTTTGACCACTGACCAAACCAGTGGAAGAAAAAGAATAAACCATTTTTCATTCATTCATTATCATATGAACATTACTTTTATCAACGTTTTATAAAGCTGAAAGCCTTATTACCGCTTTCTCAAGTTCTTTTTGTAAGATTCAGGGAGCTTTTTGAACAACTTGGTATTGTTTAGAAATTCTTTCAAAACATGGTGTCACTTACAAAAAAGAGAATTACTGTTTGAGGAAGGTTGATATGAAGGTTGAAAGTGACATGTTCGGGCAGTTCATTAATCTGTCCCCACTACAAAGATATTGAGATGATTATTATAATTATTTCTTCTCTCAGATACTAAGAGAGAAAATCCCAAAAAATCTTGGAAAAGTTGAATCACTATTTGTTTGAAATATACACAGTAAGTAAATGCATGATAACCAAAATCATTCAGTAGTAATTCTTTCTTGAAAAATAGGAAGGGTCTATCATACAAGGAGAAAATATTCGAGTAGCCCCTTTTTAGGAATAACTGGCTGGAGAGGACGCTAAAAAACAGTTCGCATTATTTTTCTCGAGAGCGAAAAGTGTTCGAAACCAAAAAGAGCTGGCCTTTTCTGCGATCGAGAGAGCACTCAATAAATATCTTCTCTTATGGTTGTGAGGTGTAAAAAAAGCCACTCCTCAAAATTTGTTTCGTACGAAACTTTTTTTGTTTCTCATATCATTCTATTTGAAATTTCATTTTCGATAGCTTGATGCATTCTTAAGAAACGAGGTCCTTTTTTTTTCGTTTTCTGAGGAGAGAAGTTTTCCAGTTATTGTCGAGTAGAAGATGATTCGCATAGCGTGGAATTTCAATCAAAATTTCATTCATCTAATGAGAAGCTGTCATGTTTACATTGATTCTGCCCTCTTGGTCGTAAAAATGTCTGGTTATTTACAATTTTGTAATTTTTTTCTGTTTTCGAGAAAGAAATGGAAAACTACTTTTTTGGCACCTTTTTCAGAGGGCTGTATCTGAACAGTGGCTCAAATACATTTTCTTCATATAAAATACACTCTGTTTCTCGGCAAAGACTCACCTCTCGATATTTTCGCACTCATTCATTCATAGTCTGTATGAACTGACATAATATCTATATTTCATTGCATAGACGTTGATATAGAAGCGGATAATTCATTCTCAAGCCTCAAATCATGGCAGATTTTTGGAAATCAGGGATGATTTTGGAGGGGTCATGACTCCTATAACCCTCTCCCTTCGACGCGCCTGGTCATCATCGGAAGTATAACTCGATTGGATACAAAGCATCCGAAGATGAAACTCAATTTCCTGATCAAAATTGAGATGTTAAATCATTGGAAGTGACATGAACACGCGGTTTGCTTAGTTTCCATCGCAATTTCTTCACCGACCCTGCGACTGAATCCACTCGAAATTTTATCAGCACTGTTCACTGAAGCAGAAGCACTATATTCCCAATGAAAACTAATGAATTCAATACATTATTTTATATCTGCCACCACACTATTCGCAGTCTGGAAGTCTTGCACCAATAAGACTAAGGTATTGCACAAACTATATTCGATAATCACTATGGCAACATGTGTTGAATTCTAGACAAGATTACTTCAGCCTTCCGATAAGTCCGTGGTTCGTTATATTCGTTACACACGGTGTTTCCTAATTGAATGTCAATAATTGAAGAGGTGATTTTTTCAGCCCATTTTGAGAAGAAAACTCTCTACGAGCGTATGAGCTGAACGTCTTAACTTTACAGATACAGGGTGGCAACGTTTCCAGAAATAAGAAGGGTTTCATTCATATCTGTAATAACACTTCAGATATTTCGATGAAATTTGGCATTATTTGATGACCCACATTTTTTTTATTCCCATATTATTATAGTGGCGTTCGTACGAAATTACACCTGCCTATTTTGGCAGTCATTGATGGTACGCCACTGATCTCTCTCGGAATTAGAATCATTCCTGAAATCCTCAATCATTTCTGAGCAAATTTGATCTCTCGATTTGAAAAATAAAAACCTTTCCTCTGCATGATCATAAATATATCGTTGAAATATTGACATTCAATCGGGGAGCACCCTGTATATTTTGTGAAACTGAAGGAGCTGGAGGAATCCAGTGGTGGAATCTTGACTCCTTGTTACTCAATGATGATATTTATATCTTTCGGATGCATATATTCAGATTCCAGTAACATTTCCACTACTTTATAATTTGGAGAAAGTGAATATACAGGCTGATTTATCTGAGAATATAAAGATTCATTCATTCAGTGTGATGTCAGTGCCCATCAAGGAAAATTGAAGGAGAAGAAATGAAAAGTATAAAAGTCAATTGAAACTCAAAATTTTGAAAACTATTGCCACGTGCCGTTGATCTCTCAGAAGAATTCGCCGACGGCGACCATAGGCGGACATTTAATACTCTCACTCTCTCAATTAGGATGTTAATTTCTACTCTCTCAAATATTCATATTATTAGTATTTTACAGTATATTGAAAATTCGTATTTTTGCTAGTAAGTGTAGCATGGACAATTCCCAATACGACTTTGTATTTACAATTTATATATGATCTCAATTATTTCTTTTTTTTCATTCCGAACATAAAACCATAGTATTGATGATGTATTCTAGTTGAAAGGTTGAAAGAATGTACAGCAGATTTTCGAGAAACTAATTTTAACCCTTAAATTCTGAGAATAGGAAGAAAGAAAACTCTGAATATCGTTAGCGCTACATATTATGTGTGTACGGCTAGTCCCATCGAATTATGATTCCAGACGTTGTCACTTTCTTGTCGGGTTTTCATTAATTTGCGCACACCAAACTTCCATGTTACTCTACAAATAAAAATCCATTCACAGTCAATGTTGTCGTAGGAAGTGAAATCAGTTGGCGAACTTCTTTCTAACGTATCTATTCCTAAATTCAGATAAACATGTAGCAGATACCACTATTTTACACACACACACATTATTTTATACGAACTTTCAACGAATGCACGATTCGCACTTCAAGTTAAATCAACAATCAACCCGACATCTTGATCGAAACTGGAGATCATTGCTTGTTATCGCCTCTCGAGCATCGATACTGTTGCCTGTTCTTCTCATCCGAAGCTCTCTCACTCTAACAAAATTTACACATTCAAAAATATGAGTAGGTGTTGATGAAGTAAAATCATAGGATATCGAAGGAATTGATAGTTTTCGATAGACTTAGAAAGTGTAGCATGGACAATTCACAAAGAAAAATACGACTTTGTATATACAATTAACATATGATAATGATAATGATAATTCCACTCGGATTTCTCTGAAATTTTGCAGCTTATGATGCCACACTATTACAGCATTTTTTCGTCGCTTTCTTAGGTGAATCACTCTCTATAATATTGAGTGGAGGAAAATGTAGAGAGTGCAAATGAGGGTACACGTTCAACAACTTCATTGATTCATCGTTTCCATTATGCCCCTTCTTCATATCTTCTGGATGAAAATCATCTCGATTTCAGTAAACTTGTAGATATGCTCAGCGTACGAGGGTAAAAATTGAATAACTTCTCATTCATTGATAATTACAGCGCTATTAATTTTTTGATTTGAAGACAAACGAAGTGTACTTATCGGTCCATCAGCAATATACTTCAGAGAAAGATTACACAATAGCTTTCTCATAGTCATCTTTAGTATTAGTTATACACGATATCTTATCATGCCCATACATAATTGTTACAATGAGAACCAAAGGGATCTCACAACACTTGAATTAATTTATTATTGATCAATAATTGATTGATTGAATCCCAAGGTCATAATGATTTGAAATTATTTACTGATATTTTGAATGTTTGCTAATTGAATGTCAATATTTGAGATGGCGGTTTTTGGGCCTATTTCGAAAAGAAAACTTCATATAACTGGATGACCCAATCGTCCTAACTCTTGAGATAAAGTGTGGTGAAATTTTCAAAAATGAATACGTTTTTATTAATATGTGTAATACCACTTTGTATTCAGTTGTGATTTGGCATACATGTAGTATGTATCAAGAGCCATCATTAATTGTGCCACATTTTTTTTTCCACCAGTGACGTTCGTACGGAATTCAGATAAGAAAGACTACATGTTTATTCTTTCACAAAAAAAACTCGATTATAACCAGCGGTACCCAATTAACCTGATTATTATATGTACATAGACAGTCGATGTCACATTTGATCTCTTGAATTGTTTCACTCCGAAGCACGGCTTCCACCAACGAAATGAAAACTATTTCTCTGAATTGTGATATTGTCATATTAACGATATTTTCATGATCACGCAGAGAAAAGAACTTTTCTCAAAACTGTTCATTAGATTGGAGGAATTGAAGAGATCAAATTTGCTTAGGAATGTTTGAAAATTTCAGGAATGGTTCCAATTTTCAGAGGAATTAGTGGCGTACCATCAAGACTGCCAAAATAGGAAGGTGAAATTCCGCACGAACGTCATTGGTGGAAATAACAAAACAAAAACGTGATACACTGAATGATGCACATTGATACATAGCACATATATGCCAAATTTCATCAAAATATCTGAAGTAACATCACAGATTAATAAATAACTATATATTTTTGAAAACTTCACCATCACATCACAGATCAATAAATGAATATATATTTTCGAAAACTTCACCACCATGTAGTTTAGGTCATACGTTCATATGGAGTTCTCTTCTCATAATGGGACCTAAAATAATCCCCTGATTAAATTTTATCGAGTTGGAGTTCGTTGAACAGTGAGCTCGAAGAACAAGATCCTTCAACCTACTACCAGAAAAATTGACCATGAAACAATGTTCTTACATAGATTCTTACATTGCTTGTTAGATATGGGTGTTTTTTTTGGTATGAAGTTGAGGTTTTCAAATTCGTTTTTGCTATTTTTGAGTTTTGTTCGTTTGAATAATTCAATGCTTCTTATTCAGATTGATAAATTTGAGAAAACGTTCCTCGAGACTGGATCGGAGGCAATGAATCAGCCGAAGGTTTGGAGACATTTTCATATACCAATAAAATGCATTGTTTGTATGCATATGAAATATGCTTCGAAGTACTACTGAGTACTTACGAGACCGTTCGTTTCTGGTATTTTCGAAATAATTCAAACCCATAATTCACTCGGTGGAACAATGCATATATCGACCAGACTCATATGCGGTCTCCTTTTGATTTTTCCTCATTCAGCTTTGATGTTTTTATACCTAACCACTACCTTAGTTCATAAAATTTCCAGCACACTCGGCGGTTGCCGCTCGCTACCTTGACTTTTTCCCGTGACCTCAGCCAATATGTTCGGTGCCTCAGCAGGTCGACAGTAGGCGAATATACAGGGTGAGTCGGGAGGAAATGCCAATATTTTTAGAGCGTATTCGGGCACCCAAAATGAACCTGAAAGTTCTTATAAACATGGGCCCTATTTCGAACGTTTTAGAAATACAGGGGTTAACAATATTGAGATTAAAAACAAATGATTCTTATTGAATCATTCATGACTGGCGGGCTATGTTTTATAGTTCTCAAAAAATGCCACTTTTCTGATGAATAGCTCGGGTCGCTATATCAATGGATGCGAGTCTGTTTCATATAGTTGCTGCTGCATATATTATTCGATCTGGCAATGATTTAAACCACCCCCGAAGACAATAATCCAGAGTATTGAGGTCTGGCGATCTAGCTGGCTAATTATGTAGACCACCTCTACCAATCCACCGGTTATTTTCGAAAACTCACAATAAAAGCTATCCTACCTGTAATCGATGATTTAATGAGAAAAAAATCGTTTCAATATTGTTTATCCCTGTATTTTTGGAAACGGCCGGGAATGAGACCCAGTTATTTATGAATTTTTATGTATATTTTGGGTCCCCACATAAGTAATTGAAATATCGACATTTCCACTCGACTCACCCATATAGATAGTATACATAGTATATGCTCATTGTTTATCCCCGAGGTGTAAGAGGTGGGCTGCTCTTGTAATCAAAACTTCAGAGGGAATACGGAGAGTGACGGAACTGGTAAATTATTTTATAAACTGTCTCGTGTATTCATGCCTCGTATATTCATGGCTGTAGAAATGTAGTAATACTTGGCGCTAAACCTTCTTCTTTCATTACAGAATGCCTCTAATGTCGGGAACGGTCCGCTATTCCTATAGAAGATCACGAGGTTATCCTGTGAAACAAAATTTCATGCTGTTCCTATGCAATAATGATATTACATTCATGACAGAAATGAGATGAAACTTTAACTCATGATTATCATCAGAAAGCGCACTGGATTTTATCATCCCAATGCCGAATCGAAGAAAAACCAATTTACATCCGACGCATATCAGTAGGCGTTTAGTAACCATCTGGGCATCGGGACGCTTCTACTTCTATCAGTACGCGCTGAACTCTGGTCGCGGAAGTTGGTGAGAGTTTGCTAGAGCGATAGGCCGAGATTCGCGCGTTACGAAGTTTTCGAACTTTCCTCGAAGTTTGTAGAGGTGTTGATTTCCGAAGGTCTCGCCGAAGAATTCAGGTAGGACTATATCTAACAATTTAAGGATACTTTCTTGTGGTTTTGATTTATTTTCCGATTGTTTTCGGAGTTTATGAATCGAGAGTTCGGAAACTGTGTAAGGAAGTTACAAATACTGGTGAATAAGAAGAATTCAACCGCAAGAAGTACTGATAAAAATCCCAATACGTATTTCTGCTACTAAGTAGTCAGGAGAAGAATACTGAACGAGAAAGCACTGTTCGCATCTTGCAAAAAGTGATCACAAGTGATGAGGATAACGAATGATTACAAATAATGAATACATGGCTTTTCTGATCGAAGCCTATATGACGCATTGAGATCTCGGAGTGTTAGATATAGAGTCGATTACATGGGGGCAAATTCGCATATTTCGAAGGTCAATTTTACGAGCCGAAAAAATATGATCTAGCTTCTCTGGTTTTATAGTTATACAAGAATAACATGATAATAAAAACAATGATATTGATGATAAGAATATGGGTGGTTATTATTTTCGAATATCGATACTACAGTTGATCATACATTTTGTGGAAATGTAGGGCAGAGTTCAATTCATTTAGAGAAAAACTTCTCCGAATGATTTTTTCTTCCACGAAAATATACAGAAGTTTCCAGTGTATACCTGAATTAAATACCTACTGTACTTAGAACTCGAATGATCCTGATGGAATTGAAAAAGAATCTACATGTACAATTCCTTATTGATTTCCTTCGAAAAATAACTCTTCAGTCTATTCTTGGATGTGTTCCCTTTCTCAATTGTAGTATTATGAGGGATGAAATTTTGAATTTCGGTGATCTGATAGCCGATTGAAGGTTGGAATTTTTTGTTTTGAATATTTTTATTGATAATTATAATGATGACAATAGTGATAATAGTAATGATAATAATGGTAACGAAAAGGCAGATAAAGGCGCTAAGGAAGCAGCAAACGCGGCTGAGATAGATTTCGCAACCATCCGAATGGATGACGAGAGAAAAAAATGATCAACTCATGGCAATCGGACTGGAATCACCAGTCTGAGACGCATCAAACAATCACTTACAACCATCTCATTTCGAACTGAAGCGAAAGAGAGATCAAGTGATAATTACAAGACTTCGCATCGGGCATACTCATCTTACATCGTCATATCTACTACTCGGGAAAATACCACCGATATGTGTCATATGTGATACTCAATTGGATGTTAACCATCACTTGACTCAGTGTGCTGAATATGACTTGTGCCGCTTACCTAGGTTTAACAGACTGCCTGGCCACTTGCTTAGCAGACCGACAGAACCAGCTACAAGTACTTCAACGAAATGAACTGAAATAAAGATACAAACTGATATTGTTAATGAACCGAAGTAGAGAAAGACACGATCATTGAAATATTCACCATCAACAACTCGTTTCACCTCCTATCATCTGATACTCTTCAAGTAGGTACAGTGGAGCACGGAAATATTGAATTTCACTAGTAATAATGTTGATGTAAACCGATTTTTTCGAAAAAATCCGATTTTCCTTATAAAAAGTTGGGAATGGCCAAATCGTACGCTACTCATTATTGGCACTAAATTATTTCATGCACTTCCATTGTGCGTGAATGATTTGAGAAAAGGAATACACGGGGAAATAGCATTCAAAACCATATAGAAATAACCCATAGGGTCAGGTATAATGATTACTTACCTATACTTGTGAATTTGTGAATTTGTCTCGTACTTATTCCATATTGACAGCTGAATTTTTTCATTTTACTTCAAAACCAATAGTATTGATCACCGTCTCATCATTCTACTTTCTTTATTCTTTCAAGTAGGAAAATACACTAACTCATTTTTTGATCCTGAATGAAAAACAGAATTTCTGGAAGATCATAAAGACATGCAAAATACAAGCACCTGTGATGCTTAGGTTGTAATCTCGATCGGAGGAATGCAATATAGTTAGATACTCGTGCATTCCAATAAGAAAAAAAAACTGAAATTACTGATTATTGTTATTCATTGGAATTCTTATTGGAATAATTCATGTATTCCATACCAGCCTATAACATATCCTCACCCCAGTATATGGAAGTTCGCTCCTAATACTGTCTCCGACGACGATGTCTGTTAATTGAAACTCGGAAGTCTCAACACGCTCCCAGAGCACCGAACATATATGTTCGGTGCCCAGAGCAACTTGTGCATGTTTTATAAACTTGGCTCGATGAGTAGGTCGTTTTGTTGAAACCAACCCTATAGAATAGACTATCATGTTGATGAAAAAATCAATGTTCCAGTGTTTATTATGAAATTATAAGAACACACTGAGATTAAAGTAGGCGGTATGTTATAAATTCGATTATATAAATGGAGATCTTGGAAACCGCCAGAGATACAAGAAAGTTCAAATGGAGGCAAAGTTACGTAATCAGAATCCTAACAAAAATGCGAGAAATTGCTTTTTTGATTTTTATTTTCTACTAACTCTATTCGGAGATAAGGAACAGATATAGTTGAACATTGTCATTGGCCCTTTTCATAACCTATAGAATGATACTATGATAAGTTGATTATTTTTGAAGTTTCTGAAGAATCTGAAGAATTGTTGATGTACATAGAACCCGAATTGAGGAATGGATCACTCATGTTCAGCACTTTGAAGCCCTCTAGAAAATATCTTTCTCATCGTCATTTTATGAACCACTTCTACACATTAGCATTTTTCGAAGGGATTATGCCTCCAAATCACAAGAAAAGTGAGTGAGGAAATCAACTTGATGATGGCATCTCATATCCGGAACTTTGATTAACATCTTGATGATGTCATTCTGTAAGTCATGTAAAGTACTAATTACAATGTTGAAGTATTTTTTTTTGTCTTCGAATGAAGTCAGTACTCAAGAGAGTCAGTGGAAAATGAATACGAAATCGCATTTTCATGTTTATCTCCTTGAATCGTCGGAATTTTTATGATTTTCAACCAGAATTTTTTTGGTTATAGGCTACTGATTACCCGAATTTTTATCAGCCATCTCAATTGGAAAAAAAGATAATTGTTGTGATTTATATCATCATAATATCAACCTACTTCATATTGAAGGCCGGACATATTTGCATATTAATAACAAATTATTGCAAACTATTCAGTCTGTTCAATCAGTAATGTTTATTACGGTATATTACATGGCTATAACTGCACCAAGTCAATCTCAGCTCATCGAGAGAATGAATTTGGAAGGATATCAAGAACATCTCTGAAAATCCACCTCATTTCGTATATTCACACATTTTCGAATGATTTTGAGAAAAAATGTAACTTTCGATTACAATGGATATAGAAGTTGGGATTTTTCATTTCGATATCTCCTTGTTTCTATCACTGGAGCGAAATAAAAACTGGAAGCACTTTGTCTTCACATTTTGACTCTTTCGTAAACGATGTTTCTCATGTAAGTGAATATAGTGTGGTTGCCGCCTAGCTGGATAACATAGTGATTTATTGCAGACGCAATTCTCCAGTTTATATGTTATCTTAAATTGGTTTGGAACCTAAACAATTGTTCTGTTTGTGACTAATGATAATTTGAGCAACAACGACCATAAAATGTCGGTGAAACTAAACTAGTTAGCGAAATGATCGTCGTGTTGCACAAAATGTAGCCAGAATTGAAAGTAAAATGACTTTCAATAGGCCTTTTCATTTAGTTGGTTGTAGTTTCGACGCAAAAACCTGCGATTGGTTATTTCGAAATTGGCGTATAATATTGACACTTTGTGTTCTGTCAACCTTCAAATTTCTATATGAATGTACTCTCTAACAATAACCAATCGACAATGGATTTTGAAGAAAATACTACACAGTGTCACCTATTTGTTTTTGAGTCAACTTGTGAAATCTCTATTGTTTGTGCGAATTCCACCAGATTGAAGTCACCTCTTATCAAAACGGGCATGTACCAGATTTCATCGGGAAGTTTGAAGTACCTAATGATGATTTTGTAGATTCGGATGGGTTGTCCGTTTTTTGAACAAAAATTGCCTGATAGTCGTTTTTGAAATATCGACCCCTTTAGCAAACGATAGTAGGCCTTGAAAATATGAATATTCCAGATCTGTACATATTTTCGAAAAGAGCTCATTGAGTACTCTACATTGAAGGTTTCTTGTTTTTGAAAATCGTCGATAGGGTGAAGCGCCAATGAAACATTTCAAGAAAAAATATAATAAATCATGAACCCTCTCTGGGATGGGACCAAATTGGAGAACTCCCGCACAAGATGCACCTAAAAACATTAAAATTCGTCATGTGATGATTCCCAAGAAATTGCGAACATATATACCTACCTGAAAAAAAAAGTCCACGACGGAAGTTTTTTTTTTGATGAGAGAGATACGAGTTTAGGGCATCACGATACGATATCTGATATCTGGGGTTGAATGAAAATTTTTTTTTCTAAAACGTATGGATAAAAAAGGATATAAATCTACTTTTTTTTCTTTTTTTATCTGTGGACAACACGAAAGGGAAACCTATCATGTTCGAGGAACATCGTGTTAGCCAGCGGTGGAATTTTGGGAAAGAAGGAAAGTGTTGGAATTTTTCTTGAATGTTTGGAGGTTGTAAGCATCAGGAAATACTTCACTAGGCAAAGAATTCCACAACTTTGCCGTTCTATTGATGAATGATGCTTGGTATAGCGATGTTCGACAGGTCTCGAGCCTGACAGTGTAGGGATGACCAGCTTGAGCTCGTCTGGTTTGTCTACTAGGAATCGCGCGTGGTGGCATAATAGATGATATTTCCGTTGAGCACCGACCGTGAAAGTACCTATAAAAAAGGCAAAGATCGCCAACCTTTCTACGATGATCTAGAGAGGTCAATGATTTGGTGAGTGTTGTGTCATCGACTAGGCGAATAGCTCTCTTCTGACATATTGTTATCGATATGAAAATAAAGCTTCGAATAAGGCGAGAGATGAATCTGATGCACTTCAACAAGTTCAACAGTATTGGACTCGAAGTCTACTCGATCACATCTGAAAATATTTTCATTGATATACAAATAAAGCTTTGAATAATGCGAGGGATGAATCTGATGCATTTCAACATTTTCAATAGTATTGGGCTCAAAGTCAATAAAAAAAGGCGTAAGCTCTTCTGAATCAGATCAGAATCCACGCTCAGATCGATAAGGTTATGGGAATTTCATCAGGAATCGTACAACCGTACACCATAATCCAGGATACAGTCGTAAGATTGGCTGCTGCAACAAGTACTTGCAATAACCATTTTCGAATTTAATTTTCAATGCCACGTTCGTTATTGTTGTCCAGTTCTTCTCCCAACTGGGATGATCCTGCTGTGCCGGCATTTAAAGAAGGATCTAACACCCAGGCTGGTATGATCATGCTCAAAATGTCCTATGGAATCGTTCTCTGATATCAACGTGAATATTCTCCGTGTGTTGACAGTAAATAAGCAAGTCGTCATTGTTGATGTTGGGAGATAGTGGTTATGAACTATAGGGAAGTTATTAAATTCACGCTTGCCCAAGGTGTGCTGTTGCACGAAAGCAGTATGACATTTTTAGTCTTGATCAAGTTCAAGTCGTTGCCTTGAAGCTGAAAGTTTACATCATGCGACAATTTTTCGAGGACTGTCGAGTATGCAATATCATGCTTCGATGTGATGATACGTATTGAAACATAATTTTCTGATACGCCCCCCTTAACTGCCTCAAATCCTCCATTATTCATGCCCTGAGCCTTTTACTTTCAGAACTTTCAGAACAGTGTTACATCACTGATGTTAAACACAATTTCCCAAAGATCATAACTACTTTTATTTCGTCCCTAAACTATACAAAACAATACCAGATAATATAAAAGATAGCTGTTTGAAGATTATCAATATATTATTATATGCCCGAAACATGTAATATTTCATAATTTAATGATAAATAGAAGACAACTCGAAAGTCATAGCTTCACACCGTGGAGAATTCATCATTCAATCAGAATCAATCATTTGTGAACACCGAATTGGTATTGGTTAAGGAAGTCAATAATCATTCAACTTTGGATTCGTGCTACTTATAATTCACAATATAACGATCATTTTGTTGACGATGAGTTCATTATAGTGATATTATATTCCGGAGTTCAATTCAGAAACGATTTGAAATGTGAAGCCATTAAAATGAAAGGGCGATTTCGTCGGTCGCTAGAAGTGGCAATGACTGATTATTTCCAGTCTTGATATTCCTTCAATTAGAAAGTCAAGAAAAGCCTTAGAAGGCTTGGAAAACAATCATTTCCATTCTGAATATTCAGACACAAAAGTTACCATAAACTGAGTTCTTGAATTTGAAAAATCTGCTACTTTATCTTCGTAGAGGAAATGTTCAGAATCTGCGATGCATTTAATATGCGCCTATTCCCTTTTCATGAAACTCACAGATGGGCCCTTATTCCAGCTATTTTACTGCTTGAGTTTTCTGCATGTCATGAGGATACATCTCTATCGGAATTATCGGAGATTTACTCATGCCTCATGCCAGTTTCCTCTACGTGTTTCAAAACTTTCCTTGCGTATATTACTGGTACTATTGCTTGGAAGTTATGGTGAGGAATGTTGCAAATACGTTTTGATAGAAATTCGAGATCAACTTCATTCAATCTGGAATTATCATTCGTCGGGAGGTTCATGTAATATGGGTCAGATATTCGAACCATCTAATATTTTTTCCATTCGTGATTTTGCTCGATTCAACACAGTACAAAATTTGTGCAATGTAAACTTCCACACTATATTATAGTGTACATACTTTCCACTGAGAAGTGTGGAATTTGTAACTAGAAATAGTGGTAAATCGGAGAGACTGTTTTCTCGGTTTCAACACATTTGGTGCCATCTTGAAACATTTTTCGTTGCTACTGTTGTTCCTCCGTCGAGATCTGTTTCATACTCAACACGACTAAAGTTGCCTTCTCGGTGTGCCTCGTGTTCACGTTGGTACAATGTTCTATTTATCACATATTTTCCAGCATCAGCCCTAAGTTTGGTAACAGTGAAGCGAATAATCACTATCTGAAAAAATAAAATATCGTATAATTCATAAGAGGACGCTGATAGATATGAATGAGTCTTGTGAACAGTTCATTTCAAAAAGTTCCGTAGGTTCATTAGATAATTTCCAAAGGAGACAAGATCAGCTGTTATGAGATGCAGTTGACTATATCACTGATACGGATTTCACATGATTCAAAAGACGAAGACTTTCGATACCTTAGCATGTTATTAAATATTATATATACATATACATATAACTTTCCACATCGTTCAGCATCATGGGTATATCTATTCGAAATCCAATGTTGAATTTTAAAACTTCAATCAGTATCGTTATCAAAACTATGATTTTTTTTGTGTACAAAATATACCATTTATCTAATTAGTTTCGAAACTGGTTTCAGATCGAGAAATGTGAGGTTCTCTACCCTTGTTACATATGAATAAAAGAATGAACCAAACAAACAGGTGGGCACTAAAAGATACCTGATGTCATTAATTTCTCATGAGAGAATTATCGTCAGAAAAAAAAGTCTGATCAAAAAGTCGATATACACACTTCTGCGGTGCTGATTTTTCACCAAAATGGTGTGCATCAATAGAGACACCACGAGGTGTTGATTTGGTGTAGAAATTTTCCTCTAGGAAATTATTTCGATAAACACGGCACTTGAAGAACTCAGAGATCTCAAAGTTCCTCACTCCATTCGACGAGAAAGTCTTCGAGGTCCCAAATAAAATCAAAATCCGTTCGTGAATCCATAATTCGTGAATCCATAGATAATAGAGGAGAGTCAGTTGGAATATCTGGACATTTCTGAACAATAAGAAATCTAGTCACATCGGATTGTATGTGTATCAATGAAAATGAGCGCAATGACTCGAAAATAGATAGGAAGAGCTATAGGAACATTCGTACACGAAGTGTTCTTATTACAATTGTTCATCACATGGTGAAAAATATATAGGGTGTTCCAATTGAAAAATCATTTTTGACCACCATATACAAATATTGAGCGTCGAGATAGATTAGAAATATTACCCATGTAGCAAATAGCCTTAGCAATATTTCTTTCTAATATTGATAATCATGAAGTCAGCGAATTTTCAAGTATGCATCTGCAGCTATCAGCTTGTAGGTATTATTTTGACACAATTATTATAATTTGGAACGTTGAAAAAATATTCTGATATACAAGGCATGATTGAGAATGAAGATGATATTATTCTTCGTGTCGCCGTTCCATATGATTCACCCCAGTAGTAACATCAGTTCTACCTAAATTGGCACAACATAAAAACGGTACGGAATTTTTTGCTAGCTGATAACGACACCTGCCCGAATACCTCACTTCATCTGTTGTGCCTAAATTGAGCGCATCGCGTACGTTGAAATTAAAATAAAATGCCGAGAAATATCATGAAAAATGTTAGTTCTTCTGAATTTGATTCCGACAGTGAAAGTGAAAGTGACAGAGATTGTAAAAAGAAGAGAAATAACAGGAAGAGGAAAATGCAATTTGAAAAACTCAGGAGGAAAATAGCTCGTTTGGAAAGGCAGTTTGATCTATCAGAGTCATCCGATCACGATCAAGGTAGAACCATTAGTATAAACGTTGATACAGTGAGGTTTTCATGTTTTCCAAATGCCTGTTTGGAAATATACTATACGGCAGTCGTGTGACTTGCCTTGAGGCAAATCTGTTTTTGCATCCTGTCAGAATCATCATCATCATATTCGATCGAGTAGTCAGGTGACTTACCATATACGATCGGGCGGACGGGTGTCCTGCCACTTCTAATTTTCTTTTTCCCTACAGGTACCTCTGAATCCGAAACAGGACCCATCCTTGTGGAAACCCAGGCTCAGGTACATGAGAATACACCTCCAGTTACAGCTGTAACAGCAATACTAGGCGCCGATCCCACTGTACCTAGAGCTAATTCTATTATTTTGCATGAAGAGCTTGTCGTTCGGTGGGCAGTATATCTAGAAAAGGGAATAGACAAAGATGTTAAGAAGGAGTTATTAGGAAAATATTCAGTTGTTGGAAATTGTCCAGGTTTGAACCCTCCGAAGTTGAACCTGGAGCTTCTAAGTTGCCTACCTGAACCAGTTTTAAGACAAGACAAATTTTTCACTCGGTGTCAAGAGGAATTAGCTTCTAGTTTAACTGCTGTAGGATCTTTGATGAATCAGTTTCTGGAGGATCCAGAAGCGAACAAAGAACCCCTTGGCGTGATGGCAGATTCAGCTCAGATATTGACAAATCTTCATAATACTCTGTCTGCTCATAGACGTTACGTCATTATGCCTCACGTTAAAGCTGACATCAAAAAAGTTTTCGAAGAAGCGGGAATCGGGGAATTTTTATTTGGTCCCGATCTCCACGAAAAAGTAAAAACCAACATTGCTGTCAGAAAAGCGGGATCAGAAATGAAGACTCCAAATAAAACTTGGCGGCCTAGGACGGGACCTTCCAACGCTCCTTCAAGGAACACCGTCCAGACACTCCCAGTGTCTTTAAACTACCAGCGCCCCAGATTCAGGACAAAACTGAAAAAAGGGAGGGGAGAAGTGGAAGGGTCACACCGCTACAACAGATACCAGAAGGACTCCCAGAGGACTCGACATCAAACTCGTCGTTGATTCAGGTAGGGAACTTACATGCAGGTGCTCTAAAATTGTTTTATAAACATTGGGAAAAAGTTACTCAAGATAAATCTGTATTAGGTTGGGTTCAGGGAATGAATATACCTTTCGAACGAACACCGTTACAGTTTCGAGCACCTAAGATACACATTTCAAAGAATGATTTGAACAATATAAGACAGGCTGTTTCAAACTTATTACATGAAAGAGCGATTTCTCCATGTCAGCAAAAATATGGTGAATTTTTATCATCATATTTCCTAGTTAAAAAACCAAATGGTAATTTTCGTTTTATTTTAAATCTGAAGAAATTGAATAAATTCATAACACCCCCACATTTCAAGCTTGAAGACACAAGAATGGTCCAGAAGATAATTACACAAAATTGTTTTTTTACTAATCTAGATTTGAAAGATGCTTATTTTTCAGTTCCAGTGAATGAAAAATATAGGAAATATTTAAGATTTGAATTTGAGAATAATCTTTTCGAGCTCAACTGCTTGCCATTTGGTCTTAATATAGCTCCCTATATATTCACGAAATTGTTAAAACCTATTTTGAAATCCTTGAGGCTCAAGGTATCGCTTATTTGGATGATCTTTTGATCATAAGTAACACGAAATATCAATGCGAAATTAATACACAAAGAACTATAGCTCTTTTTAGGTTTTCGAATCAATTATGGAAAGAGTACATTGGTCCCATCTTGTGAAATAACATACTTAGGGTTCCTTTTTAGGAGTGATTCAATGATAATTTCATTGCCTGTTGACAGGAAATTGAAAATTATTGATAAATTGAAAGAAATTTATAGCAAAAATGTATGTAAGATACGAGAATTTGCAAGTTTACTAGGACTGCTGGTTGCAGCTTGCCCAGCAGTTCAGTACGGTTGGCTCTACACCAAAAGGTTTGAAAGAGAGAAAAGTTTAGCTCTACGCCTCAACAATTAAAATTATAACAAATCAATGGATGTTGATATCTCTCTGAAAGAGGACTTCGAATGGTGGTTGAAGAATACGATGGACTCTTACCAATATATTAAACAAAAACCTTTCGAGTTGGAAATTTTTTCTGACGCTTCTAGAACAGGCTGGGGAGCGTTTGCGGGTGACGTAAGTACACATGGTTTTTGGAGTGATGCAGAGAAGAGACATCATATCAATGAATTCTATAATAGACCCTTGAGAGCAGATTCTGAGATCTTCGCAAGAACTATTTGCAACAGACCTTAGTATAGAATGTGTTTTGTATTTCTTCATACTAGGTTATATATATTTTTTGTTATAGGTATGCACACCTATCAATGATGAAATTTTGAAAAGGTTATGTCAATTTAGTTAATTGGTAATCATAATCATGATTTACATGTTATTACATTCCTTCATAATATTTATACTCATTGTGAGACTCTACAATCCATGAATATATTATTTTGGGATAGATCGCATTCTGCTTTGAACATCTACAGGGTGAATCATATGGAACGGCGACACGAAGAATAATTTAAAGATTAATCGACTTACCTGAACGAAGATCAATCTTAATTATTCGAGTGGAGCCGTTCCATATGATTCCAAACCCACTTCCGCCCAATACCTACCCTATAATATGCGATCTATCATGGCTGTTTATGCCCAACGATGAAGTGAGGAATTCGGGCAGGTGTCGTTATCAGCTAGCAAAAAATTCCGTACCGTTTTTATGTTGTGCCAATTTAGGTAGAACTGATGTTACTACTGGGGTGAATCATATGGAACGGCTCCACTCGAATAATTAAGATTGATCTTCCTTCAGGTAAGTCGATTAATCTTTAAATTATATTGAATATTATTATTAATATTGATATTATCATTATTATCGATATTATTATTATTATTATTCATCATTATTTATTATTATTATTATTATTATTATCATTATTATTAACAGGATACATTCCATATTCCACAAGAATGCATTGTTCCGAATGCAATGCTATTAGTGTCTGATGGCATTCAAGAACGAATAATGGAGTATACGTATTGTACAACGAGCATGAAATGATACTCATTTTTCACGGATATATTGAATTTAACTCGTCAAGGCTCATGTTGCAAACTATCAGATGAGTGAGAAATCAGCATTCCGATCGAGTTTCGCACTATAATTGTTCTGCGGCTACAATATAATACCAACAAATTCAGAATTTTCACTGCTTATTGCTTTTGCAGTTCTTATTGGGAGTCATAGCGAAGTAGTTGTCTCTGTGGTGAAGCGCTCCTACGGCTTGGAGGTATTAGTTACATCATGGACAAATGTGAACGTGATCGTTAATATAATAGGATGGCATCCAGATGGAAGTTGAAGTAACAATGAAATTAAAGAGCTGAATCTTTCTATATTTAGTCCAAACTGCCGAGATCAATTTCGGGTTTCTTGATGATATCAGTATGACCCTATCGATCATGTTCGTACACATCTCTAACTTCTAGAATGATATCATAAAATTTCCACTTCAAATAACCCGATTTGAGAAAATCTGAAGATGTGAGGTCTGGAGATCGTGTTTGCTAGTTGGTATTGGTAGTTGTGCATATCTACAGATACGCTTCGACTCTCTTAGATATATTGCTCAAGCTCCAATTCCTAGAGAAAATTCAAAACTTGAAGGAGCCTATTCGTGGTAATTCTTCCACAGTCTTCCCAGTATGTTTAATCTTTTATAGGTTTCTGATCCCTTCCCATAGAATCTACAGGTGATATCTTCCTCTGAGCCTTGCTTCCTTAGATGTTTCATGAGTCTGTAATGTCTCTTTTGAAATCCACTTATTGCCCTGATACTTTTTTGCTGAGAATAATCAGTGTCTTCGGCATTGTGTTACTCCATTGCTCATTCAGCTTCGTTGTTCTTCTTTGCAACAGGAGTTTCCAAGGCACAGAATTGTACTGGCGCCATCAGTGGCGAAGATTCTCCTTTTCACGTTGGCTAGAACTATCGAGTTGTAATAATATTTCCTCTGCATGAATGGTGAATGTAGCCATGAGCAGAAATAACATATACCTATACAAATTCTCCTATTCCGGACGTGATGTAGGTATCCCAACCTTTTCTCAAAAATGGACCAAATTGCCAGGTTCCGAACATTGTGAAAATACCCATCTTTTATCTAATATGAAATTGCTTCTGCATAATTTAGCATTTTGGTGGAGAAATTTGCTTCGTCATAGTCCGTAAGATCTGCTGGATGATGTAATATATCGGTATTGAATCCTATGCCTCTCATACTCATTGATTATACAGTTTTTCATACAGAACTCAATAAAATGTCTGGTCCCATATTCTATGTTATACTCTTCCCAAATGTGGACAATTTGTCACACTATCATATATTATTCCTTTCCTCATATAGGTGATCGATATTTTCTAAATACCCTTCAGAATACTGTCTGTAAGTTCTTCGAGGTGTATGAGTTGTTCACAGAAATGAATATATGTGTTGAATCATCTTCGTGTAAAACGTTGTATAAAGTTTGTTCTAACTTTGAGATGATATTTCTTGTTCTTACCTCGTTGTATTTGTGGAAATTTATTCTTTCTCTTACCAATGCCTTAATTGCTTTCAGAACTATCCATTCACATTTCTTACTATAAAATGGTGCTTTCAAACGTAACCCTCTTGGTATCACTCCATTGTCACGACATTTACAAATGTGATTGATTTGATTTAAATACTGTCTGTAAGTTCTTCGAGGAGGTGGTACATTCATTTTTCAGCTTTTGATGGGATTTTCTCTCCTCGTTTCTAAAAAATAGAGTAGAAGTTATTAAAAATTATTGCAATATATTTGTAGTAAGGACAGATTTAGGATCTGTCCCAAAATGTCACTGCGCTTGAAATTAAACCTTTAGATACCTAAAAGAGAAATTCTCTATTGGTCAGTGACACCTTGTTTTTGAAAAATTTGGAAATACAAATATATTTAATAATAATAAAACCTCTACTTATCTTGGTGGACGTTTCGGGAACGAATCTGCTCCCGTTCTCAACACAATTGAAATATTTTTCTTCGTAAACTTTTTTCGATGTTTCCGATTTTGACACTGAAAAGTGACAATTTGGCAGACGGAGGAATTCTGGTTACAAGGTGTTTTCATTAATTGATATCGAATTTTCCATTTTCATATTCAAGTTTCAGAAGTGGATGCCAAGTTCCATCTATATCAACTGAACAAGAAGCAATATTATTGTCTCCGTTCAGGAGAATGCAAGCAGACTCTTTGATTTTCCGTTTTTGGTTGTTGTCTTCTTTTCCTATGATCTTAATATTACTCCAATCGGCCATATGTTGTCCATTCTCAGTAAGGATATGCTCAGCTAATTTTGACTTGTCAGTATATCTTCTCTTTATATTGTTCTTATGCTCTTTCATCCTTACTGATAGAGGCCTGCTGGTTTCACCGGTATAATATTTTCCACAAACACATGGTATACTGTATATACAATTTTTTGATGACTGTTCTTCATTTCTCGGTTTTGTATGAGTCAAAATCGATCTCATTGTATTTTCTGTCTTGAACACTGTTTTCACTCGAAACTTGTCACCAACACGTTTAATTTTTTCAGATATTCCGGGAATGTATGGGATTACATTTGTTATCAGTGTTGGTTGTCTTTGTGTTTGTTGTATATTCTGTCTGTTCTCAATTTGGTGTATTGTTTTGTCAATGAAATGTTTCGGATAAGTGTTGAGTTGTAGAACATCTTTTATATGGTTCATTTCGGCATTGAAAATTTGGTGGTTCGATGATATGGATTTGGCTCTATCATGAAGTGATTTGATTATTCCTTTCTTTATACTTGTATGATGATTCGATTGAAAATTGAGGTATTCATTTCTGTGAACAACTCATACAAAAAAGAGAATGACAAGAACAAATTGATACACATAGGAAAATTCAATAAACTCATTGAAGAAAGGAATTTAAAAAAAATTGAGATTAGAACATCTTCAACAAAATTTCATGAATAGAACTGTTATAAACCTATCCTCAAGAACATTAACAGATTCTGAAAAATTAATACTGTCAAAAGGTATGAATATTTCAATCACTCCGAATCATATTCCAAAATTAGATTTGATAACAGCTATTGAACAAACTGCACAAAGACTTCCTGATGAATTTTCTAATGAATATAGAATCAGAAATAAAATAATTATTGAGAAAAAACATGAAATAACACCAAACATCACAAGAGAAGAGAAAAACACACTTAATAATCTTAAACATGATGATACAATCAAAATACTTCCAGCTGATAAAGGCAACGCTACAGTCATTATGAACAAAAATGAATATAATGATAAAATAATACAAATTATAAATGAAGGCAATTACACAAAATTGAATAGAGATCCAACAGCAAACATAGAGAGAAAGATACGAAACATAATGAAAAAACACGAAAATGAACTTACACTAACAGATAGGAAACATATATCCAGATACCATAGCAAACCCCCACATTTTTATGGACTTCCAAAAATACATAAACCAAACAATCCATTAAGACCAATCGTGAGTTCGATAGGATCTCCTTGTCAAAATTTATCACGATTTCTTTTAGATATAATAAAACCTTTATCAGGAAATAGTGAAAGTTTCATTAGAAATACTGCTCATTTCTTGGAGAAACTAAATAACATCCATCTCGATACAGATGATATTTTAGTAAGTTTCGATGTAGTGAGTTTATTTACTAATGTTCCTATAGAAAAAACTTTACAAATAGTGAAAAAGAAACTGGAAGATGATGAAAAACTCATTGAAAGAACTAAGCTGAGTGTAGAAGGCATTTTAGAATTTTTGGACCTATGTCTCAAAACAACTTACTTTCAATTAGATCATGATTTTTATCAACAAAATTTTGGTATGGCCATGGGTTCACCATTATCTCCTATTCTAAGTAATATATTCATGGAAGATTTTGAAGAGAATATTGTGAAAAAATTCAGTAAACAACCAAAGACTTGGTGGAGATATGTGGATGATATTTTCATTATTTGGCCACATAACCGTATGGAACTAGATAATTTTCTAAATTATATAAACAATATCGAACCAACAATCAAATTCACTTTAGAAATCGAATGTAATAATCAATTACCATTCTTAGATGTCCTCATTGAAAAATCAGATAACAATTTGATAACAAGTGTATATCGTAAGAATACACACACCGACAGATACCTCAATTTTCAATCGAATCATCATACAAGTATAAAGAAAGGAATAATCAAATCACTTCATGATAGAGCCAAATCCATATCATCGAACCACCAAATTTTCAATGCCGAAATGAACCATATAAAAGATGTTCTACAACTCAACACTTATCCGAAACATTTCATTGACAAAACAATACACCAAATTGAGAACAGACAGAATATACAACAAACACAAAGACAACCAACACTGATAACAAATGTTATCCCATACATTCCCGGAATATCTGAAAAAATTAAACGTGTTGGTGACAAGTTTCGAGTGAAAACAGTGTTCAAGACAGAAAATACAATGAGATCGATTTTGACTCATACAAAACCGAGAAATGAAGAACAGTCATCAAAAAATTGTATATACAGTATACCATGTGTTTGTGGAAAATATTATACCGGTGAAACCAGCAGGCCTCTATCAGTAAGGATGAAAGAGCATAAGAACAATATAAAGAGAAGATATACTGACAAGTCAAAATTAGCTGAGCATATCCTTACTGAGAATGGACAACATATGGCCGATTGGAGTAATATTAAGATTATAGGAAAAGAAGACAACAACCAAAAACGGAAAATCAAAGAGTCTGCTTGCATTCTCCTGAACGGAGACAATAATATTGCTTCTTGTTCAGTTGATATAGATAGAACTTGGCATCCACTTCTGAAACTTGAATATGAAAATGGAAAATTCGATATCAATTAATGAAAACACCTTGTAACCAGAATTCCTCCGTCTGCCAAATTGTCACTTTTCAGTGTCAAAATCGGAAACATCGAAAAAAGTTTACGAAGAAAAATATTTCAATTGTGTTGAGAACGGGAGCAGATTCGTTCCCGAAACGTCCACCAAGATAAGTAGAGGTTTTATTATTATTAAATATATTTGTATTTCCAAATTTTTTCAAAAACAAGGTGTCACTGACCAATAGAGAATTTCTCTTTTAGGTATCTAAAGGTTTAATTTCAAGCGCAGTGACATTTTGGGACAGATCCTAAATCTGTCCTTACTACAAATATATTGCAATAATTTTTAATAACTTCTACTCTATTTTTTAGAAACGAGGAGAGAAAATCCCATCAAAAGCTGAAAAATGAACCCTTTAGAAGTTCCTTCACCTAATCTGTGAACTGAATAGGCGCATTTTCTTATACTTCCTGAATGATATTTCAGCCGAACTATTACGATAAAACAGAATGGGGTCCATTTTCGGACCAAATTGCACTGTTTCCTACGGTTGCAGAGAAACCTGCGATGAGCGTCGATTTCGGATAGTCTCGTATAGCTTGATTTCCAGAGAATAACCTGCCGCAATCCACTGAAAGTTGTGACGGAATGATTCTAAATATGTTCATAGATTCCAGATTAGATTCAAAATGGATGAAACCTGCGGAGAAGTGGTATCTAGGTTCATAGTTACATGGTGGTGTTCAATTTGAAAGGAATATGACTCTCATATCTGTTACTGCACGCATACTGTTTTCTGTGAAATCGATATTTCATTTTTCACCTGTATGTTTTTCCTTATATTCCTTAGATACGGGTACTATGAATGTCAATCTAGTTGATGTCCTTTGAGTTTCTATCAGATATTACCTGACAATATAATTGATTCTCACGTCCTTTTTGTTCAATTTATTCAAACATCATATTCATACAAGTTCGATCAAGATTCTACTTGGCTTGACTGGATCAATAAGATACAGTCACAGAACACACAGAACTATGGGATCAAACTTCTAGGGGTAATTCAGTCCAACAGTAGAAAACATTTGAGTAGCTGCTGTAATTCGTCCAATTGAGTCTTGCTATCTATCCCTATCTATCTATCTATCCCTTGGGCCAGGCGGCCTTTGGCTGGTTCAGTCAACCTCTCAAGTTCTACATTATTATTATCATCACCCCGTCTTATCTTATCAGAAAGTCCAGATATGATATCTTCAAAATGAACTTGGAGTAATTTGCTGAAACTGTGAAATTTGGAAGCGTTACAGAAATTGTTATCGGACCTCTCCATACACCTACTGCTACACATGCAAAACACCAAAAATTTCCGATTTATTCATTCATAGTCGACATTCATACTCGATATATAATTTGCTGAATTGAAGTTTAACTAAGCCTCCTTCTGAATATTCAATTCAGATAACTAATGAAATACTGGAATAAATATTGATATCTACTCTGCTCTGCTGCATCTTTACAATCTCGTGAATTCGTTTCAACTTCCAATCGTTTACAATAAAACATGAGGAGCCGTCTCAAGACCCTTCTCGAATGCACTGGGCTGTAATCAGCAACGGTGGAGATCTTCACGACGAAAAATTATGATATTGTATAATATTCCTACAAAGCCTCGGCAATTGAAATTGCCATTTTCATGTGATTGTTCGATTCCTTTTCACCCCCCACCATCCTATCACGATGTAGAGAAGAATGGTTGATTAACTGATGATGTTTCGTTCGACAAAAGGCTAACAGCATTTTCCAAGGTCCGTATATACAAGGTTATCTCATTTTTTCCTGGCCAATAGCAGTCACTCATTCACCCGGAGTAGCCTGGAGATATCCAAAAGTGGCGAATTATTATTTATAAATCACACTTCGCTCAATTGTAGGTTAGAGTAATTGAAAATTGCGTTGACTTTTTCTGAGTGAGACATCCTCATTATGAAAACGATCCGAATCTGTAATTGTAAATATAAGGTTCATTTCCAGCGAATGGTATTTTCGGCGGAATGATCCTACCTTCATTGTAAGGCTAGTTTTCTCATTATATCATATTGTTGATGTCCAGTGAAATGGAAACAAGAGCAGATATCGTGAAACCGCGATTCTAGGCCGAAGCAAAACTATTGGCGAGCGCATCGAAAATGACACGAAAATACCAAATATCATGAATAATAACTACTTACACGATGATTATATGATGATTCATCCAACCGATTCTGATTTAACGAATCTGTTCCCGTTTTCAGCAGAAGAAAATGATATTTCTCCCTATAATCTTAGGGGTAGAGAGAATCCTACAGAAACTAAAAGATGAATGTATCACCTTCTCGAATATCTTATAGACACTATTTGAATTAGAAAAAACCTTCGAATAGTTCCGAATTATCGTTTCAGAAGAGATGGAAATGAAACTCAGCGCTGGACAGACATGCATGGTATATTCCTGTAGGTGAGGTGTGGGAATATACGAGAAAACCCAGTTCAGTTTTTCCAACTATTTCAAGGAGTGCTAGTGTTGATATGGGGTATGATTTGTGGTGATAATATAACCTTCTTTGAATACTCACCAATCTTCTAATTCAGATAATGTTAAGTACCGTATGGATGAACCTTCCGAAGGGAATTTTCAGAAAATATCTTGACAGATGCTAAGGAGTCAGATAACTATATCACGAGAGGAAGAGGATATCTCATGCATGATACTATAGCATACAAGCATAGCACTTAGCATTATTCAAAACCAAGGTGGAAAATCATCTGTAAGTCAAGGAGAAGGTACTATATCATTCCAGACTCCGAATTCCAAACGTCCTGAAACTATAACATTTTAGTTAGTGAATCTTTATTATTTCTACTGTGATGTTTCGTTTTTATATCTTGTATCTGTGTATTCAACCACAGTCCTCGGATCTTGACTTAAACTATACCAGTAATACTATTCATGAAGAAGTAACGGCCTAGTTAGTCCAGAAATGTTCCTGATGTATTATATTCTCAGTCAATAATGGGAGTTCAAATATCTTCCATTGATAATAATAAAGTTCATCGTCATGCTAGTATATTTAAGGCTTGAAGCGAACTTCTGCAAGGATATGATTCGAACTTTGCCCCGACTAATTGAGGATGTCTGGTTAGGACGTGCGACTGAAGGAGTATGGCATTGTTTTATTATCTCGATGCATAATATCCAGAAATTAATTATCGTAGAAAAACGAATCGGATCTGAGCACAAGTTAATGGACTTGTCGAAATCTAATCATTTGTTTTTGGATAATTTGTATTCATCTTTGGTACTGTTTAGCAGGAGAAATATGGAAAATGGAATAATTTTTATGATGTCCTTCTTTTTCAGTAGGAGTTCTGCAGTATCGCTCTAGCAATTTTCTGTACCTCTGTGTAATATTTTACACAAAAAAAGCTTCTTGAATGTTGACTTTCAACTATAAAGCAAGAGCTAGAGTAGACTTTTTGATGTTGGAAATATTTTTATTGCCAAAAAAAGAAAGCAGGATGATTTTATCATTCAGGTAGAGAAAAAAAATACTTATTTTGTTTTGTTTGGGAATATAAATATAGAATGAACAATAGTCTATTGAATTTGAATTCATTCGATTTGAAAAACACCTCTTAGTAGTTCACAGTTTGATGAAATGAATAGTCTCAGTTATTTTTTCAGGATACTTTCGTTGTTATCACACATTTTTCGACATGCAATTATGTTGATCCCGAATGATCTCAGTTCTTTTAAAGAAAAACGTCACTACGCCACTGAGATATTTTGAACTGATAATCAATTACGAATTCTTTTTTTAATTTGTGATGACAAATCTCTTGTCTGTTTTTCTCTCGACTATTATTCCATTTCTCAGGTCTACGACATTTTCGACCGGAGTGCAAAAATCTAGAGGATTCAAATCCAGCGATCGAGTAGGCCAATGTTCCGTACCTCCGCTACTCATCCAAAGATTCGAATATACTGTATCTAAATGATTACGTACATCAATGATGAAGTGAGCTGGTGCATACCAAAAAGAATGACCCAGGAGTATGTTGTCTCAGCTGTGAAAGAATTTCTTCAAGAAGAACACGTATCTCTCCCTGTAGGAAATTAAGGTAAAAGTCACCTGTTCGTCGTTGTGGAAGGAAATATGGACCGATTGAATGATCATAAAGTACCCCAAGCCGAACGTTCACAGAAAACTGATGCTGAAAATGAGCTCCCATGAGATTCCATGTGGATTTTCTTCAGCTCAGAGGAGATTGTTATGGAGAAGAATACAATGGCAAAAAACTATGCGCGGAAAAAATTTCTAGGTACTATATGTAGTAGAGCTTACTTATACGTTGAATATGAAACGGATACAATAGCTGGTTTGAGAATTTTGAATACAGTGAAGTTTCTCACATTCAATATGTTAGCAATTCTTCGAGTACTTGTTTAGGGTAACTCCTCAATCAACTCGAGAACTGTTTCTTTTAGTTGCACAGTTTGTACTTCTCAAGGACGTCCGCAATCATCCGTTTGTTTCTCAAAAATGGATCATTTTCGCGCAAACGTTGCTCAAGACGAGCAAATATTGTGTGATGTGGTATACACCCTATGTCCTGGAGAAAAGTCAGCAAACACTCGTCGAGCTTCCGATCATTTCCATTACTTCGACCATATACAGGGTGTCCTTAAAAGGTCTTTACAAAAAGCTACCACATATTCTTCAGACCAAAACAATTCGATACAAGCAAACTTACCTCATTAAAAAGTTGCTTAGTTTGGGCGCTAGACGGCTCTGAAGTTGAAATTTTCAAATCGATTTTGCTTCATAACTTTTGAACGGCTCATGAGATTTTTTTCAAATTTGGTACGTTGGCATAGACTCATCGGGCAATGAAACTCATATCATAATCATAATGAATATCATTCCATGGGCGTAGAACTTGATTTTTTCAGTAAATAAACATCTAAAACTCCTACGCCAATGGAAAAAAATTAGTTTCAATATGAAATCTAAATTATTCAACTCATTCACTACAAAAAAGGTACTCTTGACAAAAGTCGATTCCTCTCATGGTTTCGACAAAATTTTAATTTTAGTGATTTAGAGCATAATTAATAATAAAACGATTAACAGATATTTCATAAAAATTGTTCAAAATGTTCACCATTTTCACGTATACAAAGATTTATACGACGCAAAAAGTTGAAATGTACTCTTTGCATAACTTCTTCATCGCCTGTAAGATTATTCGTCGCCTGTTGGATACGTTGCCATAATTGTTCTACAGCATTCACAGGGGTCTTGTAAACCGTAGACTTGAGATAACCCCATACAAAATAATCCATCGGTGTTAAGTCTGGAGAACGTGGTGGCCAATTCACGGGTGCTGGAGCTCCATCGTGCATAAACCACATATCTACCCGATTTTGGAGTGGTAAATCTTCCAACAAATTTGGCAACGTATTTCGTAGATGTTGTAAATACATGTCTCCTGTTAATCTTTGTGGAAGTATGACAGGACCAATTATAAAATTTCCTATTATTCCAGCCCAAACGTTGATTTTGAATTCGTGTTGAAAATGGTTTATTTTAATGGAATGAGGATTTTCAATTGCATAAACGTGTTCATTATGAAAATTAGTTATTCCTCTTCTCGTGAAACAGGCTTCATCAGTGAACAAAATATTCTTTCCAATGTTCAGATTCATTTCTCTTTGCAAATTAATGAACCTACAAAACATCAGACGACTTTGTGAATCATGGATTAATAAATCTTGAACTGGCGTCTTGTGGTATGGGTATAATAATTGTTCTCTTAGTACTTCATGAACGGCATTCCTAGAAACTTCTAGTTCATTACTTATCCGTCTAGTACTCAATTCTGGATTTTCTTCAATACGGTCTAAAATTTCTACTTCGACTTCGGGAATCCTTACATAACGCTGTCTTCCATAATCACCAGTTCTAGGAGCAAAATGACCGGTCTCCCGAAGACGTCTCTCAACTGCAGCAAAGGTTGGGTGGCTTGGTACGCGACGATTTGGAAACCTAGCCGAATACACCCTCACACTCTCTCGACCATTTCCTTGACAATATCCGAATACCAATAACATATCGGTGTATTCTTCATTGGTGTATTGTACGGCCATGATAAATCAGAAAAGTCCGATATCAACAATCAACGTCAATAAAACTCGACAAATCAACACAGATGAAACTATGGAAACCAAGAATGTGAATATCACTGTTTTCGAGCAGATAATAATAGTCTTCAGAAAAAAAAACCAGTGCTACTTATTCTCAATAGAAATAACCTATGCAAAAAGTACATCTCAACTTTTTGCGTCGTATAAATCTTTGTATACGTGAAAATGGTGAACATTTTGAACAATTTTTATGAAATATCTGTTAATCGTTTTATTATTAATTATGCTCTAAATCACTAAAATTAAAATTTTGTCGAAACCATGAGAGGAATCGACTTTTGTCAAGAGTACCTTTTTTGTAGTGAATGAGTTGAATAATTTAGATTTCATATTGAAACTAATTTTTTTCCATTGGCGTAGGAGTTTTAGATGTTTATTTACTGAAAAAATCAAGTTCTACGCCCATGGAATGATATTCATTATGATTATGATATGAGTTTCATTGCCCGATGAGTCTATGCCAACGTACCAAATTTGAAAAAAATCTCATGAGCCGTTCAAAAGTTATGAAGCAAAATCGATTTGAAAATTTCAACTTCAGAGCCGTCTAGCGCCCAAACTAAGCAACTTTTTACTGAGGTAAGTTTGCTTGTATCGAATTGTTTTGGTCTGAAGAATATGTGGTAGCTTTTTGTAAAGACCTTTTAAGGACACCCTGTATAAAATGCATGTCTGACAATTCTGCATTTATATGATTTTCTATTATTTCCTCGTATCTAACATAATGTTGACAGTGGCCTGCCTACTAGATAATGAAATGAAAAATATACGTCAAATGTTTGATTTTTTTGCATCAAAATGGGGCCGTGTCAGATCAATAAATGAATAGTCAGTTTTTGAGAAAAGAAAAACACCTCGTATCTAGGAAAGCGGAGCATTTGCGGACAAATGTTATAGCGCAAACTATCATTTTTTTTATGCAGAATCACTCCTTCAAGTTTGTCGGACTTACTCACCCACACTCTGTATATACCTTATGTCCAAGATGAGGAGTATGGGTATCTCGGAAACTACAAGAGATACAGATTTGGTTGAATAGGAGAAAAGTTGCGCGATCAAAGACCCTATAAAATGACTTCCAAAAAACTTTGATATGATTTTTCGTTTTTTAGATATCAAAAAGAAACGAATTTATGTGCGATGTACATAACCACCTGAATGATTTTGAGATTCATCCACGAACCCACCCGCGTAACATTGGCGTAGCAACTGAGGGAGATTGGAATCTGGTCATTTCTCATTTTGTCGTAGATGCTTGTATATGTATGCCTCCTTAACCCTGCTTGAGTCCCAACTTTTCGGACGTTGATTCCACCCAACCATGAACTGCAATTGTCAAAAAGCTTAAAAATACAACATACCTACATGATGCGTGCGAGCAGAGATATATTTCTATGGCTGTGTTTACTTCACACACGATGTAGATGTTTCCGCATTGCCATGATGATGTAAGCCAGTTTCTGTGAAACAAAACAGTATACTATGTGGTGTTTTCGTATATGATCGCTAGAAAATATCTAATTCGATTTGGAGAGGAGTAAGTGGAATTCTTACACAGAAATAAGCAAGCTACAGGTGTAGAGACTTGCCTCGCACATTCCCGCGAACTTGTCGATGTTACTTGATTAGTTTCAGCACCGGTGCGAAAACAATCCATCAGCAGTAGAGTGAAAGAAAAACAGTGCTCCTACTATAAACTAGCAAAATGCAAACATGGATGATAGAGCATATTTCCTTCCAGAATAAATGCTTCTGTAGTTGATGCGGATAATACATACCATCCATCCAGGAGACAAGAAGAAAGGATATAATATTTCTTCTTCTCTTTCGTGAACTGTCTGTTTCACCGCAATCCTATGCATACTTACAGCGCTCTTGTCTCGAAGGTATTACAGAATTCACTTGTGTTGTGTTGTGAAACTCGATATTGGATAATCAAATCGATATGAAAATGTGTATGTCGAGGATGGTTGAATTTTATGAGCCCAAGGACGACTATAAATACTACTTCAAAGTACTGAACCGTCAATGTCGCTGAATTCTGGATTTATCGTCCGTGACGACCCGTTTGCCAATCCCTATTTTTCTTCCATGCCTATGTGTATTTAAATTATACAGTTTGCATGGAACGATAGAGGTTCCTAGTTTCAAACGTAAAAGGTACATACTCGTAAGTCGTAATTGAAATTTATATTTTCTATGTCTGTATGCAATTTTGTCTACGAATCTCTATTATATATAACAATTCATACTTGTTATTTATTTTCATGCTCCTTCTCATTGTGCACTTTTGTCTAACAATAGAATAGAATAGAAAATAAAACAATAGAATAGAAAACAATCAGAAGTTGATTTTCTTCAAGTCGCAATCAGGATTTAACCAAAAATGTTAGCAATTCGATTGAAATATGAATGAAGCAGATAAAATATCAATAAGTAAGTCGTCACTTGCGAGACGTCTCCTTTTCACAATTGTCTATTCTGCAGCTTGTAAGCCCAAACCCCCCGCATATTAAAAACATGGAATCATGAATGAACTACTTCGCTGTTTGACAAGATAATCTTGTATATAATGTATTTGTGATATATTGAAATATTCTCTCTAGAAATCACAGTAGCAAAATGCAGCAAAACTATACAACACGTTACCACAAAAACTCAAAGACCTCAGCTTGAAATATTTCAAAAAAGTCGTCCTCAGAACGAGGTAAGGATGTCTGTACTACTCTGATGACCCTCGAAATGATTTTTGGTACATGAATTATGAGGTCTCTAGTAGTTCTAACACTACTATCATCAAAACATCGCTAAGCTTATTGGATGAAAATTCTTTAAATTCACTAATTCATTTATTATTATATTCTTTGAACCTAATAAATTCACTATACAAAAATTATCAGTGAAGGTTTATAAACGTATCTAATATTCGAATCTTCTGTAGATTATAGATTTATTAGATTTAATGTGTACGTCCAAGGTTGGGTTTGAAAACAGCTTCAATAGCTGAACCCCGTCCATTCATCATACTTGTTAAACATTGCAGTTATGAACCATTGAATGCGATGAATAAAGGCATGTTATCATTTTTATTATTATTATAAAAAAGACGTAAAATTAGATCCGCTGGGTTGAGATTCTTTCAGTCTTCATGACTAAATTTTGATATTCTATGGAAGTGTTGTTGTTTGTAGATATATTGGAAACGTTTATCAAATTCATTATTCAGAAAAAAATTCTATATTTCACAGAAAAACCCAATTGTTCGCAGAAAAAGAAAGTGAAAAAAAATAGGACCATAAGCTCGTTCATGCAGCATAGCAAAATCCATTCCTTGGCAAACAACCTCGAAAAACCACCCCTATTTCTGATTTTCAGATTGCACCCCCATGTTTGTTCTGATTCAACGTTTCATGATGTATCATGATGGCTAGAATGGCATAAAAACATTATACTACATGAATTTTTCATTTTTCCATTTTTCAGCACGCGCGAGTACAGAAAGCGCTGATAATTTCCGGAGTTACGGTATTACAAGCATCAGAAATTTTCTGGGTTGAATATCTGATATTCATTGATTGAGTTTCGAAGACAACTCGTTTCGAATATCGTTTCAATTTTCCCCATAGGAATAAGTCCAGTGGCGTGAGATCTGGCGAACGTGCAGGCCATCAAACAGGTCCACTATTTCCAATCTACATGTCTAACGAATTCGATTTTCTCGATTAACTTTCTTCACACCTACATATCATGATGTATAGTTGGAAAAAGAATGAAATGGACGTTGAGTCGAACCCAAACAAACATGGGGGTGCAATTTGAAAAACAAAAGTTAGGGATTGTTTCTCGGGGGTTGTTTGCCAGGCAGTGGATTCTGCTATGCTGCATGTACGAGTTCATGGTCTCCTACGAAACGATTTTTTTTTTCTACGAATAGCTGAAATATCTGCTGGCCTAAAAGCTCTGGGACACCCGATATAACTATTGCACTCATTGGGAACTCACAACATCAATAGGTTGTGACAGCTCTGGAATTATATTCGAAGTTTTCGTTGTGAAATCATTTCGCTATTTTATATGATGAGCCGTAGAAAGAGAATAGTGTCGCACTCGAAGGGTCTACCTAGTTTTCACTTATTTGCAGTACTTTGCAGTAGAAATACTACTCGTCAAGAATGAGTACTATTCCATGCTCATTGTGTAATATACCTACTATAACATTCGATTTATTAATTTGAATAGTTGATATGCGTTGATTACATAGTTATGTCAACAAATATAGTTCGGCTCTTTTTGTATTGTTATTCAGTATTCATTGAATCACTATATTTCACGTAGGTAATCGTTCTGAAAAAGGAGTTAAGAAATTATTGTTGATGTGTGATGTTCTCGTCCCATAGCGGATATCTCAGACACGAAATGAAAGAAAATAACCCTCTACCACCAGTATCAGCAGTACCATTCAATTCCGTGTACTAACGGGACCTCCTGTATAGAAGATAATCGTTTCACAAAGGCAATAAGGAGTTATAAATATTTCACTGAACTGTTCAGTCAGAAGAGACGATAAGATACTTACTCTGTATGGGAAAAATGATATCCAATCGATGCGCCACTGGAATGGAAGGAATATAAGAGGCGGGTGAAATCTAGCGTTCCTAAGAACTTACAAAATCTGTCGGGTTCCATGCGAAAGGACATGATCACATTGTGGTCATTAAAAGTTCGAATATCATGTTCCATTGTCAATGATACGATGAAGCTTTGAATGTAACTCGATTATCAGCGATTAAAATCTCGTTATATTAATAGCCATTGATACTATCTACCACATCTACCACGAAGTTCCTGTATATGTATGGAAAGTGAAGATTTCATCAACCAAGGAAAGTTTCTGAATCTATGAAATTATCGTTTTGGCAATCAATAAGTGATTAGTACTGAGCATGATATATATCTGAGCTCAATGGCGCACCCAAGGGGGGGCAGCTGCAGCTCCCCCGCCCGAGATTTATAATAGTTACAAAAAATTTAGATTTTTACCATTGTAAAATAAGATCACCTTCCGAATGAAAATAAGGCCACTCACTGATAGGACGAATAGAGATCACTCCTTTCTACGATGACATATATAGTTCAATGAATCTGTGAGTGTAGTGTCATCGACTGAGGACTAGGTGAATAACTTTCTTCCAAATCGAATCAGAGATCCAGCAAATATTTGGGAGCTCAACTCCAAACATCTGAACAGTACTCCAGGACAGGTTAAATTTGCGCTTTGTAGTTTGTGATCCGTTGCTGGGGTGTGGAACAGAATGCCAAGTTTTCGTAAAGCAGTTCTCGCAATGAACTCTATATGATCGTCACATCAGAGAGGGAAGTCACCTAGAATTGGGCAAGAGGTCACATCCAACAAATCGTCGATGTATGGTAAAAACGAAGTTGGTGCCGAAACAGAGCTTTGTGGAACTCCAGAACCAATAGTAATTGTATCAGATGAGACCCTTTATATATCACTTTGTTGAAGACATTGTTGGGCATTCCATATTCTTCAGAAGAACATGTGTAGGAGACGGATATTCTCAACCTTAAAACTCTTGAGGAAGGAAATAGGCGAGTATTTGGATTTGGTAGTAGTCCAATAATTAGTATATCCATATTCAAGAAGCATTTTGTTCCTAACATAGAATTTGGCATTCAGGTCCCAAACATCAGCTCTTAGATTTCATCCAGAGGAGACTGAATTGATAAATAAGAAATAAAAAAGTGGAATTCTATGAAGAAGGAACCTCCACGCAGTCAATTGTATCACAAGTATGTACTAATCTGTAGCAAGAACAAGGAGGGAGGGCATGAAGTCATATCGTATCGAAATCGTATCCCAACTTTTCAACCTAGTTTTCAAAATCGGAAATAAATATTGAGATCGACTGGTTCGTCTTCCTCAAAGATATGATATTATATAGATATCTACTAGAATGGAATGATATTCTGATTTTTTTTAATCTATTAGTACAGTCATAGGCTGAACAGGTTTCAAAATTCTTCCTTGTGTTGATGTGCTGAACCGTCTGAATGAACTAGGATCATCCACCAATTTTCAATACTCAAGTTCCAATATTCGAACAACAAGTGTAGGTCGTATTTCTCAATACAATAGCATGACAATGCCAACAGTCATGTGAATTTTCATCGCTGCGTCTTTCTCTTATGATCGTTCCAATTCCTGTCTCTCAACTCGATCTACTAGATATATAATATATCTTTGATCTTCCGTCTTCTTCGTTTAGTTGATTCGTTCGGTCGCTGCTGCTTCCTCCCCTCCACCACACCTCGAGCGGCGAGATTCTATTTGTCAGAGGCTAGTTTCCTCTGGATGTTGCCAAGTCGCGAATTTTTCGCTCATTTTAATTACCTTAGAGTAGCAGCAATTCTCAAATTTTGTAAATCCGTGACGTGAAACATTTACTTGATATCAGGAAATAAAAACGATGAAATGACCAAATATAGTGATTCCTGTGTGTATATATATATATCTTAAACCAGTGTTTCGAACATTGTATGGAAATTCGTGAGAAGGCTCAGCCCTTGTTGTCTCCTCTCATGAGCCGCCACTGACATTATCAGGCTGTTGATCTGCCGAACTCTATTCATCAATAAAAGGACAAAGTTGTGGAATTCTGTGCCTACAGAAGTGTTTCCTGACGGTTACGACCTCCAAACTGTCAAGAATAGTTCCAATACCTTCCTCCTTTCCCAACATTCCACCCCTAGCTAGCACAATGTTCCTCGAATATTCTAGGTTTTCCATTCGTGTTGAGACAAGACAAAAAAAAATGTCACGTGTTCATTCGACCCCTCTCCACTGAGAAATTCAATCCTGAGTGCTTCCTTGCCTGAGCTACTCTCCAATCAATAAGGACAGTTCTCTAATTTAGTGACTGAATAAATCGATATTTCGATACATATCAGTACCGAAACATATCGATGTCGATATCACGTTTTCAATATCTCACACCCTTATCGCAAACTAACGCGTTTATCAATATATTATTATTATTATCATTTATAATATTTCTCACGAATATACTGTTGATACTGTGAATGAAATACCTACTAGGAAACAATTAGGTATATAGAGAAAATGAAGCCACAATATTTCATCATTCTGAGAAGTTTGACGTTCTTGATTCAATTATTAATGGACTTCATCGAGTTCCTGTGGAGAACTTTGTTGTGGAAAAGATAAATTATTGAACCTAGCTCTTAGCCACCTTGACAACTGATGAGTAGAAGATTTGATGCCGTATACAATAGACCTCACCGTTCCGTCAGGTTCATGAATTTTCATTCATCAATCTATTCATGAATCATGTGAAAATAATATTTTCTCACGAGATCGACAAGAATAGAATGATTAGCCTGCCTATACCGGAACGTGGAAAAGTACTCCGAGGGAATTAGGATAATTATTCATGATAATCACCTCTCTCAGCCTCAATACTATGAAAGATACCGCTGATTTCCAGTCTATGCAGTTATCGATTGATTTTTCAATTGCCTTCCTCAAACCCCGATGAGACATCGTGTGAGCCATCGGTGGAATGTTGGGTTAGAAGGAAGCTATTGGTAATTTTCTCGGCTCTGGAGGTCGCAAGCATCAGAAAATACTTCACTCGGCTGTTTGCCGTTCTATCGATGACTGATGTTTGCACAGGTCTCGAGCCTGACAATGGTGGTCAGGGTGGCCAGTCTGATCTCGTCTTGTTCACTCGTGTTGAAATAATAGAAGAGCTTCCTGAGATGGATAGAGGAGAATGGAGAGATTGCCTAGCTTTCTAATATTTTGGATAAGTCGATGAATTTGTGAGTGAAGTATCACCAAGAAGGCGGATAGCTCTCTTTTGAATAGAAGTTTGGAGCTGTGGCGTATGTTTGGGTGGTAACCTACAAACATTATCAATAGTACTTACTCCAGGATAGGTCAAATTTGCGCTTCGTAGATTATGAGCTGCTGGGGTTGCGAAGCAATTGAAAATAGATATAGGAAAGCCCGTTGGAAGTTATCATGGAATTTCTTCAGGAGTTCGAAAATGGATAAATATAATACTGGGTGTTCCATTGGCAATAAGGAAGTTGATAGTGACATCCGGTATAACCGAAAGTCTTATGAACTTGAGAATATTTCGAAATGATAGAGAATGCTGAATAAACCTGAAGTCCGAAAATTCAGAATTCAGATTTTTTTCCAAAACAAGAAACCCTCTAACGAACGTCTACCCGGAGAAACCCTGTATACTATACTGGGTGTAACATATAGTACCCACGTTGAAATATTCAAGGTACATATTCCTGAGACAATTTCGAGCGGAAAAGTCTATATGAATTTATGTCCGGAAATGCTTAGTTTCGGAGATACAGGGTTTTTTTTATCTGTGAACAACACGAAAGGGAAACCTATCACGTTCGAGGAACATCGTGTTAGCCAGTGGTGGAATTTTGGGAAAGAAGGAAGGTGTTGGAATTTTTCTTGAAAGTTTGGAGGTTGTAAGCATCAGGAAAGACTTCACTAGGCCAAGAATTCCACAACTTTGCCGTTCTATTGATGAATGATGCTTGGTATAGTGATGTTCGAGCCAGACAGTGTAGAGGTGACCAGCTTGAGCTCGTCTGGTTTGTCTACTAGGAATCGCGCGTGGTGGCATAATAGATGATATTTCCGTTGAGCACCGACCGTGAAAGTACCTATAAAAAAGGCAAAGATCGCCGACCTTTCTACGATGATCTAGAGAGGTCAATGATTTGGTGAGTGTTGTGTCATCGACTAGGCGAATAGCTCTCTTCTGAATCTAAGAGCTTAAGCGTATGTTTGGGGGCTGAGCTTCAAACATGTGAACATGTTGAAGTTTAATTTTTTTGGTCGCTTTTTAAACATAACATTATTCATTTCATTTTTGACAATGAACTCTTGGTACTTTTAATGAATGAACTTCATTCCCACACCTTTTCCAAGTGAAAAAGGTACACTTCTTCAAAAACGCTGGATGTGATCGTTTTCGAGATATTTACAATTTTCTATATCGAGGCATGTCACTTAGCTCCTAGGTCGCTAAGTGAAGTTGCAAAAACTAAGTATGTGGTAGGTCTCGTCAAAATGAACTAGCTTCCCATGGAATGTTCATTAGAAAATTATTTGTTGTTGAGATACAGATACAGGTTGAAATTTTCCAAAACATGGTTGGTTTTCGTCATAAGTTATTTGCGACCGCTTTCATTTTCATCAAACTTCATTCTCAGTATACCTGTACAGACTACTTTTGAACTGAGCATTATCAAACTTCTTAACCAATTCATATCAAAAAAAATTGTCAGGTTCAATTATTCAATTAGGAAGTGCTAAATCTCGGAGTTTGTGAAAAAAAAATACGGAATCATACGATGGTAAAATATAAGAATCAAACGAAACGACTATAACAACAAAAGTGACGACCCCCAACAGTAATACAAGCTTCTGCTCTCCTCATCAAAGAATTCTGCACCCGTTGAAAAAGGCCGGGAGTGTTTCTTATCGTTCGCAGCAAGCCATGATGCGATCCCTTAACATTTCCTCGTTTCCAATGGGGCTATCATAAATGAGCGATTTTAGGTGTCCCCAAAAAGAGAAATCGACGGGATTGAGGTCCGGTGACCTCGGGGGCCAATGCTGAGTGCCTCCTCTTCCTATCCATCGTTGCGGATATGCTACGTCTAAGAAATTTCTTGCTATCAGACTAAAATGAGCAGGGGCTCCATCGTTCATCAACCAAGAGTGGTATCGGCGACCAATGGGAACATTTTCCAAATGTCGTGCGAATAACTTATTCTTTGCAAAAGTTATTTTTGAAAAGCGAACGAAAAAATTGAAGATCAACACCCTGTATCTTCTAAACGAAGCATTTCGGGACACAAGTTTATATAGACTTTTCTTCTTAAAATTGTCTCAGGAATACGTCACTTGAATATTTCAACGTACTTATGTTATACCCTGTACATATAGTATAGATGAGTGACCCACCCTTATAACATCAAAAACTCAGGAATCCATGTTCGACCAAATCATTCAGTATGATTTTTATGTGCTGGAGAAACTGGATACTATAAAAATTCAATCGACCAGTCCAGTTTCATGGAAGTACTCTTGGCAATTGGTATCGGTTCTGATCATATAATGAATTTACTTTGATCGATAATGACACTAATTTCAGGGAAAGCTTCCATCATGAAATGAAAAAAATATTATCGTTCGATTTGGAGTGATAATCATCCACTTGAACATGTGATTCACATACCTACTCAATAAGTGAAATCTCCAACCTAGTCATACGTAATGGTTATGGAAATAGCATCAGATTCAACAGATTCATTGATTGAATGAAATGAAATTGTATTTATAGCTGATAAATAATGATAGGTAATCTGTATCGGGCTATGGAATCTTTAATGTAACGTCAACAAAACGTTTAACGATTGAACATTGATAATCTGTGTATCGTTATAAATTTCTTCTAATCTCAATTGTATATTGCTTGATTGATTACTTCACACTTCTTGAGATGGATAACTATAGGTTATTCCCATCAAAGTATTATTCAATACATTATTCATATCCATTCTCTGTGACATATGAAACCTAGCCCTGTACTTATCAACCGGTACCATATCGTAACAAGTACTCGCTCCCAAAAGTTAATGGATATGATGAGTTTTAATCCGTAACATGAATCATTGTCAATCTGAAGTATCAGCACACAGCAAAAATACAGCATAGATAATAAGTGATCTCAGTCGAAGAAACTTCGTCTTCTTTGCGGTATGGACATCCCCTCTTGTTGTACAAACTACCATCATGAGTCTTTGAATACATGAAGATATTGCGAAGAATACTAATTCAGATGGGGAATTTCGATTCGATTTGGGGATTGATTTTACTACTTATCAAACTATACAGGAGTGATGAGTCATTTTGCCATAAATCTATCACCAACTTCAACAGACTGAGACAAAATGGAATCCACTAAAATAATAGTTGTACATTCCAGGAGACATCGTAATATTGATGAATATAAAATATATAGGGTGTCCCTGAAAGATACTGACAAACTTTAAGTGGTGATAAAGAATATTTTTGTTTATATAAACATATGTTCGCAAATGAGCCGTTTGGGCTGAAGAGCAAAAAACTATTCACATCATTCTCAAATGATCGAAGTTTTTCAATCGGTTTTTTATTTAGTTCACCACGATCTGCAAAAAGTATTTCCTTAATATCATGAGCATTTCCGAAATTCCCGCCTTGGGCTCATCGTGAAATTCAATATTTGTGATTTGTTGCCGTTATAATATTGAAAAAAATGCTTGTTTTGATGTCCCTTTTTTCTCAAGTTTGTCGGTATCTTCGGGGCACCCTGTATCGAATACAATGAGACTGACTGACGGAGGAACTGTTCTAAAAACTATCACTAAAATTAGCTACATTCATCTGAATTTTCTTCACGGAAAAACCAAACTCACTTCCATACCAGAATGCTTCGTATAACCGCTAGAGGATATCCACTGACAGATTGATATTTGAATGTAATACTATATATTTTTCTTCCATTTATTCAAGTACTCTAAGAGATAACAAGATCCATAATGAGAATAACATGTAAGATTGTATGAGTGACATGCATGTCCTAATATTATTAACTATAACTATTGTAATAACTATTGTAGTCACAGGAAAATATCAATTTATAAATCATAGGTTCTCTAGGAGGAGTTTTTTCATGTTTCTATTGAAACTGTCAATAGACGGACTGTTTTCTATATGTTAGGAAGTTCTGTATGAACCATTGTAGAGCTTGAAATGTAGTCCTTTTTTCCGAACATTAGATGCACTTGGTAGTACGTGGAAATGTTGATTTGTACACGTGTTGTAATGATGTATGTTACAATTTTGAGTTAGTTTGACTTCTGTTTCAGTCTGGTTGTTTTTGATTCGATGAATAATTCTTACACTATCTAGTTTAACTATATCAATATCAAAATTTTAGATCTTTGTAAAGAATTGTTGTGTTTGTCGTATATGAAACATTGAATGAAGTTCTAACTATTTTATCCTGGGATATTTGTAGTCTATCAATATCTTGTTGTCTTGCTTGTCCCCAAAAAGCAGCTAATTAAATCAGATGTGAATACACATTCGAATAGTAAATTTGGAATTTTTTGTTGAACTTCATGGCACTGTGTTTTAGGTGATAACATGAATAGCTCAGTTTCGTGCATAGTTCAGGGATATGTTTTCAAATGTTTGATTTATTGTCTTGGATCGAATTCAGATATTTGGCACTTTCAACTTCATATATTTTTTCATTATTTATGTTTGATTGGGAGTTATTGTTTCCTGCATCCTATCAAAGATCATGTAGTTGCCTTTAGTTTGGTTACAGAGAATATTGTTTTTTGCTGTCCATCCACTTATACAATCAGGATCCTCTTGAGTTAGCAAAAACTGAATCACATTTTTTTCCACTTTCCAATGCACATCATCCAGAAGTTGGCTCTGATATAATCGAGAGTTCGAGCAGCTGAAATAGGTAGTCGATTTTGAATGCACACCAGTGAAGAAGTATAGGAATAACTCCAAGAATGCACTGTTCTGTGCCCTGAATTTAAATTTCTTGCACATTATGCTCTCTTCGCACGAATTAAATTCAAGGCATTTGTCAATTAGTGGCTCGCAGTCTTGTAGCCACTGAACTGGAATAGCATACTTCTTGACTTCTCTTGAACTCAACAGAATTCATTTAGGAGTGCTATCGGATTTCTGTTGAGCTATGATGCACGAATCGCAGACCCAAAGTTAGTGAACGATAAGTGACGTGACGATCATTCATGAACAATGAGCCCTAATAGGTCTCAACAGTTTGTTAAGAATGAAATTCAACCAAAAAGGGCTATTTACGACTGTAATCTGTTGCTTGGTGAACCAGACTTAGTATCACGAAGTTGCTAGCGTATCTAGCAACTAGTTCAAGCCGATCAAATAAGATCGAAACAGCCATCAGTTCCTATGAACAACACTTGTCATTTTTTTTTTCATAGAATTATACATATACACATAGTCATTGACCTAATCAGATTCCCGAGGTGAATTTGTTAGTGTTGATGGTTATGAATACCTCCATCTCTCATATAAGTCATACATCATCATCATAATTTGGGTCCAGAATTGTCAAATCTAGTCCCTATAGAAATCAATAGAGTCATTCCTAATGAACATAAAATGAAATCAAAACGGAAAGAATCAAAATTGAAACATACTTAAAACCATATACGAACTCGAATGAAAAAAAGAAATACAATATACAACGAACATAACTCTATTTTTTCCTTCCTTACTTTGTTCTCTTCCTTCTCATTACTCACCACTCAGTATGTAAATAATCAATGCAATCCAGGTTAATGAGTGCAACACAAGCATTGTTCAGCTCAGCCTGGACTCACAATTTCTAGTTTTGATTAGTTTTTTTTTTATTTTCTAGTTTCTCAAGTTATCAAGCTCTAGTGTTGATTTCATACTGTAGATTATGCTTGCCTGAATATGAATATCATATCATATCAAATCCTTTATTTTGAGGCTTACACCTTGGATTCTGTCACTTATGATGCAGTTTGGCAACACTGGGAGATCATTTGAAAGAGTCTTCTTCAGTCTATGCTTTTGAAAAGGCAGTGGCTCATCTTGGCGATTTCAATTCAAGAAAAATTCATGTTCGGATTGATCTGGAATGCTTATAGGTCTATCATTTTTTTATCTGCATTCTTGAGTATCTAGTATATGGTTTGCCAACAGCAGACCTACTGAGGTCTAGACGGGGAAACGAGAAGGTAGCAAGAGGCATTCCGGAGAGTGCCGGAACTGATTTACAGTGCATCGATCTTTGGATTGGCTATTGCACTGAAGATTGAATTTTACTTCCAAAAATGAAAAAAAAAACCGTTTCGATAGAATGGAGAGAGGCAATTAAGTAGTGGCAATTGTCTCCACAGCCATAGCCAATCCAGAAGCTTTATAATTGACACTCTGCAATATTTCCTAAGCTGTGCCATATGTTTTCATTAAATCGCATAAAACTACGATAAACATTTTGAAATTTCACTCACAAGAGCGATTCCACTCTAGGCAATATATTTTCAGCAACATATTTTCGCTTCACGTTTTCACACGGGGATAAAGCGATAAAATATATTGCACGCGAAATATGGGGACTAATTTCCACACGAAATATGATTATAGTGCAATGAATGGTACACAGTAGTCGCCGAAACATCACCAATTCTTGTTTAATGTTCCAGATATAGAACTACATGATTGGTTTCAAGATTCGATTTTCAGTAATCAATCCATTGTATCTTCTAGTTTTCAATAGTATCAGAAGAAGATGTATTCTGAAATCAGGTGCTTTTTTCATTGTCCACATTTACAAAAGAATTGAGCTAATTCAGTTCAGCTCTGAGGTACAGGGTTTTTCAGTATAATTTTGCACCCTACCTAGAAGGTTCATTTCGAGAGTTATCAAAAAATAGTGATAGCATAAGTTTTATATTTCCTTCAGGATTATCAGATTCTGTACTTCACTGCATTGGGCACAGGAAGTACAGAATAGAAAACCTATGATGTTTGAGAAACATCGTGTCAGCTAGAGGTGGAATGTTGGGAGGAAAGAGAAGGTATTGGTTTTTTTTTGGGAATTTGGAGGTCGTACGCATCAGGAAATACTTGGCTAGGCAGATAATTCAACAATTTCAACGTTCTATTATGCTTGGTGGAGCGGAGTTCGACACGTCTCGAGCCTGACAATGGATGATATTTCCTTTGAGCACCGACCATGGAAATATCTATGATGGCGGGGGAGATCGCCCACCTTTTTGGGATGTTCTAGGGAAGTCATTGAATTCGGGAGTGTTGTGTCACCGACTAGGCGATTGAGCTGTCTTTTTGACAGAATCTAAGAGCTCCAGTCTATGTTTGGGAGCTGTACTCGAAACACGTGGAAACTGTGCGCTTTGTACATCGTTAGCAGTTGTTTTTGGGATCAAATTTCTTCTTTGCATGGAATAGGAAGCCAAATGCTCTTGAAGAAATTCTCGCAATGGACCTCACATGATCGTCTCATTAGAGAGCGCTGTTTGTGAACAAGGGGAACAACGGCTTCGAATGCAGGTCTGAACTCTGCTCCAGATACAAGAAAAATCAATATATTGCTGGATTCGATCCGAAACGATGCTATTGAAGTCAAAGATACTCTCCATTTTGGAAATGGAGAGGACAAAGATGAATTTAGTATCATTCTGGAGAAGTTTGGAGAATATTTTGCTCCGAAGAGAAACACAACAATTGAAAGCTTCAATTGAACAACATGAAGGTGAGTCCTTCGAATCATTTCAACTGAGCTCAAAATCAAAGGCTGCAACTTATGAATTCCAATCCAAGAGAGAATAAGAGATGGAATTGTAAGCGGAAATTTTGACACAAGTACTCAGGAAATGTTGTTGAAGAAAAATTGACAGAAGCGATAGATATCTGTTATCCAAGAACTCGGTGAAAAGCAGTCCAGAGTCTTACAAGAGTATCAACTTAGAAGTTTTGGTGACTAAATTTGAGTCTCTTAGGGTTATCTGGTTGTATAAAATTAAATATTCTCAAGAGAATCGACAGTATACAAATCTGAACTGAAAAAGAAAAGGTTATTCCTAATAAACTATTTCCATATTCATTCTTGCAGAAGTGTTCCATTTTCTCTGCAGCCAAAGTTGAGAGAACCACTAGATGAGCTCGGAAATATTGGGGTTATAATCAACTACTGATTGCTACTGATTCTGCTACTGATTGGGTGGAGAGTTTGGTTATTGTTGAAGAAAAAGTGGTCCACTCAGACTTCGTTCAGATTCAAAGGACCTCAATAGGGCTATCAGAAAGCAGCATTTTTTGATACCTACTCAGGAGGACATGATAGAAGTTATGAATGGTGAGAAGTTCTTCTCTGTCATTCTGGATTTTTGACGAATACAATCAGATAAGTCTAGTTCAGATTTATGTTCAATACTCCTTTAGAAGATACAAGTTCTTGGAATGCCATTTGGAATCAAATCAGCTCCAAAGTTATGAAATTCTGCATGTCTGAAAAGTATTTTTCTTCCTGATAACAACGATGTATCACGTGATATGATCATTTGATCAAGCTGTGGAGACGTATAAGTAGCCAAATCTGGATAGTTCCATTACAAGTCCATACAAAGCATCCACTAATTATTCAGCATTCAAGGTAGGACCCTGCGCATGAATATTCTTGACGTTCTTACAATCAGAACGGTATAGATATTTTTCGGATCGCGTGGTTGAAATAAGATAATACATTTGATTTTTGTATAAATTTGAGACTACCTAATTATATTGCTGGAGCCTTGATTTTCATTTCGTGAACCATCTACTCTCTCATATCAGGAGAGAATATCCCTTAGAGAGCTGGTTATCCCTTAGAGAGCTGGAAGGACTTGGTGGAGAATATGGAAGCATTGTCGCTCATTCAGTAAATACCCAGAAAAGAAATAAACGAATAGTATATACATATATTTCTGAGTGTATTTTTCACGAGGATATCGATCCATTCTATGAATTGTTGAGGAGACTCAGCTTCCGTTGCCTTCTCTCTGGTGCCACCACTGCACACAACATCACAAAACCGGAAGATGATAACGAACGAAGTGCTACAACATGCGGGGGAAAGGAAAGTGTGGAAAGGGAATAGATTTGTATGAGTTTCTGGAATTGTCCCTAAAACTAATTGCGTGTCGTAACGATATCGATCTAATGTCATCATAGCTATTGTTGCATCGCGTGAATATTAAAAATACTGATTTAGAAGTATATGTTTCCAATAATAAATAATGAAAATGGAAATAATTGTCATTGAAAATCTTTCGGGAATGAAAGAAATATATATCGCGAAATTCCTAAACTGACTTTTTTTCTATGGCTATGAAGTAGAACTGATCATTCTCAACTGTTTTTGATGAAACAATGAGGTCATTGTATTGAATATATAATAAATCTCACATCTCACCGAGCTTCTCCCATGGAATGTCAAATTGAAAAGCAATGAATACTACAGATGACAGCTCTGTTCAATTAGCGTCGAACAATCAAGGTGATAAGCAGCGAAGTGATTCAAAATATACCCGTGCTTCACGACACTTTTTTGAAACGATTTATTCCTGTTTGTCATTAGGGGTGGTTATTATTTACGAGAAGAGATGTGAAATAGCTATACTCTCAAAGGGCACCGCTTTTGACAACTTACCGAGCGGTGGATTTGAAAATGTTATGGGAATTAGGGATGTAGATCAATATTGTCTGCCATTCATGGTTAAAATGGATTCAGACAAAAAAGGAAACGGAAGGTGAATGGCTGAAATGTTTCTAAGATCGGACAAGTGTCATATACATATCATTCCTACAATTTTTGACATGATTAAATGAATGGCAGAAAATCTCTAATGTTATGAAGAATCCAGAAAAAAAAGTTTCGAATATTCATAAAAGAATATTCTTTCGAATATTCTTGAAAGAATATTCGTTCAAATATTTTTGAAGCCGTATTCTTTCAAGAATGTGAAAATGGTGAATTCAAGGTGAATTGAGGAAAAAAGCACTATTTCTATCTGAGAACTGTTACTTTTTAGTGTCGAAAATCAGAAATCAGATTCGGAAGCAGATTCGTTCCCTTAACGTCCACTACATTAAGATTTGTAGGAGTCCTGATATTCATTTGATATATTTGTCTCACAAATATTTTTCAAAGAACAAGGTGTCACTGACAGATTGGGAATTTCTTTTTTAGATATCTGAAGGTTGAATTCCAAGCGCAGTGACATTTTGGGGCAGATCATATATATGTCCTTACTATCAATTTATTCAGGTAGATATTATAATTTCAATTGTCATTATTTTGAATTGTCATTATTTGAATCCATTTGTGCTGTTGATTCTTCTTGATCGTCCAAGTTTACATGATCCTCAACCAGATAATTATAAAACTCATTCCATTCCAGTCTTCCACCATTCTATACCGATAACGAGACCGCTGGTCGAATAGATATAATGTAGATCCCTTTTACTGAATGATAATATATCCTGTCTTGTATTTGGGGGACACAATGGGAATTTTTTTTTATATTAATTTTGAATTTATATTTTTTTAGATTTGCATATTGCTAGTTGAGTCGCTTGGGTCATGTGACAAGGGTCCAGTTTTTTTGTATTATGGTATTTTTGAAACCACTTATCCGATTATCCTGTTCAGTAGCAGATTTTGTATTCGAAGGTATTTTTGGATGGGTGATGTATGTTCACAAGAATATATGTAACAATGCCTTATAACGAGTGTTGGTGGCCTAATGAAATGGGGTTGTTTGAAAATATTTCAATTTTACTTTCCTAAGGTTTGGCAACATATAGTTCTGCAGTAACTTAATATAAATTTTCAACACCAACGAATATACCAAGCTGTATGACATCAAAAGATGTTTCTAGATAGAATGTCTCTGATGTTGTGAGATTTATGCATTATATTCTGAATCCTTTCGAAAGTGAGTCTATTTGAACATGATACCTGGATATTTGATAACTTTCATTACTCTCTCTAGAGATATGCAGTTACATACAGTAGAATCACGTTTGAAACTGTGCAGTTTATCATTCAAAGAAGGCTGATTTATTTTCGTAAGAGATGTGAAGGAGTATTGAAGGAGATCTGTGTAGGAGAGATGTTTCACTAATGTTCATGTTCAAAATTCAACCATAAATTTTGATAGATTCCCAAGTTTCACCAGTAAAACCGATTGCCGATTCTCTATTTTTCTCTCATTCCTTGTGTGGGATTTTCTCTCCTCGTTTCTAAGAAAGAAATAGAAGTTATCGAGGATTATTTCAATATATTTCTAGTAAGGATAGATTTTGTGATCTGCCCCAAAACGTCACTGCGCTTGAAATTGAACCTTCAGACACCTGAAAAGGAAATTCTCTATTTGTCAGTGATAACTTGTATTTTTGAAAGAAATTGGGAATACAAATATATTTTTGATGAAGACAAAACATCTACTCATCCAAGATAAACACAAGGTGTCACTGACAAATAGAGGATTTCTCTTTTGAGTATCTAAAGGTTTAATTTCAAGCGCAGTGGCATTTTGGGGCAGATAACAAATCTGTCCTTACTATGATTTCTAATAACGAGGAGATAATATGAATCTACTACTTCCTCGAATAACTTACCGACAGTATTTAATACTGTGTACGTATATTCAGAACTTCAAACCTTCGGGAACTGAAGATTCATCTCGGTGGCTGTGGAGAGGTGAGTGGTGACAAATTCATGGAGCTTCTCAAGATATATCACTCTTGGGATTGCCATCTGAACTTTCCAGGAAGGAATTCATTAATTTTCAATCCTTCATGACATAAGGGATACAAAACAGGCTAGAGTCCAGAACAATATTGCGACTCAAAAATGAATATGGAATTATAACCTAGCTAACGTGACAAAAATATAACAAAAGTGAGAAAGGGGAAATGAATACCGCAAATCTCAATACCATTTGTATAGGTGTTTTTCATTTTCGTATCAAATGAATGCAAGCTATTAGGATATCTAATTATAAGACTTTGTGATTTCGAATAGCATTCTGTTGATAAAGGAACTTTTGTCAAGATTTGTTCTACTAAGTGGTGGGACTCGAAAATATATAATAATGATTTTTATGAGAATGTATATTGCTTCCCATTATTTTATCATGGATCACTCGCTTATTCCCTATGAATATCTAGTGATTGAAGTGTTGCTGTAGTAGATTAGAACTTCAATATCGTATGTGCCATTCAGGAATATGAAGAATCTGTTCTGAATTGTTTCTGATCTATATTTATGACTTCGATATTGAGAAGACCATATCATGGAAGTTAAATTAAGTTCACTTTTCAGGAAAGCAAAGTTTCAATTGAATTCATATTTGGTGGAATTTCGTATGAAGGTTGAGTGCATTCTTCTGAGCTCATAGTGATAGTTCATTTTTCTGACAGTAGCTGGAGCAACGCTTCAAATATTTTTGAAGTAAAAAAAAACATTCCAAGTTATTGGCATACAGCAAAAATTTCGGGTTACCGATGTTGCAGTTGATGTCATTGATAAATAATGAGAGGTAAGGGTCCAAGCTCTCAAAAATTGGAGCTGCCTTGTGTTCGCTTACTTTAACGATATCATGTCCCTTGTATGAATATGATACCAGCTAACGTGAGAATTCCCGGTGCACACCAATTGCGAACAGTTGGAAGATTAAAATTTTCAATATGATCCATTTTATCGAACGCTCTTCTGAAATCTGTGTAGACAGGGTCAACCTGTGTGAGGGAATCAAGAGCTTTCAGAATGTATCCTGTATAACAGACTAGATTGGTTTCTATAGATCTATTTAGACGGAAGCCGTGCTGTTCCGAAATAATTCGTGGTTTCACCGCACTGAGAGAGACCTTGTGAACAGGACACTCATGGACTCCACTAATAGGTCTATAAACACCAACAGAAGACTTATCCCCATTCTTGTGAATTGATACTACATTTGCTATTCTCCATCTAGTGGGAAAACACATTCCTGGAAGGAGTTGATTTGGTGAAGGGATCGAGGTTCGCTTATATCCTATTTTAGTTTCCAACCATGCCTCAGAACAGGGATGAGCATTTCTTGCGATGTTTTTTCCCAGATATTCACAATGACAACCTATTAATTCGACACACCGTATTGCTTTGTGTGGAAACGTGAATTTGAATCCTCTTGCTTCAAAATTATGACAATGATATTATTTGAACGAGACTCGGAGAGTCATCTCTTCAACTCTTATATCCACTGATTCAGAGATCAGCCTATAAGGGAATATGTTTTAAAGCTTACATAAGCCTATTATCTGCGGAATATCCGTGAAAGTTCTAAAATAAGCGTTATTGGGGCGGATAAAACGAAGTTTGGTTTACTTAAATGTAGAGATTGAAATCAATCTAGTAGACAAAAATATTTCAGTGGAGAAAAATATTGATCCCTTCCAAATTTATTCAAATGTACGGATGAGAATAGTGATTAGTAATCATATTCAAATAACGGGGAATGATTCATCAAGATAAGTAACTATCGTAATATTGGGATTATTGGGGAATGCAGCAAAGTGTAGAAGCGTACAGCAAACTTCAGTCATTCTTAAGAAAATATTCATTAGAATTTATTTCAACAGATGAATAGTTTGGTACCTAATCCTCTGAGGAGATGTAGAGACTAACAGGAAAAAACATATTCCTTCAGAATATGATTTTCCAATATTTTTCATTTCACATAATTTCATTGATTTCTGTTATGTCATGACGTTTTTCACAATGATGTCATACTTATTCGAAATGGATGTGAACATTCTCAACTGAGGTATGAGTTTCCTCCATATAATTCTCCTACTGAGTGAAACTTCACCATATGTTTTTTCCTGATGATGGAATAAATGATTCCGAAAGCTTGGAATAACTCGAAAGAGTTATTCCAAGAAAGACTTTTCACTTTGCTGCATTCCCCAATATTCCCTAGTTTTATAGTTATTATATATATATATATATATATATATATATATATGAATGTGTGTTTTTTCTGAGCATTTGACCAGATTGGAGCTCTCATTGGTGTATAATAACAGAAGATATGATATTAAATATACTCTACCAAATCGAGCTCAGAGAGCTGACTGTTGGCTCATTATTGTATCGGAAAATACGACATTTTCAGTATTGGAAATGAGACTGAGTTCAACTTGTTTGAATATTGAAAATTGGTAAATATTCATAGTTGGTTCAGCGGGTTCAGCCCATCAAGTCAACGAAGGATTTTGAAACTTTGTTCGAGATGGTATTGTCCTGTTCAGCCTACTTCAGCTGTACTCATAGATTCAGAAAATGGTGCCCCAAACTCCAACATATATACAGTGTGATTCACCTGAGACTGCAGATATTCATTCAGTGGGTGTCACCACAAAATGAGGAACGAATGAAGGTGAAACTAAAAAGAAACTTATAATTATTGAGCAATGTCCATGGCTGGCAGCATTGGCTGGATATGGAGGGAACAATATATGACGTGTTCTTCAAAATAACAAAGTCACTCGCTTAGCGAGAGTGATACCTTTCCCATAGAGGATTAACTAGCACGTCAGAACACGTCAGACGTTGTCATCTGTCGGCGTTTCTCAAGAACAATGGATTTCTAAAGTTTGCCCATTCTTGTATGTTATTATCTACCTTCAACATCCTTCTAGTATAGGCTCGTGATATATGTTTTCAAGTTTATTGCAAAAATCAAGACGGAATGAAATGAAATCATGTGGTTACCGAAATTTGCTACAATACAATCACAAACTTAAATCTGGTGCAAAACGTAATGAAATGTAAAACACTGATAAGTACCATGAATGCCAATGAAGTAGATGTTGAAAATGATCGATATAGAATGGCCAGCGCGATGACCTGATCTCACATCATTTTTCACCTCTCAAACGATATATCACAAGCACCCACAAGCCTATACTTCCCATTTGAAAAATTCGGGGTTGTAACCTGTTATTCGGAGGGGGTTAAAGGTAGGGATCGCATTTTGTCGTTGAGGAATGCCAGTTTATGATTGAAATTTGAAGTGTTTCGGGATTTTCTATAAATATGTATAGTAACCAAAATAATGAATCCATTTCACTTGGCTATCACACCCTATATGTAGGTAGGTACTTGACTTCTGAATCGTGCTAGATACTTCTCGAGCTGTGACCGCCCAATCAATTCCACGTTTCACATTTCAAGTTTCTATCACTGTATTCCCGCTATCTTCAAACCTATAGATTATCTAGTTGTGAACCTGATTGATGGACATTCTAGTTTCTTGAATCATTCTCTCATCTAGTCATGCCCGGAGTGATGTATGATGTATTTTATTTCGAATTCTTCTGTTTAATCATTCTGGACACATGGAATTGATTTTAGTGATGTCTACTCAGTTTTGGAAGATTTTTCGTAAAATTGCAGTTTTCACCAGTTTCGATAGTGGTATTTTTTCAATATCTGTTTACAAAATAAATAATTTCACATGCTGCAGAACTTTTCGATGTGGCCCACCTTTCTCGTAATTCTTCATCACCTTTCATCTTCTACTTGCCATTGCCATTGCCATTGCCATTTTGGTTATGTTTCCAAATGGATAGGAGGGAATGTCTAAGAATCTTCTTCGCTCAATCTAATCCAAAGGTTGCGAAAGATTCGATCGAACTGTTTTGAAATAGCGTCCGTCGACACGACCTCCATATCAATTTGAACAAATTATCAGAATGTTACAGGAAAATATAAATTACAATGAAAGCAAAGGGCGAAGTTCAATTTACAAGGTGATTTAAAACCCTCTTGTAACTTGTTCTTCCACTTAACCCTTATCATGGCCTATGATACAATATACATATGTTATATTGTAAAATATCCTGATTCATGAAAGTATTAGATTACTTGACGACGACATCTCAGCATTTCAATGTATGGGAGAAGCAATGTCAGCAATGATACATTTTCTTCATATTACAGTTCTCAGAGCTGCTATTCCTACTTTATAAATAAGCCCTGCGTAGCTCGAACAAGCAGATGATATTTAGACTCGGTGTGTATTCGTTCTTTGATTCCGAAATCAATATCATTTCACATTGTAAAGTATTCAGAGAAATAAATAGTAAATCGTCCGAGTACGAAAATTGTTTTTCGAAGAGTCATATCGACAAGGAGCGATATAACACATGATTTCTATTTTTATCTTCTATAACGAAGTCATTATGACAACCAAATACGTATCTTCCATTCCGGTACACATCTGATATAGGTATGTCATGATTAATACTTTCTGTATACCTATACCTACCTACCTACAGACGTATATCACTTTTGTTGAACAGCGAATTCTGGAATGAGTTCAATTCGGGATAATTTGGGATACTTTCCTAACTCACAGCAATCGATGTGTCGACAGGTTGAAACTGGTAGCCATTTCGAATGTTCGGAATCGCCAATATTCCTTGTTATAATAGCACTAATTCTAGTTCTCGCTTCGGTTTTCCTACTCTAGGAAACACCTAATGACCGCTTACATTACATATTATCAGGTGCCTGCAATCATGCCATATTCTATAGATGGAGCAAGTTGGAGTATGATGATAATATTCCTGTATAATTTGGTGTTCTATCTGGAAATATAATCTTCATGAATATAATAGATTTATTCATAGCAATGTCGAGATTCCGAAGTCGTTTTGTATCAGTGAACATTCCAATGAATAGCATTCGACTTTGGCGACTACTCGACCTTCCATGTGGGTGCCTCGATTCCCTTTCAATCAATCCCTGCGGATTCACACGCGTATAATATGTTCTCGTCCAACGTATTCAGTAGCGGATCTACGATCTTGGGTGCCTCACGCTTAATAATTTTTTGGGGCCCCTGTTCCCTTTTCTGTGTTATTTCTTCTCACCAAATTTGCAATTGGTACTATCAACTGGTCCATCAGTATTAGTACCAGTATCAGGGAAAGAAATGAATATCACCACGTAGAAATATCAAAAATTGCTAAAAAGAAGAATATCCAGTTTTTCTCAATTTCTAATAACTTTGAAATGAATATTGAAATGAATTTCGCAAAAATTCACTCTTTTTGATTCCACTAAAGAACTTTTTCCCTCAAGATTGTTGGAATGTGCCTCTGAAATTTCCTATCTTTTGACTGAATTTGTTTCTCTACCATTCCCTAGATCACCGTGTTGTGCATCCTCATCTTGGGCACACATACATATTAGGTTTTATTCGAATTAGAAACTGTTGAATGTACTAAATTTTGAGCAAAAAAAAAAAATACTGAAAAAATATGGCAGCGTGACACCAGGTTCTATGAAATGAAATTTCATCTTCATTGGATGATCATTCAATATCTGTTTTCATCTGGGACAAATAGTCATAAAGCACTGAAGAAAACATTTTGTTCATTTTGGTAAAAATGTGTATGATTTAAGGTTCGTGCGATAGCTCTTTTCCAGCATCTTGCATGTAGTAGTCACCAATTCATTATTAGGTTTATTTCATCCAGAAAATCAAAATGGCCACACTCTTTTCCGAAAACTCCATCCTCAACCTATGATTAGTTACTTTTCAACCGTCATACATGAGGTATTCAAGTTCAAAACTGTTGAATTTAATAGGATTTTATATAAAATAGGTTATGCTCAAAGCGCTCGACACTCATTAATTTTATTTTCTCTTCTTCAATTTGAATCAACAGAATCTGTCCATTCATTTGATCAAATAAATCATTTGAACTCGTTAATCGAAAAATTTCAATGCAGTGGAATAATTTTGAAAATTTGGGATGAAAATTGCGATGTCCATGCTTCGAGAAAACATGGACTTCCTCAATTCCAATAGAAAATCTCGTGATTCACAACATTTTTGTCATCAACCGTTTTCAAGTATTACCTTATTACGAGAATAAGTAGGTATACTCTTATATGAGCGTATAATGATTGCCATTATTCTGGTGGATGAAAATAACGAGTTCCGGAATCATCCATGATAATGATAGCCAATATACGCGAGAAGAAGAACATACTTCCTCACATGAGTTCCACAAAGATTTGTCCTGAATAAAAAATAGTTTCAATCATAAATGACGACTGACATGTCATTGATGAGGGTTCATTCAGAATCACCAAAGTGAACTTCCTGGCTACAGATATTTGGGAAACATATTCGAACGAATTGAAATAAAAATATCGTAATCAGATGAACACGTCGTTGAGATGAAAAAAATAGCAAAACCAACTACGACGACAGTCGAACCCGAACGAATATTCTCATGGCTCACCACCTTTTCCAAGTGCTTGTCCATCTCATCCATCATTACTTGATCTAGTTCATATAACAGGCATTGTAAGATGAACATTGTCAGGCGGAGCATATCGTTGGTAAGTGTATTTCAACTTCATTACACTTGAAAGCATTTTTTTCGCGAATTGTGATGGTTGCTGCGACTGGAATTTGTGGCATAATGATTTTTTCATGACCCGTACCACCGAAAATACTATGTTCGGTGCCCGTAGATCCTTAAAATTACAGCTTTGTGATTGGTCGTCAAATATTGAATGATTTGTTCTGTTCCTCGAATTTCCACTCTAATAAGTAAGTATACATGAAGATCACGATTGAATTAGTACAGAGTTTTTTATATCAACCTTTCGAAGTTTTGCAAATATAGATGAGGTTTTTTTCATGAGAATATACATGTGGTGATACAATTTCAGATTCGATTCGAAATTATTACATCTTGTATGGAAAATATCTATAGAAAAGGAGAACTCCTCTCCAAGAAGAGTGACAATATTGTTTCGAAAAATACTGAAAAGTACGATTGAATTTTGAAATAGTGAAAGTAAACAATATCATTGATGACAGTAGCTGGTAAAATACAATTCTGATAATCATATAAGTATAGATCAGTATTAACGCAAAAAGAAACAATAGGCAATGTGACGCGTTGAAGAGCCTGTTATGCACTGATATAGTATAGGAAAGCGTTTCTCTTTTATGAACAATTCGATTGTGCATTTTAAAATTTAAGCAGATGAACCTTCGGGACAGGATGCTGTATTTTTTTCAACTAATGATATTGTTAATTTTTTAGCTTTTTGTGGGATTCTCTCTCATCATTTCTGAAAAATGATGTAGGAAATATTGGGAATCATTTCAGTATATTTGTAGTAAGGACAGATTTGTGATCTGCCCCGAAATATCACTGCGCTTGAAATTAACCTTTAGATACCTAGAAGATGAATTCTCTAATTGCCAGTGAAACCTTGTTCTTCGGAGAAATTGGAAATATAAATGAATATATCTAAATATATAAAATATATTTAATAAGAATGAAAGCTTCTACTTATCTCAGTGGACGTTTCGGGAACGAATATACTCCCGTTCTCAACACAATTATAACACTTTCCTTCGCAAAATTTTTCAATGTTCAGTTGGTTTTGACACAAAATGCGGAAAAATGAATTTACCACCTCTTCTAAAAACTTACAGACAGTATTGTATGTGTGGAAATATTACTCGTACAGATATTCAGTGAATATATAATTTGGAGAATCGAATATCGAGGCGAATCGAGAGAACTTTATTGAATATCAGCTGTCATTTCCATCAGCTGTCTCAGACAATAGTTCAACAAAGCAATGAGATCAATCAATCTATCTTCATAGACGATTGCGAAAAACGACGAGCTCATCTTTTTCGATAATCATAACTTGAAACAGTTCGGCCAGAATGGAATTTATGGGCAATTAAATGAAACATAAACTCCTATGATCTAACTTCTGTTGATTATTTTGACAACATCTTTTCTTATTTTATTATCAACATAAATCACTCACTGGCCAAGATTTTATGAATTATTCCTTGAGTTCATTGATGATTTTTTGAATGATCTCATATAGAAATTAGGCCGTTGCTAGAGAAAGATAATAGCAGGTCACCAAAAAATAAATCCATACGCTTTGGGATCTATATTATTTATTATGTACTCTAATAGCAAATTTCATCTCATTGAGAGTTGTATGTTCTTGAGCGAGAAAGAGGAGGAAAGGGTATGAAAGGGAACAATTTAGTCAGAAAAATTGAAAATACAAACGACTTTTGTTATTTGTCATCAATTCCAAAAGTGCTCTGGCTATTATAGACATACCCAAGATTCGCATTCGAGTTTATATCATAACAAACCAATTTTTAGACCAACGAATTGATTCCATAAAGAGATACGATAAGAATCGGTCTCCATCAGTCAATTTCGGCGCTCAGGTCCAATCAACTCCAGAAAGCACTTATTGTGAGACAAAAAAAAATACTTCGGAACATTCCAATCAATGATCGCCTCTGAGTGTCGCACAAATATTCCCTCGAAAATCTTTTATGACCTCACTGAAACTCACATAAATCATTTGAAATACTTGTGCAATTCAGCGATGAGAGGAAACTATCCCAATATGGAACATATATAGGGTCATCCACCATGAAAAGCTACTAAGTCTATTTTCCTGAATATTTATATATACAAGGTTGGGATAAAGTACGGAACCAAGTAAATATCTTTTGAACGAAAAGAACTATATTTATGAAAATTTGCAATGAAACAAAATGCATCTGATGTACATTTTTTTTGTTGATAATATACTTCCGGTCCAACCGGAAATGCCATCAACTTCTTTAATTCAAATGGGACACCCTATATATTTTTACAGATTTTGAAAGAGCTTGTTATTTTGAATTCATACATACTGAGTTTAGTGTAAAAAAAATGTAAAAACTCCTTTGAGTTTTTTGCATTAGAGCAAAAAACTATTTAGATGAACTCATTGATGTTGTTTGTATGCATAGTAATGAATAAACGTAGAATTTACAAATTGTACAATTCAGAATGGTTCAATTGAGTGAAAAAAAGCATATTGAAATCTTAACGTCAATCGGTTATGTTATGGTGATTGTGAAATTCATTTCCGTCAATTAGAATTCGACACTTGGTAAACAAATGAGTACTCGTTCATCCATTACTATGCATACAAACAACATCAATTAGTTTATCTGAATAGTTTTTTGCTCTAATGCAAAAAACTCAAAGGAGGTTGATTAAAGTGCTATATTCTTCGTTTTTACAAACTTTTTTACACTAAAGTCAGTATGTATGATATCAAAATAACAAGCTCATTCAACATCTGTGAAAATATATAGGGTGTCGCATTCAAATTAAAGAGGTTGAAGGCATTTTCGGTTGAACCGGAAGTATATCATCAACAAGAAAACGAAGATCATTTTGTTCCATTGCACTTACCTGCAAATATGCAAAAGTATCGTTTTTTTGTTTGAAAGATATTAACTTGGTACCATACTTTATCCCAACCCTGTACAACCTATTGTTTCCGAAGAGATCATAATAGATAAAATATTTGCTCTATCCTAATATTTCCGGTTACGATGGAAGTGATCCTCAACTTTGTGTTTCAGTGTTGAAGGACCCATAAATATTTGTATTTCTGAAATGTACGATCATTCCGAATATAAATTCATCATATATCCGAACATCATATATTGCGAATGGAAAGTATATTGATGTAATAAACTAGTTTATTACATCAATGAAAGTATCATAGGCTATTTCAGTGACCTTGTTACATCGTTGAATGTTATCGAATATTGATATTTTAAGGTAACCTTCATCACTGAATTTTTATCCAGATCTTATCAGGAGTTTCGCAGTGAAAACGTCAAATTGATGAAGTTTTTGTTCATTTGAAACTTCAAAATTTGTTCTTGGTAGAATTTTCCGGATCCAAAAATTTAGCCCTTCGAATATATATGACAGGTCAATTGAAATTGTACAAATTCCATCGTAGATTCCGAAATCGCAATAATATAAAGGTGTGAAAGAAATTAGATTCCTTATAATTATCAGGAAGTGCATACCCACGATGGCGGACTTTGACCATGCTATATCACATATCGTGGGGGAGGGAGTCATTTAGGTATTAGATTTGTGCACACAAAACTCTTCATGTGACTCCACAAATAAAAATCCATATCCACATTTCGAATGTATTCACAAAAGAGAACATTTCTGAACTTCTATACTCGCATTGTCGAAGCTTGCTTAGAGACACTATTTCACAACTGTTCACGACAAACAACTGTCAGCTCGAGCTCGAATAACTTCGAGTATTAACTGAGGAAATATGTGTATAAAACGAACATGGCTATACTTTATTGTTATTGGTAATGTAATTGTTACTCATCTCCTTATTTGCGAAAGCAACCTTCAGAAGCCATCGAAAGGCTTTACAATTTATACAAGTATAACTTAAACCGTTGGGGCATATCGGCTAGTTCTATGTCAAAATTCATGATATACATTTTTCTGCATTTTGTTTTCCTCTGATGCAGTTGGCAACACTTTGGTAACGGTATGCCAATACGTGTTTCGCAGGTCCGGAGAGTAGAGTTACATTATGAATATCCCGTGAATTTTCGTCGTCCGGCAATTTTGCTTGCATACGAAACCACTCAACCAGAAATGAGTCTAATCACCGAAGAAAATTGTATCCTCAAAAGAGTAGGGTCAGCCGCCAAATAATATAAAGCCCACTCAGCGAATACACGACGTCTGTGGTCCTTGGCATTTAGTTGATTTAATTGAACTTCATATGGATGAAGGCCCAAGTCTCGACGCATAATCTGTCAAGTTGATGTCGCAGAAAGACCAAGCTCTTGCGTACGACGTGAACTGGACTTGTCTGGGAGTTTTCTCGCACACTGTCCCGAAAGGCAACAATATAATCTTGCAATCCAATCCGAAGATCTTGCGTTTCTTTGACGTACAAACACTCTGTCATCATGTACAAACCCAACTCTCAAAATGTAGAGCTGAATGACGAATTGTGGACTCCATGAAGACTATAAATCGAACGCAACGCACGGAACGTTTCTGTGAAAAGGGCACCGATTTCGATAATGAATTTCACCAGTTTCAAGGCGTTGTTGAATCGTGAAGCGTTCTATGGTTCAATGCCAATGAGTATTGGTCCCTATTGAGAAACCTGTCACTTTTGTAGCAATGAAAGAGAGCAAAGAGCGCGTTATTCTGTTTGCGACCAAATCACATCCCATTTATCCATTTATCAGACTTTTCAAAACTCCATTGACTCCATCATGTGTCACTTCATTCTGATTCACAAGAGCTGTCTTATATGTATGTATAAAATTATATTATGGAAATCATGGAAACTGAATCGAAATGTATGTTCATTGGTAGCTCTACTCTATATATGACATAAATGGACTTGAATTTGGATATTCAGATGAATAACCAGCGCATTGAAAATGTAAGTGAAATAAAATATCTGGGATCCATTCTGGATCGTGAGTTGAAATTTACTAATCACATAAATTATACAGTTCCATACTATAGAGATTATTCCATATTTCATAGTTTCATTTATAAAACTTATTGATAATTCATAGATTAAAATTGTTGCATTACACTTGGAAACGATAACATTTCTGAATAGAGTATGAAGAGACCTTTCAAATGAGATATCAGAGGCCTTTACTTCCCATTCAAAGAATTAGGGGTTGTACCTGTTATTGTATAATATGTATAATATGTACAGTACCGAACAATGAATTTATTCCGTTTGGCTTTTACACACTGTAAATGTGAAAAAATGGGCTTCTGTGCAGAATATAATTATTTTCATCGATATATTCACAATACTCATAGTCTATAATACGCTGATCTTGCCTCATTTTTTCTACTGTTCTAAGATTGAGAACAAGACAATGACAGTCATTTCAGGATGTAGTTAGTTGACCAGTTGACGTTCATTTTCGAAATTACGAATAACACTCTATATCTCATTATTCACCTAGCCAGGTAGTTACTATTACGCAAACCAATGAAAAGTCTACAAGATCAGCCAATTCTTTGAATTTTTATGTGAAAATAAGTTATGAATCGAGTTGAAAAAGAAATTTATTCCATGAAGGAGTTGTTCAATTCAATAATCTATCGCATCATATCAAATCTAGTAATGATGCTGAACTCATTCAAAAACTTCTCATTGTATATATGTCGAAAATATTCCTATCGAGATTTATTGATTTACTGTTGGGTGATTATTCGTCTATTTCTATCTAGATATTTCATTCATGATACAGTCATGTAGAAGCTCTCAGCCTTAGTTATGTAGACTGATATGGTATTTCCCATCACCGGAATTTTCTGAATCTCATGGCGTGAACATCATATTGTATACGAGTTATTCTACTGTTCATAGAAATATAATATTTCGATCAGGAAAAAAGTTTGTCAATATTCGAAAGATAATAATTTAATCTTGATTAATTGAAATACGACCAGTCAACAATATAGTAGTCAGCAATATTGCAATATGTGTTCTGACCTTCCTTGCTGGTCTCCCACATTAGAAGATCCTTCGTTCAAGCGGGTCGTTCTTATGAGTAAATCCGTTCGCCGTCAAAATATTTCATAATACCGAAAAGCAAAGAATATACCATACAAACAGAGGGATTTCATCAACTAAACTAACTCATACCAGCCCATCCATTTCAGAATCATCATCATCAGAAGAATGTGCAGTTTTTGTTCACTACCAATTGAACGTGAAAGAAAAAGCGTTGAAAAAACATATATATTCTTTTAAATCTTCTAATACGAGTTCGATGTTATCGTGCAGCTCTTCTGGCATAATCAATCTGCACGACTCAGAATCCTCTCAGTGAAGAAGTGAAGCAAAAATCGAAGCTCTAATGACTAATGACATAGTTCCACAGATTACAATCAGGAGTTTCTTCAGGAAACCTGCAGAGAATTTCTTTCTCGTAAATAAACTGAAGAACGTGACGAACGCTGAAAATATGGCACGGTCAGCGTATTTTCTTCATACATTACGTGCGAATAGTCGATGCAGTCCGGAAGCAGGAATAATGGAATGAATTTTCCGATATGTGCTAAACAGTAAACTTCCAATCAAGTGGTAGTGGTTACCAGAAAGTTCTGCTATTTTTCATCAAACAGCAATCACTTTTATCGACAATGTGCATTTTGAATTTATCGATTTGTTGTGGAACTTTGAAACTCTTTGATAACTTTAAAACATTATTCATTGTAGGGAACGCATATTTCATAGTTCATAGTGGAATATTTCAGGCAAATAATTTTTTTTTGAATCTAAAAATGATGTCAAATAGTAGGTGGGAACAGTAGAGGCCGGTTGCATAAAGGTTCATTCGGTATTTAATGTCAGATTGAATATTTATCGTAACTTTATATATGGAATTTGGTTGCATAAACGATCATCATATACTTGATGATATGCTAACTTAATCACCACATTGACGTATGATGATGAAAATTTAAAGAATCATGTTTCGTTCAATTATCTTATTTTGAGTTGGAGAATCTGGCGGTTGTTCGATATCCCAGTCCTAATGGGACACCTGCTCTATATTTCGAATATCCATATATCATAAGATCTGAGAGTTGAACCCAAAATATGAAGATGATGCTGAATAATAATATCAACAACAACAACAACAACAACCGATGACAACAACAGTCTGATATTGTTATCATACCAAAATATAATGACTCTTTCCATAACGTACCCAGATGTTTTCATATTTTGTGATATTGAATCTTCACCTTCTCTCACTTCCTTAGCCTACTCGGTCACTGAGTATCTATATGAGGAACTGTTTGAGGTGATAAAAAAACAAATAGCACATTATTTTTTGCATACAATCAGTGAATTTGAGAGTTCTTTTTCAACAATTTTCAGAATTATAATGCTCGAAATCAAGTTATAAATATTCATGAAAAGTGGCATTTCTTCCATTATTGTTCGGAGAAATCATCGGTGGATAATTGTCAAGAAATACAAAGTGTATCAGAGCATACTATTCGAATGGACATGCTATGAGAGAGAGAGAGCTCTGTCATAGTCAGTACATCAATATTTTCTCAGAATAATGAATCATTGACTCAATAAATGAGTTTTGAGTATTTATTTGAAAATGATATATTTGAAATGTAGGTGTGAGTATTGATCGTGAGCTTATGCAAGGTGAGACAGTGGAAATCACTGAACTGTTGTGTGCTGAGATAGGCTTCCATTCACGAGGAGATACTCGTTTTAGGTCCTAAAACATATTGAAATTGGTGTGTGGTCGAAAGAGTCGGAAGATTGGAACTGTGTCTTAAGGAAATCAAATTAGTTTTGTTGAATCAAGGCAAGGTAGGGCATACCGAAATATCAATAGTACAACTATTATTGCATTTTGTATTATTCTGTTGTTATTCTTGTGATGAGTACAAATGGGGATACCGAAGGAATGAATAGTCATGCACCATTACTTTTATTCAATACACTAGAAAATTCGATCTAATCATATTTGAAATAATATGATAGTTTACTCATTGATTGATTCTTTGGGATCATTATGATCCTCCCCTCTTCTTCTTGAAATATTGGTGATCGGTGTGCTAAATAATCCATGAAAATATCCACATCCAGTGAACCTACTTTCTTATTCCTCAAATTCCTATAGATCATAGAATATCCTCCGTTCCCGTTGCTCAAATAGGAACACATACCGACTTTGTATGATTGATTCCAGTCGATCTCCTCATATTTAGGAATGGTGCAGTTCAGGCAACGAATCTTGATAGATGATACTTTATTGTTCACTGGTTGTGATAGGTCATAGATCACCTTGAATCCTGAAATGAAAATATCATTTAAATTATTTTTAATGCAAGCGTTAAAACATTGACTGGATGAATGCAAAAATTTTCGTTGATGAGTTTGCCGCAATGTCTATCTGATAAATTCGTTCCATAACCACCGGTATCTAAGCAATTCGTATTCAGGGTCGGCTGTTTAATAGGAGTTCAACCCATGGATTAGATAAACTGAATTTGGTATTTGAATAGGTCCATCTCATAAACCGTCATTGGAAGAGTGTAAACTCGGCTTAAAGATTGTAGATTGTAGAAGGGTCGTGAAGGCTCTGCAGTCTCACAAACACTTCGACCAATCAGATCTCTTGTGCACGACCTTTAGTCTATACGATGCATTCCTAGACCTCTTGCGAAGTTCACCAGGATCCTGGGATATCAGGTTCCTTTAGTCTCAGTGCTGGACAGCTCCAGCGGAATTTTTGCAATAACGGCAACTATCACTCTCTAATTTGCGCATTTTTTCGAGATTGTATCTCAGAGGGCAGTGTACAGTGAGTCCCGTGATCAATTTCAAGTCAAGCCAAATGTTGTCCAACTCGAGAAGCTTTTTAGTTTCCTTATGGCGATAGGTTCTCTAGCCTTTTTGCCTGTCTTTATCCTGGATAGATTAACTCCTGTATAAAATGTGTCATTTAAAGACGACTGTTTTGTCATTTTGACAGCGATAAAAAAGGTGCATCGTTTTTTATCACCGATAAAAACGCCTGTTCCTCTTAAGCGTCCACATCTAGTATGCTTACGTCACTTTAATGTCTGCCCTGTCAGTTATTTGAGCATTGTTGATAATTGATACTAAACCATTACAACATGAGTCGTTAATTTATCTTGCCAAAAAACACTCGAGCTTTTCTTTTAAGGATAAATTTCTTTTTGTAACGAAATAATTTTGCCAATCAGTAATTTTACGAGAAAAACTGACATGACAAAATTGTCGAATGTCAGTTTTTCGATAAAAAAAACTCTTGTGTTTTTACTCTTGATAAATCAACTCCTGTATATAATGTGTCATTTGAAGACGACTGTTTTGTCATTTTGACAGCGATAAAAAAGGTGCATCGTTTTTTATCACCGATAAAAACGCCTGTTCCTCTTAAGCGTCTTAAGCATCTAGTATGCTTACGTCACTTTAATGTCTGCCCTGTCAGTTATTTGAGCATTGTTGATAATTGATACTAAACCATGACAACATGAGTCGTTAATTTATCTTGCCAAAAAACACTCGAGCTTTTCTTTTAAGGATAAAAACGAGCTCTTGTGTTTTTACTGTTGATAAATCTATTCCAGTGTGATTTGATTTCATCGATTTCCCAGCGACAGAACTCCTCTTCGAAGTGGGCTTTGGAGAGTCTACAGAAGGGCTCCGGGGCGGAAAATTGTGAGTTCGTCGCTTTCTTGGCAAGGCAGTTTGCTTGCTCATTGCCTCTAATACCTCTGTGACCTGGCACCCACATCAATGATTATTACCTGACAGCTGATCTATTGAATCTATTTCTGCTTGAACGATGGTCGGGATATCACCTAGGGGCTTCGACACATTGAATCTTGGCCTCGTAACGCCCACTCCAGTCCTGGCATCCAGTCCAGTAACTGGCATTGTCGGCTGAGACATGGATTCTAGAGAAATATGTTCCAAAATCTTCAGATGTCCGATCAGATTTCCTGCTTTTGAGCTTACTGCCTGGTATGGTCTGGAGGCACTATTTTCTGCTTCTTCCATTGCATATAGGTGTAGTGGCGAAAGGTTCAGCCTTTTGAAGCTGCTGTATGGCATATAAATATTGCAGCTTTGAGACACAGACAGTCTAGCCGTTGCACTTCATGCAGTTTGACTTGTGCCATAGTTTGTTGTATCTTTGGCCACCATATGGAGCATAGGTGACCATGGGTTTGATGAACGTTTGGTAAGACCAGTTGATCATTTTTGGTTTTAGACCAGAGATTCTGCGGCATATCTATAGCCTTGGAAAAAATGTGACTTATTTGGCAGTTCCATGTTAGTTTTCAGTCGAGGATAACGCCCAAATATTCGACCTCTTTAGAGCATGTTTGCTCGGTTCCATTCAAAGTTGGGGCTTTAAGTTCGTACTTTCGAGACCTTGTCACTAGAACAAGCACTGTTTTGATAGGATCTACATTCAGTACCTCCTTTGCACATCAGCTTCTGAGTGTGTTCAGAGCTACTTGCATAGGGTTTGAAATTACTTCGTCGTGCCTGTCCCTGCTGGTGACGACCAGGTCATCAGCATAATCTTGAGTAGGGAAACTCCCCCTTGGGGAAAACCTCTTTCTGCTGTCATACTGAGTTTCTCACCCCAGAGAGTCGCCACAATGATTTTGCTCCTCAGCATTGCTTGTTTCCACCTGTTCAGTTTATTTTCCTTAACTCTAATGATCTGGTGATCTGGAATCGGGAAATCTAGCTTTGTCCGATATTTGTGAATTCGTTCATAGCATTGCGTATTTGTTTCGATGTAGTTCTTATAATTGTTGTTAATGTACTCATTTTTATTGATATCAACATTGTAGGTGTATTCAGTGTTTTGCCCAAGACTTCATGTAGTAATAATGATTGTTTGTTCGTTGGTTTCCTGACGAATTATTGAGTTGCTACAACAATGCATGTCACTAATAAGAAACATGGCCAATGAATATATATCTATAAATCTATTATTCTATCTAGTGACAGGATGATTATTTCAGTATCAAGAGAATATTGACACCTCTGAGGCTGACCAAGATGTGATACACCGTAGCACAGTATTAGATAATACACTGTGACCGTAGTGAATTCACCTTGTAGGAGCGAATAGACAAATGATGCAAAGATGACGTGAGAAATTTAAGTGTGCGTGAGCACGAATATTTCTCTTTAGATGACTTGCATTTAGCATCAATCGTTCTCGTTGATTCAATAAAGGATATATTTCATGAAGCTCCCGATTAATTCTAGATCATTTCAAGATTGGAGACGTCGATTAGCCCTATACATATACAGACAAAAACGCACCAAGCCATAGCGCTGCCTTTCATGATTTCTCAAGTACCTAATACTACAAGGTGGCATTAACATTTTTCCAATTCTTATTCTTACGTCATCAATAGTCAATTTTTTTCCCTATGTTCAATTTATCATTCTCATTGTTTTTCTTATTGTTCCTCTGCTGAAATCAGTGCCTCGCGAACAAGAAATGGATCTTTTGAAAGATAATCAACCGACCAACAAGACCGAATTTGAAGTTCTTATGTATGAAAAAACCTAAGATATGATATTATATATTCTGTGCTAGATCGAGGTAAGAGAGAAAGGAATTGAAACGACATTGAGAAAGAGAAGCAGCGAACAAGAATCAGCTGACTATTGGCAAAAAATTTTGATGTATCATGCTATTTTATTGAGAAATACATTTTCAGTTATCTTCATATTGAAAAAATTTCAAATGAACCCTAGTTCGCGCCTAGAGAAAGGAGAAGGAATCCAACCAATGAAAACAGCAAATGAGAGAAAGGCAACCAACAGTGACTATTGGCAAAATTGCACCTTTCTTTGTTGCACATCCAGACGAATCGATAGCTCTTTCTTTTTCTTATGTTCGTTCCAATGCTCCTCTCGAGTCGATAGGGCAATATATATAATCGCAGAAGTCCGTGCAAGCAATGCTCATATTGATTGAATTCGATTCAAGTTTGAGATTTGATCGAAGTTGATTCGATGATTGTTACGGCCACGTTCAATGACCTACTCTAATATTGAATTGAACTAGGGACGCAAGTCGATTTTCGTTGCTTGCAATGTTGAGCTGAGTGAGTTTTCCAGTGATTATTCCTCGAAGGTATGTCCGATTCCAGATTTCATCGGTTCTAAACCTTCCTGGGAATATTACAACTCGGAATTCAGTAATATTCCGAGTTGCAAATCGGAATTCAGTGAAATTCCGAGTTGTAACTCGGAATTTAATAATATTCCGAGTTGCAACTCGAAATTTAAGCGAAAAATGAAAATAAAATAATATTGGCCCTTCTACGCTACCGTTATTCGTATTTGAGTTATTTGCAAAAAATCAATTCTCATTGGAAAGAAGACATGTTTACAGCTATTCCTTGTACTCTCAGTAATATCTATGGAAATATTTGTTCGACGAACTGATGTATATAGTATAGGAGCATTGCTCGCTTTGCTATGTCAGCTGAAAGATTCATTTCTTGTTTGCGGAGCCTCAATTTTGCGCAAAACTCAAGTTTTTTCATATCACTGGATTCAGAAAAATATTTCTTCCAGGAACAGTCCACGAGAATATATGATAACGTGAAAAAATAACAGTCATTGCCGTTAGAGTTGAGGTTGAAAAAATTGTTTGTGGCAACTCGGAGCACTTGAGTCAGTTCATTTGCTTTTTTGTTCCTCAGATCGGATATTAGTTATCCTGTATGCCTATAGTATTATCGCGAACACACGTCGATTGGAAGTTTGTTTCTGATGCAGACGAATCCCGAAAGCGGATATAATTTCTCAAAGTTTTTTCATTTGCCTCTCTCACTCGATCGGAATCTTTTCCGGTTCTTGTGATTCCAAAGAATGATGAAAATATCTGAAATATCCAAGATATAATCGATATTCAGCTCACCATTTCTGAAATGAGGTCACTCGATATTGCTTGCAACTAATTCATTTTCCTCTCAGCCTGGTTTATTTTTTACTGACAAGATTTTGAAATACTGACTTGAGAAAATATAGTTAACCATTCAACTTCCAATAATCAATTCCACTGCATATCATCAAATAAAATGTTCTATTTTTGAGTGGTAGATGTTGTTATGCATTCGAATAGTGATCATGTAGGGAATCTGAAAGTGATACAAATACAAGATTTTTCTCTCAAAACAAAAAGGAACACGTTATTTCCTGTGAAACCAGGAAATTCACTCTATCAAAATTATCTTAGACGGATTGCGCTATCTTCAGTTGTTCATCAAGGTATTCGGTTTGGTTTTCGAAACTTACCAGAAACCTGTAGAAGATTTTCAGTCTCTATGCTGTACTCGAACATTTCCTTGATATATCTGCCTTCGATTTCTCCCACGTCAATAGTATTGCTAAATGGTTGAGAGATGACTAAATCGCTATAGGTGATATCTAGAAAAATTTGGATTACATTGATGAGAAGAGTGGTGTCCTCAATAAATATTTACTTCCTGGTCCCAAACTCGATCGTAATCCTGTAGGGTCTATCACAGCAAGCGCAGCCCCACTCCATGATCCGGGTGATGAAGAATTCGTGAATTGTGAATGAAAATTTATCACAAAAAAATTCTTTCGTGCTTATGAATTCTTTGCATTTGGATGGAACCAATGAGAAAACACTTGCTTTCGAAGAAATGAATTGTTTTCGGTGATGAATCGATCATTCCATTCCAGACGCCATGAACACTATCATCAATATTTTGATAAAAATTGGGAAAACGAAATACGGAATCTATCTGATATATTCATGCGTGTAACATATGTCTATACTATGTAGTAGTATTGTCAGAAGGCAGAGGTTCAGTAACTGATTCAAAAAGTGTTTATAGAGCAACAAACAAAATGAAAATTGAATTGGAATAAAATGGAATGGATATGTTCAACATCAGCATTTTCATGAAACATCTTAGGCAATGATGTAATAATGATAATAATAAATCCAAAATAGGTGTTTGGTGAAAAGGTGGAGTGCGAGCAGTAGCTGTTCTTCAACTCAACCATTACACAACAATTGCAAATTGAAATATAGTGGATGATGAGGTACATCGATATACTTACAATATATTATCGTAAGCCTTATATCAAAAATATGAATGGAGATTCTTCAATAAATTGAATTTTTCAAGTATATTCTTATCAATTTTGAATTCTTGAGAAGATGCAGTTTTAGGCAGTCATAACGACTAAAATTATAGATAACATATAATGGGTGATGAGCTATATCAATATATATAGCAATACAACAATAAAAAACAATCCATAATCTATAATCAAAACTCGTGTCCTGCTGCGTGTATAAACATTCTCTTCCTCTTTTTTCTTCCTGTCAATTCTTAAGGAGGACTAGTTTCGATGTTTTTTTTCCTCAGTTCAGCAAATTGTAAGATCTCGATTCACTGGACAGACCATTCTGATATTTTGCTGCGTTATATGAGGAGCTTAGAGTGAATGTTTGGGAATTACGAGTACTTTATTGTTGCTTGTTGCGAATCTGTTGATGTTGGAGAAAGATGCCAGTCTACGGAAAATATGATGAGGTCTTCGAGTTGAAATTTTATATACATTAGTTGATAGATGTTTACTTCTGTGTATTTCCAGTCTCAACCATCCGGAATGTTTCATTGCAGTTGATATGTGATGAAACTTGCTGATTCCATGACATACAGAGACAGGAGTTCGCGTTTCGAGCGATGGGTATCAGATTGTAACAAGGTGGGACCATAGATACTACAACAATATGAAATTTCAGAAGAAAAATCAGTGATTCACGGGGTTTAATTTTGAGCTGTGTGGAAAGAATGTCTCTATTTTGGTGTAACTGTCGCAACGCGTTATAACATAAGTAACTAACGTGCCTAGTGAATTTCAGTTTATGGTCAAAGATAGCCATAAGTTCTCACTGGTAGTTCGTTATTTCTAGAACGTATTTCGGATGATCTCAATGCGGATCCTCTTTGGACCAAATCACATGACTACCGATTTTTTTGGTTTCAGTTTCAACATATGAGCAGATGAAACTTCAGATATTGACTGAAGGTCGTTGTTGATAGTATTCTGTGCTTCTTGGACATCCATGAGGAAATGAGTAGTATATTTGGTATTATCAGCGTGATGGTGCACAGTAGATTTGATACTAGAGCAGTGAAACAGTGGAGAATATGAATATGAACCTAATTTCCACTTACTATCTTTCATCTTTTCATTCTATTTCATTTACTGAATGATGCGTGCAGCCCGAAACATTTATCGACTACCTGTTAATTTCCTCTCCTGAAATCATGGAATTATGTGAAGTTATAGTTCATTTGTGTGAAGCTTCAATATTGATTCATGCAATCTTGTTTCTTTTATTTTGTATGAACCATATATTTGGTATCTCCTAATCCTCAGATAATTGTGTCTCATTCATTCCATTTTGAATGCTGTATACCTTCTGTTTATGCATCTTTTCACTTATTTGCACAATGATTAAAAACGGGAGTTGGTTCTATCTTCAGCCAATGAAAACCTTCGGAGCATCTCAACCATATTTATCGTACTTGTTGAAGGAATAGATTACAGTATTCAATAAACACGAAGTTGAATGTCATGAACATGAAGTGAGAGCTGGGGAAAATCATCAAGTATCCAGTGAAAATAAGAATTGGGTGACATCCATCTCTCGGGCCGGGGACCCTGTGGCTGTATCAGCCACCCTTCTATCATTATGATCCCTATAACGTAGAATGTTCGATATCGTGTGTACTTTTGAAATTTTCAATAAATTCCATGCGATAAGTGCAATGGCATTCATTCACAACATTGAAGTGAATTTAGCCTAAACTCCATACTACATGGAATCAAGAGTAACATAATGAGCGATCAATTATTATCAGGCATTACAGACTTACTGCATACACTGTTGCATCAGTTATAAAGTTTCCTAGAGTACACTCTCGAGTGCTGCATCCTCCGGTACTCAGTTTCACCAAACTGGACCCAATAACAGTGCTTCCAATTTTATCAACTTGCTCTTTCCACGGCAGGAGCTCGTTGTTGATTTCTTCATCTGAACAAAGACAGAATGATAATAAAATATGAGGATTTGGCACATCTGATAATGAGGGCTATAATTTCTTGTCGAGTTCCTACGAAGTTATCTGTTGTTGTTTTCTGTCGGAAACTTTCTGTCGCTGGAATTATAGCTGTGGAATCGTGAAACTGACTCTTTCAAGCAAATGCATGGACCGTAACAACTTTGGAACAATGAACTGAAGTGAAGTGAGGAAATAAATAATATTCAGTATGGTATTAACGACCTCCTTTATCGAATTTTCAGTGAGTTCTAGTGGGTTTAGTCTTCAGTAACAGATACTTTACCATCCAAAGTTCCAAAATATACTTCAGGCTTAGTGCATACATTTTTAGGAACAGTAGTCGTAAGAACTCCTGATGTCGTAGTACTATTCTATCAATTGTGCAAACTCAGCTTTTCTGGGAAATATTTCGATTTCCATCCACAGTACCACATGGAACGGATAATCAATATAATAACTTAGTTGACAACAGGAAATTATGTAAGTAAATAACCAAGATCAAATAACTACTCCTCCAAACTCATGAACATGATTTTTAACTACAGAAATATGAATAATATTAAAGGAACGTCAGAAAAGAAACTTGATGTCCGAATTTCTTCATTTATTACTCCTCGGGATGACCTGGAGAGAATATTGAGTGATGAAGCAAAAACTTCCACTACAATGTAGGGAGAATATTCTTCAACAAAGCGGAAGAGAGAACTCCGTTCGATGATTCGAGGTCAACTCTCATACACAAAATACCACGCCATGACTTCTCCAAAATACTGAGATGATGGGTAAAGAGTCGATTCTTTTCAAGAGAATTTCAGCAGAGATAGTCAATATCGTGAAGCGTAAAACAATCAATTTTAAAAACGAAGTCGAAAATCTAGATACTTCAATATTTGGCTTTAGGCAAAACAATAACAGGCCGTTTCACTATCATTTATCAACGTTATTCTTGGCATCTGATGTTTAGTGAAATGTTTTGTATAATCTTCGGTGAACTTTCAGCAAGCAGAGAGAACGGTTGAGGAGAAGTCCATTCACTCTGTTTGGAGTGGTGTCCTATATTGGTTTCATGTTGTTCTAACTTCGATAATAAATGACAAACTTTGTTCTCCTTGGATTTAATGTTATACTGTAATTATTGGTTTCATTACATTTTTTCAATTACTCCATATTTCATCCCGGAAAGTACCTACATTATCATATCCAATGATAATCAAAATACTATGATTCTGTTCTCATTGTGTGAAGTGAGCGAAAGATTCAAGAATTCTTTCATTCAACTCAAGCCATGAATATTTCAACAAGATCATTTCTGCAATGATAATAATAATAATAAATGTTCTTTATTGTATCACTTTTCAAAACAACATCAAAGACATGTTCAGAAAAGATGAAACTTGAGAACCAGATACGAAAGCACATGATCGAGTCATAAGTCATTTTATGTTCTACACCGTATAACACAAAACTCATTAGAGATTTCTGTGGTATAAATATCAGAAGATGACTGAAGAAAAAGCACTCAGAACTTGACGAAAGAATGGTGAGAATCGATGCTCAATTAAAACAGCAGTTATTCAAGATTTTATTTTTAATGATAGTTGTCCGGTTATATTTTTTTCTTCTTCATTAATATCAAAAGTGTAAGAGTTGAGAAATATCATAGAATTGTTCACTCAAGAAACAATGATATCAGGTTTCCAAAACGATTGAATCATTACTGAATACCTTTCCGGTTTCCTCCACTATTTGACTTTCCCGGAGGAGGGGGGCAGTTGCCCTTATTTCCCTTCTCAGGGCGCCTACGGATCTATCACTGGGCTCAGTGTGATTCATAATTCACTCGACCCCTGTCGATGAGAACAGGAAAAAATGAAAGTAATTGGCAGAGCATTACGAATTCAATTCCGTTGTTCACTAGATTTCACAATGGTAATCTATAATCTATTACAAGGTGGAGGAACTTCTTGAAATCTGATGAAATATTTCGAATCAGAAATCTACCAGCTGCACAATCTTATTCTGATAAGGATATCCAGTATATTTTCAAAAACATATTCGGTCGGACTGTCGAAATGAATTTGCCGATGTGGGAAATATTCCATCTTGAATTGCTTCGAGAGCGGATGTGACGGTCATACGCCGGCGGGTATATAAGGAGGAATTTCTGTGCAGCACATTCTGCATAGGTAATATGGAGTCGTTCCATACCTCACATCTTCATTCCAATATGCATGTCCTGATTTTCATATATGCGGACATATCCTCATTTGTGCTTCATATATCACTTTTACGGCGTAGTAATTTTAATTTTTAATTTTATTCATAATACATATTATTATGTATTCTCATTCATTATTGACACACAAAAGCTCGTTTGCGTATGCCAAGGTGTTACTATTCGAGAACGAATTCATTCTGAAGTTTTTTTATAATTGGTCTTGGTAATTTTCACATAATTAGTCAGCTTGGGCTGATTAATTATTCGGCTCCTCTATAGCTTCATGACTAGATTGTACTTGAAACTATTTGAATTATTATTCTTGTCGGTATTTTCATTTCTATGAAACAATCCTACGATCATTTTCCTCCCAAAATCAACAAAAAAAATCTGAAACTGAAAACTCATTGACCAAATATAATATTCTAGCTTGAAGCAACATGTTTTCATCAGTAATTAGAATATTGAGAGGAATCTTTCGTCGGTAGAACTGGCAAACTGAAGAATTATATCACATATGAAAATTTCAGGGACGGATAGAAATGCATTCTACAATAAAGTTGTTTATTTACCATCCCATAGTTCTCGTTATTCAGAGATCACAACTATTCATGTACTGTCACAAATGACATTCTGGAAGTTTTAAAATTCCACATCTCTCACTGAACTTCTGGCCCGAGTGGAAAGTGAGTAGTTTCCACCCATTAGTCCAATGCTCAATTTTTAGCTTCGAATGAAAACGGATGAAAATGGTTGTAAATGAAACAGTATATTCCTACCTTTTTGAAAAGTTCTATCACTTTGTCTACCATGGTTTTATAATTAGTATTATTTCTATGGAACAGTCCAAATTTTTTGTTGAAAAAAGAGAACTGGCTGGTTACGAATTGGGCCATAATTTTCAGCGACCATATTCCGCAACCGACCATAATTCGCAAAAACTTTGTACGCAACAGTTTCCTAACCGTTTTTTATTTCATAATAACATGCATATTGATACCAATGCATTGGGATAGTTGTGAACATCTCACTATGTATTCAGTTCATGAAATAGTTATAGAGAAGCTATTTCTATACTTATTTGAGTATATATGTATGTATGTAGTACACGGTGTACCGAGTTCAGTGGATGTTGAGGTTTGAAAAAACAGAAACTGTTATGACTGTTGAACCTGTGGCATAATTTAGCTTTCATCAGTTATCAATTTCTTTCAAAAAAACACCTCGACGAATCGATTAAGATTTTGATTCCAGTTATCGAGGAATTGAGCTCACCGGTGAATGGTAGTAATTTGAAAAAGCTCTGTAGTTACACGGTCAGTAATCACGGTTTGCTCATTTGGCTTCTTCACGGAAATGAAACCTCGAAAACCTCGGTAAGTTTTCACAAATCTCAACCTGTCCACATAGATCGTTTATATTACAATCATATTTTCTGTTGACTCGAGTTGGGAAACATGTAAATCATGAATTTCATCATGACAGTAACTGTATCATTCAAACTAAGAATATCAAAATAATGACTACGTACCTTGGGGTAGATTCTTACTCAGGAATATAGGCCCTCCAGAATAATCACTGATTTCACCGTTCTGGTCCAAGAATATCGTGATGTTTCCCAAATATTTACAAAAAGCAGAGGCTTGAACGACGAGAACTTTGTGACCTCGTTCACTCGGAATAATTGTCGGATAAGGACCCCCTACAACGTCATGACCAGGAGGATTATCTGAAATATCACTGGAATGAATCCTTTGAATTATACCAACATCAATTAGAGAATTCAATCCAGCCCTTCCAACATTGCTACCTGAATTGATGAATATTTGAATTTTCAAAATTTTGTGTACATTAAGTTTCGATAATTTTGACAAGTGATCTCCTTTGAAATTCAGAAAATTCGAGATTGTTAATAGCCGCATGTGTCTTTCGATTTCCAATGATTCATGAAGGACAAATGGTCACTGACTGACATGATGCATTATTATCATGCAGGAAAACCATCAACTCTCTTGATATTGTGCACAATATGTGTCTGTGTATTGTATGAGTTGATGAGCAACTAAAGAGAGGTATTATGATGTATGTTGGATTCTCAAGTGTCAGGTTATAGTTCCAACGATGACTAAGGTCAGTGTAATAAACAAGCTCATCAACGACGAATCGTTCATATTTCTTGACAACGATAAAAACATCAACGAAAGTTTCGAATATCAACTCAAGTGTGCTCTTCTCGGATATGAGAAGAGAATGAATGCAATGAGAAGCGGACATATAATCTTATATTTTTTAAAAAATATATATATATCGTGGGGCCGTAATTCTGACCGAGGATTGAATGGATTATACCCAACTATGTCTCACATGTGTTGCTTATGTATTCTTCACCATCAGGTAGGTTGAATTCTCCTGGCACGATGATTCAAATTATTTGATCAAGTGTATTTGATACTGAAGATTTCGGAGTCAAGGCTTTCGACGTCAAAGCCTGTGGAATCGAAGCCTCTTTATTCCTTAGAACATGATTTTCATATAAATATCTTTTTCAACCTGAGCCTGCATTGGAAAGAATGGGGTTCTCGCCGAGGTTCATGCATCCTGAGGTGCAGGCCTCATTTCTATCCTACACAAAGTGTGACAATGTCACAGAAAACACATAGGAATCCCCTAATTCTGGTCTGCATTTCTAGACGAATTTAGAAAATTGTACTTTGCCACACTGAAATTTATGAAATTCGTTCCTAACCTTTGCACATGAGAATGATTTCAACATGATATAGTGTATAAATAGGAGTCTGTTTGGGAATCGACATTTTCTTCAATTACAGATATCGTGAGAATAAAATATTGGACTCATTGGCAGAGGGGAGCGTATATTAGATGATCAATTGAACTTCGCAAAATGGCATAGAATCGAAACAGTATCCCGTTCTTAGAAAGGTTGCAGGAATTTTATTCATTTGTATTTGCTGAATATGAAGTGAACCATTCAGATTTAATCCAGTGAGAAAGAGTTTTCAAGTCAGTGTTTTGGTTGTCTGCACAATATTATTCGATGATCTCTTGTCATTATTAGAATAGACTAGAAAAGTAGAATATCTCATTGTGATCGAATTTGAAGAATGCAATGATCCATATCATATATAAATATCACGCGAATCAAGAAATACTATTAGGAATCATTCATTTCAATAATTGATGAATTCAATACTTCACCTCCAGTATATAGGAATGTGTGCGAATGGCCTCCTACGATGAGACTGATTTTTTCAGAAGCATTCTTCGCCATCAATTGGTCACCAGCGTATCCCACATGAGAGAGCACAATAATCGTAAAAACTCCTTCTTCTTTGACGAGTCGCTCAGCTTCTTCATTGATACTTGATGACTCAGGAAGGAATACTAGATTTCCAGTGTTCGAAATGTTCTGAAAATATTTTGATTAATTACGAAAACAAAGAAAAAACCATAAGTATGCTACTTGAAACGTATCTCATTGAATCGATTATTGCAGAAGACAAGCTTACTGATTTACTGAATTACTATCCATCAGAATCGATATAATTCGGACATGATTTGAATAGCATGGCTGTTTTCATTCGACAATTTTGGACAGAGAATGAAGAGCTCTGCTTAAATCTGTATATATCACATCAACCAATATTGAGAAAGAGTGCGCCGCAGATGAACTTTTTTTTGTCTCAGTGGGTATGACACTGAATCAATTTGATGGATAGTCATGTATAAAGCCCTAGATTCCCCTCATTTAGCCGTAATTACTTCAATGATGCAATTATGAAACTGCACGCGGTGTTGACGCGTTGTCGATAACAGAAAAGGTTCATATTTCTCATAAACAGAACTACCTATTTTAAATACTGTCTGTAAGTTTTCCGAGGAGGTGGTAAATTCATTTTCCAGCTTTTTGTGGGATTTTTTCTCCTCGTTTGAGACAGAAAATACAGTGAGATCGATTTTGACTCATACAAAACCGAAAAATGAAGAACAATCATCGAAAAATTGTATTTACAGTATACCATGTGTTTGTGGATGATATAATACCGGTGAAACTAGCAGGCCTCTATCAGTAAGGATGAAATATCATAAGAACAATATGAAGAAAAGATAAACTAACAAATCAAAATTAGCTGAACATATCCTCACTGAAAATGGACAATATATGGCCGATTGGAGTAATATTGAGATCATAGGGAAGGAAGACAATAAGCAAAAACGGAAAATCAAAGAGTCTGCTTGCATTCTGTTGAACGGAGACAATAATATTGCTGAATGAAAACACCTTGTAACCAGAATTCCTCCGTCCACCAAATTGTCATTTTTCAGTGTCAAAACCGACTGCATATTGAAAAAAATTGGCGAAGAAAAATATTTTAATTGTGTTGAGAACGGGAAAAGATTCGTTCCCGAAACGTCCACCAAGATAAGTAGAGGTTTTATTCTCATCAAATATATTAGTATTTCCGAAGTTTTCAAAAATAAGGTGTCACTGACAAATAGAGAATTTCTCTTTCAGGCATCTAAAGGTTCAATTTCAAGCGCAGTGACATTTTGGGGCAGATCACAAAATCTGTCCTCATTACAAATATATTGAAATAATTTTCAGAAACAAGGAGAGACTTTCTAACGAAAAGCTGGAGAAAGAACTATTCAAGATGAAAGATATTCTCGAAGTAGATATCCAGCAGGGGACACTCACTCAGCACATACACAGACCTAAGAACGTAACGGAATGGTGAAAGTAAACCCTGTTGAGTGAGAGCTTTTATCAGGATATCAGACTACATTCCACTGCACACCTTCTCCTCCAGTCCTAAAATTAGATACACCGTGACTCATGATTGATGCAAATTTTTTTATTTATTTACGGACTTGCCAATTTTCAAAAAACTTGAATATTCATGAGACAATGTTTACATTACCTTATCCACCAATACAATCCTGATCTACTGAATCTAATCCACAACAAATTAATGTGCCTCATTTGATTCTTGACTGAATATGTGGACGTGTCGAATCAATCAATCATTTCACAATTTATATTTGCCAATTTAACTACCCTCGTAATTGACTTATTTTGGCCATAGTTTGTATTGTGATGAGGAACCATGAACAGTTCTGAAATTCTTGTTCTTCTGGGATTCACATTCAATTGAATTTGGAGAACTTATATCTCCATTCAAAACTTTTTGTAGAAATCTCAAATCAATCTTAGCTCTCTGATGTTCCAAACTTGATGAGTTCAAAATGTTCAAAATGTTCAGAATATTCATAGTTCCTCGTTCAAAATCCAAGTTTGAATGCACATGACCTTCAGAATTTATTGTGGACTTCCTCAGTTCTATTGATATCTCCCTGATGAAATGGACACCATATCATACAATTATATTCAATAACTGATCGAAAGAGAAAGCAGTATACTATTTTAGAAGTGCAAAGGGAAAATTAATCTGAAGATCTTGCAATGAAGCCTAATAATTTGAATTATTTAGAAACATTGCTATCAGTATGTGTCACAAATGTAACTTTGGAATCAAATAATATGCCAAGATCTGGAACACTATCAGTCACTGACAAATCAACATTATTCACTTGGTAAGAGTATTGAATTGGATTCATTTGCTAGATATCTCAGTTTTCCGTGGCGTAGAGGAGTTTCCACATCACAGACATACTTTTGAAACGAACGAACAATGAAAGAATGAAACGAACAATGTCGAAAACATAACTTTCACCCCCCCCCCCCCCCCCTCATGTTTTTGAGGTGTGCATTCATTGTTTTTGCACCTTCCGTTTCTTGTCTACCTTTCATCCTATCAGCAAGATGGAAACTCTCTATAACTCAAAAATAACGTCAATCGAGTTATTTTGAGACGAAGACGAAGGCTGCAAAGGCTCTGTATGAATGATGCAACTTGCTCCAAAACTCGGTATTCTACCATTCATTACTGAACGAAACAAAAGATTGGCTGGTTTGATGTGCTAGACTCCTTTGACGTTAACTGAAGGACCAAAAACGTATCCGTTATATTTAATGAACTCGAGAAATTCATGAGAGGAGCCTGAATAGGAAGACTCGGCCAAATTAATTACGGAATCAATATCGAGAGAATTCATTTTGATTCCAAGTGGGTTTGAAACCTCTTGTAGACAAATGTTCCCTGAATGATGTAACGAAAAAACGTCACATGAAGACATCGGTGAAAGAAATCCTCAAAACGATATTGAAAACAAAGAAGGAAAAAAATACTTCAATTTTAGCATCAAAATGTCAGATATCCTCATATCTACAATTAAAATGCTTTGGCGAGAAATTCCTTCTCGTTGTCATTGGCCTGATGATGATGAAATATTGAGTGTCCAAATACACTTATTGAGACTGTATATTATCAAGTGTTCAACTCGTGATTGCAAAAGTGATCAGAACCTCAAATAATTGCATTCGCCATCAGAAGATGCAACTTATAATCGAATGAATAATATTGATATGCGAAATTATTCGGGTTGACATATTACATGAAATATAATTGAAGTTGATAGATCTAGGGCTATTACGATATTATCCTGTATATATTATGCCTTTCAGAAGCTTATGAGATAATTATTTCCTCATGAGGTTCGTCATTTCATAAAAACCTGAGTTCTCGATATAGGCAAATCACATTTCAATTCATTTTTTCATAGAGAAGCGTAGAAGGGCCAATATAATTTTATTTTTCGCTCAAATTCTGGAATTTAGTTCCGGCTCAAAGTGTGGCCATGGCGGAGTGCTATTTGTTTTACATTTCCTTTGAAAATAAAGCTAGGAGAAAAGAAAGACGAAATTCTCAAATTTCGGTTCTTCTCGGATATCTCCGAAACTACTCGGAATATTGAAACTTTCTAAATGGCATATTATTAGACACATAAATGCACTACTTTCCTTCATTCAATTCAATCGACACCCTGATACTTACCGTTTCAGATATCCCCATGCTGTTCATTCTTATCTTGGACTCACTGTATATCTCCAACGGTTTTCTTTTCGATCCATATTTTCTATTTTGATATGATATTTGCAGACACCAAAAATGTTACTTGTCTCCCAGATCAAACCAGAAAAGCGTCGGAAATAGGTGTAGGGAAATTCATAGCGATGAATGAATACAATATTTCAGTTTCTGCTAAAAACCATATCAAAATAGAAAATATGGATCAACGAGGAAACCGTAGGGAATAGGTAGTGGGAGTTACAGCAAGAAGACCATTTTAAAATTTCAAGGTGTTTCATTAGATAAAACCAACTTCTTCAACATTGAAAATGATGTGATTGTTCGACCAATTCCGCATACCCTGTATGCGAAACATACAACTGTTAATGTGGATTTCGATAGTATCACTCCTGTGCTCACCCTCACCTCACCATCAGGAAATGGGACACCCGGTATAACCGGGAGTGGAATGATTTCGAAAATATTTCCAAATATAAGGAAGAATGTTAAATAACCCTGAAGTCCAAAAATTCAGGAATTCTGAGTTATTCCTAACAATGAAAACAAGACTTCTCATGATGGGAAATATTTAATCTCAGTTGGTTTCAATACAGGAAGATCTATGATGGTAGCTAAAACTATTCTGATGAAGAGATGAAATATTGCGAGCAATATATTTCTCGAAGAGGAGGAAAAAGGTAACTGAAAACTATTTCTGCAAGGCATTAAATGATAAATCCTTCTGAAAGCATTCGTAAAACATTATATGTCTTGCACAACCCTCACTTTTCCAAATGGAATTATTCTCTCTGAATGGGCTACAGTTCGACACTTCAACTCTTGGAGCATACTCTTACGGATGACCATGAGATTGGAAAAATCTGAATAGATGGGATCGAAGGGGCTGAGAATTATATTTTATTGAATGCAGTCCGTGAAACTGGACGACCTGAGAAAGTGGATTCGTGTAGAGCGTGTCAAGCATACGTTATGATACATCGGTTTTTTGGATGTGTTCAAGTATGTTTGAATTGCGATTTTTTTTTTAGGAAATATTTCAAATGACCATGATATATAATGACCTTCTTGGAACTCTCATCAGAAGTTCTTTTACTGATGCATTATGAGTAGAACTTTTGGAGTACCCACGCTACTTACCAGTGTTCAATTAATATTTCAATTATATCATTCATTCTTCACACTCATCAAAATTGATGATTCATTATGGGTTCATGAGAAATTTTCAAAAAATTAATAACACGATTTCATTTCCAAATTTTGCAACCTAAGATGTAACGTTTTTTTTTTATTTCAATGAGTACTTATTCGAGGCAATGGATTGAAATAATACTAATAACTCGTATTGAGTTCTTCAACAGAATATAACAAGTAATAAGATATATCAGATCGTAACTATGAGCAACAAACGTAGTTCAGGAAGTTATTAGTTCATTCAACATTGTTATCTGCACTTATACCTAATACCATCGTCCATAGATATTCTAATAAGTCTGCTCACTCCTTTGGAGCATTTGAAACATTGGCGTTCTTGCTGTCATTAATCACGCGATAAAGTGCAGACTGTAGTCTTACTGAGATCATAGATTGAATGTTTACCTAAAAAATTCATTTGAAAAAAATGTATGACCACGTTTGCGTATCAGATATTTCGTATTATTGAGCCGTTTTCAAACCTTTGCAACAGGTTATGTGGAAAGGCATTAGGTAACAACAGACAGAATAAGAAATGAAACATTAAATTCATTACCTATTCAATGAATAAATATCTTATTTATTCGCGTTAATGTATATTCAATTTGATAAGCACGCAGATACCTATTAGGTTCATATCCGAAATTCTGAAGCATGAAGATTTATCGTTTCATCGAGTTCGATGAGTTCTTTCTCTGAAAAAAATTCTATACACAAATATGTATAGGTACTTGAGCCAAGATTGAGTCTTATATAATCGTTTCATGCTGAATACTTTAGAATACCTCTTCAAGAAATTTTGCTGATGGTTTTGGTGATGAATCGTCTTGGGGGAATCAAAAAAAAATATGTACCACAACCAACAACACAAAAATGAGGTGCATGAGAAGTCTTGACAATAATGATTCAGGTCCAAAAAGATACGGAGTAATCTTGCCGTTCTCACTTTGTAAACTATTTCTCCGGTTCAGCCGGAATACGTGTCGAGCTCGATTGGCGAGTGACGCGATACGACAAGAAGGGAATTTTCATTGCGTAGACTCATTAGATAACTATAGAATATTATAATATGAATCATCGGACTGTGCACACCATGAACGGTCTATGGTGCATATATCTACTATTTTCCCCAGTATGCTCATGGCAGATGTATAGCGAATACTGAGTGATATGCTCTAGAGAAGAAGACATGATGAATCACTCATCTTCCTGTATCTCAGTTGAAATATTCTTGAGGAACCTCTCAATTTTGAGTTGAATACTCAAGTATCGTCAATACTTAATACTGTTCATCATCCATGTATGAAAAATATCAACCTTTCACTGGTCCTGAAAAATTAATGTGAGAGGTTTTTACTACTCACCTTACATTCAACTGTTGTGACTCCAATTATCCCAATTTTCTTGCCATACCTCTCAATGATGGTGCTTTTCGTATAAGTATTCTGTATTTCTGGTTCTGCACTATCGTCAATATTGGAAACTATTATGGGGTGGTTCAGAGCTTTGATGTAGGGTACTACTCCCTGAATGCCATCGTCAAAATCGTGGTTACCTAAGACCTTGAAAACACAAAAATCAGAAATTTTAACTATTTGACCATGATGGCGAACTTGGCGAAACCAATGTCTACATTATATGCAATTTCTTTTTTTTTTCAGTTATATCTCAGAAACAACCTTAGTCATAGGTGTGATGTTCCTTCTCAAAATTGGTGGATTTCATTTTAACGATTGTATCAAATGGGTGAAGTGATTTGTCAATCTCTCACAGAACATATGCGTTCTTAGGAGAGGCAAATGTCCGACTTCTCACAGAATTTTTCTTTATTCGTTATCACTAATATGTTATAATTTGACATAGGATATACTCTATATGTATCTCTTCTCTACATCAATGTGTCTTGGGATTATACCTATAGATCTTATCTCTATTACAACACCACTGATTTGGACGGATTTATCTAACGAATATTCTGCATTATCCTATAATCAGGTTTCGGTGGAGACTTCTATCATCTCACACCAAGCAATAGTTGAATTCCGAATGAATCGTTCGTTTATGAGTACATGCAGGACCTCACAATTTCAATTACCCACACCATGTTTGTTGTCAAATTTCTAATCAAGCTGTCTCTGATCATCATTAGATGTTCATATTTCTGACTTCAGTTTGGTTCAGGATTCTTCCTCTCAATAGACGTGATAGACAGCATTAGGCGGCCAGGTGGTCGAGATGGTCAAGCAACATCATAGTAATCATGAGGTCGCGGGTTCGATTCCTGGCTGGCCGTTGGATTTGGGTTTATTTATGCGCTGTACGATGTATATCATGAAGTTCTACATAGAACTCCAAATGCCACAGTGGTTTGGATTCCACTAGTTTAAACTGTAGATCCCCGTCTCCTTCACTCGCACAAGCCCTTCGGGGCTTCTGAGGGTTGCTTCGGCAACTAAGGAGATGAGTAACAATAACAATAACAATACATATATCGAAGATTATACAGGAGATATGAGATTTTCAGAATTGAACATCCCATAGCATCGGGTGGAATGTAGGCAAGGAGTTAAATGAGTTTTGCATACATTAATTTCATACACGGAATTCCAGACACAATCCAACTGCGTGTGTCAAAATTGATTCTATTTATTCCGAAAACTATTTCAGTGGACAGAAATTCTTTCATAAATTTCTATTCCAGTCACTATCAGTTCCATTGGTTCCATTATAATATTCTCTATTTCAATTCGAATGAAGAACTCGATCAGAAGAATTCATATGAAAACAATCTACCGAACTCTTGTTGAATTCGTTATCATCAGCTCGGAGTTTCCTTTACATCACATATAATCGCAACTTTTCTCATGTTGTTCCAAAATTACCAAGTGGAAGATTATTCTACTCAATATGTATATATTCATAAAAAGTGATAATCGGAAAGCATTTCATTTAGTCGGACGAGTATTGTCGTCTGCATTACCATGTTCTTTTATATCCTCGTTATATCTTCTTTTCCTGTTATTCTCCGATATACCTAGCATGAATGATTATTCCTCTTCATTAATTTGATTCGAAATTGAGACTTTAGTGTTCCAAAAATATAGAAAATTGCAAATAGTTCATCTCACCTCTGCATCAATATCGAGTTTGTTCATGAATTGCTGGGAAACATTCCATCTACCAACAGTATACCACAGAGTACCCTGGAATGTATCACCAGCGTTCAGCAAAATGGAGTGGGGATCATCTTCACGCATATGTTTTATCTGTGTATACAGCCTTGAAAATCCTCCAATGCATTCTCCGGGGATTTTGCAATCTCCACCTTCATCGTTTGTTTCGTCGAATCTGCGGAAAACAAACTGGTATTCACTAGGGATTCAAACATGTAACATTTCTATGGAATTCCCACTCATTCTCGACAATTGGTCTGCTCCAATGAGTGAAGATACGCAATATCACAAATGAAGAGTAATACTATCTTTGCGACATTATAACAAGAAACAATTTGTCGAATCATTATCAGACCGATAAATGACAATGGATTATCCTGTACTGGCTAGTCAGCTTGGCAACGAATATGAACCCGCCACTTCTTCAGAATGATACCCGGAATATTATATTATTATCTAGAACTTTCGTCTGTTTTTACTGCATGAATTTAAGGGCCCAAAAAAGACTAGAACTGTGAACAAAGATGCATGAAGGCATTCTCTCTCACAATACCCTCAAACATTTGATAGATAGATGGAGTATAGAGTCTAAAAAGTAAATATGGAATCATTCTGGTGAAAAGATAGCGAATGAATTCATTATGAAGAGTGAATAAATGGAAAGAATAACACATTGAGGTTATTGTGTAAGTGATCATAATGCCTCAATCAAGCAAGAGATAACACCATATGATCAAAGAGAAATTCTTGATCAATGAACCTAGAAAAGTGGATCTTGTCGCACTCGCAGAGTACGATCATTACAGAAAAGTGTCATCCGGAGATTGCAGATTAGATATTCAATTCGTAGTCTTATTTTTCGCTTTTTCATTATCAGTATACTTTCAAGTTGACTGATCTCATATTTTATCGTTTCATTTTTCTCCCTACATTCAGTGTTTTCATCGCAGGATCAGATAATTTGATAAAAAGAACAAAATTGAACTCAATAAACTCAAGAGAGCGATTAAGTGGATGCCACTCTGTATGAAAACTCATTTCCAATCTGAAGGTATTTGACGTAGAGTCAAAGAAAAAAGTTCGTCTGCGGCGCATTTTTTCATAGAAACATTTCTTTGAGAGCCTTGCCACCTCCCCCCAATTATAACTGATACGACACCCTGTTCATTAGTAGAATATTGATCTCGTGCAACTCGATTGATAATGAGTCGAGTTTGAATCAGGTTATTAGGAATTGATTGCTTATTCACCAAGATGTGTGTTGACACATCGAGATTACACAGCCCTTTTGGTATTGAATGAATATTATCAATCTCATATGTTGTGAGTTCCATAATTTAATCGTATCATAGAAACTGTTGGAAGTTGGATCTGAATTCCAACCTCCTTATTGCGCAATAATTCAATTCCGATATGTATTTCACAATATTATTACAATACGTGTAGAAAATTCAATGGCGAAAATTAGCCAATCGAAGAATCAGTGCTATTCACGATCGTTTTTGAGTTCGGAGGAACAACTTGAATCTCGAAATTTCTCAGTAGATGTTTTCATATGTCAAATTCTTCTTTTCTATAGGGCTAGTCATTTTTGTCCTTTTTTGGAATCAGGAGATCCGAATCTTCGAGAGAATGTTAAAATGAATAGGTGTTCCATTCAAAAATAATATTTTCATTATTTTATCACGTAACCTAAGAAAAAAGCATACATTTCTCAGAATCCAGAGAATATATGATGAAACCCTTCAACTTTCTCATCCAACATTTTTTTTTTAGCTCTCATAATGAAACAGTTAAGGAGGGGCCCTAACTGGGGATATATTCTGAAAAAAAAAAACATTTTACTACCGGAAAGATCTCAAAAGAGGGTTTCAAAATGTCATCCATCTCCATGTGAACCGTTTTCGAGATATTCCATAGAGAACCGAATACACAAAATTTCAGTTTCTCTATCTCTCATATAGTCTCCGATATCCCAATGGTGAGAATCGATTTTGGGACACACTGTATATCCAATTGAACATTCTCGTTGGCGTCTGAAGCCTTGGCAATTCTATGGTATACGGATGATTATTTCCTTCATGTACCTTAGCTGAAATCTGAGCTCTCATCTAACAAGGTATTACGGCAATCGCATCGTTGTTATGGATATGATGTTATGGATATAACAGGATACAACATGAAATGTTATGGTTTGATGTTTCTGCGTCCGATTGAAATGACGAAATGAATCGCTTTAGTAGTATTGCAATTTCTGATATTGATGGAATTGTGAGTGAGTCAGAAACAGGTCTAGTGTAGAAAGGAGATGAGGTTTTTTTTTGAAAACTCCTTCAGTGATCATTTCTGTATTTTCTTGTGCTTATCAGCTTCTCGTCTGTGATACACGGAAAATTGTATAATCATCGTTTCAATGTTTAATATTTTTCTTGTAGTGAACTGATAGTTGAATTGAAATGATAAACATACAATAATATTATTCTCATTCTTCGTGATCTTCATATTTTTTAGCGAAGTGAAACAAAAAAACCCTTTCTATCCGATCCAATCTCATAAAATGAAAGATACGCAAGAACAGAACATGATCTTGATATGAAGAAAAAAACCCACATTGATATAACATCCTACTTCTTCAGTGGGGCATTTTTAACACTTGATCACAAATAAAATACTGAAATGATGATGGGTATTGAGTTGATTGTTCAGTGTCTATGGCAAGTAGATAAAACGGTTGATGAGAAGTCCGTTATTTCAAAGTATTTCTTATCCTGTCTTGATATTTTGTTGTTTCAACCCTCATCGGTAATAGGTTTATGGAGAGGAACTTTTTAATGAATGATGATATTTCATCAGAATACAGTCTATTAACTATTTTCGAATTGTCTGAATGAACCTAATGTGTTTCACAGTTCATGAAACGTTTCCTTCATGAAGGAATTTTACAATAATAAAACTATAATAATTCTCAATTATTATAGAATTTTCCGATCAAGAAACATATACACTTGAAGGGGTGAATTGTTGTTACAAACTAGTGCTTTCGCAAATTTTTCAGCCGACCAAACTTCCTTGTGTTCCAATTTCTCAATTGAAAAAGAGAAAATATTGCCAGAAAAGATTTCCTATCATTATAATGGAGAAGGGATCAGATTCGTTTCCAAAACAATCGAAGCTGAATGGAAATTTATATACAGTAGTATTTTTCTAAAATTCCCGAAAATCATTATCAAGGAAATTCCTTTAAGGTACCCATCTGAAAGTTAGTTTTTGAACACAGTGACATCTTTGGGCACAAAACTGACATAACTTTCTATATTGACATAATCTGAAATGCATCACCTCATATATAGTTCTTGTGTAACGTAAAAAGAGCAAGACGTATCGAATAGGCAGTTGTTAGATAGCAGTGAACGACGATACTTTATAATTATTATATTTTGTTATCAATACTCGATAGTTTATTGTGTATGATAAATCATATTTTCTATAAATACTTCTAGGAACGAGAAGGTATAACACCAAAAATAATTAGATAAATGAACAGACCACTTCTTCAATCAACCCATAGACATCACTTTATATCTCTGTTTTCGTTCAACATATGCAATTGAGAAGGATAGATAGATATACAAAAGTGGTGCATAATTTTAGCAGGAAACAGTTAAATGTTCCATTCATTATTCAAAAGAGACTCACCGTGCATGGAAATCATTGAAATGAATCACAGATAATTTGAATAGATCATTATTCGATATCACTGCAGCTTGCACAATATATAGGTAGATCAACAATCTCACTGTCAGAGCTAGCATCTTAACGAGTCGCTCCTATGAATATCTCTGTCGCTACTGAAGGTCAACTGATCCGAGAATGAGTTTACTTAAGTGATTTCCTACTATCTTATCACGGATTGATTCAAGACATATTTTTGTTTATGGAAACCAATAATGTAATTAAATAATTTTGTTCAATGATAAATGTACATAATTTTGGGATAGAATTCAATTCTCTATTATCAGTCTGAATCTTGAAGGATTGATGACTAGAAGACAATGGTGATACAGAACTTTTGCTACACTGTTATCCAGATTATTATTCAATAAGTATTCAAATTGACCTTTCAATTCAATTTTGATATCTACTGCACTCATCAATTTTTGTATAATATTCAGGTTGCTACACCGATTTTCTTAAAAAAAAATTCACGAGGAGAATTTCATGGAATTTCATAGTTTCATTATTATGGATAAGCAAAAACTTCTTCAGTGGTGTCCTGGCACTCTTTCATGGGACATTCTTGTGGTCCATTACGATAACTGCTTCACAAAAACTTCGCAACTGCTGAAGACCTACAAAGGGTAAATTCTACCTGTCCTGGAGTACTTTTCACACGTTCGAAGCTTTCAGATTCTATTTAGAAGAGATTCCTTCGCCTAGTCGGTGTTACTATACTCACGAATTTATTGACCTCTCTGGAACATCGTAGAAAGATGGGCGATCTCTCCCTCTTTTATAGATATCTCCACGGTCGGACATCTCGTCTATCATGCCATCGCGAGCTCAGACTAGTCATCCCTTCATTGTCAGGCTCAAGACATGCCGAAATTCTATTCAACAAGCATGGTTGATCGATAGAACGGCGAAGATATGGAATTTTTTGCCTAAGCCTTTGAACAAAATTTGAATACATTCCTTCTCTCCTAATATTCCACCGCTTGCTAACACGATGATTATAGGATTTCCTTTCGTGTTGTCAAAAGGTAATAGAAGTGAGCTTTTGATACTCAGATATCCAACCACTCTCCATTCGAGAGCCTGCAGATAAATAGATCACATTCCCTAGAAAACAATATTGTCATGAAATAACTCTCGCCAGATAAAAAATTCCTTATTCCAATTGTTCAATCCTCCAATAACTTTCGAGCAAGATGGGTCTATTTCATGCTCTTATTTGGAAACCCCCCGATAATTGAGGAGTTGCAGTCACCAGACAACAATTACATCTCAGATGATTTGTTGGATTGCAAATTATCGTATCATCGAATGGTTCCATCGAATAATTTCATGGAGAAATTGTTGTTTGACGAGTGAATATCGTGATCTTCCATTCATTTCAACAAATGATAATAGCTTGCAGTCAATAATATTTGATGATGATGGCCTGATAGCCGAAAGCGCTTTGTGAATTCACGATCAAATATGTTCACACAGAATACAACCCTCTTCATCATTCGTGTGAATCATCATGATTGATCATTGGAACTAGTTCAAAGTTATTTTGGCGTTGGCTTCGATGTATCCATTCATAATAGAGGATCTCACTTCGAATATGATTTGTGAAAAGTCAATACCAATAGAAATTTCTCGAGTATGTTTTTCATCGAGCACTTCTAGTTTCATTTGTACCCAGTAAGAAGCTATTGTCTTAAGGGAGTCTTGACAAATCCATGAAAAAGGTGGTTCAGAGATTTTTCCAAGAATAATCGCTAGAAAGTGTGAAAATGCGCCATTCACAAACAAAACTTTACCTTTGTATTTACAGTTTATCTATTGATAATGCACATAAGTGTAACATAGTGTAATCATGTTGTCTGGTTGAAAGGTTGAAAACATGTACAGCAGATTTTTGGAAAACTAACTCTGAAACCTTCGAACATTTGGAGGAAAACAGAAAAACTCAAATATCTCAGAAACTATCGACTTTTGCTTATACCTATCAGGGGTATATTCACTCCTCAACGCGTCCCCTATCACATCTCCAAAGGAATGTATCGAATTACTAGTATTCCTATATATACAGGGTGTCCTTAAAAGGTCTTTACAAGAAGCTACCACATATTCTTCAGACCAAAACAATTCGATACAAGCAAACTTACCTCGGTAAAAAGTTGCTTAGTTTGGGCGCTAGACGGCTCTGAAGTTGAAATTTTCAAATCGATTTTGCTTCATAACTTTTGAACGGCTCATGAGATTTTTTTCAAAATCGGTACGTTGGCATAGACTCATCGGGCAATAAAACTCATATCATAATCATAATGAATATCATTCCATGGACGTAGAACTTGATTTTTTCAGTAAATGAACATCTAAAACTCCTACGCCAATGGAAGAAAATTAGTTTCAATATGAAATCTGAATTATTCAACTCATTCACTACAAAAAAGGTACTCTTGACAAAAGTCGATTCCTCTCATGGTCTCGACAAAATTTTAATTTTAGTGATTTAGAGCATAATTAATAATAAAACGATTAACAGATATAAAAATTGTTCAAAATGTTCACCATTTTCACGTATACAAAGATTTATACGACGCAAAAAGTTGAGATGTACTTTTTGCATAGGTTATTTCTATTGAAAATAAGTAGCACTGTTTTTTTTTCTGAAGACTATTATTATCTGCTCGAAAACAGTGATATTCACATTCTTGGTTTCCATAGTTTCATCTGTGTTGATTTGTCGAGTTTTATTGACGTTGATTGTTGATATCGGACTTTTCTGATTTATCATGGCCGTACAATACACCAATGAAGAATACACCGATATGTTATTGGTATTCGGATATTGTCAAGGAAATGGTCGAGAGAGTGTGAGGGTGTATTCGGCAAGGTTTCCAAATCGTCGCGTACCAAGCCACCCAACCTTTGCTGCAGTTGAGAGACGTCTTCGGGAGACCGGTCATTTTGCTCCTAGAAATGGTGATTATGGAAGACAGCGTTATGTAAGGATTCCCGAAGTCGAAGTAGCAATTTTAGACCGTATTGAAGAGAATCCAGAATTGAGTACTAGACGGATAAGTAATGAACTAGAAGTTTCTAGGAATGCCGTTCATGAAGTACTAAGAGAACAATTATTATACCCATACCACAAGACGCCAGTTCAAGATTTATTAATCCATGATTCACAAAGTCGTCTGATGTTTTGTAGGTTCATTGATTTGCAAAGAGAAATGAATCTGAACTTTGGAAAGAATATTTTGTTCACTGATGAAGCCTGTTTCACGAGAAGAGGAATAACTAATTTTCATAATGAACACGTTTATGCAATTGAAAATCCTCATTCCATTAAAATAAACCATTTTCAACACGAATTCAAAATCAACGTTTGGGCTGGAATAATAGGAAATTTTATAATTTGTCCTGTCATACTTCCACAAAGATTAACAGGAGACATGTATTTACAACATCTACGAAATACGTTGCCAAATTTGTTGGAAGATTTACCACTCCAACATCGGGTAGATATGTGGTTTATGCACGATGGAGCTCCACCACATTTTTCGGTGGATGTTAGGAATTTTTTAAACCAACAGTACCCAGACAGATGGATAGGTAGAGGTAATGATGCACCCGTGAATTGGCCACCACGTTCTCCAGACTTAACACCGATGGATTATTTTGTATGGGGTTATCTCAAGTCTACGGTTTACAAGACCCCTGTGAATACTGTAGAACAATTATGGCAACGTATCCAACAGGCGACGAATAATCTTACAGGCGATGAAGAAGTTATGCAAAGAGTACATTTCAACTTTTTGCGTCGTATAAATCTTTGTATACGTGAAAATGGTGAACATTTTGAACAATTTTTATGAAATATCTGTTAATCGTTTTATTAATAATTATGCTCTAAATCACTAAAATTAAAATTTTGTCGAAACCATGAGAGGAATCGACTTTTGTCAAGAGTACCTTTTTTGTAGTGAATGAGTTGAATAATTTAGATTTCATATTGAAACTAATTTTTTTCCATTGGCGTAGGAGTTTTAGATGTTTATTTACTGAAAAAATCAAGTTCTACGCCCATGGAATGATATTCATTATGATTATGATATATGAGTTCCATTGCCCGATGAGTCTATGCCAACGTACCAAATTTGAAAAAAATCTCATGAGCCGTTCAAAAGTTATGAAGCAAAATCGATTTGAAAATTTCAACTTCAGAGCCGTCTAGCGCCCAAACTAAGCAACTTTTTACTGAGGTAAGTTTTCTTGTATCGAATTGTTTTGGTCTGAAGAATATGTGGTAGCTTTTTGTGAAGACCTTTTAAGGACACCCTGTATATATATTTGGCAAGCAATGAAAATTTCTGTAATTGTAGCTCGACTCTATGGAGTCCAAACACTCTCCGTGAATGTGTTTTTTGGCTCTCGATGGACCACAAAATACACATCGATTCATACTCTTTCACATCATGTTGTATCGTATCAACTCCTCATATATCCAAAAGAGCAATGATGCAGAAATGATTATTTGAATACAGTTCATTGACAGCTCTGTTGCGAAATACTACTTTCGGTACCTAATACTCATCAAAGTTTGCACTGAGGTACAGATATGGAACAAACTCATAATTGGGATAATCTTCGAGGTAGGTAATATTCGGTCGGTGTTTCACACTTCATTACTTGAATGATTGGATAAGTTCTTAACAGCTAACTTTATCAATATTATGAGTAAAGATGGAATTAGTCTGGGGTATTCAGCTCGTTTTATCCTCAAACCCGAACATTGATAATTACTAAGCGGGAGTTTTTACATAGTCCAGAGATTTCACAAGATGATTCTCAAGGAAGTTTCACGACCTTGGTAGGGGGAATATGAAGAAAAATCCAGGAAAATGTTGAAAATACCTATATTTCACATTATCTCCTTCTTGGTAGGTTCCAGATGAATGCCTATTATCGATATGATAGATGGCAGAATTTAGTTATTGGTTAATATTTTCTATTGAAACTGATATATAAAGAATCATAGCGCATTGGAATGGAGGAATTATCCCAGAATCGCTCATCTGAGTGTTATGGCGTCACCCACGTTTGATAGAAGGAGAGATGTCTCAGAGACCGTGTCCATTTTCCAATTATATGTGTGTGTCTGAGTATCAATTTTTATGGAAAATTCAATGGTGAACACCGTATTTCGATATTTATAATCGTTTTTTAGTCACTGTAGGTTTTTCGAAATTCCCGAAGAAATGTATTTTCTTCAGAATTACTATGAAAACATTTCCAAAGCGACTGAAGGTGGTGTCTGAGGGTCAATTTAAACGAAAATCTCATATGTCGCATATTTCGCATATCGATTCCTGTCTTCGTTTCTGATGAGTAATAACATGTTTTTCCAAAATGCCAATTTTCACTGGTAGCTGTCAAATTTTGATTTCAGCAGTAAAGACGCTTCTCTATTCGTAATATTTGCAACGGAGTTCCATAATAATGATAGTCTGTTTAAACGAATCGGTGGAAATGCAGAGGCAATTTGTACCACTCTACACTCTACAGATTTGTAGACCAGTGTTCTCAATTCGTCACTGAAAGACATGGTTGGACGAAATTTCCGGAAGCAAATTTTCATTTCCTATACAATTTGGTGACCGGCGCCACTGAATCGATTAGGAAACGGAAATTGTCCCATCTGTACAAACGGAACTTCATATCAACTACCATACACTGAAAAAAAAATGTTCTTGTGGAATTGGTTAAAGAACTATGAACGTTATTCACCTGAATTTCTCCATCCAGTTCTGAAATATAATATTCTAGTACCAGTACTTCAATTTTATTCCAGTACGAAAACTGATTCTCATTATTATATCATGTATTTTCAGAAAACTGAACTGGTAATTTTCAGATGGATTTCACTATATGTTTAAGAAATAATTTCTCGACTATATATGTATGCATCACGAAAATATGATGTTTGACGTGGAAGGGTGATAATCAATGAATCATTTGAAGGATCACTGCTTTGAAGGGAACACTAGTTCGATAATTTCTAAACACGTGTTGTTAGAATGGTTTGTAATTTGTGAAGACCACATCACAGTTGGCATATAAACAACAACATTCTGCGAATTCGTTTCGCGTACACAAATACTGGTAAACGTTTGTTCATCGATATAAGTTCACACCACATGTCTCACAGCAAAACTTGCCTATACTCTCATCGAAAAGGGGTGAATCACTGACTTTTCTTACCGATTCACCCTTCATGAATGAAAAATTCACTGGTGGTACTAGCACGCACAAAATTGAGCTCGTATCAGAATGAAATGACGCTAATATTCTGCTTCGAATAGAGATGGCAGAATTTTACAGAATTTCTTCATAATCTCGTTCCTTTCGGTGGATTACTCAGCACACTAGATATTCACGAGACAATTTACAGTATTACATGGGAATTTCCACTGATATTCACCTGGAAAAAAAAAACAACACAATGATTTCCAGAGAAGTACATCATTTCACTTCCAACACATATATTTTTCTCCAGAAAAAATGCAGAATTTTGTGAAAATGAATAACGGATGCGTCTCTCAACTATTTTTTATGAAATGGTCAATATAGAAGTTGGATGAAATGACTTGAATCAAACTGAACTGAAACCTGAAACTGAATTTATCGAAAAAAAAAAACACTTACACTTAGGTGGAATATGGAAACATGGAGAAAACCTCTACTTATCTTAGTGGACGTTTCGGAAACGAAACTGCTTCCGTTAATTCCAAGCGCAGTGACATTTTGTAGCACTACACATATATTGAGAGAATTATAATAACTCCCATTCTATTTTCAAGAATCGAGGGGAGAGAATCCTACTTGGGAAACCGAAAAAAGAATAAATCACTCGTTATAAAAAATCATGTTGGGAAAATAACCCCTTGTACGCCCTCCGCAAAGCGTCCCTCTAATTCAACCGTGATCGTCTTCGGAATGGAATATTTTTTGCGCCAATTTTTCAATTTCTGCACTCATCGTGTTCGTAGATTCGTGTACGAAGAATAAATATTCCGAGCTCATCTCTCGGGGTTCATTCAGGAATTAGTCTTTACATTCACCTCCTCGAAATGTCGAATATTTACTCCAAATATGTTTGTCGACGAAGGAATATTCAATAAATCCTTTGCGCTGCTTGAACAACTACTCGATTTCCACCCTCAATAATACAATATTGGCTCCACCATTCAAGAGCAATACAGCTGAAGTTCGCCTCGAACAATGAAAGTCGCATGAATGGAAGAAAACAGTCTGAAGAGGGAAACTTAATATCATCAATAATCGGTATCGATTACATGAAGGACAAAATGAGCGACCCCGTTATCTGAGGTCTGATTTTCAATGATAGAAATACAGGGTGGTGATTGAATATGTACAATGAATTCAACAGCAGATTTTTTGTGTCAGTGAATGCAAGTCAAAAAGTTCGTGTATGAACACGTGTTCTAACTTGCTTCGTTTCTAGGATACAAGGTGTAAATCCAATATCTCAAATATCCATCACCAGAATTTTTTATTTTTCTCGGAATCATTCTTCGTGTTGATCTAGAAACTAATTCAGCTCAAAACTCATTGAATACATGGATTCCAGTGGTGTTTCGAGCGGCACCTCAACGGATATTTTTGACGAACGAAATGCTCGCTGATCCCTTCGTTATTTCTTCTTTGGCATGAGCATCTATAAATACATTATTTGTCTTGATTTCTCGTCGTTTCTCACTTAGTTTCAGAAAAAAATTCTTATTATCTGTCCCTTGAATCACATAAGAACCATGGAAAAAAATACGTAATGATCAAGGGTTTCCTTGGGAAATGATTTCAGCATTTGGTAAATAACGTACAGTTATCGGCAATTCATTCAGAAGCTGATTGATTCGAGGTAATATTCAACATATTCACTAAAGAACCTTCTTTTTTTCGGAAAAAAATTCTCAACAACTCATATCTTGAAAACGGAGCAAATTAGGACATTTTTCGTCTCGAAATCACTCAAAGAATCGTCTGTTGAATTCGTTGATGATGACCCTCCCTCAGTTTTTCCTATTTTGTGAGTCCCATCTCCAAAGAATTCTATATACATCGAGCTGGAGTGGTTTCTCACACCATCTTTTTTTGAAACCTTTTTCACGGTGAACGACGGCAAATAGTATAGATGATAAAATAGCAAACATTTCGAACGAATCTTTCATTGTTCTGTTTGTTTTGTCATTTTTGGTCGTTTTGTCATCAAATTGTTCTTCATTATTAAATGTCATACTGAGGTCACTTGGTCATAGCTGCCAAATTATCATTGGAATAAAAAAGGAGTGCTTCCATAGTAGTAACAGTAGGTTCATTCTCCAGTCTCACTAAACTATAATAATTTGAATACATTGGTGGGAACTTCAATGAACACCTTCGTGTGTAAATGTTAGTGTGTTGTTATTATTATTATTATCATTATTACCATCATCATTTGATGATTATTTCATCCCATGTCTCCCAATTCTTTGCCAACTTCTCTGAATATCCAAAATAATCAACAACTTCCTCTAACCGAACTCTTTGGTGAAATCTAATCAATAAAACACCTGTGGTGAGAATAAAATAATAGTTGATTGGTAGTCACTCAGATCAGAAATGGATGACATTGATATTCAGTTACCTTGAATTCCTAAGAATCTACTAACGTATCAATGTGATTAACGGATTATTCAATGTATCCAGCAGCTGCTATACACCGTGCTCGATTCTCACCCTTGATGTGTCAAATCGGCTCCTTTATTAGAAAGCAATGTAGTGATGACTGGTGAACATTTTCGCATCACCTCCATAATTAAGTCTACTTATATTGCTCGAATGGAAGAACGAGTCTGACGAGCGAAACTCCATATCGTCAATACTTATTTGGTTACATGAGACAAAACTGGCGACAGTAATCTCAGTTCATCTTGTCAGTGATGGAAATATGATATTCATTCATGCTGATGAATGGGTATGTTACATTCATTGTGGATAGAAGTAGGTATTTTCTTGCATCATGTTTATTGTGGTTTCGATGACATTTTCAGTCAAAGTTTTGTCAGATCCCTGTTCCACCAACTGTTCCATCAGCTTTTGTGCAAGTGCATACAATTGCAACAGAAAAAACAAGTGAAGCTATCATTCGGCAATCATAATTTCCATGAAAAATCTACCAATATCCTGAATTACTCAGATTGTGTATCCTATCATGGAACTGCTTCAGTTAGTTGACCAGTTGACGTTCATTTTCGAAATTACGAATAACACTCTATATCTCATTATTCACCTAGCCAGGTAGTTACTATTACGCAAACCAATGAAAAGTCTACAAGATCAGCCAATTCTTTGAATTTTTATGTGAAAATAAGTTATGAATCGAGTTGAAAAAGAAATTTATTCCATGAAGGAGTTGTTCAATTCAATAATCTATCGCATCATATCAAATCTAGTAATGATGCTGAACTCATTCAAAAACTTCTCATTGTATATATGTCGAAAATATTCCTATCGAGATTTATTGATTTACTGTTGGGTGATTATTCGTCTATTTCTATCTAGATATTTCATTCATGATACAGTCATGTAGAAGCTCTCAGCCTTAGTTATGTAGACTGATATGGTATTTCCCATCACCGGAATTTTCTGAATCTCATGGCGTGAACATCATATTGTATACGAGTTATTCTACTGTTCATAGAAATATAATATTTCGATCAGGAAAAAAGTTTGTCAATATTCGAAAGATAATAATTTAATCTTGATTAATTGAAATACGACCAGTCAACAATATAGTAGTCAGCAATATTGCAATATGTGTTCTGACCTTCCTTGCTGGTCTCCCACATTAGAAGATCCTTCGTTCAAGCGGGTCGTTCTTATGAGTAAATCCGTTCGCCGTCAAAATATTTCATAATACCGAAAAGCAAAGAATATACCATACAAACAGAGGGATTTCATCAACTAAACTAACTCATACCAGCCCATCCATTTCAGAATCATCATCATCAGAAGAATGTGCAGTTTTTGTTCACTACCAATTGAACGTGAAAGAAAAAGCGTTGAAAAAACATATATATTCTTTTAAATCTTCTAATACGAGTTCGATGTTATCGTGCAGCTCTTCTGGCATAATCAATCTGCACGACTCAGAATCCTCTCAGTGAAGAAGTGAAGCAAAAATCGAAGCTCTAATGACTAATGACATAGTTCCACAGATTACAATCAGGAGTTTCTTCAGGAAACCTGCAGAGAATTTCTTTCTCGTAAATAAACTGAAGAACGTGACGAACGCTGAAAATATGGCACGGTCAGCGTATTTTCTTCATACATTACGTGCGAATAGTCGATGCAGTCCGGAAGCAGGAATAATGGAATGAATTTTCCGATATGTGCTAAACAGTAAACTTCCAATCAAGTGGTAGTGGTTACCAGAAAGTTCTGCTATTTTTCATCAAACAGCAATCACTTTTATCGACAATGTGCATTTTGAATTTATCGATTTGTTGTGGAACTTTGAAACTCTTTGATAACTTTAAAACATTATTCATTGTAGGGAACGCATATTTCATAGTTCATAGTGGAATATTTCAGGCAAATAATTTTTTTTTGAATCTAAAAATGATGTCAAATAGTAGGTGGGAACAGTAGAGGCCGGTTGCATAAAGGTTCATTCGGTATTTAATGTCAGATTGAATATTTATCGTAACTTTATATATGGAATTTGGTTGCATAAACGATCATCATATACTTGATGATATGCTAACTTAATCACCACATTGACGTATGATGATGAAAATTTAAAGAATCATGTTTCGTTCAATTATCTTATTTTGAGTTGGAGAATCTGGCGGTTGTTCGATATCCCAGTCCTAATGGGACACCTGCTCTATATTTCGAATATCCATATATCATAAGATCTGAGAGTTGAACCCAAAATATGAAGATGATGCTGAATAATAATATCAACAACAACAACAACAACAACCGATGACAACAACAGTCTGATATTGTTATCATACCAAAATATAATGACTCTTTCCATAACGTACCCAGATGTTTTCATATTTTGTGATATTGAATCTTCACCTTCTCTCACTTCCTTAGCCTACTCGGTCACTGAGTATCTATATGAGGAACTGTTTGAGGTGATAAAAAAACAAATAGCACATTATTTTTTGCATACAATCAGTGAATTTGAGAGTTCTTTTTCAACAATTTTCAGAATTATAATGCTCGAAATCAAGTTATAAATATTCATGAAAAGTGGCATTTCTTCCATTATTGTTCGGAGAAATCATCGGTGGATAATTGTCAAGAAATACAAAGTGTATCAGAGCATACTATTCGAATGGACATGCTATGAGAGAGAGAGAGCTCTGTCATAGTCAGTACATCAATATTTTCTCAGAATAATGAATCATTGACTCAATAAATGAGTTTTGAGTATTTATTTGAAAATGATATATTTGAAATGTAGGTGTGAGTATTGATCGTGAGCTTATGCAAGGTGAGACAGTGGAAATCACTGAACTGTTGTGTGCTGAGATAGGCTTCCATTCACGAGGAGATACTCGTTTTAGGTCCTAAAACATATTGAAATTGGTGTGTGGTCGAAAGAGTCGGAAGATTGGAACTGTGTCTTAAGGAAATCAAATTAGTTTTGTTGAATCAAGGCAAGGTAGGGCATACCGAAATATCAATAGTACAACTATTATTGCATTTTGTATTATTCTGTTGTTATTCTTGTGATGAGTACAAATGGGGATACCGAAGGAATGAATAGTCATGCACCATTACTTTTATTCAATACACTAGAAAATTCGATCTAATCATATTTGAAATAATATGATAGTTTACTCATTGATTGATTCTTTGGGATCATTATGATCCTCCCCTCTTCTTCTTGAAATATTGGTGATCGGTGTGCTAAATAATCCATGAAAATATCCACATCCAGTGAACCTACTTTCTTATTCCTCAAATTCCTATAGATCATAGAATATCCTCCGTTCCCGTTGCTCAAATAGGAACACATACCGACTTTGTATGATTGATTCCAGTCGATCTCCTCATATTTAGGAATGGTGCAGTTCAGGCAACGAATCTTGATAGATGATACTTTATTGTTCACTGGTTGTGATAGGTCATAGATCACCTTGAATCCTGAAATGAAAATATCATTTAAATTATTTTTAATGCAAGCGTTAAAACATTGACTGGATGAATGCAAAAATTTTCGTTGATGAGTTTGCCGCAATGTCTATCTGATAAATTCGTTCCATAACCACCGGTATCTAAGCAATTCGTATTCAGGGTCGGCTGTTTAATAGGAGTTCAACCCATGGATTAGATAAACTGAATTTGGTATTTGAATAGGTCCATCTCATAAACCGTCATTGGAAGAGTGTAAACTCGGCTTAAAGATTGTAGATTGTAGAAGGGTCGTGAAGGCTCTGCAGTCTCACAAACACTTCGACCAATCAGATCTCTTGTGCACGACCTTTAGTCTATACGATGCATTCCTAGACCTCTTGCGAAGTTCACCAGGATCCTGGGATATCAGGTTCCTTTAGTCTCAGTGCTGGACAGCTCCAGCGGAATTTTTGCAATAACGGCAACTATCACTCTCTAATTTGCGCATTTTTTCGAGATTGTATCTCAGAGGGCAGTGTACAGTGAGTCCCGTGATCAATTTCAAGTCAAGCCAAATGTTGTCCAACTCGAGAAGCTTTTTAGTTTCCTTATGGCGATAGGTTCTCTAGCCTTTTTGCCTGTCTTTATCCTGGATAGATTAACTCCTGTATAAAATGTGTCATTTAAAGACGACTGTTTTGTCATTTTGACAGCGATAAAAAAGGTGCATCGTTTTTTATCACCGATAAAAACGCCTGTTCCTCTTAAGCGTCCACATCTAGTATGCTTACGTCACTTTAATGTCTGCCCTGTCAGTTATTTGAGCATTGTTGATAATTGATACTAAACCATTACAACATGAGTCGTTAATTTATCTTGCCAAAAAACACTCGAGCTTTTCTTTTAAGGATAAATTTCTTTTTGTAACGAAATAATTTTGCCAATCAGTAATTTTACGAGAAAAACTGACATGACAAAATTGTCGAATGTCAGTTTTTCGATAAAAAAAACTCTTGTGTTTTTACTCTTGATAAATCAACTCCTGTATATAATGTGTCATTTGAAGACGACTGTTTTGTCATTTTGACAGCGATAAAAAAGGTGCATCGTTTTTTATCACCGATAAAAACGCCTGTTCCTCTTAAGCGTCTTAAGCATCTAGTATGCTTACGTCACTTTAATGTCTGCCCTGTCAGTTATTTGAGCATTGTTGATAATTGATACTAAACCATGACAACATGAGTCGTTAATTTATCTTGCCAAAAAACACTCGAGCTTTTCTTTTAAGGATAAAAACGAGCTCTTGTGTTTTTACTGTTGATAAATCTATTCCAGTGTGATTTGATTTCATCGATTTCCCAGCGACAGAACTCCTCTTCGAAGTGGGCTTTGGAGAGTCTACAGAAGGGCTCCGGGGCGGAAAATTGTGAGTTCGTCGCTTTCTTGGCAAGGCAGTTTGCTTGCTCATTGCCTCTAATACCTCTGTGACCTGGCACCCACATCAATGATTATTACCTGACAGCTGATCTATTGAATCTATTTCTGCTTGAACGATGGTCGGGATATCACCTAGGGGCTTCGACACATTGAATCTTGGCCTCGTAACGCCCACTCCAGTCCTGGCATCCAGTCCAGTAACTGGCATTGTCGGCTGAGACATGGATTCTAGAGAAATATGTTCCAAAATCTTCAGATGTCCGATCAGATTTCCTGCTTTTGAGCTTACTGCCTGGTATGGTCTGGAGGCACTATTTTCTGCTTCTTCCATTGCATATAGGTGTAGTGGCGAAAGGTTCAGCCTTTTGAAGCTGCTGTATGGCATATAAATATTGCAGCTTTGAGACACAGACAGTCTAGCCGTTGCACTTCATGCAGTTTGACTTGTGCCATAGTTTGTTGTATCTTTGGCCACCATATGGAGCATAGGTGACCATGGGTTTGATGAACGTTTGGTAAGACCAGTTGATCATTTTTGGTTTTAGACCAGAGATTCTGCGGCATATCTATAGCCTTGGAAAAAATGTGACTTATTTGGCAGTTCCATGTTAGTTTTCAGTCGAGGATAACGCCCAAATATTCGACCTCTTTAGAGCATGTTTGCTCGGTTCCATTCAAAGTTGGGGCTTTAAGTTCGTACTTTCGAGACCTTGTCACTAGAACAAGCACTGTTTTGATAGGATCTACATTCAGTACCTCCTTTGCACATCAGCTTCTGAGTGTGTTCAGAGCTACTTGCATAGGGTTTGAAATTACTTCGTCGTGCCTGTCCCTGCTGGTGACGACCAGGTCATCAGCATAATCTTGAGTAGGGAAACTCCCCCTTGGGGAAAACCTCTTTCTGCTGTCATACTGAGTTTCTCACCCCAGAGAGTCGCCACAATGATTTTGCTCCTCAGCATTGCTTGTTTCCACCTGTTCAGTTTATTTTCCTTAACTCTAATGATCTGGTGATCTGGAATCGGGAAATCTAGCTTTGTCCGATATTTGTGAATTCGTTCATAGCATTGCGTATTTGTTTCGATGTAGTTCTTATAATTGTTGTTAATGTACTCATTTTTATTGATATCAACATTGTAGGTGTATTCAGTGTTTTGCCCAAGACTTCATGTAGTAATAATGATTGTTTGTTCGTTGGTTTCCTGACGAAATATTGAGTTGCTACAACAATGCATGTCACTAATAAGAAACATGGCCAATGAATATATATCTATAAATCTATTATTCTATCTAGTGACAGGATGATTATTTCAGTATCAAGAGAATATTGACACCTCTGAGGCTGACCAAGATGTGATACACCGTAGCACAGTATTAGATAATACACTGTGACCGTAGTGAATTCACCTTGTAGGAGCGAATAGACAAATGATGCAAAGATGACGTGAGAAATTTAAGTGTGCGTGAGCACGAATATTTCTCTTTAGATGACTTGCATTTAGCATCAATCGTTCTCGTTGATTCAATAAAGGATATATTTCATGAAGCTCCCGATTAATTCTAGATCATTTCAAGATTGGAGACGTCGATTAGCCCTATACATATACAGACAAAAACGCACCAAGCCATAGCGCTGCCTTTCATGATTTCTCAAGTACCTAATACTACAAGGTGGCATTAACATTTTTCCAATTCTTATTCTTACGTCATCAATAGTCAATTTTTTTCCCTATGTTCAATTTATCATTCTCATTGTTTTTCTTATTGTTCCTCTGCTGAAATCAGTGCCTCGCGAACAAGAAATGGATCTTTTGAAAGATAATCAACCGACCAACAAGACCGAATTTGAAGTTCTTATGTATGAAAAAACCTAAGATATGATATTATATATTCTGTGCTAGATCGAGGTAAGAGAGAAAGGAATTGAAACGACATTGAGAAAGAGAAGCAGCGAACAAGAATCAGCTGACTATTGGCAAAAAATTTTGATGTATCATGCTATTCTATTGAGAAATACATTTTCAGTTATCTTCATATTGAAAAAATTTCAAATGAACCCTAGTTCGCGCCTAGAGAAAGGAGAAGGAATCCAACCAATGAAAACAGCAAATGAGAGAAAGGCAACCAACAGTGACTATTGGCAAAATTGCACCTTTCTTTGTTGCACATCCAGACGAATCGATAGCTCTTTCTTTTTCTTATGTTCGTTCCAATGCTCCTCTCGAGTCGATAGGGCAATATATATAATCGCAGAAGTCCGTGCAAGCAATGCTCATATTGATTGAATTCGATTCAAGTTTGAGATTTGATCGAAGTTGATTCGATGATTGTTACGGCCACGTTCAATGACCTACTCTAATATTGAATTGAACTAGGGACGCAAGTCGATTTTCGTTGCTTGCAATGTTGAGCTGAGTGAGTTTTCCAGTGATTATTCCTCGAAGGTATGTCCGATTCCAGATTTCATCGGTTCTAAACCTTCCTGGGAATATTACAACTCGGAATTCAGTAATATTCCGAGTTGCAAATCGGAATTCAGTGAAATTCCGAGTTGTAACTCGGAATTTAATAATATTCCGAGTTGCAACTCGAAATTTAAGCGAAAAATGAAAATAAAATAATATTGGCCCTTCTACGCTACCGTTATTCGTATTTGAGTTATTTGCAAAAAATCAATTCTCATTGGAAAGAAGACATGTTTACAGCTATTCCTTGTACTCTCAGTAATATCTATGGAAATATTTGTTCGACGAACTGATGTATATAGTATAGGAGCATTGCTCGCTTTGCTATGTCAGCTGAAAGATTCATTTCTTGTTTGCGGAGCCTCAATTTTGCGCAAAACTCAAGTTTTTTCATATCACTGGATTCAGAAAAATATTTCTTCCAGGAACAGTCCACGAGAATATATGATAACGTGAAAAAATAACAGTCATTGCCGTTAGAGTTGAGGTTGAAAAAATTGTTTGTGGCAACTCGGAGCACTTGAGTCAGTTCATTTGCTTTTTTGTTCCTCAGATCGGATATTAGTTATCCTGTATGCCTATAGTATTATCGCGAACACACGTCGATTGGAAGTTTGTTTCTGATGCAGACGAATCCCGAAAGCGGATATAATTTCTCAAAGTTTTTTCATTTGCCTCTCTCACTCGATCGGAATCTTTTCCGGTTCTTGTGATTCCAAAGAATGATGAAAATATCTGAAATATCCAAGATATAATCGATATTCAGCTCACCATTTCTGAAATGAGGTCACTCGATATTGCTTGCAACTAATTCATTTTCCTCTCAGCCTGGTTTATTTTTTACTGACAAGATTTTGAAATACTGACTTGAGAAAATATAGTTAACCATTCAACTTCCAATAATCAATTCCACTGCATATCATCAAATAAAATGTTCTATTTTTGAGTGGTAGATGTTGTTATGCATTCGAATAGTGATCATGTAGGGAATCTGAAAGTGATACAAATACAAGATTTTTCTCTCAAAACAAAAAGGAACACGTTATTTCCTGTGAAACCAGGAAATTCACTCTATCAAAATTATCTTAGACGGATTGCGCTATCTTCAGTTGTTCATCAAGGTATTCGGTTTGGTTTTCGAAACTTACCAGAAACCTGTAGAAGATTTTCAGTCTCTATGCTGTACTCGAACATTTCCTTGATATATCTGCCTTCGATTTCTCCCACGTCGATAGTATTGCTAAATGGTTGAGAGATGACTAAATCGCTATAGGTGATATCTAGAAAAATTTGGATTACATTGATGAGAAGAGTGGTGTCCTCAATAAATATTTACTTCCTGGTCCCAAACTCGATCGTAATCCTGTAGGGTCTATCACAGCAAGCGCAGCCCCACTCCATGATCCGGGTGATGAAGAATTCGTGAACTGTGAATGAAAATTTATCACAAAAAAATTCTTTCGTGCTTATGAATTCTTTGCATTTGGATGGAACCAATGAGAAAACACTTGCTTTCGAAGAAATGAATTGTTTTCGGTGATGAATCGATCATTCCATTCCAGACGCCATGAACACTATCATCAATATTTTGATAAAAATTGGGAAAACGAAATACGGAATCTATCTGATATATTCATGCGTGTAACATATGTCTATACTATGTAGTAGTATTGTCAGAAGGCAGAGGTTCAGTAACTGATTCAAAAAGTGTTTATAGAGCAACAAACAAAATGAAAATTGAATTGGAATAAAATGGAATGGATATGTTCAACATCAGCATTTTCATGAAACATCTTAGGCAATGATGTAATAATGATAATAATAAATCCAAAATAGGTGTTTGGTGAAAAGGTGGAGTGCGAGCAGTAGCTGTTCTTCAACTCAACCATTACACAACAATTGCAAATTGAAATATAGTGGATGATGAGGTACATCGATATACTTACAATATATTATCGTAAGCCTTATATCAAAAATATGAATGGAGATTCTTCAATAAATTGAATTTTTCAAGTATATTCTTATCAATTTTGAATTCTTGAGAAGATGCAGTTTTAGGCAGTCATAACGACTAAAATTATAGATAACATATAATGGGTGATGAGCTATATCAATATATATAGCAATACAACAATAAAAAACAATCCATAATCTATAATCAAAACTCGTGTCCTGCTGCGTGTATAAACATTCTCTTCCTCTTTTTTCTTCCTGTCAATTCTTAAGGAGGACTAGTTTCGATGTTTTTTTTCCTCAGTTCAGCAAATTGTAAGATCTCGATTCACTGGACAGACCATTCTGATATTTTGCTGCGTTATATGAGGAGCTTAGAGTGAATGTTTGGGAATTACGAGTACTTTATTGTTGCTTGTTGCGAATCTGTTGATGTTGGAGAAAGATGCCAGTCTACGGAAAATATGATGAGGTCTTCGAGTTGAAATTTTATATACATTAGTTGATAGATGTTTACTTCTGTGTATTTCCAGTCTCAACCATCCGGAATGTTTCATTGCAGTTGATATGTGATGAAACTTGCTGATTCCATGACATACAGAGACAGGAGTTCGCGTTTCGAGCGATGGGTATCAGATTGTAACAAGGTGGGACCATAGATACTACAACAATATGAAATTTCAGAAGAAAAATCAGTGATTCACGGGGTTTAATTTTGAGCTGTGTGGAAAGAATGTCTCTATTTTGGTGTAACTGTCGCAACGCGTTATAACATAAGTAACTAACGTGCCTAGTGAATTTCAGTTTATGGTCAAAGATAGCCATAAGTTCTCACTGGTAGTTCGTTATTTCTAGAACGTATTTCGGATGATCTCAATGCGGATCCTCTTTGGACCAAATCACATGACTACCGATTTTTTTGGTTTCAGTTTCAACATATGAGCAGATGAAACTTCAGATATTGACTGAAGGTCGTTGTTGATAGTATTCTGTGCTTCTTGGACATCCATGAGGAAATGAGTAGTATATTTGGTATTATCAGCGTGATGGTGCACAGTAGATTTGATACTAGAGCAGTGAAACAGTGGAGAATATGAATATGAACCTAATTTCCACTTACTATCTTTCATCTTTTCATTCTATTTCATTTACTGAATGATGCGTGCAGCCCGAAACATTTATCGACTACCTGTTAATTTCCTCTCCTGAAATCATGGAATTATGTGAAGTTATAGTTCATTTGTGTGAAGCTTCAATATTGATTCATGCAATCTTGTTTCTTTTATTTTGTATGAACCATATATTTGGTATCTCCTAATCCTCAGATAATTGTGTCTCATTCATTCCATTTTGAATGCTGTATACCTTCTGTTTATGCATCTTTTCACTTATTTGCACAATGATTAAAAACGGGAGTTGGTTCTATCTTCAGCCAATGAAAACCTTCGGAGCATCTCAACCATATTTATCGTACTTGTTGAAGGAATAGATTACAGTATTCAATAAACACGAAGTTGAATGTCATGAACATGAAGTGAGAGCTGGGGAAAATCATCAAGTATCCAGTGAAAATAAGAATTGGGTGACATCCATCTCTCGGGCCGGGGACCCTGTGGCTGTATCAGCCACCCTTCTATCATTATGATCCCTATAACGTAGAATGTTCGATATCGTGTGTACTTTTGAAATTTTCAATAAATTCCATGCGATAAGTGCAATGGCATTCATTCACAACATTGAAGTGAATTTAGCCTAAACTCCATACTACATGGAATCAAGAGTAACATAATGAGCGATCAATTATTATCAGGCATTACAGACTTACTGCATACACTGTTGCATCAGTTATAAAGTTTCCTAGAGTACACTCTCGAGTGCTGCATCCTCCGGTACTCAGTTTCACCAAACTGGACCCAATAACAGTGCTTCCAATTTTATCAACTTGCTCTTTCCACGGCAGGAGCTCGTTGTTGATTTCTTCATCTGAACAAAGACAGAATGATAATAAAATATGAGGATTTGGCACATCTGATAATGAGGGCTATAATTTCTTGTCGAGTTCCTACGAAGTTATCTGTTGTTGTTTTCTGTCGGAAACTTTCTGTCGCTGGAATTATAGCTGTGGAATCGTGAAACTGACTCTTTCAAGCAAATGCATGGACCGTAACAACTTTGGAACAATGAACTGAAGTGAAGTGAGGAAATAAATAATATTCAGTATGGTATTAACGACCTCCTTTATCGAATTTTCAGTGAGTTCTAGTGGGTTTAGTCTTCAGTAACAGATACTTTACCATCCAAAGTTCCAAAATATACTTCAGGCTTAGTGCATACATTTTTAGGAACAGTAGTCGTAAGAACTCCTGATGTCGTAGTACTATTCTATCAATTGTGCAAACTCAGCTTTTCTGGGAAATATTTCGATTTCCATCCACAGTACCACATGGAACGGATAATCAATATAATAACTTAGTTGACAACAGGAAATTATGTAAGTAAATAACCAAGATCAAATAACTACTCCTCCAAACTCATGAACATGATTTTTAACTACAGAAATATGAATAATATTAAAGGAACGTCAGAAAAGAAACTTGATGTCCGAATTTCTTCATTTATTACTCCTCGGGATGACCTGGAGAGAATATTGAGTGATGAAGCAAAAACTTCCACTACAATGTAGGGAGAATATTCTTCAACAAAGCGGAAGAGAGAACTCCGTTCGATGATTCGAGGTCAACTCTCATACACAAAATACCACGCCATGACTTCTCCAAAATACTGAGATGATGGGTAAAGAGTCGATTCTTTTCAAGAGAATTTCAGCAGAGATAGTCAATATCGTGAAGCGTAAAACAATCAATTTTAAAAACGAAGTCGAAAATCTAGATACTTCAATATTTGGCTTTAGGCAAAACAATAACAGGCCGTTTCACTATCATTTATCAACGTTATTCTTGGCATCTGATGTTTAGTGAAATGTTTTGTATAATCTTCGGTGAACTTTCAGCAAGCAGAGAGAACGGTTGAGGAGAAGTCCATTCACTCTGTTTGGAGTGGTGTCCTATATTGGTTTCATGTTGTTCTAACTTCGATAATAAATGACAAACTTTGTTCTCCTTGGATTTAATGTTATACTGTAATTATTGGTTTCATTACATTTTTTCAATTACTCCATATTTCATCCCGGAAAGTACCTACATTATCATATCCAATGATAATCAAAATACTATGATTCTGTTCTCATTGTGTGAAGTGAGCGAAAGATTCAAGAATTCTTTCATTCAACTCAAGCCATGAATATTTCAACAAGATCATTTCTGCAATGATAATAATAATAATAAATGTTCTTTATTGTATCACTTTTCAAAACAACATCAAAGACATGTTCAGAAAAGATGAAACTTGAGAACCAGATACGAAAGCACATGATCGAGTCATAAGTCATTTTATGTTCTACACCGTATAACACAAAACTCATTAGAGATTTCTGTGGTATAAATATCAGAAGATGACTGAAGAAAAAGCACTCAGAACTTGACGAAAGAATGGTGAGAATCGATGCTCAATTAAAACAGCAGTTATTCAAGATTTTATTTTTAATGATAGTTGTCCGGTTATATTTTTTTCTTCTTCATTAATATCAAAAGTGTAAGAGTTGAGAAATATCATAGAATTGTTCACTCAAGAAACAATGATATCAGGTTTCCAAAACGATTGAATCATTACTGAATACCTTTCCGGTTTCCTCCACTATTTGACTTTCCCGGAGGAGGGGGGCAGTTGCCCTTATTTCCCTTCTCAGGGCGCCTACGGATCTATCACTGGGCTCAGTGTGATTCATAATTCACTCGACCCCTGTCGATGAGAACAGGAAAAAATGAAAGTAATTGGCAGAGCATTACGAATTCAATTCCGTTGTTCACTAGATTTCACAATGGTAATCTATAATCTATTACAAGGTGGAGGAACTTCTTGAAATCTGATGAAATATTTCGAATCAGAAATCTACCAGCTGCACAATCTTATTCTGATAAGGATATCCAGTATATTTTCAAAAACATATTCGGTCGGACTGTCGAAATGAATTTGCCGATGTGGGAAATATTCCATCTTGAATTGCTTCGAGAGCGGATGTGACGGTCATACGCCGGCGGGTATATAAGGAGGAATTTCTGTGCAGCACATTCTGCATAGGTAATATGGAGTCGTTCCATACCTCACATCTTCATTCCAATATGCATGTCCTGATTTTCATATATGCGGACATATCCTCATTTGTGCTTCATATATCACTTTTACGGCGTAGTAATTTTAATTTTTAATTTTATTCATAATACATATTATTATGTATTCTCATTCATTATTGACACACAAAAGCTCGTTTGCGTATGCCAAGGTGTTACTATTCGAGAACGAATTCATTCTGAAGTTTTTTTATAATTGGTCTTGGTAATTTTCACATAATTAGTCAGCTTGGGCTGATTAATTATTCGGCTCCTCTATAGCTTCATGACTAGATTGTACTTGAAACTATTTGAATTATTATTCTTGTCGGTATTTTCATTTCTATGAAACAATCCTACGATCATTTTCCTCCCAAAATCAACAAAAAAAATCTGAAACTGAAAACTCATTGACCAAATATAATATTCTAGCTTGAAGCAACATGTTTTCATCAGTAATTAGAATATTGAGAGAAATCTTTCGTCGGTAGAACTGGCAAACTGAAGAATTATATCACATATGAAAATTTCAGGGACGGATAGAAATGCATTCTACAATAAAGTTGTTTATTTACCATCCCATAGTTCTCGTTATTCAGAGATCACAACTATTCATGTACTGTCACAAATGACATTCTGGAAGTTTTAAAATTCCACATCTCTCACTGAACTTCTGGCCCGAGTGGAAAGTGAGTAGTTTCCACCCATTAGTCCAATGCTCAATTTTTAGCTTCGAATGAAAACGGATGAAAATGGTTGTAAATGAAACAGTATATTCCTACCTTTTTGAAAAGTTCTATCACTTTGTCTACCATGGTTTTATAATTAGTATTATTTCTATGGAACAGTCCAAATTTTTTGTTGAAAAAAGAGAACTGGCTGGTTACGAATTGGGCCATAATTTTCAGCGACCATATTCCGCAACCGACCATAATTCGCAAAAACTTTGTACGCAACAGTTTCCTAACCGTTTTTTATTTCATAATAACATGCATATTGATACCAATGCATTGGGATAGTTGTGAACATCTCACTATGTATTCAGTTCATGAAATAGTTATAGAGAAGCTATTTCTATACTTATTTGAGTATATATGTATGTATGTAGTACACGGTGTACCGAGTTCAGTGGATGTTGAGGTTTGAAAAAACAGAAACTGTTATGACTGTTGAACCTGTGGCATAATTTAGCTTTCATCAGTTATCAATTTCTTTCAAAAAAACACCTCGACGAATCGATTAAGATTTTGATTCCAGTTATCGAGGAATTGAGCTCACCGGTGAATGGTAGTAATTTGAAAAAGCTCTGTAGTTACACGGTCAGTAATCACGGTTTGCTCATTTGGCTTCTTCACGGAAATGAAACCTCGAAAACCTCGGTAAGTTTTCACAAATCTCAACCTGTCCACATAGATCGTTTATATTACAATCATATTTTCTGTTGACTCGAGTTGGGAAACATGTAAATCATGAATTTCATCATGACAGTAACTGTATCATTCAAACTAAGAATATCAAAATAATGACTACGTACCTTGGGGTAGATTCTTACTCAGGAATATAGGCCCTCCAGAATAATCACTGATTTCACCGTTCTGGTCCAAGAATATCGTGATGTTTCCCAAATATTTACAAAAAGCAGAGGCTTGAACGACGAGAACTTTGTGACCTCGTTCACTCGGAATAATTGTTGGATAAGGACCCCCTACAACGTCATGACCAGGAGGATTATCTGAAATATCACTGGAATGAATCCTTTGAATTATACCAACATCAATTAGAGAATTCAATCCAGCCCTTCCAACATTGCTACCTGAATTGATGAATATTTGAATTTTCAAAATTTTGTGTACATTAAGTTTCGATAATTTTGACATGTGATCTCCTTTGAAATTCAGAAAATTCGAGATTGTTAATAGCCGCATGCGACTTTCGATTTCCAATGATTCATGAAGGATAAATGGTCACTGACTGACATGATGTATTATTATCATGCAGGAAAACCATCAACTCTCTTGATATTGTGCACAATATGTGTCTGTGTATTGTATGAGTTGATAAGCAACTAAAGAGAGGTATTATGATGTATGTTGGATTCTCAAGTGTCAGGTTATAGTTCCAACGATGACTAAGGTCAGTGTAATAAACAAGCTCATCAACGACGAATCGTTTATATTTCTTGACAACGATAAAAACATCAACGAAAGTTTCGAATATCAACTCAAGTGTGCTCTTCTCGGATATGAGAAGAGAATGAATGCAATGAGAAGCGGACATATAATCTTATATTTTTTAAAAAAATATATATATCGTGGGGCCGTAATTCTGACCGAGGATTGAATGGATTATACCCAACTATGTCTCACATGTGTTGCTTATGTATTCTTCACCATCAGGTAGGTTGAATTCTCCTGGCACGATGATTCAAATTATTTGATCAAGTGTATTTGATACTGAAGATTTTGGAGTCAAGGCTTTCGACGTCAAAGCCTGTGGAATCGAAGCCTCTTTATTCCTTAGAACATGATTTTCATATAAATATCTTTTTCAACCTGAGCCTGCATTGGAAAGAATGGGGTTCTCGCCGAGGTTCATGCATCCTGAGGTGCAGACCTCATTTCTATCCTACACAAAGTGTAACAATGTCACAGAAAACACATAGGAATCCCCTAATTCTGATCTGCATTTCTAGACGAATTTAGAAAATTGTACTTTGCCACACTGAAATTTATGAAATTCGTTCCTAACCTTTGCACATGAGAATGATTTCAACATGATATAGTGTATAAATAGGAGTCTGTTTGGGAATCGACATTTTCTTCAATTACAGATATCGTGAGAATAAAATATTGGACTCATTGGCAGAGGGGAGCGTATATTAGATGATCAATTGAACTTCGCAAAATGGCATAGAATCGAAACAGTATCCCGTTCGTAGAAATGTTGCAGGAATTTTATTCATTTGTATTTGCTGAATATGAAGTGAACCATTCAGATTTAATCCAGTGAGAAAGAGTTTTCAAGTCAGTGTTTTGGTTGTCTGCACAATATTATTCGATGATCTCTTGTCATTATTAGAATAGACTAGAAAAGTAGAATATCTCATTGTGATCGAATTTGAAGAATGCAATGATCCATATCATATATAAATATCACGCGAATCAAGAATTACTATTAGGAATCATTCATTTCAATAATTGATGAATTCAATACTTCACCTCCAGTATATAGGAATGTGTGCGAATGGCCTCCTACGATGAGACTGATTTTTTCAGAAGCATTCTTCGCCATCAATTGGTCACCAGCGTATCCCACATGAGAGAGCACAATAATCGTAAAAACTCCTTCTTCTTTGACGAGTCGCTCAGCTTCTTCATTGATACTTGATGACTCAGGAAGGAATACTAGATTTCCAGTGTTCGAAATGTTCTGAAAATATTTTGATTAATTACAAAAACAAAGAAAGAACCATAAGTATGCTACTTGAAACGTATCTCATTGAATCGATTATTGCAGAAGACAAGCTTACTGATTTACTGAATTACTATCCATCAGAATCGATATAATTCGGACATGATTTGAATAGCATGGCTGTTTTCATTCGACAATTTTGGACAGAGACTGAAGAGCTCTGCTTAAATCTGTATATATCACATCAACCAATATTGAGAAAGAGTGCGCCGCAGATGAACTTTTTTTTGTCTCAGTGGGTATGACACTGAATCAAGTTGATGGACAGTCATGTATAAAGCCCTAGATTCCCCTCATTTAGCCGTAATTACTTCAATGATGCAATTATGAAACTGCACGCGGTGTTGACGCGTTGTCGATAACAGAAAAGGTTCATATTTCTCATAAACAGAACTACCTATTTTAAATACTGTCTGTAAGTTTTCCGAGGAGGTGGTAAATTCATTTTCCAGCTTTTTGTGGGATTTTTTCTCCTCGTTTGAGACAGAAAATACAGTGAGATCGATTTTGACTCATACAAAACCGAAAAATGAAGAACAATCATCGAAAAATTGTATTTACAGTATACCATGTGTTTGTGGATGATATAATACCGGTGAAACTAGCAGGCCTCTATCAGTAAGGAGGAAATATCATAAGAACAATATGAAGAAAAGATAAACTAACAAATCAAAATCAGCTGAACATATCCTCACTGAAAATGGACAATATATGGCCGATTGGAGTAATATTGAGATCATAGGGAAGGAAGACAATAAGCAAAAACGGAAAATCAAAGAGTCTGCTTGCATTCTGCTGAACGGAGACAATAATATTGCTGAATGAAAACACCTTGTAACCAGAATTCCTCCGTCCACCAAATTGTCATTTTTCAGTGTCAAAACCGACTGCACATTGAAAAAAATTGGCGAAGAAAAATATTTTAATTGTGTTGAGAACGGGAAAAGATTCGTTCCCGAAACGTCCACCAAGATAAGTAGAGGTTGTATTCTCATTAAATATATTAGTATTTCCAAAGTTTTCGAAAATAAGGTGTCACTGACAAATAGAGAATTTCTCTTTCAGGCATCTAAAGGTTCAATTTCAAGCGCAGTGACATTTTGGGGCAGATCACAAAATCTGTCCTCATTACAAATATATTGAAATAATTTTCAGAAACAAGGAGAGACTTTCTCACGAAAAGCTGGAGAAAGAACTATTCAAGATGAAAGATATTCTCGAAGTAGATATCCAGCAGGGGACACTACCTACTTCTCACTCAGCACATACACAGACCTAAGAACGTAACGGAATGGTGAAAGTAAACCCTGTTGAGTGAGAGCTTTTATCAGGATATCAGACTACATTCCACTGCACACCTTCTCCTCCAGTCCTAAAATTAGATACACCGTGACTCATGATTGATGCAAATTTTTTTATTTATTTACGGAATTTTCAAAAAACTTGAATATTCATGAGACAATGTTTACATTACCTTATCCACCAATACAATCCTGATCTACTGAATCTAATCCACAACAAATTAATGTGCCTCATTTGATTCTTGACTGAATATGTGGACGTGTCGAATCAATCAATCATTTCACAATTTATATTTGCCAATTTAACTACCCTCGTAATTGACTTATTTTGGCCATAGTTTGTATTGTGATGAGGAACCATGAACAGTTCTGAAATTCTTGTTCTTCTGGGATTCACATTCAATTGAATTTGGAGAACTTATATCTCCATTCAAAACTTTGTGTAGAAATCTCAAATCAATCTTAGCTCTCTGATGTTCCAAACTTGATGAGTTCAAAATGTTCAAAATGTTCAAAATGTTCAGAATATTCATAGTTCCTCCTTCAAAATCCAAGTTTGAATGCACATGACCTTCAGAATTTATTGTGGACTTCCTCAGTTCTATTGATATCTCCCTGATGAAATGGACACCATATCATACAATTATATTCAATAACTGATCGAAAGAGAAAGCAGTATACTATTTTAGAAGTGCAAAGGGAAAATTAATCTGAAGATCTTGCAATGAAGCCTAATAATTTGAATTATTTAGAAACATTGCTATCAGTATGTGTCTCAAAGGTAACTTTGGAATCAAATAATATGCCAAGATCTGGAACACTATCAGTCACTGACAAATCAACATTATTCACTTGGTAAGAGTATTGAATTGGATTCATTTGCTAGATATCTCAGTTTTCCGTGGCGTAGAGGAGTTTCCACATCACAGACATACTTTTGAAACGAACGAACAATGAAAGAATGAAACGAACAATGTCGAAAACATAACTTTCACCCCCCCCCCCCTCATGTTTTTGAGGTGTGCATTCATTGTTTTTGCACCTTCCGTTTATTGTTTACCTTTCATCTTATCAGCAAGATGGAAACTCTCTATAACTCAAAAATAACGTCAATAGAGTTATTTTGAGACGAAGACGAAGGCTGCAAAGGCTCTGTATGAATGATGCAACTTGCTCCGAAACTCGGTATTCTACCATTCATTACTGAACGAAACAAAAGATTGGCTGGTTTGATGTGCTAGACTCCTTTGACGTTAACTGAAGGACCAAAAACGTATCCGTTATATTTAATGAACTCGAGAAATTCATGAGAGGAGCCTGAATAGGAAGACTCGGCCAAATTAATTACGGAATCAATATCGAGAGAATTCATTTTGATTCCAAGTGGGTTTGAAACCTCTTGTAGACAAATGTTCCCTGAATGATGTAACGAAAAAACGTCACATGAAGACATCGGTGAAAGAAATCCTCAAAACGATATTGAAAACAAAGAAGGAAAAAAATACTTCAATATTAGCATCAAAATGTCAGATATCCTCATATCTACAATTGAAATACTTTGGCGAGAAATTCCTTCTCGTTGTCATTGGCCTGATGATGATGAAATATTGAGTGTCCAAATTACACTTATTGAGACTGTATATTATCAAGTGTTCAACTCGTGATTGCAAAAGTGATCAGAACCTCAAATAATTGCATTCGCCATCAGAAGATGCAACTTATAATCGAATGAATAATATTGATATGCGAAATTATTCGGGTTGACATATTACATGAAATATAATGCTGAAGTTGATAGATCTAGGGCTATTACGATATTATCCTGTATATATGATGCCTTTCAGAAGCTTATGAGATAATTATTTCCTCATGAGGTTCGTCATTTCATAAAAACCTGAGTTCTCGATATAGGCAAATCACATTTCAATTCATTTTTTCATAGAGAAGCGTAGAAGGGCCAATATTATTTTATTTTTCGCTCAAATTCTGGAATTTAGTTCCGGCTCAAAGTGTGGCCATGGCGGAGTGCTATTTGTTTTACATTTCCTTTGAAAATAAAGCTAGGAGAAAAGAAAGACGAAATTCTCAAATTTCGGTTCTTCTCGGATATCTCCGAAACTACTCGGAATATTGAAACTTTCTAAATGGCATATTATTAGACACATAAATGCACTACTTTCCTCTAATTCAATCGACACCGTAATACTTACCGTTTCAGATATCCCCATGCTGTTCATTCTTATCTTGGACACACTGTATATCTCGAACGGTTTTCTTTTCGATCCATATTTTCTATTTTGATTTGATATTCGCAGACACCAAAAATGTTTCTTGTCTCTCAGATCAAACCAGAAAAGCGTCGGAAATAGGTGTAGGGAAATTCATAGCGATGAATGAATACAATATTTCAGTTTCTGCTAAAAACCATATCGAAATAGAAAATATGGATCAACGCGGAAACCGTAGGGAATAGGTAGTGGGAGTTAGAGCAAGAAGACCATTTTAAAATTTCAAGGTGTGTCATTAGATAAAACCAACTTCTTCAACATTGAAAATGATGTGATTGTTCGACCAATTCCGCATACCCTGTATGCGAAACATACAACTGTTAATGTGGATTTCGATAGTATCACTCCTGTGCTCACCCTCACCTCACCATCAGGAAATGGGACACCCGGTATAACCGGGAGTGGAATGATTTCGAAAATATTTTCAAATATAAGAAAGAATGTTAAATAACCCTGAAGTCCAAAAATTCAGGAATTCTGAGTTATTCCTAACAATGAAAACAAGACTTCTCATGATGGGAAATATTTTATCTCAGTTGGTTTCAATACAGGAAGATCTATGATGGTAGCTAAAACTATTCTGATGAAGAGATGAAATATTGCGAGCAATATATGTCTCGAAGAGGAGGAAAAAGGTAACTGAAAACTATTTCTGCAAGGCATTAAATGATAAATCCTTCTGAAAGCATTCGTAAAACATTATATGTCTTGCACAACCCTCACTTTTCCAAATGGAATTATTCTCTCTGAATGGGCTACAGTTCGACACTTCAGCTCTTGGAGCATACTCTTACGGATGACCATGAGATTGGAAAAATCTGAATAGATGGGATCGAAGGGGCTGAGAATTATATTTTATTGAATGCAGTCCGTGAAACTGGACGACCTGAGAAAGTGGATTCGTGTAGAGCGTGTCAAGCATACGTTATGATACATCGGTTTCTTGGATGTGTTCAAGTATGTTTGAATTGCGAATTTTTTTTTTGGTGGAAATATTTCAAATGACCAAGATATATAATGACCTTCTTGAAACTCTCATCAGAAGTTCTTTCACTGATGTATTATGAGTAGAACTTTCAGAGTACTCATCACGCTACTCAGCAGTGTTCAATTGATATTTCAATTATATCATTCATTCTTCACACTCATCAAAATTGATGATTTATCATGGGTTCATGACCAATTTTCAGAAGAAATGAAAAATGAATAACACGAATTCATTTCCAAATTTTGCAATCCAGGATATCACTTTTTTTTTTACTTCAATGAGTACTTATTCGAGGCAATGGATTCAAATAATACTAATGACTCGTATTTAGTTCTTCAACAGAAAATTACAAGTAATACGATATATATCAGTTCGTAACTATGGGCACCAAACGTAGTTCAGCTCAGAAAGTTATCAGTACATTGTTATCTGCACTTATACCTAATACCATCGTTAATAGATATTCTAATAAGTCTGCTCACTCCTTTGAATCGCTTGAAACACTGGCGTTTTTGCTGTCATTAATCATGCGATAAAGGGCAGACTGTCGTTTCATGCTGATTTGAAATAGTCCATTTTTCTTGGATGAGCTGAGTCACGCCCCAGCAACAGCATCGATGAATCAAACAATTCATTACAATTCCCATGAGGAGTAATTGTTTTCGTTCATAAAATATTGTGGAAATTTCAACTTTGGATACTTCTATTTCATGCATAGTGGTATTCCATTCCTCGTTTTGCAAATTTCAACTTTGGATACTTCTATTTCATGCATAGTGGTATTCCATTCCTCGTTTTGCAAATTTCAATGCATAATAAACTCTCGTGAATGAAGAAAGTATCATTGCAAGGACAATTTGAACATGGGTGATAAAGTTCTACTTCAGAATACCTCTTCAAAGAATTTTGCTGATGGTTTTGGTGATGAATCGTCTTAGAGGAATCAAAAAAAAATATGTACCACAACCAACAACACAAAAATGAGGTGCATGAGAAGTCTTGACAATAATGATTCAGATCGAAAAAGCTACGGAGTAATCTTGCCGTGCTCACTTTGTAAACTATTTCTCCGGTTCAGCCGGAATACGTGTCGAGCTCGATTGGCGAGTGACGCGAGTTACATCACCATTTCCAACAGAATCCTCAAGACACGGTCGAAGTCCAGAGAAGCCGAGTCAGCGTTCTCACGAGATTCATGCTTTCTGACAATTTTGCATTTTTTACATGTTCGTTAGATTTAGTTTTATATTCAGTCTTGACTACGAATTCATACTGTTAACATCTCTCTACATTGTATTGATAATTTGAATAAAAATATTTTTTTTATTCTAACTCCTGAACGGACTTATAAAATTGGCGCAGTCGGTAGGATTGTTGCGAAGAATCCAGTGCGGATAACTTTTCTATTTCAATAGTTGAGCAACAATTCGAAATTTCTTCGTTCGGTGAAGACTCAGTGAAGGTGGCAAAGAATTCTGAAGGCGTATCCAGGCGGACGAGCTGAAGAGAAGAAGCCGCTTCGAGGGAATACAAATGGATAGAGAGATCTCACTGTGAGTAGATTTTCTTTCTATGTCAGACTCCTCTAGAACTTCCCCATCCTACAGTGAAAGTGAAGAAAATCTAGAGCCAAGCATCCAATCATTAACAAATATCTTGAACAATATTTCAATCGACGACTCAACTGATACAAATATTCAAATCATGTCTATACCAACATTTTCCAAAGTTCATGCAAAGACTATCCCAGATTTCGATGGCGATATGAACGAATTAAATTTCTTTTTAGAAAGTGTCGAAAGTATAGTCACACACTTTTACGACACAAGAAACGCAAATAATTTTCAAAATGTTATAATATTCCGAACAATCATAAGCAAACTCAAAGGTTCTGCTAGAGAAGTCGTTAATATTAGCTGTGCTAGTAATGTACAACAAATCAAAGAAGAATTGATCAGGAATTTCAGTGACCCAAGAAATGAAACCTGTTTATCCTTAGATTTAAATAATCTCAGGCAAACCCAGAATGAGTCTCCTTATCAATTTCATGATAGAGTGAGAAAAGTGCTCAATACGATATCGAACTATTTGTCAATTCACGACAATGATATCAACGTTCGTGAATTCAAACAAAATATGTATAATGATCAAGCTCTCGAAGTATTCTTAGCTGGTTTAAGAAATCCTTTCGGAATAATGATCCGTACTGAAGACCCAAAAACAATGCTCGTAAAGAAGAAAATATCAGATATTTGCAAAATGCAGGATCACCTAATAACTCCAATCAAAATCCCAATTTCCCACACAACAAGAAACATCCTGATAAATTTTCTACTACCAACTCGAGTGCATTCACTAATCAATCTCGACAACAGCCAATCAGGCAACAACAATCTTCAATAAACAATCAAAATTTTGCTCAAGCTGGTCCATCAAACACTCAAAATTTCAATCAGAGACAACCATTTCCATCAGCACCAATAAATGTTCAGTCTAGGCCAAACCATCTCCAAAAATATCCTTCCAATGAACAAGTTTTTGGAAAACCGAAAAATGTATGGAAACCGAATCCAAACAATCAAAACTTGAATCAATACAAAGTGACCCCAATGTCCACTACTAGTAGACAATTCACTTCGAATAGTAAGCAATCGTATACTCCAATGGAAATGAATAACACCGAACAATTTGGTATACCTAACGAGTATACAGAGTGTCCTCAAGAGGCCGAACCGGAAAATGCGGAATATTTTGATGAGTATACGGAATACGAAGAACCTCAGGATTTTCAGTTATCAAGCATCCATCAACAAGAGAAATAATTGAGTTCAATACTTCATTTGATAAAAGACAATTACCATATATCGCAATCAATCATCCACCACTTAAACTCTTGATCGATACAAGCGCAACCAAATCATTTTTAGACCCTGAAATTGTAGACAAATACTTTTCAAAATTCAAAAATATTGACCCTTTTGTTGTATCAACATCTTTCGCTTCTTCGAAACACGATACATCAGTAACGATCAAAGCTTTCGATGAACTCAACGAAAATAGGAGCCTCAAATTTTATTCATACAAGTTTCACAATGTATTCGATGGACTCCTAGGAATAGACTTGATACAAGCTCTGAATGCACAGTTAAATTTTTCAAACCTAAAATTCATAACCCCAAACGCCTGTATTTCTATTCATTATTTCGATGCCAATCCTAAGATCTTTCACGAAAAATGCTTGCTTGGACACACTGTAACTAAAATTAAAGTTCCCGTGACAACAGAATCAGGTGATATCATAGTTCCGAGACAAGTAATTCAAAACTGCCTCATACCAGAAACCTTATCCGTTTCTGATAAAGGTTGGGCAACTATAGAAATATACAATAATTCTTCAGACGACACAAATTTTACTCTACTGTATCCCATTAAAACAATTCCAGTAGAGAACAACTTTGAATTTTATCACATGACAATACATGACCATGACGACAACGGACAAAACCTTTATGAAGTCGATAACCTCATACGAACAGACCATCTGAATGAGGAGGAAAGATCTAACATTCTTTCTCTTTGCCGAAAATATTCAGATATATTTCATTCGGACGACAAATCGATAACATTCACGAATCAAATCAAACACAAAATTAAAACTCATGATGAAATCCCAGTTCACACAAAAAGCTATAGATACCCATTCATTCACAAGGCCGAAGTTAACGAACAAATCCAGAAAATGTTAAGTCAAAATATCATAAGACCAAGCAATTCTCCATGGTCATCACCTATTTGGGTAGTACCCAAGAAGGCTGATGCTTCTGGTAAGAAAAAATGGCGCATTGTAGTTGATTATCGTAAGGTAAACGATAAAACAATCGATGACCGCGATACCCAATTCCGAATATCACCGATGTGCTTGATAAACTAGGTAGATGCAATTACTTTACAACCCTAGATTTGGCGAGTGGTTTTCACCAAATCGAAATGCATCCGGATGATATTCAGAAAACAGCGTTCAATGTCGAAAATGGGCATTATGAATACCTCCGCATGCCTTTTGGACTTAAAAATGCTCCAGCCACCTTTCAGAGGGTGATGGACAACATCTTGAGAGGATTGCAGAACGAAATTTGCCTTGTCTATCTAGATGATATTGTAATTTTCTCAACTTCACTCCAAGAACATATGATGAACTTGAAGAAGGTATTTCAACGTTTGAGGGAAACAAACTTCAAAATTCAATTGGATAAGTGCGAATTTTTAAAAAAAGAAACGGCATATTTGGGTCATATCATAACTACAGACGGAATAAAACCGAACCCAGATAAAATTCGAGCTGTGAAACAATTCCCGATCCCGACGACTACGAAAGAAATAAAATCTTTTCTTGGTCTTCTAGGGTATTATAGAAAATTCATTCCCGATTTTGCAAAAATAACCAAACCCATGACCTCATGTCTGAAAAAAGGTTCCCAAATTGATATTCTAGACCCAAAATATATTCAATGCTTCGAAACATGTAAAGAACTCTTAGTTAATGACCCAATTCTTCAATTTTCCGATTTCACACAAACTTTTCATTTGACAGCAGATGCGAGTCAGTTTGCTATCGGAGCAGTTCTGTCTCAAGGACCCGTGGGCCAGGACAAGCCTATTGCAACAATAACGATATTTTCGAGTACATAGATAATTTTAATGAAACGTTTTCTAAAAGTGACCAACCTAATAACACCTCAAATATCACTGATCAAAATAGAAATGACGATACTGAGTCCATAGAAGGTAATATCGATGAGAATCCAAACCTCAATGACGTGAATCCTGAAAATAACTTGAACGACGATAACGAAACAGCCCACACTAGTTCCGAAAATCCCATTCTTGAAATACCTATATCTGAAAGCCCGATCAATAATTTTCGAAATCAAATATTTCTCAAGATCGTTTTACACTCTCCAAACGTTCCTAAAATCACCAGACTATTCGAGAACAAAACAAGGACAACGATTCAGATAGCGAGAGATAACTTCGAAAACGAGATTATCAATACGTTCAAAGAATTCACGACGGTAAATAAAACATTCGCTATTAATGTAGACAATGACGACTTTATCCCGAGACTTTATAAGGTACTGAAAGACACCTTCAAAAACTCTGCATTCAAATTATTACTTTGTAAAATTGTTTTAGAAGACGTAAAAACAGCTGAACGCCGTGATGAAATAGTACAACTATGCCATGAAGGAAAAACAAATCACCGCGGCATACTTGAAACTGAGGCACAAATAAAACGACGGTACTATTGGCTGAATATTCGTGGCACCATCACAAAGTACATCAACAATTGTCAAACTTGTCAAAGGATGAAATACGATAGACGACCACCCAAACAAGCATTCGATTTAACACCTACACCTAGCAAACCATTTGAAATCGTTCATGCGGATACATTCACATTCAAAAACCAAAAATTCCTAACAATAATCGATAAATTCTCAAAGTACGCTCAAGCATACCCCCTAACAGGGATGACAGCCGTCCATGTAATAAAAGCTTTTCTATTATTCATGTCTCACTACGGTTCACCAAAATTACTAGTTCTTGACAATGGAACGGTACTTAAGAATAATATCATGAATGACTTCGCGTCTTTACACAAAATTAAAATCCATCACATCACCCCTTTGAATCCAAACTCGAACAGCCCTGTTGAACGATTTCATTCAACATCGATTGAGCACCTTAGAATCATTAGGGAAACACGAAAAGAGGTGAACATCCTTGATCAAATGCCATACGCTATTCTCGGATACAATCATACTATCCATTCAACCACCAAACATTGTCCCATCGACCTAATCAACGGTCATATAGATTCTAATACTCCTTTCGATATCGATTTGAATCAAAAATTATACACGAATTATGTCAGTCAACATAGGGAGTGCACCCAAGAATTATACAAACACATACATGAACAAATGTCAAAACAAAAAGAATCCGTCATCGAAAAGATAAATGAAAGTAGACACGAACCCCTCGTATATGAACCTGGAACTCTAGCATACCATAAAACTCGAGCACGTGACAAATCAAGTCCCCGTTTCAGACCACATGTAGTCACCACTAACAATCAAAATACCATCCAGACAAATACGACAAAATACCACAAGAACAACTTGAAAAGACCACTCACTAACCAACTAACTGTACCTTCACAGGTTACTATTCGTCCTGACGACGAACCTCATTGCTCAAGAAATTAAGCTGACCAACTTAGGCTCCAACCCCGGTATCCTACCCTATAGACTCGGAGACGCAAAATTAAAAGCAACACACCACACATTCATACATTATTTTGACCTATACCCTATTGAACAGGAACTATTTGCAGTAACCGGACAATTAAAACAAATCAAGGAAAAGACTATCAAGATAGAAAACCAGTACGCTAATGCGTTGACAAACCTGCTGAATTCAATCGAATTTCAACTTAATTCCGTCAAAGATAAATTTAATTCTCTTCACTCGAGCAAACGAATCAAACGAGGACTAATCGATGGGTTAGGCACAGTATTCAAAAGTATTTCTGGTAACTTAGACGCAGAAGACGGTGAAAGATACGACGAAACTATATCAATTCTACAGACGAATCAAAGAAATGTTGTAACAACTCTGGATAAACAGATTTCATTATCAACAGAAATAATTGACGAGTACAACAAAACAATAGTTCTAATGAAACAAAACGAAAAACATATCACAGATAAAATTAACGAACTCAATAGAGAATTTCAAAATTTCCTTCTCAATTTCAATTGTTTTACGCTAGCAGAAACTAGTCTAGATCAGATACTTATGATAATCAATATGATTACTCAACTACTTGATAACTAAGAAAATGCTATCACATCCGCGAGATTGAAAACAATGCATAATAGCACATTGAGAATCGAAGATTTAGAATCAATTGTTAAGAAACTCTTAGATCACCGTCAACCCAACGAATTATTATTCGGGGATGACATCTCTGACTCATACAAATACTATGATATACTTGATGTCGAATGTTATCATTCTAAAAATAAGATAGTCTTCATAATTCACTTCCCGATCCTTCACCCTGCAACTTTTTCCTATTACCACCTATATTCAATACCAACGAGAAACAATTCTATCCTTATACCGCCCAAACCTTTCCTGGCAATGGAAGAAACTTTCTACCAGTACGCAGACAGCGAGTGCAGGAACACCAACCCTCTGTATTTCTGCACGAATGAGTATCCAATCTTGTCATCTCGAGAAGAAGATTGTACACATCAGATACTCCAGTTGAGAAACGAAAACCCTCCAAGCTGTGAGTCGATTCCGGTGGTAATCCATCACGAAATCATCGAAGAAATCAACCCCGCTCACTACATCGCCATCTTCCCAGCAGAAACCAAGGTGAAAATCGATTGCGAAAGAGTCGATTCTGCAGTCCTCAAGGGCACCTACCTTTTGGAGATACCAACCGCATGTAGCTTCGAGACTCCACACACAACGTGCTCACGAACGAAGAGCCCGTCATCACCGGACAACCCTTACTATTACCCGAAGTGAAAATACCCAAGGTCATGAATACACGCCTTCAAGAACTCGTGATCAACGATATACCCTTGGACCGAATACAAAGACTGCAACAGGACCAGCACAGAATGAAACGAATTTCGTTGAAAACAATTCCAAGCGGCACAGCTCATTACTGGTCAATTCCAATTTATTTATTATTGATCATTCCATTTATAACTGGAATGGTTCACCTCTACAAGAAGTCCAGACGTTCTAATCCGGACGAAACTCCAACGCCAGTGGCAGCGCCTAGACACCATTCAACCCTATCCATGAGGGCCGAAGACGACGAGTAATCAATGAGATCCACCCCCTGTATGGATCTTTCTAAGGAGGGAGGAGTTACATCACCATTTCCAACAGAATCCTCAAGACACGGTCGAAGTCCAGAGAAGCCGAGTCAGCGTTCTCACGAGATTCATGCTTTCTGACAATTTTACATTTTTTACATGTTCGTTAGATTTAGTTTTATATTCAGTCTTGACTACGAATTCATACTGTTAACATCTCTCTACATTGTATTGATAATTTGAATAAAAATATTTTTTTTTATTCTAACTCCTGAACGGACTTTTAAAATTCGCGATACGACAAGAAGGGAATTTTCATTACGTAGACTCATTAGATAACTATAGAATATTATAATATGAATCATCGGACTGTGCATACCATGAACGGTCTATGGTGCATATACCTACTATTTTCCCCAGTATGCTCATGGCAGATGTAGAGCGAATACTGAGTGATATGCTTTAGAGAAAAAGACATGATGAATCACTCATCTTCCTGAATCTGAGTTGAAGTACGTCTTAGGGAAATATTCTTGAGGAACCTCTCAATTTTGAGTTGAATACTCAAGGATCGTTGATACTTAATACTGTTTACCATCCATGTATGAAAAATATCAACCTTTCACTGGTGCTGAGAAATTAATGTGTGAGGTTTTTACTACTCACCTTACATTCAACTGTTGTGACTCCAATTATCCCAATTTTCTTGCCATACCTCTCAATGATGGTGCTTTTCGTATAAGTATTCTGTATTTCTGGTTCTGCACTATCGTCAATATTGGAAACTATTATGGGGTGGTTCAAGGCTTTGATGTAGGGTACTACTCCCTGAATGCCATCGTCAAAATCGTGGTTACCTAAGACCTTGAAAACACAAAAATCAGAAATTTTAACTATTTGACCATGATGGCGAACTTGGCGAAGCCAATGTCTACATTATATGCAAATTCTTTTTTTTTTTCAGTTATATCTCAGAAACAACAGTGACGACTCCCAACGACAACTAGAGAGGTGTAATACCAGGTAATATCCTTAGTCATAGGTGTGATGTTCCTTCTCAAAATTGGTGGATTTCATTTTAACGATTGTATCAAATGGGTGAAGTGATTTGTCAATCTCTCACAGAACATATGCGTTCTTAGGAGAGGCAAATGTCCGACTTCTCACAGAATTTTTCTTTATTCGTTATTACTAATATGTTATAATTTGACATAGGATATACTCTATATGTATCTCTTCTCTACATCAATGTGTCTTGGGATTATACCTATAGATCTTATCTCTATTACAACACCACTGATTTGGACGGATTTATCTAACGAATATTCTGCATTATCCTATAATCAGGTTTCGGTGGAGACTTCTATCATCTCACACCAAGCAATAGTTGAATTCCGAATGAATCGTTCGTTTATGAGTACATGCAGGACCTCACAATTTCAATTACCCACACCATGTTTGTTGTCAAATTTCTAATCAAGCTGTCTCTGATCACCATGAGATGTTCATGTTTCTGACTTCAGTTTGGTTCAGGATTCTTCCTCTCAATAGACGTGATAGAGAGCATTAGGCAGCCAGGTGGTCGAGATGGTCAAGCAACATCATAGTAATCATGAGATAGTGGGTTCGATTCCTGGCTGGCCGTTGGATTTGGGTTTATTTATGCGCTGTACAATGTATATCATGAAGTTCTACATAGAACTATCCCAAAATGCCACAGTGGTTTGGATTCCACTTGTATAAACTGTAGATCCCCGTCTCCTTCACTCGCACAAGCCCCTCAAGGCTTCTGAGGGTTGCTTCGGCAACTAAGGAGATGAGTAACAATAACAATACATATATCGAAGATTATACAGGAGATATGAGATTCTCAGAATCGAACATCCCATATTAGCATCGAGTGGAATGTAGGCCAGGAGTTGAATGAGTTTCGCATACATTAATTCTATACACGTAATTCGAAGTCTCACCTCGACGTTGAGCAACAATTATATCAATCAACTTCCAGACACAATCCAACTGCGTCTGTCAAAATTGATTCTATTTATTCCGAAAACTATTTCAGTGGACTGAAATTCGTTCATATATTTCTATTCCAGTCACTATCACTTCCATTGGTTCCATTATAATATTCTCTATTTCAATTCGAATGAAGAACTCGATCAGAAGAATTCATATGGAAACAATCTACCGAACTCTTGTTGAATTCGTTATCATTAGCTCGGAGTTTCCTTTACATCACATTTAATCGCAACATTTCTCATGTTGTTCCAAAATTACCAAGTGGAAGATTATTCTACTCAATATGTATATATTCATGAAAGTGATAATCGGAAATCATTTCATTTAGTCGGACGAGTATTTTCGTCTGCATAACCATGTTCTTTTATATCCTCGTTTTATCTTCTTTTCCTGTTATTCTCCGATATACCTTGTATGATTATTCCCCTTCATTAATTTGATTCGAAATCGAGACTTCAGTGTTCCAAAAATGCGAAATTGCAAATAGTTCATCTCACCTCTGCATCAATATTAAGTTTGTTCATGAATTGCTGGGAAACATTCCATCTACCAACAGTATACCACAGAGTACCCTGGAATGTATCACCAGCGTTCAGCAAAATGGAGTGGGGATCATCTTCACGCATATGCTTTATCTGTGTATACAGCCTTGAAAATCCTCCAATGCATTCTCCGGGGATTTTGCAATCTCCACCTTCATCGTTTGTTTCGTCGAATCTGCGGAAAACAAACTGGTATTTACTAGGGATTCAAACATGTAACATTTCTATGGAATTCCCACTCGTTCTGGACAATTGGTCTGCTCCAATAAGTAAAGATACGCAATATCACAAATGAAGAGCAATATACTATTTTTGCGACATTATAACAAGAAGCAGTTTGTCAAATCATCATCAGACCGATAAATGACAATGGATTGTCCTGTACTGGCTAGTCAGCTTGGCATCGAATATGAATCCGCCACTTTTTCAGAATGATATCCGGAATATTATATTATCATTTAGAACTTTCGTCTGTTTTTACTGCACGAATTTATGGGTCCGAAGAAGACTGAAACTTCTCTCACAATACCGTCAAACATTTGATAGATAGATGAGGTATAGAGTCTTAAAAGTAAATATGAAATTATTCTGGCAAATAGATAGCAAATGAATTGATAATCAGAAGTGAATGAATAAAAAGAATAACATATTGAGGTTATTGTGTGAGTGATGATAATGTCTCAGTCAAGCAAAGAATAACGCCATATGATCGAAGTGAAATTCTTTATTAATGAACCTAGGAAAGTGGACCTTGTCTAAGATGATTGATACGCAGAGTGAGATTAATTCAGAAAAGTGAAAAGTGTCATCTGGAGATGGCAGATTAGATATTCAATTAGTTGTATTATTTTTCGCTTTCTAATTATCAGTATACTTTCAAGTTGAATGATCTCATATTCTATCGTTTCATATATTGAACTCAATAAACTCAAGATAGTGATTAGGTAGATGCCACTTTGTATAAAAACTTATTTCCAATTTGAAGGTATTTGACGTAGAGCCGAAGAAAAAAGTTCGTCTGCGGCGCATTTTTTCATTGAAACTTTTCTTGTTCATTAGTAGGATATTGATCTCTTGCAATTCGATTGATAATGAGTCGAGTTTGAATCAGGTGATTTGGAATTAATTGCTTACTCACCAAGATCAGTGGGCTGTATGTTGACACATCGAGATCACACAGCCCTTTTGGTCTTGAATGAATATTAATTTCATCATATGTTGTGAGTTTCATAACTGAATCTTCCCGTACATGCACAGGAACTGTTGGAAGTTTGGAAATTAAGAGTTGAATCTGAATTTCAACCCCCTAATTGCGGAATAATCCAATTCTAATATGTCAATTCCATATTGTCAATACTTGTAGAAAATTCAATGGCGAATAGTAATTAATCGAAGAATCAGGGCTAATCACGATAGTTTTTGAGTTATTCGGTGGAGCAACGTAAATTTCGAAATTTCTCAGTAGATGTTTTCAGATGTCAAATTCTTTCCTCTATGCTCATTCCAAACCTGTGAACATTGAGAATAATGTATGTAGGTACAGGGCTAGTCATTTTTGTCTTCCCCATGAATATTTAATTCTGAGAGCTGAAAAAAAGTAACAGAGGGGTGCTCGTTGTTTGTAGTTTGTAGGGTTTTATATTGATCTTTCTTAAATATTTCGAGACAACTATTATTTTCATAAGTCACGTGATGAATGCACATTTTTTTCGAATATAACACTCTATGAGTTATCTTCAAGATCATGATTCCAAAAATTTATGGCACGAAAAGTCGCTGTTATAGCTTTCGACATATTGAACATTGGAAATGCTCTGAACATCCATGCATTATTTTGAAGGTGACTAACCCTATACATACCCACATGATACATATGTCGAGAATTTTATATTAAAAAAATGATTTCACTACCGGAAAGATCCCAAAAGATGAGTTCAGAATGTCATCCATCTCTATGTAAACCCTTCTCGAGATATTCCATGGAGAACTGGATACACAAAATTACAGTTTTTCTATCTCACATATAGTTTCCCAATGGTGAAAATCGATTTTGGGACACACTGTATATCCAATTGAACATTCTCGTTGGCGTCTGAAGCCTTGGCAATTCTATGGTATACGGATGATTATTTCCTTCATGTACCTTAGCTGAAATCTGAGCTCTCATCTAACAAGGTATTACGGCTATCGCATCGTTGCTCGATGTTATGGATACAACAGGATACAACATGAAATATTATGGTTTGATGTTTCTGCGTCCGATTGAAATGACGAAATCGCTTCAGTAGTAATGCAATTTCTGATATTGATGGAATTGTGAATGAGTCAGAAACAGGTCTAGTTTAAAACTCCTTCAGTGATCATTCCTGTATTTTCTTGTGCTTATCAGCTTGGAATGAAATGATAAACATACAATAATATTATTCTCATTCTTCATGATCTTCATATTTTTCAGCGAAGTGAAACAAAAAACCCCTTCCTATCCGATCCAATCTTATAAACTGAATGCCTTGCCATGACTGTGATACTACCTGAAAGATACTCAAAAACATGATCTTGATATGAAGAATAAACCCACATCGATATAACATCCTACTTCTTCAGTGGGGCATTTTTTAACACTTGATCACAAATTTGACTTATAAAATACTGAAATGATGATGGGTATTGAGTTGATTGTGTCTTTGGCAAGTAGATGGAACGGTTGATGAGAAGTCCGTTATTTCGAAGTATTTCTTATCCTGTCTTGATATTATGTTGTTTCAATCCTCATCGGTAATAGGTTTATGGAGAGGATATTTTTAATGAATGATGATATTTCATCAGAATACAGTCTATTAACTATTTTCGAATTGTCTGAATGAACCTAATCTGTTTCACAGTTCATGAAACGTTTTATCCATGAAGGAATTGTACAATAATGAAACTTTAATAATTCTCAATTATTATAGAATTTTTCGATCAAGAAACAGAGGGGTGAATTGTTGTTACGAACTAGTGCTTTCGCAAATTTTTCTGCCGAGCAAACTTCCTTGTGTTTCAATTTCTCAATTGAAAAAGAGAAACGATTGCCAGAAAAGATTTCCTATTATTATAATGGAGGAGGGATTCGTTTCCAAAACAACCGAAGCTGAATGGAAATTTACATACACTTATTTGTACATACATAGTCGTATTTTTCCAAAACTCCCGAAAATCATTATCAAGGAAATTTGTTTAAAGTACCCATCTGAAAGTTAGTTTTTGAACACAGTGACATCTTTGGGCACATAACTGACATAACTTTCTATATTGACATAATCTGAAAGACATCACCTCATATCGTCCTGTTGCAATATATATATAAAGTTCTTTTGTAACGTAAAAAGAGCAACACGTATCGAATAGTTGTTAGATAGCCGTGAAGGACGATACTTTATAATTATTATATTTTGTTATCAATACTCGATAGACACTGGATAAAACTACGCTAGTTTATTGTGTATGTTAAATCATATTTTCTACAATTACTTCTAGGAACAAGAAGGTATAACACCAAAAAAAATTAGATAAATGAACAGACCACTTCTTCAATCAACCCATAGACATTATTTTATATCTCTATTTACGTTCAACATATGCAATTGAGAAGGATAGATAGATATACAAAAGTGGTGCATAATTTTAGCAGGAAACAGTATGATGTTCCATTCATTATTCAAAAGAGACTCACCGTGCATGGAAATCATTGAAATGAATCACAGATAATTTGAATAGATCATTATTCGTTATCACTGCAGCTTGCACAATATATAGGTAGATCAACAATCTCACTGCCAAAGCTAGCATCTTACCGAGTCGTTCCTATGAATATCTCTGTCGCTACTGAAGGTCAACTGATCCGAGAATGAATTTACTTGAGTGATTTCCTACTATCTTATCACGGATTGATTCAAGACATATTTTTGTTTATGGAAACCAATAATGTAATAAAATTATTTTGTTCAATGATAAATGCACATAATTTTGTGATAGAATTCAATTTTCTATTATAAGTCTGAATCTTGAAGGATTGATGACTAGAAGACAATGGTGATACAGAACTTTTGCTACACTGTTATCCAGATTATTATTCAAAAAGTATTCAAATTGACCTTTCAATTCAATTCTGATATCTACTGCACTCATCATCATATTTGTATAATATTCAGGTTGCTACACTGATTTTCTAAAAAAAATTCACGAGGAGAATTTCATGAAATTTTATAGTTTCATTATTATGGATAAGCGAAAACTTCTTCAGTGGTGTCCTAGCACTCTTTCATGGGACATTCATGTGGTCCATTACGATAACTGCTTCACAAAAACTTCGCAACTGCTGATGACCTACAAAGGGTAAATTCTACCTGTCCTGGGGTACTTTTCACACGTTCGAAGACATGAAGCTTTCAGATTCTATTTAGAAGAGATTCATTCGGTGTTACTATACTCACGAATTTATTGACCTCTCTGGAACATCGTAGAAAGATGGGCGATCTCTCCCTCTTTTATAGATATCTCCACGGTCGGACATCTCGTCTATCATGCCATCGCGAGCTCAGACTAGTCATCCCTACATTGTCAGGCTCAAGACATGCCGAAATTCTATTCAACAAGCATGGTTGATCGATAGAACGGCGAAGATATGGAATTTTTTGCCTAAGCCTTTGAACAAAGTTTGAATACATTCCTTCTCTCCCAATATTCCACCGCTTGCTAACACGATGATTATAGGATTTCCTTTCGTGTTGTCAAAAGGTAATAGAAGTGAGCTTTTGATACTCAGATATCCAACCACTCTCCATTCGAGAGCCTGCAGATAAATAGTTCATATTCCCTAGAAAACAATGTTGTCATGAAATAACTCTCGCCAGATAAAAAATTCCTTATTCCAATTGTTCAATCCTCCAATAACTTTCGAGCAAGATGGGTCTATTTCATGCTCTTATTTGGAAACCCCCCGATAATTGAGGAGTTGCAGTCACCAGACAACAATTACATCTCAGATGATTTGTTGGATTGCAAATTATCGTATCATCGAATGGTTCCATCGAATAATTTCATGGAGAAATTGTTGTTTGACGAGTGAATATCGTGATCTTCCATTCATTTCAACAAATGATAATAGCTTGCAGTCAATAATATTTGATGATGATGGCCTGATAGCCGAAAGCGCTTTGTGAATTCACGATCAAATATGTTCACACAGAATACAACCCTCTTCATCATTCGTGTGAATCATCATGATTGATCATTGGAACTACTTCAAAGTTATTTTGGCGCTGGCTTCGATGTATCCATTCATAATAGAGGATCTCACTTCGAATATGATTTGTGAAAAGTCAATACCAATAGAAATTTCTCGAGTATGTTTTTCATCGAGCACTTCTAGTTTCATTTGTACCCAGTAAGAAGCTATTGTCTTAAGGGAGTCTTGACAAATCCATGAAAAAGGTGGTTCAGAGATTTTTCCAAGAATAATCGCTAGAAAGTGTGAGAATGCGCCATTCACAAACAAAACTTTACCTTTGTATTTACAGTTTATCTATTGATAATGCACATAAGTGTAATATAGTGTGATCATGTTGTATAGTTGAAAGGTTGAAAACATGTACAGCAGATTTTTGGAAAACTAACTCTGAAACCTTCGAACTTTTGGAGGAAAACAGAAAAACTCAAATATCTCAGAAACTATCGACTTTTGCTTATACCTATCAGGGGTATATTCACTCCTCAACACGTCCCCTATCACATCTCCAAAGGAATGTATCGAATTACTAGTATTCCTGTATATATATATATATATATATATATATATTTGGCAAGCAATGGAAATTTCTGTAATTGTAGCTGGACTGTATGGAGTCCAAAAACTCTCCGTGAATGTGTTTTTTGGCTCTCGATGGACCACAAAATACACATCGATTCATACTCATTCACATCATGTTGTATCGTATCAGCTCCTCATATATTCAAAAGAGCAATGATTCAGAGATGATTATTTGAATACAGTTCATTGACAGCTCTGTTGCGAAATACTACTTTCGGTACCTAATACTCATCAAAGTTTGCACTGAGGTACAGATATGGAACAAACTCATAATTGGGATAATCTTCGAGGTAGGTAATATTCGGTCGGTGTTTCACACTTCATTACTTGAATGATTGGATAAGTTCTTAACAGCTAACTTTATCAATATTATGAGTAAAGATGGAATTAGTCTGGGGTATTCAGCTCGTTTTATCCTCAAACCCGAACATTGATAATTACTAAGCGGGAGTTTTTACATAGTCCAGAGATTTCACAAGATGATTCTCAAGGAAGTTTCACGACCTTGGTAGGGGGAATATGAAGAAAAATCCAGGAAAATGTTGGAAATACCTATATTTCACATTATCTCCTTCTTGGTAGGTTCCAGATGAATGCCTATTATCGATATGATAGATGGCAGAATTTAGTTATTAGTTAATATTTTCTATTGAAATTGATATATAAAGAATCACAGCGCATTGCAATAGAGGAATTATCCCAGAATCGCTCATCTGAGTGTTATGGCGCCAACCACGTTTAATAGAAGGACCGTTATCAGTTATATATTGAGAAAGAACAGTGAAACGGCATGACTAGCCCAAACTTGATTGACAACAGAAAACTGATCTCTATTCCCATATTTGCAACGAAACGGACGTACTAACACCATCGGTTTATTGATCATGTATTTTGAATCTGCAGATATTGAGGTTGTCCAAGCGATGGCAGATGCTGACCGGTGACCAGTTACCACTGCTAGCAGCTATGCTGAGCGTGGTGAAGATACAAGTATCATAGGTCAAGATACTGATCTTGCTACTCTCATGTTTGACACCTCTGCGTCTGGATGTGGCAAATCCTTTGCAGGTCTTCTTTAGGCACTTTCGGAGGAATAGAACATTCTCGCATCTTTTCCCTTCATGCTGGCACAGGATGCGATACTACTAGTACCATCTACATAATGTTGGCTGAATGGAATGGAAGAAACTAAGTTGCGGAGGTGTTTCACGTACCTAATGCTCCTCCTGATTATCTAGTGAGAGCGGGTGAGGGGTTTATGTCTGCTCAATTACTAGGAATCATTTGCAACAGTCTTTACCAAAGATGCATTGAGTTGCTGTTTTGATCAATGCTCGGCTTACAGCTAATGAGGTGTGATCTTTAGCATCTTCCACCTCCTTACTTTTCGGCGCAATAATATTTTCTTCGCCTAAATCTTTAGTTACGAATCGATTATTTTGAATGGAATGTAATTTATGAATTTCTATTATTCGTTTTCCTCCAATCGTCCAGAAGTGGTTAGACAACATTCTGGCTTGTAATAAGTTGCCAATTACACAAAGTTGGCAACTCTTCTCTTGTTTGAAAAAAATCAACGCCAATCTTCAATTGTCATTTATCATTTCGTCACCTGAGACATTTTGATGTATTCACGCATTGATACCTTTTGATCATTGAGTACTCCCTGCAGAGAGCACTGACGATGACTCATCAACAGTCAAAAGCGCTTTGCGAGATGAAAATCATACACGGAATACAACAAACTTTCATCATCACTGTTCAATAGTGCATGTGAAGGTACTTTTATGAAAATACCATGATATGTGAAGGCAAGATACAATGTGTTTTTCAATCAATATTGTTCTCATAGATTTGAGGTCACCTCGTCATGAAGGCAATCATTTCTTTCGACTTCCAACCAGGAAAATTGTTCAAGCACGGAATAATACTCATTTTCCACGAGTATTATTGTTTGTAGACGATCCCTGGAGAGTTCGATACAACGTTGAATTTTGTGTTAGTCGAATTCTCTAGATATTTACTCCTCGTGAAGCTTTTCTAATGGTAGGAATTCTCGTAAAGACATCAACGTCAAGAAGACAGTTTTTCGATAACTCAACTCTGGAAAATACAACAAAGAAAGATCTTGATAATTAATTGGTTTGTACTTCCTTCAATAAATACAATTCTGTCGAAATTTGAAATTCCATAAATTGTCGACATTTTTTGAATGGTGCGTAATCCTTAGATATTGTGAAACACTTATGTTTGAGAAAATACGTATTTGATGATAGAGTTTAATCAGAGCGGCCATTGATGGTTTGATAAGTTCCTTTTTCAATCAGCGTGACTATGACCATCGCTATATTCCTACATCCTGGAACTCTTTTAGGATATGCTTGACTCAAAAAAAGAGCCTTAGTCTCAAAGAGCCAAATTTTGAGCAGTGCTGAGAAACTCATCCATTCAACCATTTATGGAAGAGAAATTTCTGAAGAATGAAATGATATTCAAAATACATACATGGTGAGGAAAATACATATACACTGAGAGAATTTGCGACCAGTCCTGGAGTTCCGTGCTCAAGTTTGGAGTGCAGCCCCCAAACATACGCTGAAGCTCTTTCATTCTACATCAAGCTGAAGATTCTATTCAGAAGAAAGCTATTCGCCTAGTTGGTCATACTACACTCACGAATTCATTGACCTCTCTAGAACATCGTAGAAACGTGGGCGATACAGATATTCTCATGGTCGGTGCTCAACTGGAAATCATGTCACCACGAGCGATCAAACTTCGCTCTATCAAGCGACATTCATCGATGGAACGGCAAATTTGTGGAATTCTTTACCTAGTGGAGTCTTTCCTGATGCTTCAATAATGGAAAGAGAAAAGCATTGATCTTAACATGCATATGGGCAAGTAATAGGTTATGTGTAGTAGTAGTAGTAAAAATCATCCAATGCAGAAGGCAACAAATTCGTGGTGGGCTTCTTATCATTCATAGGCTCTGAATATAAGTTGGAAGCTTTCTCTTATTGATATTCTCAGAGCCATCTTATTATTCTCGAATCTGGCCATGCACTTTCTTGAATATGGAATGATACATTAACGAAGTTTCTTTCCTTTCGAATTCCGAACCTAACGCCTATAGAACTCGATAATTTGAAAGCATATTGAGTTGTAACAGAGAAGCGAATTTGTCATTCCATCCTATCAATTGAAATCAGGTTCTGAAGTTAGGGTGATCCAATTCATTACTGAGGAATTAGAGTGGCTCTGTGGAATCTTGAGAGGATATTTCCCAAGTGGGGTACCATGAGTAGATACAGGGCGATGTGATTTTCTTCAAACACTTCGTGCTTTCATCAATATTATCAACTCTGGATATCGTTCTATGTGGAGCGGTCCTTATAGAAGAGGCTGACACAGTTTGGAAATCGATATGATTCCTGAAAAGCCCGCTGGAAATTTATTAATGAATATAATATATGATAATTGATAATAAAAGCTAGATATGATCAGAAATATTCATTTGTATCGAGCGAAAACAAGTCAATTTCCGAATTGGTGAATATTTTTCAACACAAAACTATAAAGTTTGACATTGAATCATGAGTTTAGTACACTGAAATAATCAGTGAACTTTCACTGAAGTATCACTCAATAGTTTCACAATATCTGTCCACATATACGATTTAGTTGATTTTACTCCAGTGGAAGGAGTGACATCGAACTCCGGTCACTTGAAATTCGTGTTCAGAACTGATCTACTTGCATCAGATTTCATTAGGTTCAATAAATTTTGGAGTTCTTCGTCAGTTCCATTGAGCTCACTTCATTTCACTCATTTGAATGAGTATTTTCCGATTTATAATCATCAGTGCGTCCACTCATTTTAATCCATTCTATTATCCATGAATTCAATCATATCAGGTTCTAGGTAGATTTTGTATCATTTCATGGATTCCTTGGATCTCAATTTGAAAATCATATCAGGAACTGATGAAACCATTTGCCTCTGACCCTCGCGAAACTGATGGAATTCTGATGAATGATTGTTTGAATAATAGGAAATCCTAATAAAGGAACAGCTTGCAGTTATTACAAATCAGTTGAAATTCATAACGGAATGAAATCAAATGGATGGCAAATATATGAAATGATGAGTGGATACAATACAATCAGAGTGAGAGAATATGAAGATCAAAATATAGTGGAGAGTGTGAAATATGTGTTTTATCCTACCGTTTTTTGGACAATTATAAATGAAACCAAGGAGTCAATAAATAATATTAATTCACATTGAATTGGCAGTTCATCTTCTTATATGCATACTTAGATTCCTTCTTAACTCTGCAATCGATTTAGAATCCTTGATAATAACAGGTGAATCGTTATATTCCTTCAATCCCTTATAGAAGAGGGACTTCATCGTATTACTCATATCGACATGATAACCATGAACTTCAACTGATGAATTTGAAGAATTCATTGAGGTATGTGTATTGCCTATCGTAGTTATTTGGATGAATGTAGAACAGCTTGTAGTTATCTTTACAGTATATTCGGAAATGATGCGTCAAATTATGTGAATTAGGTACCTATATACATTGGGTTTCACTAATGATGGAAGCACCTCTGTATCTCCGTAATCATTGAATTTGATGTTTCTCTTCTTCTTTCAAAATAATTCTCATGATTTACTGAACGAATGAACTCTCAAATAACGAGATGATTCCACATTACCTACCGGACTTTTATGCGATAACCTTTGAGTAATAAGAGTTGGGATATTTTCCTATGAATTCATGGCTTTCAGAACGATACTGGCACGGCGTTCATTTGTTTCATTTGCAAATCATTGTGACAACTACTAAACACTGGATGACCAAGTGGTGTCAAATTCAGTAATATACACTGCTCAGCAGCAGCCATGAAATCTTCGAAATTCTAGGAAAATTATGTAAGGAGGCAAGATCGGAATATTCTAATTTGGGTGCTTTCATGGCTGCTGGCGAGCAGTGTATATCACTGAAGATGACCATATATTCGGTCACTAAGTGTTACTCGGGAAACTGAGACGCAAATTTAATTCTCAGTACTGAGGAAATTCAAGGAAGTAATTGTGTCTAAAGGAAATTCGATGTCCTGATTTCGAATCCGAAAAGATTTCCGACCTATATTGCCTCCTAACAACATTTTCTGGAAATGTCAGTGGTTCAATGGCAACTATGTATATAAGTGAAGTTGACCCTACTTGGTAATTGATTGTAGCATTGATATTTCAGTTTCAGAAACCTACCTCATTAATAACGGAAGATACAGGGGTGCTCCCATCAGAAGTGAGACACACTGTATATTCGAGTTGAAAATGAATATACATCATGAATATTTCAGGGCAATGCTTCAATTGCAGCTGTCTGATCACTTCTCAATCATGCTCACAAACAAAATAGATTCGATAAAATAAAACTCTGTGCGAACTATTAGTTCATTATTCATTCTGTCAGTTACTAGATATGGCGGTCCTTAGATTCATCTACTGGTAGTTTAACAATCCTCCCTTCTCGTCCTTGTTGCAGTACTGGTGAACGCGTCGCTAGATAATCAATGAATACGTCCAGATCCTTCCGGCCAACTCTCTTATTCCTCAGATTCTCACTTATCATTGAATATAGCCTCCGCGACCATTGCTCAAATACGAGCACATAGCAATTTGATAAGATTGATTCAAGTTGATTTCTCCATATGCGGGAATTGAACAGCTCTGGCAGTGCACCTGAATTGACGATACTCTATTGTTTACTGGTCGCGATAGGTCGTAGGTAACTTTGAAACCTGAAACAATTATTCCATAATGATTTTTCTTCAATTGCGTAAGTAGTTCTCCTAAATCAGATATACACAGTGATATCACATCTGATTCAGTTAGTCACTCAGAGAGAAATACAGAAGAAAAAAACAATCTGTAGCTAGCAAATGAGGATAGTATTCCCAATCCTCACATAACAGTGAGGATTGGGAATAGGTATACTGCGAATGAAATAGATATAATATAAGGAAGAACATCATTTATTGGATATCGCAGATAGTTGTATGACACAAATTACACTAAAATCCGCACCGTACTGAAAACGATATGACTTATTCGATTCGATATAACGCCACCGTTTCAGATTTTATAATCCTATAAGATATGAACTCTGAACACGAACCGAATGATCATGAAACATCCGACTGGAAATGATTCGTTGATGTCGTCCACAAGCAACCATGAAGGGAACCATGAAGGGAAACATCATCATACATTATTGGACATCAGTGGTAGAACAAAAATTAGGGTGTCTCTCACTGTAGTTTTTGAACTTCGCCTTTAGATGTATTTTTTTTATTATACTTCACATAAACCCTCATTATTATATATTATTATTATTATTTTTATTGAAATTTGATTTTTCTACTGTCACATTGAACTGTGTGACATCTCCAAGTATTGATGATTTCTCCACTTTTCATGAAGATAAACGTTGTGATGTCTCAGAGGAACTGACCGTGTCCATTTTCCAATTATATGTCTATTTCCGAACTAGGCAGATAAAAACTGCTGGCGGTGTCTGAGTATCAATTTTCATGGAAAATTCAATGGTGAACACCGTATTTCGATATCTATAATCATTTTTTAGTCACTGTTGGTTTTTCGAAATTTCCGAAGAAATGTATTTTCTTGTCAGAATTACTATGAAAACATTTCCAAAGCGACTGAAGGTGGTGTCTGAGGGTCAATTTAAACGAAAATCTCATATGTCGCATATGTCGCATATCGATTCCAGTCTTCGTTTCTGATGAGTAACACCATGTTTTTCCAAAATGCCAATTTTCACTGGTAGCTGTCAAGTTTTGATTTTAGCAGTAAAGACGCTCCTCTATTCGTAATATTTGCAACGGAGTTCCATAATAATGATAGTCTGTTTAAACGAATCGGTGGAAATGCAGAGGCAATTTGTACCACTCTACACTCTACAGATTTGTAGACCAGTGTTCTCAATTCGTCACTGAAAGACATGGTTGGACGAAATTTCCGGAAGCAAATTTTCATTTCCTATACAATTTGGTGACCGGCGCCACTGAATCGATTAGGAAACGGAAATTGTCCCATCTGTACAAACGGAACTTCATATCAACTACCATACACTGAAAAAAAAATGTTCTTGTGGAATTGGTTAAAGAACTATGAACGTTATTCACCTGAATTTCTCCATCCAGTTCTGAAATATAATATTCTAGTACCAGTACTTCAATTTTATTCCAGTACGAAAACTGATTCTCATTATTATATCATGTATTTTCAGAAAACTGAACTGGTAATTTTCAGATGGATTTCACTATATGTTTAAGAAATAATTTCTCGACTATATATGTATGCATCACGAAAATATGATGTTTGACGTGGAAGGGTGATAATCAATGAATCATTTGAAGGATCACTGCTTTGAAGGGAACACTAGTTCGATAATTTCTAAACACGTGTTGTTAGAATGGTTTGTAATTTGTGAAGACCACATCACAGTTGGCATATAAACAACAACATTCTGCGAATTCGTTTCGCGTACACAAATACTGGTAAACGTTTGTTCATCGATATAAGTTCACACCACATGTCTCACAGCAAAACTTGCCTATACTCTCATCGAAAAGGGGTGAATCACTGACTTTTCTTACCGATTCACCCTTCATGAATGAAAAATTCACTGGTGGTACTAGCACGCACAAAATTGAGCTCGTATCAGAATGAAATGACGCTAATATTCTGCTTCGAATAGAGATGGCAGAATTTTACAGAATTTCTTCATAATCTCGTTCCTTTCGGTGGATTACTCAGCACACTAGATATTCACGAGACAATTTACAGTATTACATGGGAATTTCCACTGATATTCACCTGGAAAAAAAAAACAACACAATGATTTCCAGAGAAGTACATCATTTCACTTCCAACACATATATTTTTCTCCAGAAAAAATGCAGAATTTTGTGAAAATGAATAACGGATGCGTCTCTCAACTATTTTTTATGAAATGGTCAATATAGAAGTTGGATGAAATGACTTGAATCAAACTGAACTGAAACCTGAAACTGAATTTATCGAAAAAAAAAACACTTACACTTAGGTGGAATATGGAAACATGGAGAAAACCTCTACTTATCTTAGTGGACGTTTCGGAAACGAAACTGCTTCCGTTAATTCCAAGCGCAGTGACATTTTGTAGCACTACACATATATTGAGAGAATTATAATAACTCCCATTCTATTTTCAAGAATCGAGGGGAGAGAATCCTACTTGGGAAACCGAAAAAAGAATAAATCACTCGTTATAAAAAATCATGTTGGGAAAATAACCCCTTGTACGCCCTCCGCAAAGCGTCCCTCTAATTCAACCGTGATCGTCTTCGGAATGGAATATTTTTTGCGCCAATTTTTCAATTTCTGCACTCATCGTGTTCGTAGATTCGTGTACGAAGAATAAATATTCCGAGCTCATCTCTCGGGGTTCATTCAGGAATTAGTCTTTACATTCACCTCCTCGAAATGTCGAATATTTACTCCAAATATGTTTGTCGACGAAGGAATATTCAATAAATCCTTTGCGCTGCTTGAACAACTACTCGATTTCCACCCTCAATAATACAATATTGGCTCCACCATTCAAGAGCAATACAGCTGAAGTTCGCCTCGAACAATGAAAGTCGCATGAATGGAAGAAAACAGTCTGAAGAGGGAAACTTAATATCATCAATAATCGGTATCGATTACATGAAGGACAAAATGAGCGACCCCGTTATCTGAGGTCTGATTTTCAATGATAGAAATACAGGGTGGTGATTGAATATGTACAATGAATTCAACAGCAGATTTTTTGTGTCAGTGAATGCAAGTCAAAAAGTTCGTGTATGAACACGTGTTCTAACTTGCTTCGTTTCTAGGATACAAGGTGTAAATCCAATATCTCAAATATCCATCACCAGAATTTTTTATTTTTCTCGGAATCATTCTTCGTGTTGATCTAGAAACTAATTCAGCTCAAAACTCATTGAATACATGGATTCCAGTGGTGTTTCGAGCGGCACCTCAACGGATATTTTTGACGAACGAAATGCTCGCTGATCCCTTCGTTATTTCTTCTTTGGCATGAGCATCTATAAATACATTATTTGTCTTGATTTCTCGTCGTTTCTCACTTAGTTTCAGAAAAAAATTCTTATTATCTGTCCCTTGAATCACATAAGAACCATGGAAAAAAATACGTAATGATCAAGGGTTTCCTTGGGAAATGATTTCAGCATTTGGTAAATAACGTACAGTTATCGGCAATTCATTCAGAAGCTGATTGATTCGAGGTAATATTCAACATATTCACTAAAGAACCTTCTTTTTTTCGGAAAAAAATTCTCAACAACTCATATCTTGAAAACGGAGCAAATTAGGACATTTTTCGTCTCGAAATCACTCAAAGAATCGTCTGTTGAATTCGTTGATGATGACCCTCCCTCAGTTTTTCCTATTTTGTGAGTCCCATCTCCAAAGAATTCTATATACATCGAGCTGGAGTGGTTTCTCACACCATCTTTTTTTGAAACCTTTTTCACGGTGAACGACGGCAAATAGTATAGATGATAAAATAGCAAACATTTCGAACGAATCTTTCATTGTTCTGTTTGTTTTGTCATTTTTGGTCGTTTTGTCATCAAATTGTTCTTCATTATTAACTGTCATACTGAGGTCACTTGGTCATAGCTGCCAAATTATCATTGGAATAAAAAAGGAGTGCTTCCATAGTAGTAACAGTAGGTTCATTCTCCAGTCTCACTAAACTATAATAATTTGAATACATTGGTGGGAACTTCAATGAACACCTTCGTGTGTAAATGTTAGTGTGTTGTTATTATTATTATTATCATTATTACCATCATCATTTGATGATTATTTCATCCCATGTCTCCCAATTCTTTGCCAACTTCTCTGAATATCCAAAATAATCAACAACTTCCTCTAACCGAACTCTTTGGTGAAATCTAATCAATAAAACACCTGTGGTGAGAATAAAATAATAGTTGATTGGTAGTCACTCAGATCAGAAATGGATGGCATTGATATTCAGTTACCTTGAATTCCTAAGAATCTACTAACGTATCAATGTGATTAACGGATTATTCAATGTATCCAGCAGCTGCTATACACCGTGCTCGATTCTCACCCTTGATGTGTCAAATCGGCTCCTTTATTAGAAAGCAATGTAGTGATGACTGGTGAATATTTTCGCATCACCTCCATAATCAGGTCTACTTATATTGCTCGAATGGAAGAACGAGTCTGACGAGCGAAACTCCATATCGTCAATACTTATTTGGTTACATGAGACAAAACTGGCGACAGTAATCTCAGTTCATCTTGTCAGTGATGGAAATATGATATTCATTCATGCTGATGAATGGGTATGCTACATTCATTGTGGATAGGAGTAGGTATTTTCTTGCATCATGTTTATTGTGGTTTCGATGACATTTTCAGTCAAAGTTTTGTCAGATCCCTGTTCCACCAACTGTTCCATCAGCTTTTGTGCAAGTGCATACAATTGCAACAGAAAAAACAAGTGAAGCTATCATTCGGCAATCATAATTTCCATGAAAAATCTACCAATATCCTGAATTACTCAAATTGTGTGTCCTATCATGGAACTGCTTCAGAAACAAAATGTTCGACTAGAATTTCCGAAGATAGAAATTCAGATAGTTTCTCGACGAAAAAAATAACGAGGACAACTATTCAATGTTATTTGGCTGCCTCATTCAATTTTTGTTCTTATATTTTCTAATTATCATAGAGAAATTTTCCAGTCCAGTCCACCATCCATTCCACCAACTCTATGAAGTAGAGGGTGGACAGCAACGTGACACAGCTCAAATATCCAATTGCTTTTCTGTCATTAACAACGTTGACGTTTTTATTGCTGTATTCCGAATGTTCAACAATTAGACAATCAGATGAGATGCATTTGTTTTTCCATTTTGAGGTTTTTCGATTTCCATACACAATCCCCTATAAAACGATTTCTGTTACTCTGGTCATTCTAAGAAAGAAACATACAAGATAGATGCAGATAGATTCTTGCAATTCTGCATTTGGACTTGAAATGAATTTGCAATCGACCTTGCTATCTCCAAAAATGGCTTCACTCTAACCCATAAATCATTTTTGGAATTCTGATAATATATTCTTGCCAATATCACTATATATATATAGATATATATATTTTCAAATATATATATATATATATATATATATATATATATATATATTCAAATATATAAATATGTACAATGACGCTGAAATTACTTGCACTATATACAAGGTTCGTCACTATTATAATGGAATACAAAGCAGAGCTGGGCAGTACTCGAGTGCAAGTACTCGAATAGTCAATAAAGTGCATAAAGCATTTCGGGAAAAGTACCCGCGTTCATCAAACGAGTACATTTTCCGGGTACATTTTGCTAAGACTAAACCGCTGTTATATTATTGTAGTCAGCTCTTCACTCAGTACCAAACCCGAGTAGTTTCTGTTTTGTACACTGTGTAACAGAGTCTAGTGTTTTTGTGTCGTTTATGCTATCGTTCGAAGACAGGACCAAGAGTTAAGGGTGTAATACAGACGTGAACAATAACAAATACGTAGTTCAATTTTTGCTCTAATTCACATATAAGTAATGAATGAGAAATAAATTGGCCAATTTCTTGAAATTCACTCAGTATTGCAAAAGTTCTTTTGTTCGATGAATATGTGTAGTAATGCAAAATTTCTTATTACCCTATTACCTCCTTAACTTTCACTACTTTCTCTATTCAAATGTACTTGAAATAATTACCCGTGGAATTGTGCACTAAGTACTCACATCTTATGAGTAAGGTACTTGGTATCTATATGCGTACTTCAATTAAGTACAGTACCGGTACTCGAGTACAATTTATCAGTATTTGTCACAGCTCTGCTGACACGTCTCATATTGAGTTCACTGTGAATTTGAATCATATCCATATTCATTTGAAACTGCCATTTTGGTAAAAATATAATTTTTCTATATAATATTCCGATTGTTACGGTTTCCGAAAGGACAACTCGAGAAGTAGTTTTCTGAACTCACCAGACACCTGCAGGAAATCATGATACAGGCTAAACTCGAACATTTCCTTTATACAGGGTGTCCTTAAAAGGTCTTTACAAAAAGCTACCACATATTCTTCAGACCAAAACAATTCGATACAAGCAAACTTACCTCAGTAAAAAGTTGCTTAGTTTGGGCGCTAGACGGCTCTGAAGTTGAAATTTTCAAATCGATTTTGCTTCATAACTTTTGAACGGCTCATGAGATTTTTTTCAAATTTGGTACGTTGGCATAGACTCATCGGGCAATGAAACTCATATCATAATCATAATGAATATCATTCCATGGGCGTAGAACTTGATTTTTTCAGTAAATAAACATCTAAAACTCCTACGCCAATGGAAAAAAATCAGTTTCAATATGAAATCTAAATTATTCAACTCATTCACTACAAAAAAGGTACTCTTGACAAAAGTCGATTCCTCTCATGGTTTCGACAAAATTTTAATTTTAGTGATTTAGAGCATAATTAATAATAAAACGATTAACAGATATTTCATAAAAATTGTTCAAAATGTTCACCATTTTCACGTATACAAAGATTTATACGACGCAAAAAGTTGAGATGTACTTTTTGCATAGGTTATTTCTATTGAAAATAAGTAGCACTGTTTTTTTTTTCTGAAGACTATTATTATCTGCTCGAAAACAGTGATATTCACATTCTTGGTTTCCATAGTTTCATCTGTGTTGATTTGTCGAGTTTTATTGACGTTGATTGTTGATATCGGACTTTTCTGATTTATCATGGCCGTACAATACACCAATGAAGAATACACCGATATGTTATTGGTATTCGGATATTGTCAAGGAAATGGTCGAGAGAGTGTGAGGGTGTATTCGGCAAGGTTTCCAAATCGTCGCGTACCAAGCCACCCAACCTTTGCTGCAGTTGAGAGACGTCTTCGGGAGACCGGTCATTTTGCTCCTAGAACTGGTGATTATGGAAGACAGCGTTATGTAAGGATTCCCGAAGTCGAAGTAGAAATTTTAGACCGTATTGAAGAAAATCCAGAATTGAGTACTAGACGGATAAGTAATGAACTAGAAGTTTCTAGGAATGCCGTTCATGAAGTACTAAGAGAACAATTATTATACCCATACCACAAGACGCCAGTTCAAGATTTATTAATCCATGATTCACAAAGTCGTCTGATGTTTTGTAGGTTCATTAATTTGCAAAGAGAAATGAATCTGAACTTTGGAAAGAATATTTTGTTCACTGATGAAGCCTGTTTCAAGAGAAGAGGAATAACTAATTTTCATAATGAACACGTTTATGCAATTGAAAATCCTCATTCCATTAAAATAAACCATTTTCAACACGAATTCAAAATCAACGTTTGGGCTGGAATAATAGGAAATTTTATAATTGGTCCTGTCATACTTCCACAAAGATTAACAGGAGACATGTATTTACAACATCTACGAAATACGTTGCCAAATTTGTTGGAAGATTTACCACTCCAACATCGGGTAGATATGTGGTTTATGCACGATGGAGCTCCACCACATTTTTCGGTGGATGTTAGGAATTTTTTAAACCAACAGTACCCAGACAGATGGATAGGTAGAGGTAATGATGCACCCGTGAATTGGCCACCACGTTCTCCAGACTTAACACCGATGGATTATTTTGTATGGGGTTATCTCAAGTCTACGGTTTACAAGACCCCTGTGAATACTGTAGAACAACTATGGCAACGTATCCAACAGGCGACGAATAATCTTACAGGCGATGAAGAAGTTATGCAAAGAGTACATTTCAACTTTTTGCGTCGTATAAATCTTTGTATACGTGAAAATGGTGAACATTTTGAACAATTTTTATGAAATATCTGTTAATCGTTTTATTATTAATTATGCTCCAAATCACTAAAATTAAAATTTTGTCGAAACCATGAGAGGAATCGACTTTTGTCAAGAGTACCTTTTTTGTAGTGAATGAGTTGAATAATTTAGATTTCATATTGAAACTAATTTTTTTCCATTGGCGTAGGAGTTTTAGATGTTTATTTACTGAAAAAATCAAGTTCTACGCCCATGGAATGATATTCATTATGATTATGATATGAGTTTCATTGCCCGATGAGTCTATGCCAACGTACCAAATTTGAAAAAAATCTCATGAGCCGTTCAAAAGTTATGAAGCAAAATCGATTTGAAAATTTCAACTTCAGAGCCGTCTAGCGCCCAAACTAAGCAACTTTTTACTGAGGTAAGTTGCTTGTATCGAATTGTTTTGGTCTGAAGAATATGTGGTAGCTTTTTGTAAAGACCTTTTAAGGACACCCTGTATGTTCTCCCTTCATTTCTCCTATATCGATAGTATTTCCGAATGGTTGCGAGTTCACCAGATCTCCGTAAGTAATATCTGGAAGGAGACGAATATAATCATAACTCAAAAGCTCTGACCGTAATATTTACTTCCAGGTCCTAAACTGGATCGTAACCCTCCAGAATTGACGACAGACAAGACTGGTCTCCTCGAAATTTCAGTTGTAGAATTACTGAACTGAAACACGAAGTCAATTCATTCATTGGATTACTCATCATAGCTGCTAGGTAAATATTCAATTCCATCTGGAGCTATAATACTTTCTAAATTCACATCTTTGTGTGCAATTTCAAATACAAATAATTTCTCACCATCACTTATTTCATCTCACCAGAATGATTTTGGTTAAGAATTACAAAGTGAGCTATGCAATCATCATGTGTCATCTTGATAGTGGTGATGGAAATAAACAACATGAGAAAACTTTTCTAGAGAGTGGAGTTCCATTTCTCGAGTAGGAAAACTTCTGGAATTTCAGGTGTTTTATGCTGCTAAAAATTTCCAAAGATTTATTCCTACGATGTATGAGTTATTTCTGCGCCTATTCATATCATATCCTCATGAAATTAAGTGCGTTGAATTTGTGGAAGGTGAACATATTGTGTGAGAGTGATATATAGTTTTTGCAAGAACTTTCATGAATCAACGGTATGGAGAATAAATATGAAGTAGATGAACATGAAAGTTTTTGGAACTTGGTACGAGCCTATTTTTTTTTTTTTTGAATTCCGAAGATGAATGAAAGCCCAACGATGGATCAGTAGATCTGAATATGAGGTCGGAAATTGATTTCCTCATGCTCTGAGAGTATTGCTTCGCTTTGTTGTACTAGAAACATAATCGAGATGAATACCCAGAGAATATATACGCGCGACGTCTCAAGATACATTTGTCATAAGAATCGATAGAACATACACGTGTATTCCTGATAGTTCATTTGTCGGAATATCAAGACTGCTGAATATCTTTGTCATTTTTCATATCATTCATATCATCACCTGGTGTATTTTTTCAGTACTTTCAATAAAGTAGATGAAGTTCCGAAAGTTCTTAATGAATTCCTCTCACGAATGGTTCAATAAGAGAGACATTTTTTCACTAGTATACTCACCCCAAAAATTGTTGCGTCAGCAAAGTCTCCCAAAGTACATTCCTTGGTCAAGCAATCGTCGTTACTGAGTTTCACCTCACTGAATCCTACCACTTCATCTCCTATTTCATTGACCAACACATTCCATGGAAGTAACTCCGTGTCGATTTCTACATCTGAGAAGAGGAATTATATTGTTCTCATTGAAAGAATATGATCGTATTTCATGATCGTCAAAAAATATGTGATCATTTCACGAGCTGACGAAGCATCAAATAAAGAGGTTATATAAAATTTCTACGTCTTCACATCGATGGGGGCTTAGATGGGCACAAACACTCCGAAATAATATAATCTGAAATCTATTTCTCCTCTTATCAATTCAGAAACTCAGGAATATTGTGAATATAGAACAACTATTGGATATTTGTTTTTGACAAACCGCTATGGTATATGCTATTGGGGTCTATCCAGCTCAGCGCAAGATGTTTCCATTGCTCAAAAACGGACTTTACGTTCCTTGGATGGTGTGTCGAAAAGAACCTCATGTGACATTCTTATAGACGTGGAAATACCTCGGAAAATACTCTAGTTACCTTGACTTCATGTGTTTCATAATGATGGTGAATTTGTTACTAGCTCTCGTCATAATACCAGACGTATATAAAGTATATCTGGATACTCATCCAATATCACGGCACACAAGATTCTATAACGCCCTCTGTAATTTGAATGATAGTTGTGATACATAATAATAGTTCGATAATGATTGTGATCCAAATTGCGTCAACATTTCGAATTAATCCTCAGCTCTATCAAAAGAGGAATCAGTGAAAAAACTTCATTTCATCACAAAGTTCTGAAACATATGCAACTTGTTTAATGTTTAGCTAGTGGAGAATAGGGTGGAATAGGTAGGTGTGAAATAAAATTGAATGAGGTTATGGAAATGATTGTAGTAAGATGTGCGATGTGACCGCTTACTCGTTTCACTCTAGGATAGTTTGTGATGTAAATTGTTATTCATCATTCCAATCAACCATTTTTGTGCAAGTATGATGTGACAAGTCAGAGATAAGTCTGTGATTTCATTCAAGGTAGAGATCTATCCCAGCTGTATCTTCGATTGTGTCATTCCTGTCATGAAACATAGATCATTTCAATTGCACCAGTGATAGAACTACTGAATCAAATGATAAGACATGTGATGAGAGTTTGGAGTGAATCTGTGATATTATATGAGGTTATTTTGCCAACATCGATATTGCAAAGGGTGAGAAATAATTCTGCCAATTCTTCCCATCCTCACTTTTTGAAGATTTTAAGGAATGCATGAAAAAATCGAAGGAATCGAATGAACATTATATATAACCATTGAACGAATTGAGAACGCAACATTCGCATTTACAGTTCAATACTAATGGTTCAGATTCATTCCTTCCAGGTATCTGAAGGTTGAATTTCAAGCGCAGTGACATTTTGGGGCAGATCAAAAACCTGTCTTTATCACAAATATATCGGAATAATTGAACGAGGAGAGGAAATCTCACAAAAAAGTTAGGAAAATGAAGGTTTTTCCACAGTTTCATTCAGTTTTCCTATTGTTGAATCTGTTATCATCAGAAAGTGCGCCTGCAGAAAATTTCATTGTACATCACATACCTTGAGGTACATTCTTGCTGAGGAATATGGGTTCTCCTGAATACTCTACAATTTCACCAATCTGATCCAAGAATATCGTGATGTTTCCCAAATATCTACAGAAAGCAGATGCTTGAACCACAAGAACACTGTGTCCTTGTTCACTCGGAACAATCGTTGGATATGGACCTTCGACGATACCAGGGCCAGGAGGATTTTCTGAAATTCGGAAATAATATGTCTGAGTGGAGGCCAAAGACACTATAAGGTAGTTTGAATGTTTCGGTGAAGACTATTCAGTCAGGATGTGTATCAAACAAACAATTAAAATGCGAGTTAGAATATGCGTATCTGAGAAAATTTATCCTACATCAGTGGCGGCTTGTGGAAATTTGAGGTGGGTCGGCACAGTCTCATGAGATAGTGCAATTCTGGGCAATATAATAACGAGATAATTCATATTATTCAACACTGAATGAATCAAAATAGCACATTCGATCAAAATTGGGTGATCAAGATTCATCATAAAAGTGGCAAAAAAAGATTCAGATCATCACAGATCATCAAATCACTTGCTGATCCTGAATTTTTCCCCATTTGAAATAAATTTCGAATGTCTTACTTTTAACTTTCACAGTGGACAGATTCTCACTATTCTCAGAGAAACGTGATAATGCAATGACAATAATACAGAAGAGACTTGAACACGATTATCAGAAGAAGATCTGTCTGAAAGAATGCACTTAAAACTGTATGGCGTAGGCATAGCTTCACTTCCTTTCCTCTGATGGAAATTCAAAAGAGCAGCCTGATTCGTTAATTTCATCCACCCTCTGAAGGATGCAATATTTGTATTGAATATCAGAATGACAATAATTCATGCTATTCGTTCGATCAAAATATTTTTTTTTAATTGATTCCTCGATGTTTCACCGCTCACTGGTTTTCTCAATTGCTTCATATCTATTTCATTTTGGGAGATACCCTTCTTGTTTTAGGGGCGAATTGGAGTGAGTAATAGAGCGACGATTCAGAGAGACTTGCAGCGTTCAAACACACTCGAAGGCTTCTTTATACATGTATCAGGTTCATCTTCCAACTACGAACCTGAAGTAAAACATTCCTGAGATTAACGTTTAGTGCCCCAGACTACATAATAGATACAGAGGTAATTGTCCTACTGGCAGTGGCATGCCCAATATACCGGAATAAACGGTAAATTGTTGTCTTCAGGCAATCAAATAGCATCGTCCTGCTGGCATGACCAATATACAGGGGAATACGGTAAAATTATCTATCTGAGCAATTGAATAGCATTTCTGATATTACTCAACTGCTGAAACATGGAAGGATGATGATTGATAGAGGTAACGACGAGATCACAGAAAAAGTTCACAAGGTGTAAAGAGAGTCGTCCTGCTGACCCTGGCCGAACCTGACGAGCCGTCACTTACCCGTATGTGAAATGATTGGTATATATTCCATACTTTATCGAATCATTGATTTTTATATCGAATGGTTTTTTTCTCTCCTTTCTACAGAGTAGACTTATAGAGATCGCCTGATAGTGGTGAATTGTCATTACATAAAATTCCATAATCTATGGATCTTGCAGAACATGAATTATTTATTCATGTTCCTTTCGAGGAATGATGAGTGATTGTGATATAGATGTGATTGTGTATATTATATAATATCAGATATGTCAGAATGTAATCTGATCCTATTTATCGCTTCGGATTCCCCTCATCTCATATTGACCAGTTTCAAACATACAGAGTGGCCCAATGAAAACGAAAAAAGGTATGCATTTCACTGAGAGATCAAGGAACTGACATTAAAATGAATGATTCGTTATGTTATGTTAGATGGGACAGAATTTGAAAAAAAAAACACATAAGGCACTTTTCAGATGAACATCGTTTTAACTACAAAATGAGAAATAGTGATGAAAGGGAAAAAAGCGTTACTTCCCATCACTAGCCGATTATTTTCATAAACGTGTTTCCTCGAGAACTACTGCATTGAATTCCAAAAAAAAAGGAAGTGTTGGTCGATTACCTTCAAAATGATGTATCACTTGACCCCTTATCCTATTTGAGATTCAAGGATTGGATCTCGCCCCTCATACCATCTGAGATTCAGAGGTTTGAAGTGAAAAAGTTGAAAACATGCGCAAAATATTTCTCCCTCGAAAGTAAAATCGAGCGTTTTTTTTTCTGAGAACGATAACTATGTCAAATCGACCTTGTTTCGTTTTTATTGGTCCACCCAATATGTGTTGAACGCATAAACGGTTTGACAAAACATTAAACACGAACTGGATCAATAACTCAGTACCTCCAGTATAAAGAAAGCTATGTTAATGACCTCCAACGATGAGGCTGATTTTTTCAGAAGCATTCTTCGCCATCAGTTCGTCGCCTTCATAGCCCACGTGAGATAGTACAATATTGGTAAAAACTCCTTCTTCTTTAACAAGTCGCTCAGCTTCTTCATTGACACTCGAAGACTCAGGAAGGAATTCAAGATTTCCTGGGTTCGATATATTCTGCGAATATACACAAAATTATCTCATAACGCCTCATTGTCTCAAGTCTCAATCCAAAGTGGAACAAATAATATATAAATATCTGAAATTAACAGAAAATGTACAATCAATAGAATACATAATGTGATATTCAGTCACAACGTATTATGAAATCATTGAAGTGGTTCACATGTTCAGGGTGATTGACTAAGGAATTCGAAAATTTTATTCGTTTTTGTGATATCAGTTGAATTTGTGAAACTCATAGTCAATCACCCTGCACATATCCATTGAAAATAAAATTGAGTGATTCAATAGAAGTGAAGAAATATTTTTATGAGAAGAAAAAGGCAAAATTTGAAAAAGATAGTGATTGAGCGAGATAGAGCAATTTATTTATTTATTTTATTTATTTGGCAAATAAGAATACAGACAGGACAAGCCCAATAAAGAATTCAATATTTTACATATTACAAGCTGAAGAAAAAAAATAGTGGACAAACAGACTGAGAGTGTGTTGAGTAGATTATGCTCTATTCTAGGTTAGATAAGTACAGTTTTTTCATTTTGTGGTTGAGAGTTGTTAGCGAGGATGAGAAAATGTCAATATTCAAAATTGCGGATGATGTATCGGAAGATTTGCAACATCTTTGTAGTGGAGAGTTCAGATAATAATATGTGTGACTTGAGTTTATTTTGGAGATATATTTTGTTCGAGAGTTAAATGAGGGAATGTTAAAGTTAACTTCATTCAGGACTTCACTACAGTTGATCTCATTGTTGACCAGTTCGAAGATAAACCTAATATCCGAAAGTTGTCGTCTATCAGCTAGGGAGATAAGTCCCAGTTCTTTAGTGATTACATGGTGGTTTATAGGGTTTTGATGGAATTTTTTGGAAATATATTGGATCAATTTATTTTTTATGCTCTGTAATCTGTCAATGTATATGTTGTAGCGAGAGTTCCAAACAACTGAGCCAAAACTGAGGACACTTTTGACATACGCCATGAATAAATTTCTGATACAATTGATGTTTCTGAAGTCGTGGCATGTGCGAATCAGGAAGCCTAACATTTTGTTGGCCTTTTTACAAATATAATTCACATGTAAGTCGAATAAAAGCTTCGATAAATTCCCATTATAATATGGAAAAGGACGAAAGGATTCAGTAAGTATATACTGTTTCTAATCTCAGTTGGGATGATTAATCCCGTTGACATATCTGATCGAGGTTTCATCGATTTGTATCACATCGAAATACGAGAATATGGAATAAAATTCATCAAACTCCTCTGCATCGTCTGACGTATTCCGTCTACCTAGATGTGTTGTCGGGGCCGATCCTAGTAGGTGTGCAGCGCGTGCGGCCAAACTAAAGGGCGGCCGCGAGGCGGCCGCAAGCCGCATTCAGTTATAACAATCAGCTATTTTTTGGAAGGAGAAAAATTGAAAGTTAGTGCTCAGTTGTATTGTGTGTTGGTATCTCCTCCTACTCTCATCTACACACATTCTTCATTTGAGAGCAGAATTGATGGCAGAGCCGGCAATGCAGCATAAAAAATTGAAATTTCTATTTGAAAGACCAAGGACCCCATTTTTGACACGACTAAGTATGTTTGGTTCCTGTGTGCGGCGCACAGAGCACTCGAAAAAACCAAATGTAGGTAATGATGAAGATGTCGAATTTGTCGAATGTTGAAGTTTTTTCTCAATGTAGAAGAATACCCATGCACTGATTGCCCAAGGAATTGTTGATTAAATTTGTGTTTTGCAACAATCCGTGCAAGTAATACTCTATATTACATTGCACACGGAAGAGTTGATCAATATCATGAGCTGTTTGAATACTGAATGAAAAATATCCATTTCTTGTTTGTAGCGAAATGCAACTCATCAAAAATCCATCAGGAATGATGGAAAAAATATATGTCGGCGTCGAAATTGACTGTCGTAGATCAATGAGAGATAGATATGGTAGATAGATGAGATATCATTTGGAAAATGACCTCATTCGTTTTGAATGATTATCAAAAAGGTACTCAATTCTAGTGCAGAAAGAAAGTGTCAAAATCTAGGTAGAGAGACATATTGAATTTTCTCTCGTAACAGCGATACGAGACAAGACACGTCTCCTTTTGACGGTAACACTTATGATAACGTGGATAAGTTACAGATCAATGACATTAATTATTACGGGAGATTCGAACATGTGCTGTTCTGAAGATGTTTCTGTACTCGTCGTCATCGACTAATGTGGTTATACTAATTCGAATGAAGGGAAATAGTTTGAGAGTTGTTTCAATAGTTACTGCGAGATGATAGCGTTCTCGATACGAAGGCATCTGGTACCTGTCTGGCTCTTGGGGTTGCTTTTTTCCAAATGACATAAACAAGTTTTGCTTTCGAGTCATCTGAGCTCCCGGTTAATCAACGTAGAACGTAATGAATAATAACTGAGGTATGTCGGAACTGACTCGATTATTAATCACGTTCATCTGAGTACAGAGAAAACACACTGCATACGCTTCCATAAGAGGCAACGTAATAATACAGTTTTGAATTCGAGTTTGAATAACATCGTAATTGCATCCTGCATGGGGCCATCATTCGTAAATTGAACTCCATAAACTATATGTCTCACAATCTTCGATCAGTCTCAAAACTATAGGAGATTATGTTATACGATGCTCAATTCAAGTCAAGTTTACGTTTAGGAGTTATTCTCTGAGGAGGATTATCTTCATCCAAAGATTCGTTCAATGAGAATAATCCGAAAGCATAAAACAAATAATCAATCAGAAACACTGCAGGCGTATATCGTACTAAAAGCTGTGATATTTTTTTTCAGGAAATAAATGGGAACATTCAGTGCTCCTGATTCAACAGCCCTCAGTTTCATTGATGAGATATCTCAAAAAAGTTATAAATAGCTCCAAATACAATCTGAGACTATTTTCATCAATAGAATCAGATCGGTCAATATTACGCTTTATTGATATTTGATTATTGTTTTGAAATTTTCCATTTCCACACATTGTAGAATTAATTTATTTCTTTGTGGAATCCTTCACTCCCACATGGTTGATAGTACCTAGATTGGCTACGACACCACAAGAAAGAGCCATCACCAAAGAGCCAAAAAGACAAGAAAACCCTCCCTAGCAACCACAGATCGATTGCACTACTATCTGTGATCTCTAAAGTGATGGAAAAAGCAATCAACATCGAACTCATCTGATATCTAGATAGTTGAAGAATTGTGAACGACCAGCAATTTGGCTTCCGTAACCAAAGCGTGACACATAAGAGACAGGTATCAATCGATGAACTTGGAGAATCCTTGGCTGAAGCATTGGATATCTCCAAAGCAATGAAGGATGAGGCCAGAATTGCAAGACGGAGACAGGTTTATGCTCTGAATGATGATCTGGCAGGAATACTGGCATCGTGATGTGAAAATCTAGTAGAATTCAATATAATGAAAACTCAAGCTTGTATTTTCACCAGGAAGGCAGATCATACGATGCCTAATATAAAGATGTTAGGTTCCACTGTTGCCATGAAATCGTCAATATCCATCGGCGGTATCAACACCAACATCGCTCTCTTATGGGACGATTATCTTGAGTCCATTGCAAGAAATGCTTCATGATAACTTGGCTTCATCTTTCGTGCGAAGAATCATTTACACCCCTACCAAGGCTCACGATCTACAAAACATGATTTCGATCTGCCTGGTGTACTGATCACATGTTTGGAGTTCAGCCCCCAAACATGAGAAGAAGCTCTTAGACTCCATTTGAAAAAGATCTATTCGCATAGTCTGTGATGATATACTCACGAATTCAAGCTGGTAATCCATACATAGTCAGGCTCAAAACATGCCAAACTTCTCATTACCAAGAACCATTCATCAATGAAACGGTGAAGTTGTGGAATTTTTTACCCAGCAAGCCCTTTGCTCTTTCTCTCCCGACATTCAACTATTGACTAGCACGATGTTCTTCGGACAATATAGGATTTCCTTTTGTGCAGGCAGAAAATGTCTCATTTCTGAACTTTTTTTGTCTTTATTACACGTAGAAATATTCAACATTCAGATTACAACTTCACTATTCATGATGGAAGATGATGACGTCTGACTTTGTCCTTTGCAATCTTCAGGGATCATAAATATCATTTTCATTATTTTCTCATCGAGATATAACTTGATCAGACAACGAAGTTATCAGAGCAGTAAGTACCAAAGAAAGAATTGTTATCATGTTTCGTAACAATACAGCTTCACCAGAGAGGTTCGCTTCGAATAAATGACGACTCAGATATCTCCCGTCGACTGAGTTGCAAGATACATTGACTCCTTGAGATTTTGTGTGTGATACTTCACCATCCATCAAGTATTCTCTGTAGCTAACAACAAGTTTTTTCTGTCGACATAGCCATTAGAAACAATAGTAACCCCAACAGAAGATATTATATTTCTGACATGAATCACAATAATGATATAGAATGTGTACAGCGACCTTCCAGTAGGACGAAATAAACCCATTTGGGGACGCTTGATTTCCATTAATAATAATACTTTTAGAGATTCTGGCAAGACTTTTCGTGTATCTGGGATATGACAATGAATTTCAAGTTATTTCAGTCGAGGAAATGATCCCCGTTCGGGTGGTCGCCACCACTTTTCGATATAAGAACTGAAAATTCATGGCGTTATCTTCAAATCGGTGACCAGTAGCAGTATGCCAGGTCTTACGAGAGTGTCAAAATTATTATATAATTCAGCAATACCGCCACACCAAAGTGGGACATTCACGGGAATACAACCGAAATTGACCGAAATTGGTAGTCTCTCTTATGGAAACCGGAAGTTTTGCAAGTTCTTATGAAAAACCCGTGAACTCCTATAGGCCCTCTTTACTGAGACATGGGCCTCCAATGGACATCCTGTATGATAAATATCACCTTGTATAAAAAACAGCTATGAAAATGAATTTCAGTGGCTTTAATCTCAAATCAAAAAAAATAACATTGTTCATTCTCGATAATCAACAGTTTTCGAGAAAAGAATTTATAGGTACATTCATTTGTTAATTAATCTTTCCCTGGAGAACGGTTCATTTCATCGACAATCAACATCCCTCATTTCAGTTCAAGGTTCAAGCTATCAAAATCCATTTTTTCTCATGCCGTTATCAATTGATCATTGAAGATGAATCAAAGATAAATTTTAGTCCAGCCCTGATGAACTAAGAAAAGATCAAATATGTTTCGAAGACCCCAATTTGAGGGGTCATTATTAGTGTCCCTCCTATTGAATTTCCATTGTTCATTTCATTTCATTTGTTAATTGTATGAAAAACAGCTATGAAAATGAATTTCAGTGGCTTTAATCTCAAATCAAAAAAAAATAACATTGTTCATTCTCGGTAATCAACAGTTTTCGAGAAAAGAATTTATGGGTACATTCATTAGTTAATTAATCTTTCCCTGGAAAACGGTTTATTTCATCGACAATCAACATCCTTCATTTCAGTTCAAGGTTCAAGCTATCAAAATCCATTTTTCCTTATGCCGTTATCAATTGATCATTGAAGATGAATCAAAGATAAATCTTAGTCCAGCCCTGATGAACTAAGAAGATCAAATATGTTTCGGAGACCCCAATTTGAGGGGTCATTATTAGTGTTCCTCTTATTGAATTTTCATTGGATGAATTGTTTTACTCGGAAATGTAGTCAAGAAAATAAGTTTCAGTGAGTTTCAAACTGTAATCTCATTTCTTTAAGTTCTATCTGAATCCGAGAGATTTCCCGCAGTTTCCCGGACACCCTTTATTCTGATAGAGAAAAAATGTAGGATGTAGAAGGAAGGTGTGCGAATTCAGCCGAAATTATGTGAGATTCCATGTGTGGTTCCGAATCCAACCTTTTCAATTCTCATTTCCCACTCACCCCTCTCCATCTTGACTATATCATTTCCTCTTGAAACAGTTGACAAAAATCTAGGTTTGGATGTTGTTACGAGGAAGGTAAATTAGGGTCGTTTTTGAAAACAATCTATTTTCTGGAAGAAATTATCTCGATGAGGCCTGATTCTGACGAACAAAAAGTACTCACCTTACACTGGACTGTGCTGACTCCAATTATACCGATTTTCATTCCATTCTTCCCGATAATAATGCTCTTTTTATAGGTTTCCTGGAAGTCTGGTTCTGAGCTATCATCTATATTGGAAACTATCACAGGATGCCTGATATAGGGCACTACTCCATGAATGCCATCATCGAAATCATGGTTTCCCAAAACCTTGAAATTGAATAATTTGATCTATCATGTTCTACCGTGAGAAGTAATGATGATATTGAAGAATCGATCAAAATTAGATCGTACAAATTCCAGACCGAGGAGTTGATAATTCGAAATCCAATGGAAGGAAACTGTTATACAGGGTGTTACAGAACTATGGGATCAAATTTCTGGGGGTTATTCAGTGCGACAGTAGGAAACATTTGAGTAGTGGGTCGCATGTCCGGAAAAATGTCACAAGGAGAATATCAAGTGTCGTTAAATCGGGTGACCTAGGAGGCCAAGAAACTTATCTACCTCTGGCAATCCAACGGTGTTCAAACCACTGATTTTTTCCTGTGTAAGGTCTTTGGTCTACGAAACTCCGGAAGAAATAGAGCAAGACTCAATTGGACGAGTTACAGCAGCATCTGAAATCAAAACGAGGATCAAATTTTCAGTCAAGTCCGTCGAAATCGTTATAAATCGGTGTTGGGAGAAGACATTTCGAACAATTGTTGTGATGATATCATGTACAGAATGCAAAAATCAAATGCATTAAATCCTGTTCAGGCAATTCGTCGTCTTCCTGAATTCAAATGCATCTTAGGGCCGTAGTGACACTTTTCCGGACATGAGACCCACTACTCAAATGTTTTCTACTATGCACTGCATAACCCCTAGAAGTTCGCTCCCATAGTTTTGTAACACCCTGTATGTAAATCAGTGAAGACAAATATTTCAATGCTAGATAGAGATCACTGAAGTTGTTCTTATCATCACAGTCTTTATAATCTAAATACAGAGTGTTTATTAACCTCGAATGATTATTCACTAGGCCATAATTATTATTGATTAATTCAGTTCATTGATACATTTGAAACCTTGTTCTTGATAATTTTAGAATTTCGTCCGAATATTTGAGCAAATCTGCTATGTCGCCACCACTTCTACTTAACAATTTGAAACTTTCGATTAATTGATGACCACTAACCGAAAAGTGTCTCATTTTTTGTTGTTTTTTCCAGTCTCAAACATATTCTTAGTGATATTGCAGGTCTGTATTCGGGGGAGAGGTATGGGTTGGACATATATACCCTATAAAAACCCTTCTTTCGTTCTCAACACTCAAGCATTTGATTTTCTGAAAGATCGAAAGACTCTTCGTCAAACTTGATTGAAACAGAGGTGCAATTTGGATTCACAATTTTTTTCAATATTCAGTTTTCCCATCACCATATGTAATGCTCGTCATTTCTCCAGTCCAGAATGTAAGTAGCGACGGCAAAAGCATCGTCGTTCTCGACATATTCGACATATTCGAGGCAAAAACTGTGGCGCTCGTTCAAGGATAAAATACGTGTGGTGGACAACATTTTGTTGTACCTATTATATAAAAAGATCCATGCATGATTGTGAAGCTTACAGTAGCGTCTGTAACTACCTTTTGGAATACTCATTTGGAAAATGTCACATATTTTGTTGTTTCCTAGGATTTTCTATCTATTCCATCATTCATGAGCGATGGAATCTCATTCCGTTTTTATCGTCAAGATTTCGCTTGGAATTCTGTCTGATTCGTTTGGAATTCATGTTGAAAAGGAATAAACAAACCATCTCGGAAGCAGGCCAAATGCAAGTACAGAGAATCACTGTTAAGCCATGCACAGACTGGCGCAAATAATTCGGTTCCACCGCGAAGTTCGGTGTATAATGAGGAGCAACAAACGGGAGCGAAAATTTCACTTGGCGACACTCCATCGAATTTCATTTCTTTCTCGTACTGTCGTTTCCATTGCGAATCGAAGATGGGTTCAACAGAAATGTTGATAGAGTTTGTGAAGAAATATCCGATTTTATACGAAATAATTCATGAAGATTACAAAAATATAAGAAAGAATGATACGTTATTGGATGAAATTGGGCAATGGATACATATTACGGGTAAGTATTCTATTTTGAAACATCAAAAAATGACAGTTTTTCATGTACGTTTTGTACTTTTCCTGTGAGATGAACATCATATGTACCTAATATATTCATAAATAAATTTACTCTCATGTTATGTACTGTTGGATCGAGGTACAAAAATCATATTGAGATCAGTATTGATTCAGAAGTAGTTGTGAATGAATGATAAAAATCAATAACGACACTCTTGGAAACACCAACATTTGAACAGATATCTGTCAAAAATGGCGCCATCTCAATGATAATAATGACAAACTGCCTTAAATACAAAATAAAAAAATACCCAAAAAATCACAAGAATATTTATACATGCCTACTATAGCATAATATAAGCATAGGTTTCTCAAAATATCATTCTGATTTGTTTGGGTATTTATTCATTTTGTATATGTTTGAGTATTCAACCACAGTCTCCGAGTAGTAACATTAATAAATTGCCTTTATTCCATATGGCTTCTTTTCCTTTCAACCAGAGACAAAATACATTGAGTACATTGATTCTAATCAATACAACAAAATGATATAAAACTTGAATTGGAAATTAACTTTTTTGTTTTATTATTGTTTTCTCATTGTTCATATCACTGTTCATCGAGTAGATATTTATTGTTTTTCTTCGAAGACACAATAGTTCGAGGTTTCATATGTTGATGGTATTTCTTGAATTATGATGCTGGTTGGTGCAAAAAAGATCGTTTGTAGAATACTGATGAATGCTTAGGTATGGTGAGTATATTGCTGGTTTGTGGGGTGACATGACTTTGTTACCTAATGTTTCAGGTATTCTAGTATCACAGAGTTCAAACTGATGCAATCACTTCCTGCTAAACATTTTCAACCATTCAATTTCTTTCATATCGGGTGTTACATGCTCCCTATATTAGATCACTTATTCTAGTTGCAAAAATGAGTTTTGTATTTTTTGGATTCGAGATATAGTTAAAAAGTCTAGACAAGGGCGATAGACAATATCGCCGTAGTTGAAAATGGATGAAACTAGCAGATCGCATAAATTTATTTTCAGTTTAGTTCAGCTCTTGTTTTTCAGAATGAAGGTTTTTCGAATAATCCCTACGATCGTCGAATACGAAAAAGAATACTTCTGGTCAATCAAAAGTCACGAACATTTCAATGAATCGCCAAATGATACACATTGTCCATCAATATTGTCCATGGCCCTCAAGCGGTCTTTGCTACCGAAAATTATTGCTGTTGACTTTGTAGGATTAATATTGGTTTAATGACTGTCTGTCTTGGTTCTCAGATTTCCTACGTCACCACTGTAGTATAAGTTTGTGTCATCAGCGTACGTTTGAATCTAGAATTTTTGTAAACACTTTGAAAAATCTGAGGAACAAATAGTTAAAAGAAGGGGAGCAAGTACCAATCCTTGCGGGGCTCCGTGTGTCACCCCCAGCACTCTCTTCTGGGAAATTTCCAACTATCGTGCAACCATTCTTCATTACATCTTCATCTTGTGGTATTCTTATTTTATATTTCATTTTGCCATGAAAACTACATTTCGACCCAGTTGACGCAGGTCATCCGTAATCCTTAGATGTTACCTCTACCGGATACCCGTTAGATCACATATGAGCAATATAACGTAACCTGCCATCGAGTGAGGCAGTCTTATTCCCCTCCGACTAAGGGTAGAGACCCACATTCCCTTATTCGAATGTTGAAAATCCGAAATCCTCTCACGAAAAACGACAGAGCGAACTTCAACCAATTATTGTGCGGAATCCAATGTTGATTTTTCCTTCCATACCCTGAGGATAACAGACAGCTGATGTAGACGGGAATGTTCCAGTGAGAATGACAACTGTTATGTGTGATACTGATTGTTTTAATCCCAAAAAATAATGAGTTGCCGAGAGATTGCCTTCAAGAGACTATTATCGCATTTGATGTCGACGGTTTGGCTATAATTATCACTATCGAATTTTTTTCCTACCACATAGGTATCCTCTCTTTCTTCCAATATGCTCAGTGCTTCCGTACCTTCCGGGAGCATTCAATTAACTTCTCAGAGTGGTGAATAACGAAATGGATGACTGACATGACAAGTTTCATAAGCATACTAATAGTAAAAGAGAATGAGATATTTTTTTAACTCGATGCATTATCAAAGCAATCTCAATATTTCTTCCGTCACCTCTTGCCATTTAGGAAATGATGCATAAAAAGCATGCCTAAGCCGTCCCTTTCATTTTCTCGCTGTATCTGCAAACCATTTTCATCTCATGTAGAACAGTCTGCGAACTCATTCACAATCGATTGAACCAGTCCATCGTTCCGAACATTTTTTATCAGCAAATTGTTCTTTTGTATCCCTTTTATTCGATCTTTGTTATACACATGTGTGTGATAGTAAAGTATAAGATATTATTTGGTGTCGTGAATGTTCCATATTACATTTCTTTCCGAAATTTCACTACACACATAACCGATTGCACCCTTCTGGTTTTTCGACTGAGGTACATCGAGTTATCTTGTGGAATAGAGTATTATCAGATATAATACGTTTTTCATGACATGCCGGGCTCTCGAATCGTTTGAATGCTATGTTCACCTATTTGAATGAGAGGGTGGGTGCATACTCAAATTCCTGATATGTGTTGAAATGGAACTACGTGTCGAATAATTCCCTCAACTCGAATTGTGCGGTTCTTTGGAATACACTTGAAATGAATCAAGGTTTGTGGAATGTACCCATACCTCATACAGTTGTATACCAATATAATTTTTTATCTTTGTTTGTTTTGTTGTAGAGTCGGTAATTGCTTCATCACATACTTTCGATCAAGAGCTGATAGATTTTGTGGAAATACATTAAATGGAATTAGTTCTCCAAGAATCCTCTTGAACATGAACATTGGTGTACAAAAGAGAGAAACTTGAAAGTAGAAGATCAGGGTGAGAAATATGAATAAGTTCAATTTCAGTTCAACAATGGAAGTATCATAGGTCATAGAGTATCCTAGTTCCTATTTAGTTTAGCCATGCGATCCTATTATAAATTCGACGACTCCCCTCGACTCGTCTATTCTCTGAGAATCATGAATCGTGAATCATTTTTAGAGTTCCCCTAACAAAAGTTCTAGTTCTAGTAATAATCTTGTCTTGTACCAATGATAATATTCTGGTTGTTGTAACGATAAAGCATTGTTAGGAGAACTTGTCTTGTACCTATGATAATATTCTGATTGTTTTAACGATAAAGCATTGTTAGGATAACAATATCATATGGTTGTGCCTATACTAACCAGGCCAATTTTTGCGAATGTGTACTTGAAAGCCATATTACCTCAGCATCAATGTCGATTTTCTGCACGCATATGTTTAATCTGATCGTAAAGTCTCGAAAAACCTCCAATACATTCTCCAGGATTTTTGCATGTTCCACCTTCATCATTGGTTTCTTCGAACCTGAAAAGAAGAAAACACTATTCTGCACGATGACATTTTTTGGTACGTTTCCTCTTCTAGTTGGGCTTCGAAAGAACTTTATGAGCCCTAGTTCTATGTGCAAAAGAGGTGTAATGACACAATGGTACAGTATTTTGTATTTTGTTTTTGTTTTGTTTTGTTGATTCATCGACCCAAATAGAAATATTACATGATCGAATATAACAGAAATAGTATTACTACCTATTGGGCAAACATGAGTAGACTTGAGTCCGGCTGATCTTCCACTCCCCCATAAAGGTCTTTTGCTAGGTGTTATGACTTTGTACAGATTAGTGTAAGGGACACAGAAGGAAAAATCATCGGAATAACACATCAGTTTGGCGGGAAGGGTTTTCACTGCGAACAGTGTAATCAGTGTTGGCTCATTCTTTATTGGAGTATCTGATCATTTTGTTTTCAGAGGTGAACGAATGAATAGGGGTATGGCTTGAATAGAACTGCTTGAAAAATTTCAGAGCGATCCTAGTTATTCAATGGAATTTTTCCAAGGTGAAGCCAAAAGCGGACCCTCTATCCTCTGTGATATAAACTGATGACGTTGAGAGTGAGGTCGTTGTTCTGTACGTTGTACCTACCGACTGAATTCTGGTTTCATTTTTTTTTTATCTGTGGACAACACGAAAGGGAAGCCTATAATGTTCGAGGAACATCGTGTTAGATGTTAGACACTACGTGATAGTTCAATTTCGAAATATTCTGACCAAATATTCACGTAGCTATGCTTGCTCTCAGGCTTGAGAGTATTATGATATGATATTGACATATCGTGAGTTGACTAAAATTTAGAAGGATAAGTTGCTTGCGAAATTTTGCATTTTCACCTTACAATGTGTTCATCTTATATATAGTGAAAAAATTAATGCCTTCAACTTGAGCAGAGACGTCAACATAAATGTAGCATAATTTCTGTTAAGAACTGCCGTGTTAATCACATGCCAATCAATTCAACTTCTGAATACATTTGAGAGTTTCATAATTTTCCAGATTCTTCGTGAACAGAATTGATACTGTTTAGAAGGTAGGTGATCAATTTCATGACTGACATGTGCGGTTAGTGTTGAGGAATTGAGGCAGTATGACGAGTTTAAATATATAAACAACAACGAATACAATATATCCATGCCAGAAATCTGTTACGAGTTTCATCTTGACGAGTATCACGTATCAAATACCTATTGTTGATGATATGAAATTTTTCTTCATTTCTGATTCATTTTCTCTGCCTCGTTTTTCTTCACTTCTGCTCCATATGGCTCGGATGATGTCTCGCCTCGTCATATTCAATCTTAAATAATAAAAATGAATTGCCGTGCTTCAGTCTGGAAAAAAACTCGAAATTGATTCTGCCGATTTGAATACTCTGTTTTTGTTTTGTTCGCCTTGTTACAAAGTGGCTTAGGAAAAAAGAAAATTAGAAGAAAAATAGTGATGAAAAATATTCATATTTGAAATCACATAATATACAACGCAATGTAAAATGTTCTGTTTTGTTCATAGTTCAAACGTCTTTAGGATTCTAGTGACTCATACCATGAACCTGAGATCTCCCTATCATCACAACAATTGGATATTGATGTGGAATTTGATTTTATCCATCATAATAAGAATATCGATTGTTTTTTTGGGGAAAAAAATTAAATTTAGTTGAAAGTTATTCGATATCATTACTGTAATCTTCTGTACAAATGACCGTTTCTTGCAATGCACCAACTGTTATCGAAATTGAAACTTACTAACAAATCAGAATGAAAATATTATGTTAATATGGTGTGAATATATTGACACCCACTGTATAGGTAGATGCTGTAATTGAATTGGAGTGAAAATTAAAATTGTCGATGTGAATCAGCACAATATAGATCATTTATTTGCGAGAACCATTCAATCTCCACTGCTGGTCCATATTTTGTCGGAACAGATGAATATATGTTCGTTGAAGGTTTATGAATATATTGATGCATCCAAGCATAAAACATATTCTTGAAAATCAATTAAAACATTGTCGAGGTCAGGAATTTCGATTTTATTTCAATTTCCTCTTGCTGTTTTGCTCAAACGAGAGCGTTGTTGTCTCTGTCAGAAACTATTAATGTGCATACATGTATAATGGATAATATGTATGTCGTTATGAGTGAGGAATTTTCTCATGAATTTTGATTGTTACCTACCTCAGCAATTCGAATATTGAAATCGCTTATTCGAATCATCATTTAGGCAACGTAGGAAATACTTTTTGTACCAGGAAGCTAATTTTGGTGATAACTATTGGATGATGGAAAACATTTCTTTTCTTGAATATTATTTGTTTGATTTTCCACAAATCAGGATTCACATTCAAATTTTCATCAATTCATCGTTCAATGATTCGTGCATCTGTTCTGAAAGGACATAGTTAATTTGGTCTGCTTGTTGATCGTTGGCAAATGTGAAAACGAAAATTCCACATGATTGAAATATTCTCATCGACGATGTGGTTATCGATTGGAACCGTGAACAAATTCTCAGATCAGAAATTCATCTGAGGTGTATTTATGTAACGTTCAATATTATTGCATTTTCATTATATTATGATTACATTCAATTTACAGTTTCACTACGAAATGGAAACAGATCATGGACTAGTTCAACTTACAAGACTGACAAATGTTTTCCAGAGAAGTACAAGGCATTTTAAATTACTCTCCTATAGATTGAATGAAAAGAGAATGTATACTGTTGCCCCTTGGTCCATTCTGAATTTTTATCATCACAAGATTCACATGAAGATATCTTCCTCATAATTTTGTAATTGATAATGTCAGCGTTGAAAAATGCATTGATTCACTAGGTATATGATGTAATACTCCTCTGTTTTGGTACTTTATCAGCCTCATTGGAGCGTTCTTTTTCGTGTATCAATGAGCTCTATTAATACACTATTTTTGGTTGATCGTTTCGATCAGCTCAATTCGAATGTGAGTAGATTACAGTCAATCTGCCGCTGATGGGAAATGGCCAGTTCACAATTCATCATTCACAAATTTATTGTATTCCGCCCAGAAAATAAATTCTGAAGGATTTCAACCTTGAAACACAAGGCACAAAACTATCTGCCGCCATATCAAAAGTATGAATATTTCGTGTGTCTATAAATGTTTTGACGAGAAAAAAATATGTTTCGCTCGGTATTTTTCATTCTTGTAGAACCCAAAATAGAGATGATAGTATCAAACTCTCGTAACAGAAGGACATTCATGCACTCAAGACTAGCGCTAGAATATATTTTACCTTATGTAACTTGCGTACTGTGCTTGCATATGAATTCATGTCATAGATTACTATGAATTACTTTTCTGTGAACTATTCTTAAATGCTTCTCAAACTCGAAAGTGCTCTCCAGAAATAAATTCAAAATTTTGTAAATCTGTCCATCCTCAATGGCTCCAACTACCCAACCCATCAATGAATTTATCAGCAGGTCAATATGAATTCCTGTTCAGTATCCTCCTATTGAAGGGGAATGACTCATACAAATCAATTTCCAGACCCACAGACAACTTTTCTCATTAGTATAATGATCCTTTGAAGTTCTCTCTTCGAGTTGGAGATGCATAGTAGACGTAGACATTTCCCTTGTGTAGGAGTAAAATTAAGACAATTTTTTTTTTTTTTTTCAGAGGTATAACAAAATCAGACCCATCAGATATTGTACGTGTATGATCATTCATCAGAATCTAACTGGACGAAATATTTCTATGGAAATGATAGTTTTTATTAGAAAAATTAGAAAAAAATGTTATACTGGAGAACACCATTTTCTCAACATATCACTCAATATCTCGATAACCAAGTAACGATTCGTTCTTCATGAAACGCTTCCTCATGTCATGAACATGATGTGGTCGTGTGGTGTTATGAAAACACGATGCAAGTGAATCTCTTTTTCGGATCGTAGGTATGGCAGCACATGGGATATTAGCGATATCATCGAACATATGCTTGCTTCAGATATTACAGAGATATAGACAATCGATAATCAAACCTCACCTAACCTCGCGTCTTATGTGAGCCTCATATTTGATTCATAAAAGAAGTTCCTCTTCGAAGGATTCGAACCCCAACCCATAACTTGACAAGTAGGCTAACTATTAGGTTATTTATTTATTTTATTTATTTATTTAAGGTAACAAGATTATCCAACAGATGAGCTATATATAGCTCTTCCAATAATAGGATAATACAGAGTAACAAAGTATGCTTCCATTTACATGAGCTGCAAGCCATGTGCGCTTAGACTGAACAACAATATTTCATTCTAGAGGAAAATATACAAAAAACATAATCCATTTCAACAAGTAATAAACGACTTAAACAAAAAGAGAGGATAAAGTTACACTTTGTTATTTCCTTCAATTGTAGTTCATTAAGAAGTGTAGAAATTCAGCAAAAAGGCCCTCAATTGTCTCTTGAACCCATTCAAATTCAGGTGAAATAAATCAACATCAGAGTGGCAGATCGTATTGTATGAGTTCATACACCTTATAAGGGGTGAATTACTATAATAGTTGGTTGAGAAAGGCGGTGGGTAGAATGTGAGTCTATTCCTAACAGTTCTAGGATTAGAATTCAGATTCAATAATTCTGTACATGTTTCGGAATCGATATAGTTGTTGAGAATTTTGTAAGTGAATAATATGTCCACAAAATCTCTTCTAATGAAGAGATTCTCTATTTTGTGAAAATTCAAATTTTCTTCATAGTTCCGCCAGTGACGAAAACGAGAGAATCTGTAGTTCAGATTACTGATAAGTTTTTTCTGAACATGTTCAATTTGATCAACATATTTCTCATAAACCGGGTACCAAATTGTAGAACAATATTCTAGAATTGGCCTGTATTGTGTGTATCGCTGGGTTCATTAATATTACTGTGAGAACAACTCATATGAACTAATAAACGTTCTAAGAGAAGTTGGATGATGTCAAAAAATCGAAATCGTGCACCATTACAAATCGATAAGTCTCACCGTGCATGGAAATCGTTGAAATGGATCACTGATATTTCGAAAAGTTCAATATTTCGCCATATCGCTGAAGCTTGCACAACATACAAATTGAGCAGTAGTCTGAATGCTATCATAGCACGCATGATTAGGAACAATACAAAGCCAACTTTCCTTATTGCTGAGGAAGGTCAACTGAAATAACTATTTATCGCATGTTCACTCTAGGGATTTCCAATAAATGATTTCTCATTCAACACGTTCATTACATTGTGGAAACCGATGAAGATATTCTAAGTGATAGTGTGAGAGATACTGTACACAGGGTGTCTCACGGTCGATGCTTAGACGTATACGGGAAACGGAACATTGGATCATTCAGAAAATTCAACTACTTGTACAATATTTGTTCGTTATCTGAAAATCTGAGATAGGATTTTTCAGCGATGCAGCGTACCGTTGATATTTTCGACAAGAATTTTCTTGATGAGACATTAGACAATATTTTTCTGAAATATGAATGTTTCAATTCAGCATGCATGTCGCGCAGTGGATAGTTTTGCTCCCGATTTGAACGTGTGCTCTCCATTGAAGTGATTGATATTTCACAGTTTGTTCTTACACGCTTTGTAGAACCCCAATCGAAATGTCAAATACAAGAAACCAAATGGAATTACAACACATGATCAAAGAAACAATCAACGAATCATTCACAAGAGAGAGAAATGTGCTGCTGATATTGTACAAAAAATTGAGAGATTCGAGTGGAATGTCAAAACTATGAAAGATGAAATAAATGGTCTGGAACGAAAAATCACCAACTTCTAACAGTTGGAGAAGAATAATTAACCTTTTATATTCGGGCTGTCCGAATAAACAGATGAAGATTTCTTCATATTGTTAACTTTTGGTCCGAAGTGCGCATTACGACTCAAGAATAAGAGACTAGGACAAGGCCTGCCATTCTCAAGATGCTCCACTGAGTAAGCCAAGGACACAAAATCTGTGTTGCTGATATTTTACTGAGGCGCGTGACTCCTTCTACTTGGAACAAAGAAAGTTTATGGAGAAACAGAAGTTTGGACTACCAAATGACATAAACAGGCTGTTTCATCTAAAGCGCACATTAGAAGTTTCATGGGTTCCAATCTCCGAACAAATGATCGAAGGTTCCAATGATAATATAGCATTCTGAAAATTCCTAGAGAGCCATAATCGATGACTTGCTGATTGAGTTTTTTCAGCATGATCTTTATCAGTCTTCCTCATACCTGAGTCTAGTCGTTTTCGATTTATTCGGAGTTGAAGAAAAAGAAAGTTCACACCATCATCGTTCAAGATCGATAGCTCAGTCATTTTTGAATGTATCGGAATTGTTTTCGAGCAACAGCAAGAGAAAAAAAGGGATCTTTCTTGTGGTTTCAGAATGATCCAATGTCTCGTTTTCCGTAAATGTCTCTGCTACCATAGACAATCTGTATAGTCAACATGATGAATTCAGTTACTCATAACGAACAATAATTCCAGGTTGCCTCGATATATACACATGGAGAAATTCGTTCGTTCGAAAAAATCGTTTTTTCTCTAACTACCTCTAACCTACTTTCCAAATTGACTATTGAAATTCGCAATTTTCATATTAGCATTAAACGAACAGATCCAATTAAAATTCATGGGAGATTCCTTGTATGAATAGGACTGGCTGAGGGCAATTGTAATAAACATGTATATTATCTACTTGATGACCCAGTGAACTTTGTGCCACCTAAAATTTATGAACTCTGTAGTCGAGTCCCGCTAAAACACATTATTTGTATGAATTTGTGGTTATGTCTCGGCATGCAAAGTCAACCCACCTGGATAGAATGACTGATTCGCTTTCGTGAAATCTCTCATCAAAACCCACTACCTTTTTCTACCAAAAAAACGACTATGAATATATTCCAAATCATAAAATCTCAATTTTTTCGATTTATCGGCTGTATTGAGGCATAAAAAATATTTTGAGGAAACTCAAATCGCTGCAGCTGTTTTCTAGTTTTTGCGAGACAATCGCTCGGCAATTCATTTTTATATTCAGTGAGGACCAGAAGTCCGTCGTCCCTCCTCCCCGGAACTCCTTTATTTTACATATTACAAAAATAAAAATGTTGAATGCACAAGTTGTAGGGTTTCATTTGATCCCTTCAATGGTTCGAGTTTTATTTATATTCAGTGTATCATAAAAAAGCAGCGATTTAGAAGTTTAGAACTGGTTTCTGAATTGAATAATAAAAAACACATGTAGGAATATTTGAGAAGGAATTTGGTATCGTGACAATACAGGGTGTCCCTCTGGAAACTGCATGCTACTGTTGATAGGAGCAATTTTGCTTGAATATTTTCAAGATCATTTCCGGTTGTACCGGAAGTTGATATCAACTTGCTTATTTTAAACAAGACAAGATCGTACGGATAATTCTGAGGAAATTTCATGTATAATGTCCTATTCTCAAGGTTCATTTGGTTTTTGACGTGTTTGGAATTATATAGAATTGTATGGATAAATTACGTTTGCAGGCCTCAACATAACTGAACGTTTCTCCCATATGAAATCTCAAATGATTCGATTGGGTTTGGTTTCCTTGTCGAAGGAAATCTACTAAAGTGAACTTCAATGTGCAGTCGGTTTTGACACTTTTCAGTGTCGAAATTTTGCGAAGAAAAATATTTTAATTGTGTTGAGAACGGGAGCAGATTCGTTCCCAAAACGTCCACCAAGATGAGTAGAGGTTTTATTCCTTATGAATATATCTTTATTTACAAATCTTCCACGAAAGGTGTCACTGACAAATAGAGAATATCTCTTTTAGGTATCTAAAGGTTTAATTTCAAGCGCAGTGACATTTTGTGGCAGATCACAAAATCTGTCCTTACTACAAATATATTGAAATAATGTTTCATAACTTCTATCTTATTTTTTAGAAACGAAGAGCAAAAATCCCACAAAAATCTGGAACATGAATGTACCACCTCCTCGAAAAACTCACAGACAGTATTTGAAGAAATGGTCTATTGCTTGCTATCCACTGGTCATGGAACAAGCCTCGTTGACGAGTTTTGGCCAAATGATAATAACTAAACTCGAGCATACGCGATTTTCTGGAATAGAGAGATCAATTCGCCAATTATTTCAATTTCTACAAATTTTTGGAATAGACAATTTCATTCTTAATTCTGAATGATATGATCGAACGAATTTTTCGAAGTGATTTTCAGTGCAAGTTTCAAGAATGTCAAGAATGTCAACAGAGTACACTGGAGTAGATCTATTTCCACAAGGAAACCAACCCCAATCGAATAGGATGAAGTATGAGTAGTATAAGTAATGTTCACAAAATAATACTGTGATCGAATGCAATAGGAACTACTTACTGTGTCTAGGACTGAAATGTATCATTCATCACACTGATGTGAAGCTTCCAATCGAACGGCCCGAATGAACCGCTATAATTGCCAGTTCAAACTGACAATTGAGAATTTGCTAGTTATGTTCAGGCCTGCAAACGTAATATTCGGCATACAATTCTAGACGTATTGGAAATTGGTCTAGAATTGTTGATAGAATCTTGAAATGAATCGATACATACGGTGATCTGTTCAAAAGTTGAGATCAACTTCTGAAACAACCGGAAATGATCCGAATTGCCCCCATACGCCACCAGATTTTCAAATTCGTCCTACTGATAGTTTTCCATGTTTTGATCGATGCAGTTCCCGAAAGGACTCTCTGTATAATATTCAATATCAGTCACTGGATATTTTGGTATCAATTCCGAACTCCTGCAATTTTGATGTCCTTGTAGTTTTTTAGCGTTGATAACAGTCATCCTCATACCTAGATCTCTCTAGGAAATTGACATGTGACAAATAGTTCGGAGTTCGAGAGATGACGTTACTATCAATTGGTTTTTCTGGACAGTAATGCTGTAACTTCAATGAGGAAATGTAGAATGCGCATTTTTGTGAATTGAAGCAAAAACCGAATTCAAAATACAAGGCACCGTTGGGAAGAATATCTGACTATCTTTTATATGATGGAAGATTACCATTCCTGCAGGAGTTGAATGACAGAGTGGATACCAACCCAGTATATGCTTCCTTCGGAATAAAATCCACCTGTCTGAGCGTTTTAACAGGAACAAGTTGCTCAGGATATATCGAATTTGTTCCAATCCTTGCGTTATGAAAAACACGGAATTGTTGCGGAGCTGTCGATTCGAAGACGACCAGAATGAAATAGAAAGCAAATTGGAGTTAGTGTTGAAATCATTACTGACGTGATTCCATTAATATCAAAAAGAATGGTCGTAATGGTGGATTGTGTGATTTGTGGAGATCGTGAATATAATAGAGAGTCGTGGCTTGAATCGCTGAAGGGTGACCTGGTTGAAGAAGATTCATTCAAAAATGATTAGATGGTTGAAAGGAGAACAAAATTCTCAAATTCATTCATTCATCATTCCTTACTCGTTTTCTCATGGCTCCATTGATTTTGATTTTGGCAATGTGTGTGAAGGAATATCTCAGTAATTATTTAGTTCGAGCACAATTCATGAGCCACCAACCGAACGTAACCAACTAAACGTAATCAAAGTAATCATTCCAAGTTCCGCCCACTGTCGAATATCATTCATTGAAATTCCACGAAATACGCCTACTCGAATTCAAGAGTTATTCAAAGTTTCGCTCATTGTTGAAAGCTACCACGAAACCCATAATGAAGCATTCAGGAATGAGAGAACACGAGCGGAGACCTTTTCGATATTTTGATAGACAATACCTATGAAAAATGATCTGTGCGCCTATAAATTTCCCTTCGGATATTTCAGCCATCATCATCTTTGGTAACCAGCTTCAACTTATTTAACGTCAACTCTGTTGACGATTATCATGAATCATAATCTTCCCAAGTATATTTCTCCACCTTCTGTTATCAATAATATAGTGGATTCATGATATCTACAGGGATAAAAATCAGAACAGGGAAGAGGTGATGGCCACAACATAACCGAACGCATCTCGAAGCAGGAAGGGATATAGTCGATTCAATCATTTTCCGAGAGGTTAGGACGCAGAATCATTCTTAAATATGAGTACCATATATGAAAATACCAGCTGTAATATTCCTAGGTGAGATATTTTTGCATAATCACTGCAAGCGTGCATTTTTTTCAAATATTTCCACACCAGTGTTCTCTACTTTCCTATTGTCATAGTGGAATGGGATACTTTCTGAATATAAAAACAATGTTGAAAGCACTGTTCTCAAGTTGGTTGTAGGAGAAATTGAGAAGCATCAGGTTTTGATTTCTTTCGATGTTTGTTACTTTATGAATGTCATAATCCTATTTTGTATCGATTATATAGAATCATTGTTTCGATGGTATGAAACAGAAAGACAATATAGAAGAGAGAAATTTGTGCACCCGATAAATTTTCTGAGTTATATACAGTGTTTCTTAAAAGTCCTCCCATTCTTCTCATCCTTGGAACGATTATATATAAACAAGTGAAACTTGGGAACTGAATATTAAAGGTCGTTGACTTTCCTACTACTGATCGTCAAAGATGACTTCACAAGTCACTTGTCATCAATAATTTCAAATGGAACTCTACGACAAGCGACATCTCTTTCAGAATGTATCGAAACGATATATTCAATGATATTAATTTTGTTTGTGTTGATAGCAGTTTTGGCAACTCGCTTTTGAAAAAAGCAAAGTTATGATAAATTGAATCAGTTGATACTGAAATTCAAAATTCAACCTCCGCCTCTGCGTAATTGTCAAATGAGTCTTTGCAGTTATATTCAGTTTCCAAATTTCACTTGTTTATGTATAATCCTTCCAAAGATAAGAGGGGGGAAAGAACTTTTGAGAAGCACTGTATACATTTCGACAAAGGGGAAATGATAACCTCATATCCTATCCATGATCGAAACATGCGAAAAATTTCGTGCACGCCATAGATTTTATAGAGAGAGCACGGAGTAGATAATGAATATTATCTAAGAAAACTGGTTCATAATATTTCTCATAAGTTAGGGGGGAGGGTCGATGATTATGATTATCATCATGAAAATTATTAAAATTGTTATTATTTTCCATGTGTGATCCATGAAGGAGAGAGAAATTCGTTGATAAGATAAATTTCCTGAGTTTTATATGAAATAATCAAAAAGATAGTGTTTCATATTCGACAGGGGGTTATGAATTTCAAATCAGGAGAGCTAACATCTCATGTCATATATTTGCATACGATCACTTCTCCCAGTTATATATATATATATACAACTTTTCATTCATTGAATCGATATAAGGAAAAATACAGGATGTCCTGAAAAAGAACCGACGAACTTAAAGGGGTGATCGAGGATATCAAAACAAGCATTTTTGGTTACACAAACATATATATCCGCATATGAGCCGTTTGGGCTGTGGAGCAAAAAAACTGTTTGGTACTTAATATACTGCGCAATAATTAAATCACTTTTTACTTATGAGAAATCAGTGAGATAGAGATATAGAGAGAAATCAGAGGAATATTTTGAATGCATATTTTTAGCTTGATAGACACCTAAGTTGACATTCTAACGGCGAGTTGATATCATAACGGCGACTAATCAAATAATAAACTTTACGTCGATCCCAAGGTAGGAATTTTCGAAATGTTTATGATGAGGAAATGTTTTTGAAGCTCGTGTCGACAAAATAAAAAACCGAGAAAACAAATCATTCAATTATTTGCGTATGATGTGAATAGTTTTTTTCTCTCTACAGCCTTGATGGCTCATTTGCGGACATATGGTTATGTGAACTTGTCTCCAAACCCGCAGCTATTGTGGTCAATCTGGCGTTGGAGCTGTAGGTTTGATAAAAGTTGTTTGATGGGAGTGGCTTCATTTGCTGATTCAGAGATGATATCCAAAAAATCATTTCTGATTGAAGGGGGGATTGATTCTCGTTTCGTTACTCTCTGTTTGTTTCCCAATGTACGTGGTAGTCATTCAAATTGATTGATTGGGAGAAACGGAGAAAGAGGTCCATCTCCATTTCCATAGCTAGAGGGAAATGATCTGATAACAATGTTGGCGATTCGATACAGGAGTGTATAAAATAGGGTGGTAACCCCACCTCAAATACTATCCTATATTTTTGTATGCAGGTTTAGGTTTGGGTTGTAGGTTTATTGTTTCATATCAATCAGATGCGTCATTATCCAGACGAATCAGTTGACAATTTTTGAATCATTGTGGTTATATGAAGAAATTGCGTCTTAGTTTCTTTGATTTGGTGAAGAACAAGTTTCGCAACCCTGTTTCATACACAGTTGAATGAAATCATTCATTCTTTGATGCATTGGGCATATCAAGTCCAGTTTATTTTGGTTCGAATCATTAATATATATATATATATATATGTACAAGTAATACCATTCTATTTTGATCGTAGAATCCGCTGATGAATTTTGACATGCTTATCATGTTTGTTTAATGGCAGAGGGAGTGTGACTTTTAACATTTCAAAACTTTAGTGATTTGCATATTCCAGGAAGGACGTGATTTATACCCTTCGATAATGGAGTATTTATCAAGAGAAACTTTGATGCTTTCAGAACTATTCGAACAAAATAATTCCAGAACCTCATTTCAACCTCAATTCAATTCACTCCTCTTATCGATATTGAGAGGTGATTTCAAGACCAAATTGGATGGAATGGTACAAGGTTGAACACAAATGTTATTATAATCATCCTAGGAAGATCATGACGCAGAATTAATTGAACTGATTATTGTATACAGTGAGAAAATTACATCCTTCCTTCCGAATGGTTCTGTAAATTGAAATGAAATTTGGACCATGTATATGACATGATTAGGTACCAATTGTTATCGAAGAAAATTCAAAAAGATTTCGAGTGATTTGCTCGTCGAAATTAAGATTTTCAAGAAGATCTAGGAGGCTTTGGCTCCATTTGGATAATCCTAGGAATTCCGATAGTTTCCTCTGCAATAAATGTTGAAAATCAAAGCGGACACGACCCGACCCAGCTCTTGTAGCACTTATTGATAACAAAACATTCTCTGCAGGAAGGTGATGGAGAGTTTCCTGCATGTTATCAAGGAACACCCTGGATCTACTGATGAGGAAATGAAATGGAATGTATCATGCATGTATGCATGTCTACTGATTTGTCTGTGAGATCTTGATAAAATTTCAAAAGACGATATTCCCGCAACTCTCCTCACTTAACATGCCAACTGTTCTCCAAATTACCATGAAACAATACTGGAGTTAGTTTATAAAACAATGGCTCAACTCGTGTGAAAGCACAATGAACGTTGAAATATATACCCGAAGCATACTGAATTGAAACATGGCCCGAGTTTCGTGGACTATAGCCATTCAATGTAAGTCTTCCGTCCCTATTTGACTTAGAAACGACACTCTCAGGTCTTGGAGAATCTTTCATGAATATTCATGATGACCACATTTCTTGGTCAAGAATTAAACGATTCACTACATCTTCTGGGAATATCGAGTCGTTCCAACGAATTCACTCATATTCTACGTTCACTATTATTCTACTAGCAATTTTGTAACAATCAATACCATATTCAATGTTCGTGTATAAGGTGCGTATACCATGTTCGAAACATCCATTGAACAACATATGCTTTCACATAGTACTTATTCTTCTATGTAATTCAAAGAAAACAGCAGGGTCCTTTTAATAATGATTTATTAGCTGCGACACCATAGTTTGCTCCATGAGATGCATATATTTCGTCATGATATGATTTAATATTTTGTGTTTCGATATATATATATATATATATATACTTATTATTTATTGGTACACATTTTTTCCCAACTATTTCTTGTTATTCACTTTCATCATATTTGCTTATATAATGCTTGACACTTCTGTTTCATTTTGTCATCTCGTACTTCAATAAACATTTTTATAATTATTATTCTCCAACAACCTCTACTGTAAGTTGCTGATGACGATCAAGAAACAATCGCAGATAGCTTATCCATACACACAGTTTGTCCAAAGTGTTATGTTATATGAGCGAAAGCACGGTTTCCAGAGATATGTTGATTCATTACGCCTTTTAGATAATCATCCAATATGGGTCCATACATGGAGACCTTGACGAACACACATTGAAGTTTTTTCCTGTTATGTCGATACTTGCGAGATTGGTATGTCGTGAGTCTCTTATGTTAGGAATGATCGTTCTAATTTATATCTTCCAGTGAAATTTCTTCGTGTATGGGTGTTATTTGTCACTGATCTGACAGTGAGGTTTATTGGTTACACTACCATCAGCTATACAATTAAGTTCTTACCATAATATCGATCAAATCTGTATATGTATATATGTATATACCTAGGTATAAAAGTTTGAATTATATTTTCCATTCTGTACTTCACCTAATTTTATTATCATGTCATTGATAATAGTATGTGAGCCAATAGTAAGTGTTGTATCTACTCAATATCTAATGAGGAGAATCAAACATAAATAGCTTGGTAGCACAGCGTGTCCGCGTTCGACATCATGACCTCCGAACAACAAACCCACAAGAAGGATCACAAAACAAATATTCTGATGCTAACATGAATTCCCAGAATTATCATAATATTAGTACCCAATCGTCGCCAGTGTTGTCGAATCCAATCATCAAAAAGTCATGAATAGTCCATAATATTCAAAGTCCTTTATGAATTCATGTAGTTCAATGCACAAATATAATAATAAATTTGGGTCATGACGATTATGAATCAGTTCTGATTATTAGAAGATTGCTACATTATTCTGAGACTTAGCATTTTCACTTTCTTGGGGGCTCGAGGACCAGCATGGGTATCGTGAATACTTTTTGCTCAACGTTGCAACACCGCAATTTGATATTGACAGTCGACGGCGATTATTGTTTTGTTTGGTATCTGTCATTATTTACGTTTTGATTTATCGATATTATTCAACTTGTGTTCAGTTTTGTGTACTCAGAATTCATCAGAAACTCAGTTCATTTCCTGTTTTGGTGATTTGATATAATGGTGAGACGTTGTGAGGTGTGTTAAAGACAATTTGACCAGGCGATCAAAACACGTCATTTCATAGGTGAGTTACCATTGTCGTATCATTCGAGATTTTGAAGCATTTTCCCAAATGGAATGGATAAAAATGAATTTAAATTGAATTGATTAGATTATATTGATTATACCCATTGGTCAGCTGCGACAGTGTCTTGTGGTGAAATATGTAGCACTGATAAATGCTTCCTTATTTGTAGTCAAAATATGCGAAGCTGCTGAAAAATCACTGAGAATAATGATGAACTCAATTAATATTTTTGATAAAAGATATAAGGATATTTCTATACTTCTTGTGCACACAACAATCAGAAATTTACCGTTGACTGTTTTTGGAACTAGTCAAACTAATTTGGAGAAATATTTCACTGTGAGACTTCATCATGAGGCAAATAAATTGAAAGATTCAACGGAAGTTAGAGTAAGAAGTATGTTAACAAAAACAATCCTATTCAAAAATCAATAAACTATTTGTGTGATTATCCATGGTTGTTTTTCATTTCAGTCCTGTTTTAAATAAGAAACACTGCTATTTGCTACATCTTCACATGATTCATGATTTTATTGTTGATATAACATTTCGTCATAATACTTGTCAACACATATTCATTATAGATTTTCATCTATCTACATGAGATGAAATAATCAGACATCAATTTTTTGCGTCGAAATATATGAATTCTGCTCAAGATGAAACCTCCTTCATTTTTGATGATATCGTGAAATGAAATAAACAAGTTTCACCTTCAGATTTGAAAATTACATTCAAATATGCGATCATATCTGTTTGCCTTGAAAACGAGTTTTTCACTTTTTTGAAAATTATTTCCACTAGTAGGTACTGAACTTTGAAATCGTAAATATACTTACATGCACTGTCACTGATCGCCAAAGATATAAATGTTCATTATTGAAATTGAACATTATTTATGATAACGTATAAGTAGACAACTGTATACTCAATAGTAAGTATACTGTTTGATATGGCGTTGAGAATTGAACTTTTCTTGTTACGTGGTCATAATAAGTTTATTGATTACAAGCAAGTTACAAAAATCACCATAGGATTGTATGTATTCGAATTTCTCGTAACAATGTGAAGGAAGTATAAAGATGTTCATTTTCCCACCAAGAAATGCTAAAAAGTACTACTGAAATTGTTACGGATTTTCAATTTGGTTTCTGACAACACGGCACTGGTGCTGGGAGAATCAGGTTCTGCTATCCTTGTTTAGACAAAGATATATACTATAGATGTTGCTTCCAAACAAACTGTATTGCCAGGGGTGTGGATTACTTATCTAGTCTGTTCCATGATCGAAGATCATGACAATTCTGCCAAAACGTCGCAGGATCGAATCACACGCGCGGGTCTATTTTTCATTGAATTAGTTTTATTATGATTATCTGTTGAATGAATGAAAGAATGAATAAATGAAATCAATAATACTCAATTGTTTTTTATACTGATTGCTTATGTAAAAATAACCAAGAATCACATAAATGGTGTTAACCAAACATTCCCACTTACTGACTTATTTCCAGTTTCCCGTATTTTTTACTACAGTACCTTTCAGAAAGATGTACATAGTTCACAGTCTTTATCATTTTTATCATTCTTGTATTTATACATTTATTTTTCTCCAATATATTTTGTGAGATTTCCAATGTGATTGAAATTAATGAAACTTCCCTTCTATTGTTCGTTCGACAAAATTTTACTTTTTCTATCTATGTTTCCATCATTGTGATTGTAATTGTATTTCCTGCGAAACGAGTGCGATAGCACTAATCGCCAAACTTTATTCTCATTTATATATGCTTGTAAACTATTTTCTTTCGGAATGAAGTTATTATTATTATCATTATTATTATATTAGTACCATGTATTTACACTCACCTACATATACACCCAACTTTGAAGGATATACAGTAAGTCGAAATATGAACATAACAAATTTTTATTCGTGATTTGACAGAAAACTTCAATCCCGAAGATATTTCCTGAGGATGTCCAAAATGATGGAACTTCACGATTGATCAAAATTCTTATTTTTCATCCATTGTATACCTTTCTGAATTTTTTAAATTTGATGATATCATTGTGGGTTTTCTGAAATTTGACAACTTTCATCAATATTGAAATTTTCTGAAAATACTGATGATGAAAATGTTATCCTTATGACACAAATTATTTGAATCTCACTGTATTCGTGGTCGTAGTACACAACTCGAGTTGTGATACAATTACGCACTCGTGGAGTGACACACTAGACACACTCCACTTATGCGTAATATGCGATCTACAACTCTCGTTACGTAATATACTATCATCATTATATTATATTAGTCGTCTATATGCAAAAACTGACGATTTAGAATATTCACTTCTAGGTACATGTTGAATGTGAGAAGCAAATCACGACAATATCCATGACGAAACAAACGTCCAATGTTGTTGTTATTCGTATTGTTTCTCATCTCCTCAGTTGCCGAAGTTAGTCTCGGAAGCTCTGAATGGCTTGTGCGAGTGAAGGAGGAACTTGGATCATAAATTGACATTCTTCAACGTCAAAATCGATCCCTACCTTTGATACTCTTCGAATGACAGGTACAACCCCTAATTTTTCATGCGGGGAGTGTAGGCTTGTGATATATCGTTTGAAAGGTCATTCTCTATTCGGAAATGTTATCGTTCTGAAGCTATTCCAACAATTAGAGATTAAACAATACCGATCAGTTGATGAATTTCTTCAACAATTTTCTTTGCATTTACTCATCACTATCAACGTGTGGAAGTCAATATTTCTGAATCGCCGTGGAACCTGGATTTGAAGGAGAAACTTCAATAAACCTATTTTAATGAAATCATAAGGCCTGGTGTGAGAATTTTGAAACACTTTCTTCAATGAAGAACTTGTATGATCTTTAATGTTTTCTTGAATTTTTTAATCATGGACTGGTCAGGTTTCAGATATAGGCGTCTGATATGTGGATTCGGATCTAGTTATTTCAGAGATATAGTACACGCGATGTATCATTATCATCAAATTACAGATAAATGAAACTCAGAGGATTTTTCGTTCATGGATATGCTTGCTGATGAGTGAACGAAATGATTCAATGTTGGGCCCGAGTGACTTGAAACAAATGAAACAAATAAACCAAAAATCAGGAAACAAAAATATCGATTTTTGAATTGTTATTTCATTTGAGGAAACCGTGACGCGATATTCTCTTCGTATTGTTATCATCAGCTTCGGAGCCCTCTGGAATAATTGGAAGGATTGGAATATTATATCAGGAGTATTCTATGTTTGCAAAGAACCCTATTGAATTTCAGGAAAATCGACATTTTTCATGAATTAATTGAGGAATTGTTTGTCAAATCAATTTTCCAACGATGATAATGATTGAATGAATGACTAGTAAAAACCCTGGAGACGCGGATCTGTTCATTTGTCAGGAGCAATCGGTAAAAAATTACAATATTAGTTGCTTATTATCATTCACTCCCTCGATTTTCGTATTCACCCAAATCAATCATGTCCTTCTCATTGAAGGCATTCCCAAAATGAGGACATTTCCGCTCGTAAACCTCGTTTCCTCGAATACAATGTTTCTCTCATTCTTCGCGAATTCCATCAATTGATTTTTTATCTCCGGTAGATACAATTTCTCAGTCATCCCTTCAAATGTCATTTGTGAAGGCTTCTGTTCCTGCGGATTGCGGATATCGAATAGCAAATATTGGTCGCAATAAATCTCCATTTCAAAAACTGTCATGTGGAGAATTTGTCAATCATATGAAAAATAGCTCTCATGTCATCGCGTACGTTTCTATCGAATCGAATATGTGAAACTTCATCGATTGTTGGTGATATCAGTTGTTCGGAAATCTGCTATATGTTTGCACAATGAATTCAACTATGTGTAACTGTTCACACAAAAGATTATATCTGCTCTTGTTCCTGTTTATGTCATATGTATTATCAGAACTTGATTAGTTCGATCAGTAGTATTGATGTATGATGCTCTGTTTTCTCTTTGTGTAGCATTCCCCCAGTTACCCAGTCCACAAAATGTGAGAAAAACAGTTGAATAACTATATACAGATGAACATATGTCGTCATGCCACTCGAATGTTCATTGGTTATTCAATTGGGATAGGTATTATTACATGTTTATTTTTAGAAGGACAATTCAGTGTTTCCCGATGCTACAAAGCGGAGCAACACAAGATGCCACTTTCCTCTTGTTTATATAAGGGTCGACCTCATTCTGCACTATTAGGCCAGACACCGACCCCGTTGTGTTATCTAGAGTGATGTCCGAAGAGCTTCAGGAAAAGGAAGGATTCTGGTTTTGATACGGACGATAAAAGATAATCTGGGATCATTGGGATGATAATGATATTGTTTGGAAGGAAGTTCGGAGGTTGAATGTTAGTCCAAAAGATCATATGAAACAATGATGGGTCATGAAGTTTGAAACATTGGCCTCAAAATGATTCATCATTCTCAGATCATCAATTTTGTAATCCATCCACCTTTCAGTACTATCCCACAACTATGTGATATTCGAATAATATATTATCAGTACACTGTACGTCAATGTGTCATATCCGATATCTGAAAAAAACTACCCTTATCATAAATAAGGAAAAAACATATCCTGAAACAAGCTAACCAAATGTCATATGAAGAAGGAGTATAACATCACGAACAATTCCAACATAACTTCATATGAGAAAGGAGCATATATCTTCGAATACTTATGATTTCATAAATTTCATATAGAGGAGCACAACCTCCACAAACAATCCCAACCTAGTTTTATATGAAGAAAGAGTGTATCCGCGTCATTTTTTTTTCCTATAGAAATTTTCGTAACCACTCAAGTTCCCGATTTACACTCACTAACTGACTGTGACGTATTTCGAATTTCAACTTCAATGTTTCAAGAACGTCATCTGTCGAACAAAAGTATTGTTTATGTTCATTGGATGGTGATTAATTTTTGATTTTATTCAGACTTATTGATGTTCATTACTCCGCCCAACAATATTAGAGTTTTTTGGAAGTAAAATTAGAAAGAGGACTTTCCACGGAAAAATCTCGAATGCTGCAATGTTTTTATGATGTTTCGAAGCTTCTGTGAAAATTTCATCACAATCCGAGCTTGACACAGCATATCTCATTATCAATCACTCTTTCCTTTTTATTTTATAATAATAATAATAATAATAATAATAGCCTTCATTCCAGATAAAACAAAAAAATATATATATTACTATCTGGAAAGGGCGGAGTTCAGAGTACGTTCCTCACTTCCATTGCTGGAAGGAGGGAGCGTTTTCTGACCTTCCACTCAACCCCGTTATGTTATCGAAGTGACTGAGATCACCCATTCTGATGCCAAAACTTTTTGAATTCTTCAATCGTCTACTTTACGCATATTATCTACCGATTTCCCTGGGAAGCATATATACACACCCATCACGTGATTCAATTCCATCGCCACTTGAACGTCTGGTTTATCGTAACATTTCTATTTCGATATCGTGAAAACGATATTCACTCGCAGAAAGCACTGAAGGCGAATGTGTTAGCAGATGTAGATTTGTCATTCAGAATGCAGATCTCCCCCTAACCGACATACATTTTGAACAGATTAGATTCTTCTATCTACCCAAGACGCGCAGATTCTTTTTAATACTGGAATCCATGGAAGATATAGGAATTAGAAGTCAATTATAATTGTAGGAATCATATGCCATGCCATGCAAGATGGCGGCGAGTGATGTTGTGTCGTTAACCGCGGAGTTAAATAAACTGAAAAAATCCGAAATAATTGAATTAATTACTGGCTACAGACTACCATCGTCCGTACAAAGCCAAATATTAACAAGTTTTGTGAGAACACTTAGTGAACGGCTGAATTCAAGTGAAAATGACTCGTTTGATCATTCTAACCTCAACCGACTTCAAAGTGAAACTGTACTCAGTGAAAAATTAAAAGCGGAAGTTTCCTCGCTACAGTCTGAACTGTCTACTCTCCTGGCTCCTGCACCATCTCGAAAAAAGAACAGCAGAGCAGGAAGATTTGATATTTGTCCTGGAACAAATCAACAATTTCGACAATTTCCGACAGCCAACGCCATCTACAAGTCCTAGTACAAACCAAATTATGACGAATGCTACGAATTCAAACGCAAGTGAGAATGTTTCCTACGCACAAAAACTGAAACCATTAGCGAGCGATACACAAAAAGTTCAAAACCAACAACGGTCTAATACCGTCCCAACAAAAAAAGGTCCAGGTACTCAAAGACAAATTATTAACATCGAACAAGTGAACAGCTGTGGAAAGTGCAATGACCTCTAAGAAAATAAACAATGATCATCAAAGTAAACTCAACAAACCCATTATTGGAGTGAATAAAAATAGCTCGTTTTTCAAGACTCTTCCAACATTGGGGCATGTTCATATTAGCCGAATTCACCCAGATATGACAGCAGTCGATCTCAGCAAGTTTCTAAAAGAAACAGTCCCTCAAATCACTTTTAAATGTGAGGAGTGGAATAAAACGTCTGAATATGTTTCTTTCAAGGCATCATTCCCCATCGAAGATGTCGAAAAAATGTATGATCCATCCATATGGCCTGAGGGATCAGCGGTGCAGCGTTTCAAATTTAAGAAAAATTTCCGCAGCACCCGACCATAAATTCCAAGGAATTTGTAAATTGCTCAAATGTATCAAGTTTTAAACTTCTGAACATTGACGTTCAAAGCCTGAAAAATAAGCTCAATCAACTGGAAGTGGCATGCTCCCAGTATTCTCCTGATTTTCTTTGTGTCTCTGAGCATTGGATGGATAGCGACAGACTTCCTGACGTGAACATCCAAGGGTACAATGTGGTTTCAAGTTTCTGCAGAAAAGAACGTCTACACGGTGGATCAGCAATTTTTGTGAAAGAAGTGCATGTTCCTGACTGTGCGGAAACGATTGTTTTTCAATCATTCTCTAGTGAAATGTGCTTAGAATGTTCAGCAGTAAGTTGGGGAGGTGACTCCTGCTTATTACTATCCATCTATAGACCACCATTATCCGTCTTCCAAGATTTTCTGAACAAACTAGATAATCTCCTAGGGTATGCCCTCAAAAAATTTCATACTATTATTCTAAGTGAAGATTTCAATGTCAATGGCCTAAATTCGCAACTGTCCGGAAACAAAAGCTTTTTTGTTTTTGGATGTGATAGAATCTTTTCAATTGAACATCCATACTTCTCAGCCAACAAGAACGATTACTCATCTTAATGGGAGAAGGAATTCATCTCAAATTGACTATATAATATCCAGTCTGGAAGAAATACTTTATGTTGAAACTTTTGACCTGGGGTTTTCAGACCACCTTGCACAAATCATTGAATTCCTCTTTGATACTATTGCAAAAAAACAGACACAATGTGTGTATGTGCAGAAAAGACTTTCACACCCAGGAGCGGTCTCTGAATTCAAATATCTTTTTAATGAGGACAAACTTACATGGAATCTGACAGATGATATCAATGAAGTATTCAGCCATTTCTGGCAACATTTTTTATGGTGTTTCGGGATTTCACATCCAAAATGAAAAATCAAAATATCAAACAACAGGGCTAAGGATACAAACATAAAATATTCAATAGGAACTTTTGAACTGAGTAACAAAGTTAAAGAATTAAACTGGCTTCGTAAACTCTCAAATGATGATAGGATACACTCAAAATGCAAAACCATGAAAAATACTCTGAACAACCAAATTCAAATGGAGAGAACCAACTAACTACTCTGCCCTGATTGAAAACTCAAATAATAAACCTAAAATATTATGGGAGATAGTAAACACCAAATTGAACAAAAAAAGGTATACAGACATGATATGCATATCAAATTGGATGACGAAACTGTAGATGATAGCAAAAAAATTGCTAATATCTTCGTTAAATTCTTTTCAACATCTGCTGTTGACCTGGTAAAAAATAATATATCTGATGCAACTCTTCCCTATTGTACGACTATAAAACCCTCGGTAAATACTATGTATTACATGCATTTTGAAATATACGAAATTGAAAATATCATAAGAGACCTGAAAAACAAAAAATCTGTAGGTTTGGACGAAGTTTCTACATCACTCCTGAAGGGATGTGTATACGAACTAGCACCGTATCTAACTCAATTAATAAACCACTCAGTTGAAGTAGGAACATTTCCAGACTTGATGAAAATCTCAAAATGTACACCGATCTTTAAAAAAGGCGATCCGACACTGGTAGACAATTACAGATCTATCTGTGTCTTGGATTCAATTTCTAAAATTATGGAGAGAGCAATGTACATTAGGCTGATCAATTTCTTTGATAAATATAAATTATTATCACCGCATCAACATGGGTTTCGAGCGGGCCTTTCAACCGAAACTGCATCAACCGACTAAATACAAAATATTCACGAAATTCTTGATAGAGATTCCCTTGCAGTTGCAATATTTTTCGACATGTCAAGGGCTTTTGACACCATAGATCCACTTTTCTTGAAGATGAAACTTCATGCGATGGGTGTAAGAGACTCCATCAATGACTGGGTAATATCTTTTACCCAAAACCGTCGTATCATAGGTGGAAGATGATGGTTCCCATCATCGCCCGGTGCGACACCACCACATCGACAGAGGTGCTGTGAAATGGGTAACTCCCATGTTTCAGTATTTGGTCGATGCTTCCGGTCATATCCCCATACCCTATCTCCTTCTTCCCAACCCAAACCGCCCATTTCAGCTGAAGAAAAATCTAGATGATGAATTCTCCTAGGGTAAAACACTCCGGAAGTAAAATACCTCTCCATTCGGATTTCCGGGCGAGAGGTGCTCGAGGGGGTTCACCATCGAGACATCTGAATTTAAAAATAGACCTTTGTAACATCCGAGGTCTGAACAAAAATATAAACGATGTTCATTACCATCTACAGGCTGAGAAACCAGATATACTGGCTTTAACTGAGACGCAGGTCAACTCATCAACTGATAAGACCTATATGCTCTGCCCTGGATATGAGCTGCATACCCGTTTCAGATTCAGAGGAGGTTTATGTCTCTTTTCCAGAAATGATCTCTCATGCCATCGTGAGGAGGAACTGGAACCGAAAGAATTCGATGTAATGTGGCTCAAGATCGATAACCACAAACAGACAAAGTTCATCTGCTGCCTTTATCTATCACCAAACGAACCAACTCCTGGTGACCTCTTCGAATTCCTTTCTCTGAAACTTGATTTCATCCAACAGAATCACCCAGCAGCTGAAATCATCATCATGGGGGATTTCAATGTCCACAACTCCACCTGGCTCAAATTCTCGAACAAAACAGACGACTCAGGACGTCTGGCTGAGGCTTTCGCCATCACCTATGGTCTTGAGCAACTGATAAACGAACCCACTCGGATCCCTGACATCAGCAATCATTATGCCAATACGCTCGACCTGTTCCTCACTAACAATCCGGAACCGTATGAAGTGAAAGTCCGTGCACCACTAGGAAACTCAGACCACACACTCATCTCCACGATATGTCCTTACATCACTCCGCGAACCAGTCCAACACCCCCACGCACTGTTTGGCATTACAATTCAGCCGACTGGGATGGCCTTCGCATGTTTTTTTCTGAGTTTCCTTGGAGGAGAATGTGTTTTGAATCGGGAGATCCTACGCAATGTGCTGAAGAGATCTCGGAAATCATCATGCTGGGAATGGAAACTTACATACCACATAGCACCAAATCACGAACCACTAGTGAACCATGGTTCAAAAGAACCTGTTCTAGGGTTGTCGCACTGAAGCAAGCAGCATACCGTCGTTGGCGCAGAAACCCAAGCCCTCAAACTAGAGCTGAATATGTTGAAGCTAGGAATACATGCAATCGAACGATAGATGAATCTAACGAGGCATACAACACGAAAATAAAATCGAAGCTCATAGAGTGTCCAAATGGTTCCCGTTCATTTTGGACGTTTGCCAAGGCAATCGGGAGAAATTTCACTTCTAGCTCATTTTCTCCCCTCACAAAGGATGATAATACATTGGCTATAACACCTCATGAAAAAGCCAACACCTTCGCCAAAATGTTTGCAGACAATTCTACCTTGGATCCACGAGGCCAGGAACTTCCGAAAGTCGCTACCATCGATAACCGTATGCCAGAAATTGTCTTCCGGCAACGCACCATCAGACACATTCTGCTTAGCCTCAACGTCAAGAAGGCTATGGGGCATGACGGAATACCGCCTATTGTTCTCAAGAAATGTGCCCCGGAACTAACACCAGTTCTTTGCAGGTTGTTCACCCTTTCGTACAAACTCGGCGTATTTCCTTCTAACTGGAAAAAAGCTAGGGTCCAACCGATTCCAAAGAAGGGCAAGAAAACACTCCCTAACAACTATAGACCGATTGCACTACTATCTGTGATCTCTAAAGTAATGGAAAAAGCAATCAACATCGAGCTCATCCGATATCTAGAGAGCTCAAGAATCGTGAACGACCGGCAATATGGCTTTCGTCACCAGAGGTCAACTGGAGATCTGCTTGTCTATGTGACACATAAGTGGCAGGTGTCAATAGAGAAACATGGGGAGTCTCTGGCTGTAGCCTTGGATATCTCCAAAGCATTTGACCGAGTTTGGCACCAAGGCCTCCTAGCGAAACTTCCGTCATATGGTTTGCCGCCCCAACTGTGTCTTTTACTATCGAGTTTTCTTGCAGATAGATCACTCTACGTGGTGGTAGACGGGGTCTCGTCTGATACAATGACGATAAATGCTGGTGTTCCACAAGGCTCTGTCTTGGCACCAACTTTGTTTTTGCTCCACATCAATGATTTGTTGAATGTGACCTCTAGCCCAGTTCATAGCTTTGCGGATGATAGTACACTTCATCCCGCCTTTTCCTCTAGAGCCCCTATATCATCCAATGAGGCCAGAGGTGCAAGGCGAAGACAGGTTGATGCTTTAAATGAGGATCTGACAAGAATTCTGAAATGGGGATCTGAGAATCTAGTACAGTTCAATGCAACTAAAACTCAAGCTTGTATGTTCACCAAGAAGGCTGATCACACAATGCCCAATTTGATGATGTCGGGTACCACTGTTCCTATGAGGTCGTCAATATCCTTGCTGGGTGTCACCACCAACAGTGCTCTCTCATGGGACGATCATGTGAGGTCCATTGCGAAGACTGCTTCACAAAAACTCCGTGCAAAGAGATACTTCACATCCCAGCAACTGCTTATGATCTACAAAGCACAAATTCGACCTGTCCTGGACTACTGCTCACATGTTTGGAGCTCAGCCCCCAAACATACGCTTAAGCTCTTAGATTCAATTCAGAAGAGAGCTATTCGCCTAGTCGATGACACAACACTCACCAAATCATTGACCTCTCTAGATCATCGTAGACAGGTCGGCGATCTCTGCCTTTTTTAAAGGTACTTTCACGGTCGGTGCTCAACGGAAATATCATCTATTATGCCACCACGCGCGATTCCTAGTAGACAAACCAGACGAGCTCAAGCTGGTCACCCCTACACTGTCAGGCTCGAGACCTGTCGAACATCGCTATACCAAGCTTCATTCATCAATAGAACAGCAAAGTTGTGGAATTCTTTGTCTAGTGAAGTCTTTCCTGATGCTTACAACCTCCAAACATTCAAGAAAAATTCCAACACCTTCCTTCTTTCCCGAAATTCCACCGCTGGCTAACACGATGTTCCTCGAACATCATAGGTTTCCCTTTCGTGTTGTCCACAGATAAAAAAAAAAAAAATCATCGTTAATATAAACAACACATACTCAGGCGAACAAATTATTGAACTAGGAACACCCCAGGGCAGTGTTCTGGGACCGCTGCTGTTCTTGGTATATATAAACGACTTGCCGGATTTCTTTGAAGAGGGCAGGCCGTTTATATATGCTGATGACACGGCAGTGATAGTCTCAGGAAACTCACATAAGGAGGTTACCCGCAGAGTTGAAATAGCAATCAGTCAGTTTGCACTATGGTGGGAAATTAACCACCTTGTAGTTAACCTGAAGAAAACCAGTTATATGGAATTCACAGGAAAATATAAATCACCTACCATTGATCCAACTATACCATTTGGTAATACAAATATACAGGCTGTGAACTCTTTCAATTTTCTGGGCACTCTAGTTGATTCAAAATTATCTTGGAACGATCAAATGAACCACCTATGTAAAAAGCTCCAAGAAACTTATTTTGCCATATTCTCTCTAAAAAAATATCTCAATGTTCAAGGTCTGATTAACGTCTACTATGCTCTAGCATTCTCAACAATAAGTTATATTATAATTTCTTGGGGCCAAGCCACATAAATAACCAGAGTCTTTACTTTACAAAAGCGCATTATCCGTCTTATTTTCAACTTAAAGTATCAAGATTCCTGTAGGAATCATTTCAAAAACCATCGAATATTGACAGTGGTCAGCATTTACATATTGAAGGTATTGTGTCACATCCATAAAAGCAAACACCATCTAAAGAAGTGTTCGGAAATTCACAACTACACCACTAGAAATCAAAATAATATTTACATGGAAAAGTTTCATCATATGGAGTACAAAAAATCTCCGAAACATAGTGGGAGTCATCTATACAACTTACTGCCTGAATCAATAAAAAATCAATCTCTGAAGAGATTCAAGGCTGATCTTAAAAAAATTCTAACCTCAAATAGTTTTTATGACGTTTCCGAATTTCAAATATATCTAACATCCATTGAATGATTACCATCTAACTGTTCATTCCCTAAATTGACTGCATTACATAATTAACTACATTAAATTCAGCATCTGTCACTAACCAGTCAAAATGCCTATATTTTAATGTTCTTAAATTATAACTTATGTACTGTTAAAAATGTAACTGACGAACCTACATGTATACATGGCAAAAGGGTAATAAATGTTCTATTCTATTCTATCGTCCAAACTGCAATGCACGAAAATCAACAATACATAGAGTGGACTCCAACTAGTACTGTATGGTGTACCACAAGGTACTATCCTTGGACCAGTATTATTCAATATATACCTGAATGGTCTCCTCACAGTTGAAAGCTGTGGAAAAATGATTACATACGCAGTATTTTATCATCAGAATCATTTAAATAATGGCTCGAATATGAACTCCTGAACGATAACAAAGCTACGCGTCCAATCTTTGGAAACCTAGATATAGACCAGAACCTTATTAGCATACAGCCATGTGCAGAAATCAAGTACTTAGGAATAGGTGATGATTGTTAAACGCCTGAAACGGGATGAACACATTTATTACGTTATTTGAAGGATACTGTATCTCATGTATAAATTCAAGGTTTTGAGAGATAATATATTCATCAATCAACTCGAAATGTCATATCCCATATCTTGTACGGAATATTATCATGGAGTGGTGTCGGAAAAACTGAATGAAGTAATAAATGATCTCTCATCATTGTCAAAGCGATTTTTGAATTCGACAGGATGAACATCCCCATATACTTAATTTCATTGAAATCATGTGTGTTCCTTCCAAAGACATTCAAAGGTTTTCATACTTTTTCCAAACCCTGTATGTGTGAACTTGGTGAATGTAGCTTGTGGTATATATAACTGATAATGCAAAGTTTCTCGAACACAAAATAATATAATCCGTTCGGACGGATGAAAACGTCTTTTTGGAACTAGGGTAAGATGAAATGGACTGTTAACTTTGTTGCATTCACTAGTCTCGTGAGTTGAAACTTGTGCGAAGTTAGGAAAGCATAAATCGATGGGTTGAATGAGATTCTCGAACACACGGCTCCACAATATTCATCAGGCTGTGATAAGGTTGAGATAGTATACCACACATATAGTCTGGAAAATGATATATCTCGCAGGTGTAGACATAAGTATGTATGGAAATGTAACGAGTGCATGAAATACAATTCCCAGTGAGTTATGTAGACTATTTTCCTATACAAACATAAATATTTCAATTACTCATGAGACCTGCACAGGTATACTATATGATCATATATGTTTCTAGTCAGTTCCGCTCATTGTCGACAGCTACCACGCAACCCAAAATACAGCAGTTAGGAACGATCGTAACCGAGCGGTGACCCGTTAGATGGTTTGATAGAAAATACCCATGTCGATTTCATGAGAATGTGTGCAACAGAAGTGTTGTTTCAACTCCGGCATATTTTCTCAGATATTTCAGCTGTTATCTTCGGTTGAAAACTCCACTCGAATGATTCAGCTGTGTCACGTCATTGTCATGTAATCATCCGCAGTATTCTTTCGAGGTTGTTTTGCATAATTTGGTGGATTCATTGATGTTTTGGAAGATTGGGGTGCAAAATCTGAATGAATGACCATATTTTGTGATGATACTAGCAGTGAAATTTCTAGGTGCACTATCATTACTTTCATCGATAACTGCGAACGTGCGCTTATATTTTCAACCCTCTACCAGAAAATAGATAGACTGACACATTATGAGAAACCTCGACAGAAACTAATGAGCTCCAGACGCCATGAAAGACATAATCACACCAATATTAGTATACCTGATGTATTTTTTTTCGATTATTTGGAATTTACCCATCGCACTTCAAGAATTACTGCAATGAGCTCAATGTTCAATATACCTTACTGACATCTCCAAAATATTCTAGGAATCACTAGAATGCAGAATGTGCGAGTTCCTGAACAAATATAAATCATTATAAACTAGACAGTTTGGATTTCGCGGAAGAACATCCACCAATGATGCTATTAGAAATCTTATTGAACAAATATATAAATCAATAGATGAAAGCGAACCATATGTATCTATATGATTTTTGCTGATTCAGCAGAGGCTTTCGACACTATCAACTGATGGAACGGTAGCTGAAGGAAATAGGTTTCCAAGGAATGGTTGGTCCTCTGTCGAAGACTTTCCTGAAGGATAGAGTGCAATACACAAGAATACGCGAGGCACTGAGTGAACCCAGAATAGTCACCTGTGGCCTTCCACAAGGAACTGTCTTCACCCTACTCTTGTTCATTATGTATATAGACGACATACTAACTCTGAATCTGAACTGAATGAACACAATTTCATTTGCTAATGACGAAGCTTCTTATTTTTCTGAAAACTCATGGGATGTCCTCTGCAGTACCGTAGGAAAAATCTGGGAAGAATGAGGACTGGCTTTATTGCAATTAACTCACGATGAATAAGTACCTACCATTCAGCACATATGAAGAGCACCTCCCAAGTTTTGACAGTATAACAATAGATATTACTCTTTCGAAATCAAATCTTCTGAACACATGAAGTATTTGGAAATAACCATATACCGACATCACCAACATCACCAAAAAGTTCATTCTTATTCCTTTCATCATTTTCAGCACACCCGATAGCGAGTACAGCATATAAGATTCCACGTTCAATAATTTATGTACCTAATCGGCGTCAGAGTTTTGTTCCGATCACCATTTTGTTGGAAACCCCAGAGAAAATATTCATGAGATTGCTGATAGATCGGGTGCGACTATTACAATGATAAAAGGCTGTATTTCTTAGGACAGTCACGCCACTCTCTCATATGCGTCAGTTGAAGGTATGCGAAAGTCTAATCTACTTAATTTATGGAGTCTGCAAAAATTGATGTACAGAGTCCTTCCCGACGAGCTGAGTCGATGTGTATAGGGAAAACTACTATACCTCAATCTATCTATATGTCTGTATCTCGAAAGATTTATATATGGCACCATTATTTTGTTATTTCAAATGATACATGACAAAATAGTCAGAACCAGAATTTTATGGATTTGTCTATGCAAGTCTTACAGGTTTTTCAATCTCCGAGGACTTCCAATATTTCGAAGTAATTTCAAGTGAAATAGTGATTCAATTTCATCAACTTCAGTGGATTATACGCTGAAGAAGAGGAAACCATTTTTGAACGTTGTTTTTTTATGGAAGATAACCTCATTTCATTGACAATAGTTGGCGAATATAAGTTTCTCCACATAAAAAGTATATGAATCAATATCTAGGAACTGTTATATTTGAGAAGTGGTTCACTTCGTGCGAGTATAAAAACGATACAATAACAACATCACCGATCGGGCGGTAATAAATGAATTTCGATTGTATAAACTTCGATATACGGTTATCCGATCGCGATCTCTACTTATGAAAGCTTACTACAACTCCATTCGTCACAACAGTTATATGTTGATATACAGAGTGGCCCAATGAAAACGAAACAAGGTATCCATTTCACTGAGAGATCAAGGAACTGACATTGAAATAAATGATTATTTATGTGATGTTGGATAGAACAGGATTTCAAAAAAACACATAAGGCACTTCTCAGATGAACATCGTTCTGACTACAAAATGAGAAGTAGTGATGAAAGAGAAAGATGCGTTACTTTCCATCACTGGCCGATTATTTTCATAAACGTGTTTCCTCGAGATCTACAGCATTGAATTCCAAAAAAAAAGGGAGCGTTGGTAAGAGATTTCGATTACCTTCAAAATGATGTATCACTTGACCCCTTATCCCATTTGAGATTCAAGGGTTGGAGCTCGCCCCTCCGAGGGGTTTGAAGTGAAATAGTTGAAAACATGCGCAAAATATTTCACTCTCGAAAAAAAAATCGGCCGCTTCGAGCTATTTTTTTTCTGAGAACGATAACTATCTCAAATCGGCCTTGTTTCGTTTTATAAGTTATCAGCGTTAGTGACTGAGTTCGATTAATATTGGATTACGTTGCAGCGTGTGGACATGAGTTGCTGTCTTGGATTACAGTGGATCTCAAGGTGAATTCAGAAGTGGATTCATTAAACGTGTATGTCTCGCAGTTGCTAGGCATATTCAGGCGTTTCAAACGTAGGTATTCCTCATTTTGAAATTGAGAGACTTGAGGACAATGTGAAAACTACGTAACAGAGAATTACAAACTTTCACGTTTGCATACGAGGGTTGTCCGAACAAACAGATGCAGATTTGCCTTCGTGATTAGTCAAAATCTTCAACCAAATGGGCGAAGAAGGCTCTCCAGGGAAAACCAAGGCGTATCATTCTCAAGTTACTCCATTTTGAGCAAAAGTTCCTGGTGATGAAAAATGTAGGGAAGCTGAGTGGTCAACATTTTTTGTTGCTAAGGATCTTACTAAGGCGCGTGAAACTATCCGACTCAAAGCAAATGCAGCATTCGGTGAAAGAAAAGTGTGGACTCTCAAAGGACACACTCAAACGAAGATAAACGGAAATGAAGTCAACATACATGATGCCTCTGACATAATCAAGTACTCATCCAAAGAATGATGTATATTGTTCACTTTTCCAAGGTTAAGAATATAACTTCATTAACTTCTATCGAAGTACTCAAAATTTTATTCCATCCCTATGAGATTCGTGACAGGATTGAAAGCGAATTCAAGAATTCAAGTAACTATGTCAAAAACGGAATATCAAACTATTCTGGCATATCACCCAATGTCGAACGGTCAGACGGAGAAAAACATTCAATCATTCAAAAGTTTTGTAAGAAAAAACGTTGAAAGAGAGCAGATGAACCTCAAGGAAATTCTACAAAACTATCTATTGAAGTATAGAACGACACCACATCCAGCGACAAATGCTACTTCCAGTGATTTGTTTTTGAAGAGACAAGATAATACTCCTCTGGATCTGTAACACCCTTCGGTTTCGTCGATGTCAAAATGAGCTCAAGAAAATACGAAAAGGGTTTTGTCAGGAAAACCACAGAGAGACGTTCCTATATTAGGTCGAACAGTTTTGTTACGAGAATCACACTTGGAACATAACTTGGAGTTATAGAGGGATTATTTCCGAGATTGGATAGTAGGTTAGGCATATTAGCTCTGAAAATGTGGTTGGTAGGAAAGTTCTGTTCTAGTTTTGATTTTTCACCCTACATTTTTTTCGGATGCCAGAATAGGAATTCAGAGGTTTCGCCCGAAACATATGTTCATTGAACTTTTATTTTCGCAAAACTCTCCATACACGCAATTCCTACATTTTTCGTTTGTTCGATTCCGACCAGATTTTTGTTTTTGAATTGTAGAGCCTGATGAACTTGACTATATGGCCAGAATGCGCCAAATTCTGACATCTAAATCCAATGCCTACCACGTCTATTATCATGAATGAATTCTGAGGATTTCATATTCACAATTGAATGAAAATCATCCACGCTACTGGACTCACCACATCTTAATACGGGCCTCCACCGAATTCCGTCGAATTCGGAAATGAGCTGCGTAGCAGCGAATTTCTGAACGACCCACTGTAACGAACTTTCCTCTTCATGTTCTTTGTTTTGGCTTCTATCAAAAAAATATTTTGTTACTTTAGAATTTTATATCTCAGTGAGATATAATACATTTGTGAATGATAAATTATATATAGAGTGGTCATTTTCATCAGTGGCAGATTGACTGTAGTCTTCTTATATTCATTGGGGTTGATGAAAATGACAAACCGAAATGAATCGTTCATCAATGGAGCTCATGAAAACAAAAAATAATGCGGTAATGAGGCTATTCAAAAGTACCAAAATAGAGAAACAAAATTGTATGGAAGGAAATTAAAATAGCAATCATAGCGTTGAGTTATTCAGACAAGAAGTGTTATTGAATTCAACAACAATGGAATGCTTGAACTAGAGGAGACTGGCAATTAGAAAATGAGATCCCATTCAACGGTTTTCTACCGAGACCCACCTAGTACATGCATGCACTCAACAAAGATTAGACTGCGACGATTGAAGACAACGAAATATCATTCCATCAAGCATCAAACATAAATCCTATTGTGAATAGATCGCAAGGAGGGTATATATATATCTGAATGCTGAGGCTCAGTTGCTATTTCCGACTTCTTATTTCATATACTGCCATTCTCCAGTACGGAGCGTGAGTTTCGAGAAAGTTATCATTTCGATGAAGTCCATCATCCTTAGGCTTTATACCCTTTCATTCAGAGGCTGCGCATCTTGTAAGAAAAATGTCATTCTTTGCTCTAAACGTTTGTGCTCCCGCGGGAATCAACGGCATGCAAAGTGATTCAGCGCCCCAATACACCCAATACAGATTTATTCAAATAAAAAATAAAGAAATATGCAAATTCCAAATATTCAAATTCGATCTGATTCGCATATCGAAATCCTGGCTAAGCGACAGTATTTCGAGCAGTACTTTCAACCTCATCATAAAGAAGTCCACGAAACGGATTCAAATTGAGAGCTAACCGAAGATTATGATGATGCTGTTTTGATCGGAATGATAAGTATTCTAGAGTATCAAATGCATGCCTCAGTAGCCTTTCTCTATAACATTAGAGCATCAGAAGGTGGTAGGTGAAGTTCAAAATATGCTTCGTCATTGATGTCCCATGTATAATTTCGAAAAAATTTCACAAAGAGTTCAAGATATATTTATTAAATTATTCACAGTGTGCCCAAGATAAGGATCCATGAACGTGATGATATCCATTTCTTTCTTAGTATTAGTGAAATCATGATTTCTTCCATGAATTTCTTGAAATATAATCATCAGATTCCAGAAGCTGCATCAATTTCGGAAACACCCATGGATCATACATATTAGTTCGGATGTTGTTTCATCTGGTCTTAGACATTTTCATTTTTTCCAAAATTCTGAATCAAAATATATATCTAATCGAATGGATCCGAATCAATTCCTCTCTTTTCGGATATTCATGAGTTAATACAACAATTTCCGATATTTCAGTGTCAAATATTGATCAACGTGTAAGGAAATACTGAATGGTGAAGAAACACACTATCCAACTTATCATATCATATTGAAAAAGAGTAGTGAGACGACTAATTATGTAATATCCCGAAACATCTGATCGTTATCAACGCCTACTTCTCAGTCTCACATACATATTAATTTATAGATGAAATTATTTGTATTCCACGTATCATTCTGAACTTGGCATTATCACCTGTTCTTGAGGTTCTCAGTTTCATTACTATGATCAGATTTTGCATTCGTTTCATGTACAGATAACCTTTTTACTTGCCATTATCAAAGTTGTATTGACCTTGTGTAATTCTTTTTTCTCGGTGTAGTTTGAAGAAGTTGGATAGATCGTTATAATTGGTTGTTATTAGTTTTCAATCGTAGGAGAAGACATTCAAATCTGGCCGTATCAAAATGAGTGCTGGGTTACATTTACCAAAGACAGCAGCTCACGCATTCTTGATATAATGAGTTCATACAATCTGAAGTTGTTCATCAATAGATACGTGAACATCAAGGTTCAATGAAGGTTCATCTCTCAGTACTCAGTCATCAAAGGAGACCCTTACACCCTGCTACTGAGGATATTATAACCTTCAGATAATTATTATCAGAAGCTAGGTTCGACGGAAGCTCTTGTATGTGCTTCCTATCAATTGACAAAGGTAGATTACCACTCAACGAATGAAAATTCGACTGCTAGAGACTGTAATAATATTCTGCAACATGATGTGTATGTATACGTTGTACATCCATATTGGAGATGTCATTGAATTGAATATATCTATGGAAACTACAAAAATACAACAACTACATCGAGAAAAAATAACACAAAAAATAGAGAACCTATGATAATAATAGTAATAATATCAATAATAATAATATTGATAATAATGATAATAAGATAAGCACCATGTAACATAATGAGAAACATAATAGGATTGGAAAAAAGGCGGCGAGGTGTGAGTATTGCGTGAACCATACTCTCTGTTTCTCAACCTAACCATCACAACAAAAAAGAATACAAAACTGAGATGATATGAAACTAAGAAAAAGAATATACAATGCTAATGAATGTTGAACAAGGACAAAAATATCACAAGTACATGAATCTTGTGAATAAAGCAGAAACTTTAATTTCTATATATATGTATATATATGTTCATGTATACATACGCATTCATACATATATATGACTGACATCAGAATTGACGTTTCACGGATCCGATAGCGATCATGAAGTGTCAGGCTCTTATTTTGACGCCATATTTATTCACTCCACGAAAATAGAAATGGACGTGTGTGTCTCGTGACACCTGCCGCCTGAAAAATGTTGTGTTTATCTAGTTTTGTTGTTTAGTAGAGTGCTCATGAAAATCTTCATGAAACGCAAACTGGAACTGAAAATACTATCAATTGATTTCAACCTGGCATTGGGAACTGGGCCGAGTGATTGTTGCAGAAACTACCTACATACAGGGTGTAGAAGAAGAGTGTCACAATATGGAATAGTGGACAGCATATGTTCCAGAATAAGCAGAAAAGTCTCAATGAACATATGTCCGCAAATTAACTGATCCAGAGATGAGTACGGACTATTTTACGTTCAAAACATTTTTTTGATGTGTACAAAAATTAAATCATATTTATTCACAAACAACAGAGTCAATTAGGATGCTCAAAGGGTCCTACCTCCACTTCAATGCAGCTACACCTCCGCCGCAAGGTCTGTCGAACTCTTTCCAACACGATCCCATTGGCTTGGATCCGTATCTCAGAAACCGCTAATTTGGGAACATATGTTTATTGAGACTCTTCTGGATATTTTTGCCATACTACCTCCCCTCTCACTTTGACACTTTTTGTGACAGTTTTTTTTCAACACCCTGTATCAGTGAATCAGTGTATCAGTGAATTCCCTATTATAATAACGAATAAACACTGAACCCTCGAAAGAGCTGGGATGTAACCCTCGAATACTGATGGCTTGTGAAATGAACAGGACGACGCAGAAGATCCAGAAGTAGAAACACCACAAGAACAACCAATGACAAAAAAACAGAGGAAAATTTCCAGAGAGCAGCAAATAGCATGGGGGAACCTTTAATATTCATATCAATAACATCAACATTTGCGAAAGAAGATACTCAAAATTGTACTATTGTATTGTACACTGTATTGTATTGACTTTCTAACAATTGATTATTGTGTGCCTCCGTCTGAAATTGCTCTCAATAACTGGGAATCGCTTGACTGGTTCAATTTTCTTTATGATTGCAACTTGAGTAGATAAAGAAAGTTGAGGTAGTGACAACGTATAAATTAGAAAGTTCCCACTTCCCAGAAGTTTTCTGATAACCGCATGAGTCTTACATTGTTTTGTTTCTCTCCATTATATTTTCGATCGAGCTCTCTCGAAACCAATAGTTAGGTTCAAGTATCTTAAGTGAAGTCTTGTAGAAATTGAAGTTTGGACTAGCTTGGGGGTAATTGAAAAGGTTCAAGAGAATCGAAAGATTTATTACGAAACAAACTGATGAGTATAGTAGATGGATAGATTTATTGCTCATATAGCTAATAATAATTCTGATAGCTTGAAGTCTCTTTTTAAAAACTTTATTTCATGTATATGTGTAAAGATGAAGGAAAAATATAAAATGATGTTTAATGTATGAATATGAGTTATGAACTGAACTGGAACTCGCTTCTCTCGGAGTCGAAGACGATCTTGCTGATTTCATGGAAACAGCGGTTTCATGAAATCTGAACTGTGGGATCTGCGATGTCAGCATCTTCTTATGGGAACCCATGTAGAGTGCAGACATAATTCCTCCCCCCATAGATTTGGCTTCAGAGGGTTAGAGAGGAAGACGAACATCACGGTGGTCGATCTGTGGGGATGCTGTGGCTTCAACCCTGTTGGCGAACTTCTTGTAGAATACGTAGCAGGCGGCAGCAACAATAAGTCCATATATCAGAACTGTCCAAGCGCTGGGGACGTAGAGAGAATGCCCAAATTGAAAATCGGATTGATTTTCGATAACTTGCGTGCGGATTTCTTGCAGCTCGTCTAGTCTGAGGTCCTCAAGTTCGATGGTGACGTTGGCTGTTGGAGACGTCGTGACGGTGACGTCTATGTCGGGAAACAGGACTGGCTGATTCGGATTTGCATACTGTTGTTCGTTGGCTATGGTGAATTGATCGATGATAAATCGGCAGCCCATAGGAATTTCGATTAGGAACGTCCCAATCAATTTCCGTATTTCTTCTTGTTCATGACATTCAAGTTTTGAAGTTGATTCGGATGGAAACAGTCCGATCCATTGGTTAGATGCATCGAGGTGGCTCAGGATTGGTCTGGTCAGGTGGACTCGAGTTTGGCGGCACGTGGAGGTGTTTTTTATGTTAAGCAGCTGAATTTCACAAGGTCCATCTTCGATTTCTCGTAGTTCTTGTTTGTCGCAAATATACCATCGAGGAAGGATTTCTTCACAAGTATTACTCAGAAATGCGAAGTACATTTCATTTTTGATCAAAAATTTATTTCTAGGGATGATTGCCTTGAACTGACCATCAGAATATACAGGGGCTGAATAAAGATGATAGAATTCGAAATCAAAAGGAAACGTTATTGGGATATGAAGAATATATGTGATTTTGTTGTTCAGTATATAACTATCAATTTTTATCAGTCTCTCAAAGTATTCTGTATTATTGAATGTTATTGCGAATGGTAACTGTTTGAGCTCTGTATGACAATTCAATTTCTTCAATTCGACAAACAATTCTTGTGTTGAGATGATGCTTGGGTGCATAACTTGTAATTTTGAAAAGGTGATAGAGTTTTCAATATCCTGGAGTACTGAATTGATTATCTCATACATGTTTATAATTTGATTCAGAATATCTTTTATCAACATTGAATTTTCTCTATACGTATGACTTTCGACTATCAAAACAATTTGGTTCAATTTTGAAGTGATTAGTTGTTCATTATGATTGATTCTTTGGACTGTTTTATTGAATTTGTCTATGACATTCAGAGATAGAGAATATTGTTTTCCCATATTTGATATTATCTGTTTTTGATTTGATTCTAGTTGTGAAATCATTTGTTCGTAATGTTGGCCATCATAGGCATCTAAGTTTCCAGTAACGGACTTGAAAATTGAGCCTAAGCCATCAATCAATCCTCTTTTACGGATATTATGGTGTGGAAGTATATTTCTCAATTTTGCTTCAACCTTTTCTTCAGTGAATTGTAAGATTTTCAGATAATTTGATGTGTCAAATGAATAATCCTTATTGGTAAGTATGAGGCTCGTGATATTGTGAGATTTTGATCTTAATCTACCTAATTCCGAAATAATCGAGTTCATATCATAATAGTGAATGAGAGTATGTGTGTACTGTTCAACTTTTGCTACACCAAGTTTAACAGGAATGATACCAGGGTTATTCTCTAGTTTTTGCAGTTGAATTTTTTCCTGGAGGCCGAAGATCCCCGGGATTCTGAAATAACAGAGACGAAATATTTATTTTTTAAAGGTGTATGTCTGTTTCAGTGGTCGTTTTAAATTGTCCATGTGAATTTTTTCTTGTGATGGGGTTGAAACTGTCTTCGATTCGTTATTTACATTTGTCAGCTGAGTGGATTTATTGAATTTATTTGCCTGTTTTTGTCTAGTGTGTTTTTTCACGAATGTCTTTTGTTCCGGTTGAAATATCTCGGGTTTGTCTCGGTTAACATTAAGCTTTTGTATGGTCTTGGATTTGAGTGCGATAAGGTCTGAATTAATTTTGGAATAGAGTAATTTCGATTTTTCTTTGTGATCATTGATATAGTCGTTAACCAATATTTGATCGATTTCCATATTGAAAGGGTTGTTGTCTGTGATGTGTCCATTCACAATGTCAATAGGTTTGAATTTCGTCGCGGAATGTAAGGAATGATTATAGGCCATAATTGCATAAGTTATTTTTTTTCGGATTGGAGTTTTTGAGAAACCTTTAGTATTCAACAGTCGAATATGTTCGATTATCGTCGAATGAAATCTTTCGACGATCCCATTGGATTGCGGGTGATTTGGACTACAAAAGTGGGTGTCGATCTTATGTAGTTTCAGCAGTTCGGTTACTACAGTGTTTTTAAACTCAGTGCCGTTGTCAACTATTATTTGTTTAGGGGTACCGTGATGAGAAAAGAATTTAATTAAATTGTCAGTGATTTCGGTTCCGCAGGGTGAGTTCAAATGGTATGCCTGTGCATATTTTGAAAAACTATCTACTATCGTTAAGAATTTTGATTGTTCGAGAGTAAAGGTATCTAAATGTATTATTTCAAAGGGTCTTGTTGCTGTTGGAGTTATATTCATTTCCATTCGAATAGGATGTCGCTCGTATTTACTTTGTTGGCATATTTCACATTCATTAATATAAGTTTGTACAGATTCCTTGATGTGGGGCCAATAGTATCTTTCTTTAATTCGGTGGACGGTTTCGTCTATTCCACGATGGTTAGACTTCCCTTCATGATAGTTTTTTATCAATTCCTCAATGTCGTTTCTGTCTGTCACGTCAATTAGTAATTTATTGCATTTTTTGAATTTAATAGAAGGCCATTTGAAATATGTTTGCAGTACTACTGAGAATTTTTCATAGATATTGGGGTTTTCGAAATACAGATGATATTGTACATTTGGTGCGATATAATCTTTTATGAATTGTACAATGTCATTTTCGAAATTGTTTTCGGAAATTTGGACTTTGATTCGTTGTTTCCTCTCAAATAAAATAGTTATTTTCGGTTTTGCGGGAGAGTGCAATACCGTTGATATTAATATTTGATTCTGACCGAAGTTTACCGGTGAGTCAGAAGTCGGAATTCCTACCACAGGGTGTTGGTCGGCATTGGAATGAATCGTGTTGTCGTCTTGTTCGTCATTTACTTCGTCTATGTCTCGAATGGTCTCATCTAATTGTACTTGCATGGAAACGTTGTCTATATCGCGTTGTTTATTCGCATCTTGTGAGTCAAAAATCTCTTGAATTATTTTTTCATTTTCAGGGTTCATTGGTTGGTTCGAAATATTTCTTACCAAGTCTTCGATTTCGTCGGAAACTGTCTTTGTGTGAATTTCAATGCGTGAAAGAGCATCAGCGTTGGAATTCAGTCTTCCTTTTTTGTATTTTATATTATAGTCGTATTCCTCTAATTTTATGCGCCATCTTGTTAATTTTGAATTAGGATCTTTAAGTGAGAATAGCCATTCTAAAGGTTTGTGGTCTGTAACAATATCAAATTTTCTACCGAATAAATATGGACGGAAATATTTAGTGGCCCAGACTATCGCAAGTAATTCTTTCTCGATTGTTGAATAATTTTGTTCCGATTCGTTTAAAGTTCGAGAAGCGTATGCGATAGGTAGATCACTACCAATCGGTCCTTGGGACAGAACAGCGCCCAAAGCAAAGTTGCTTGCGTCTGTCGTCAGCACGAAAGGTTTAGAAAAATCCGGATACTGGAGTATTGGTTCATTTATCAACAAATTTTTACAAGTATTGAAACAGTCTACAAATTCCTGATTATGTTCTATTTTGGCTCCTTTTTTAAGACACTTCGTAAACGGTTTGGTTATTTTAGCGAAATTGTTTATAAACCTACGATAATAACCGAGTAAACCTAAAAAACCTTTTATTTGTTTAGAATTAGTTGGTATTGGAAATTGTTTGATTGCTCGAATTTTGTCAGGGTTCGGTTTGACACCCTCTGGAGTCACAACATGACCCAGGTATGCGACTTCTTTTCGCAAAAATTCGGATTTATCGAGTTGTATCTTAAAGTTCGAATCTCGTAGCCGTTGGAAAACAGATCTCAGCCTTTCTAGATGTTCTTGTAATGATGTTGAAAAAACTATTATATCGTCCAAGTACACTAGACATTTCTCGTTTTGGATTCCACGCAATATGTTATCCATTATACGTTGAAATGTGGCTGGTGCATTTTTCAAACCAAAAGGCATACGCAGATATTCGAAATGGCCGTTCTCTGTGTTGAAGGCCGTTTTAGCTACATCCTTTTCATCCATCTCGATCTGGTGAAAACCACTGGCCAAATCGAGGGTAGTAAAATACTGACATTTTCCCAGTTTGTCGAGGAGGTCTGTTATGTTTGGAAGCGGGTATCTATCATCAACGGTTTTTTCGTTGAGCTTACGATAGTCTACCACGACTCTCCACTTTTGCTTTCCTGAAGCATCAGCCTTTTTTGGTACGACCCATATAGGTGACGACCACGGTGAATTACTAGGTCTTATGATGTTTTGGTCAAGCATTTTCTTCATTTGATTTTCTACCTCTTGCTTGTGGATGAACGGATAACGATACGATTTTGAATATACTGGCAATTCATCTGCGGTTTTTATTTGATGTTTTATGCGATTGGTGAAGGTTAAAGCGTCTCCTTCGTTATAAAAAATATCTGCAAATTCTTTACAAAGTTTAAGTATTTCGTTTCGTTCTTCCTGGTTTAGGTGATCTATTCTAATTTTTGTTGGATCTAAGTATCGATTGGGAAATTCGTCAAAATTATGAAGTTCTACTTCTTGGATATGATTACGGTCGAATTTTTCAACAATTATAGGTTCAGAAAAATCTAAGGTTATCATATTTACAGTGTTATTTAAAATAGTCGTTAAAGCATATCCATTTTTTGCAACCGAAAGACTTTCTGGTATCTCACAGTTGTGGTATTTTTGATGTGGGATAATAATTTCGCCATTATTTATCGATGTTCTAATTTTTATTACTTGTTCCGATCTAGGATTGACTTTAATCAAATTCAGATTTGTTTGTGTTTTCTGAAAGAGTAGTTTTATTTTTGAATGAGGCGTGATTAAATATCCTTTATCGAAGTCAATTGTAGCTTGTAATAATTTTAAACTATCCAAACCTATCAATCCTCTGAAGATATTGTGAAATTTGAATAGGAAAAATTTCAATTTTTGATTTTCGTCCAAATTGAATATTTTTGAAACTGGAATAGATGCACTGAATTTATGTGCCGATTTTTGAAATACTGTGGACACAACAAATGGATCATTTTTAATTAATTGAGGAAAAAACTGATGAGCTATTTCTGGGTCAATGAATGATTTCGTAGAACCAGAATCAAGTAAAACTTTTATATTGTATTCAGGTAATATGATATATGGGAGTTCGCTTGCGTTTGTAGTATTAAATGGAATGATATGTGATTCTAAGAAGGATTGTCGTTGTGAGACATTTTCTGAAAATTTCTACTCGTACCGGCAGCATTTTCATCATCGGATGCTTGTTCGTAATATGCTAAATAATCATTTTGTGGATTAACATATTCTTCTTGGAAATTCTCCGGATTTCCATCTAATTCTGCGTTATATAATTCTTCTGAAACAAAAGTTCTTCTGGGTTGCATTGATTGATCAAATTGTCGTGAATTCGAATGATTTTGATGTTGTTGAGAATTATTTATAGGTCTGACAGTGTTTCTAGTATTAACGCTCATTGGCGTGGGCCTGTAAGTATTTCTAGTGCTCGTACTCATCGGAGTAGGCCTGTCGAATGTATTTCTTGGATTTGATCTAAAAACATTCGCGTTTTGTTGATTATTTCTGCCAAATACTTGAGTGTTTGTGAAAAATCTTTGTGGGCGAATATTTTCTCTAGGTTGTATCTGAATTGGCTGAGAAGGAAATGATGTTGTTGGTTGATGGTTCTTATACCGATCATTTGAATTATTGAAATTATTCGAAACATTTTTCGGGTATCTTTGTTGCGGCGGTTGCCTTGCTGAAACATCATTTTCTCTCGAAAAATGCCTATTTTGATTCAAATTTTGGAAGTAGTGAGTATTATCTTCTTGGATTACGAGTTGTAAGGCTTCACTTAGAGATTTTGGTCTCATACAGCGAATCGTAGTTCCAAGAGGTTCCCTAAGACCTGATAAAAATGTTTTCAGTGTTAATTCGTTATACAAATTACGTTTCAGAACTTTTGCTTCGAGATTTGCTTCATGAATATCAACGTGACTACAAATAAGATTAAGAATTTTCAAGCATCGATCGTAAAATTGCTGTGGTTTTTCATTCTGACTTTGTCTCATCATAACTAAGTCTCTGTTGAGACAAGCTTCATCTCTTTGATCTGCAAAGTTTCTCTGCAGCGTTTGTTTCAGATCATTCCAATTGGTTACTAATTGAATATTTACAACTAATCTAGCGTTACCAGTAAGCTTCGATATGAGAGAATTCAATAGATAAGTGTTATGAAAACTATTTGGGTTGGCAATATCATAGAAATTTTGAATGATTTGATCACAAATAGAAATATAACGATTTAATTCATTTGGATTTCCATTGAATTCAGGGATGCAATTTAAGTATTCAGATTTGAATTGACTCATTATGGGTTGGTTTGCAGTTTCGTTTTCGGATGAATTTGCTATTGAATTTTCAGGAAAATGAATAGTTCTACGTATAATCTGAAAGTCAGGTAAAGGTTCCCGCAAATTCAAATTTTCTAGAATGTTCGACAAATCTTCTACGGACATTCGATTGATTGCACTTACAAGAATATTAGAGTTACTTCAAGCATATCCTTCCTAACAGCTATGGAGATGAGTCCTGGATTTGCGATTTTTGTCTCCTCCAGAAGTTCTATCTCTGCAGAAATGGACTATGTAGGTTCCAAATCTCGTTGCTTCGTTGACGAGGGGCTTCAGATGGGTCTTTTCTAGACGGTCCACTTCAAACACCTCCACTCCACGAACCAACAGTTTTTCGATATCCAGTCAATCGTTGATACGAAATCACCACGTTCGATACGCGATAACCCGGATATCCTACCGACTGCGCCAATAATAATTCTGATAGCTTGAAGTCTCTTTTTAAAAACTTTATTTCATGTATATGTGTAAAGATGAAGGAAAAATATAAAATGATGTTTAATGTATGAATATGAGTTATGAACTGAACTGGAACTCGCTTCTCTCGGAGTCGAAGACGATCTTGCTGATTTCATGGAAACAGCGGTTTCATGAAATCTGAACTGTGGGATCTGCGATGTCAGCATCTTCTTATGGGAACCCATGTAGAGTGCAGACATAATTAGCTACTATGAATGAACGAGGGTAAGTGACGAGGGTATGAATCATTGCACAATCAATCATCAAATGGTATATAAACAGCATTAGAGTTGAGAACGAATCAATACAAGTAAATCTAGCCCAACTAGACACTCTATCATGTACTAGAGCAAAAAAAATAAATAACCATTTCTCAATAGCTTACAGGAATATATAGATATATATGTAATTTATGAAATGAAAGTGAAGGACACAGTTCTACAGAGGGCTTACTTTAACCTGCAGGAGTATTACAATGACATACTCTAGTCATTCAACCTTATCCTACAACCTTATGTGACTATGACAATGGCATACTGTGTTTTCATTTATTTATTGATATTTTATATTGTACCTTGTATTTTTTTCATATTTGTGTGAAATTCTCATCTGTTTTGATTTTGACAATGTGATATCGAGTGAATGATGTGATTTTTTTTCTATCATCTATATGAGATAATTGTAATATTGTATATTTATGAAGTATATCTTTGATTGATTGATTGGATATGGTTTGGGAGATCACATCGTATTCATTATCATTGTTATAATCCGTTGGCATGATATATCCATCATTATGTTCTGTTGTTTATCATTTTCTCATCACATGGTACAAACGTTGATGTGAACTGCCATACATTCAACATTGTCCAGTTTTCCAATTGTATAGTTAACATTCATTGAAAAAATCGATTCATTCATTCATTTCAACACACATTCAGACAGAAATGGTTTCTCACAGCTTGTGAAATTCGACAGTAGACATGGAATATATTTGGAAATGGAAAATTCAATGGTTGCCAATGAAATACATATTACATTTGATGAAACAAGAAAACCACTGAACTATGATATTATCAAGTGATATATCGCAAGGCCCTATGAAAATCATAATAAAAATCATCTGCCATCTGGTGCTCAACGAAGATCTCGTCTGAATTGTCAGGGGCTCGAGTCCTACCTAATTTCGCGCTACCAAGGCAAATAGGTGGAATTCTTCACTTCGCGAAGTTCTCCCTGATGCTCACGACAACTTTAACTTCCAAGAGGAATATTTCCTTCTCTCCCAACACTGACTAACACGAAGTTCCCCGAACATTATAGAATTTTCTATCGTGTTAACGAATATTGAATGAAGGAAAAAACGAAGCAGAACCGGAAAGTATATATACACACGCAAAATATTATACGACAGAAAAAATAGTAGAACATATCGTAACACAGAAACCATTATGGAGGAACAGAATTGCAGAGGCGAGTGAATGGAGGATGACAAAATACTGAGCTGAAATTACTCTCATCAAAAGGGGTATTATTCGCTCCCTTCATGATTTGAAATTTTCAACGGGTACGTTTGAGGGTTGGTGGCAATCGTACTAGGAATTATAATGACTGAATCAGCGTGAATTTCAAAATATCATACTCTCACAGGATGACTCAAGATTGAACTGAATGAAAGATTTGATTTCGAAAAACTCCTTTCTTCCCTAAATGATGGGACAAGATTGGTAGAATCGCTTATATACAAGCGATTCAACGAAAAGATTGATACAATTTTCTTCATAGCTGGATGGAAATTAACTTCATCTGGTTATTTTGACTATATTCAGATCGAACATAATCTTTACGATGCATAGGGGGGTATAATAGAACAAGAAATAAATAAGAAAATTCCTTTTCGGAACACGAGACTGTGAATGATGAATGATCGAACTTCTAAAATTCTCTCTATGATGATAATTGCAGTTAATTGTAATTTGGATAGTGCAAGATGAGTTTGGAAAGATTCTGGCTCGTTTATGAAGAATGAAAAATATTCTGAGAGATAAGGAATAAATTATTTATACTCTCCCATTTTGTTTGTACTATATGGTGAGAACGTGTGTGTTGGAACAAATTCTTTTGAAAGGGTTTGTTCTTGAAGAAAACGTCACTATTTTTTCAATTCTTGCTGTCATTCTCAAGATCGAAAATTTATATACACAGGGTAACACAAATATAAGTTACGACCATCAAACCAATTTCTTCGAATGGAAACACTAATTTACTATCTTATTTTGAAAAACTGAATTTTATTGTCATCACTAACCATCAAATTTGGGCCTCTCTGGTATATGGATTCACCATCAGAGAATGAAAATCAAAATGTCAATGGGAAAAAAGGAAAAGAAATTGAAATTGCTGGTTTCGACAATGTGTGTTTTCATCTTCAAGAATATTATTGAGTGATAGTGAATGGATGCACTATTGTATTCGTGAACATTCAATGATTTTTTTTCTATATTCTCCGACAAAATGTTGAACGGCAGTGAAAAAGGGTACTCATAGAAAAATTATGTGTATTACTGAGAGGACCATTTCGCTGTGAGATACTGATTTATATAAAACAATTTATCTTCAATCTTTATCGTTATGGCATGAATATTTGTTGGTGGATTATGAAATTATTGTCGAATGGAAGGTTTTCAGTTTTATATCGAATGACTGTATACAGTCAACCAGAATTGAACATCACCTTCGAGATACTTCACATCCCAGCAGCTGCTTATGATCTACAAAGCACATATTCGACCTGTCCTGGAGTACTGTTCACATGTTTGGAGCTCAGCCCCCAAACATACGCTAAAGCTCTTAGATTCAATTCAGAAGAGAGCTATTCGCCTAGTCGATGATACAACACTCACCAAATCATTGACCTCTCTAGATCATCGTAGAAACGTCGGCGATCTATGCCTTTTTTATAGGTACTTTCATGGTCGGTGCTCAACGGAGATATCATCTATTATGCCACCACGCGCGATTCCTAGTAGACAAACCAGACGAGCTCAAGCTGGTCACTCCTACACTGTCAGGCTCGAGACCTGTCGAACATCGCTATACCAAGCATCATTCCTCAATAAAACGGCAAAGTTATGGAATTCTTTGCCTAGTGGAGTCTTTCCTGATGCTTACAACCTCCAAACTTCCAAGAAAAATTCCAACACCTTCCTACTCTCCCAAAATTCCACCGCTGGCTAACACGATGTTCCTCGAACATCATAGGTTTCCCTTTCGTGTTGTTCACAGATGAAGAAAAAAAAGCTGAAACATTGAATTGATCATGATTTCCATTCATTTTTCATCTTCGTCTTGTTCAAAAGTCGACAGGACTACAGACTCACACTGTATACTGATCGTAACAGTTCGAATTGAATGCTGAACAGGCAAACAATTTTTCCGACCCATTGTCCTGGATTGACGAATGAACGAGGGAATGACGGAGTATCTAATAAGGGGGACTGATATGTTTCATATCTGAAATATTTTTCATCTCGAGAATGCAAATTAAACAACTTAATAACGTTTATCTGAACCAAAAGACATATATACATATATACTAGATAGGCTATGCTCATATTTCAGATATATGAGCTCTCATGAATTCCAATTTGAGAAATGGGGAATATGTTGAAACTTTGCTTGGAGAAATGTTATTGAACTGGGGTGAGGTTTTGTAAAGAACGTTTACCATACCTCTTGTCATTTTCCTCCACCATTCTTCGACATTGTTCAGACTATTTTCCGTAACAACTTCTGAGAAAAATGGTTTCACCTCGTACAGGATTCTTATCATGGATTGGTAACATACGGAAAGAAAATAATCAACTGACATGAATCTATCCATAACTGAGAAATCATGAATCATCTTCATTTTTGTGAATGATTTGTTTTGTGTATAACATGAAATATGAACGAAGAACGTTATACTTATATATATTTATCACTTCTACATTCAATATCTACACAATTATTATTCGATCGAAGATACAAACTGAAAACTAGGAGGAGTATTATTGATATAAATTAGATTTATTTCTTTATTAAGTTATGAATAACCCATCATACTTATTTGTACTTAGGTTGAAGTGTAAGAATAGCTTGAAAGCTGAACTTTCTCCTAATGAAATCCACTTATTATTATCATCATGAAGCATGTCAGCGCCATCTAGCGAGCAGAGATCTGATGTAGGTTTTCAATAGAATCTATAAATTATTATGGAATTTTATCGCCATCTATTTTTCTCCTGAGATGTTTATATTTCAACAAGATTCGGATTTTGACAAGGGGTGATACGAATACAAATTTGTGATAACTTCGTGAAGAAAACAAACAATCAAGATATGCTCTAAGTTGCTGACAGATTGAGACTATAATTGTAGTTGAATTCAAACTGCGAGCCAATTCCTCTCATGGTGCGAGCATGGAGATATGAATTATTATGTATGGATATTATATGGGTCCAAGAACAGACCCCTGAAGCACTCCGAAATCCTTAGTTTCCTATCGTAACGACCACAATGAGGACTCCAGGAATCAGGTGTATTCCGAAAAATATCAGTTTTCCACAGCGTACATCGACCAAGACGATTAAAGAGTTGTAGTAGTTGTACTATTGTCAGAAAGGAATTCAGATCAAGCTCTACGAAAAATATCAAATGTGGAAACCAAATCAAAATTGTCGATAGAGCTGTCTGGAATGTTGATTAACCTTAAAGAGTACGTGGAAGACAGTTACACTTTTCCATAAAATGGGGAACGGATTCAACTGGATTGCCTTGTTTACGATGTGGATTACGATTATGACTATTTCCGTTCTGAATATGAAATTGCTATTTCCTCGGAACTGCAACGTTAAGTTGAAAGTATTTTTGAAGTATTATTCGATTTCCTATAAGAAGAGGTTGTGTTAATTGTTTCTTAGTAGGTATAACTCAAGATTGCATGGTGTTTTCTACAAACTGTCAATATATTCTCTCTCTATAATTTATGAATAATGTATTGTGATACTCATTTTCTTTGTGTACTGTAGTCATAATGGATAATCATTGAAAAAGCCCCGATGGGCTGTTTCGTATCTAGTATGTAGAGTATGAATCAATCACAAGTCGATTTTTACGTGAAAATCTCAAATTGGGAGTGGACCGAAAATGTTTGTGACTCGACTAAAATTCAAACAACGCAGATAAAATAACAATGAGCAAGCTAGCACTGAGATAAATCGTATGTACCCTTCGAAATCAGCATATTTCATTCACTTGCCAAGGGTCTCTTGTTAATTGATCTGTATTCCGTAACTCATACGTCCATGTGAGCCATAGTAATCAGAAATCAAGTTACAAGTTTTTTCTGTTAGTACCCGCACGGAATGGCCAAAATTATTACCATTTCTTGTTCTTTGCCCAATATTTATACAAAATACTATTACAAAATTCGTTTATTGTACCTATAAAATGAAGTGTGCGCAATCGCGATAGGATTTCGAATCAACTGATAGGTTCGTTGAACATTGAGAAAAAAAGACTCCTCATTCATTCTTCAGTAACAAAATTTCGAGCGGGAAACCATGTTCATCAAAACCATTCACATCTATAAATTGTTTTTCGATCGTTTGTTCACAATTTGAACATGAGATTCAGGAGTAACGTTACTCCTCCAATATTCATAGCTTGATTCTTCAAACGTTTGTTAAGACATCGAATATGTAATATACTGGGGCGAGACACACAGACTCATGGTACATGCCCTTTTCTCTATTGTTTCCATAGCTACAACTCTTGAATATGAAAAATAAAAAATGCTCACTAGCTAGCATTTTTTGACATATTCAGAATCATTCTGAACTTCCGATTTATCAAATTCCGATTTTCAAATGGAACATCCTGTATATTATTACATTTTTGAAAACTTCATAATCATTTGAATTCAATGAAACCCACTAGTGGATATTTTGTCTTTATTTTTTCTTTATATTTTATTTTTCGATCTACATATTAGTCATTAACCCACCAAAAGTATTTCGAATGTTCGAAATATCGATGAAAAAGTATGAAGATTAGAAGTAGGTACTCTGGACGTTATTCCAAACTAGCGTCAATGAACAATCTATTCATGTTATGAGGTCTCAGCAAAAAGTGCTAGTGATCATATTTGAGATGAATGAGAATGGAGCTTGTACCATGTGGCTGTGTCACCCGGTATACACACTGGGTGCACCACTACCATATGTGAATATTCAAGTGTGTAACGTATGGGAAATTCAAAATTATTTTCACAATCAAAATTGGATGTATGTGCGCGATAATTGTATTAGGTGGACTTATAGTCGTCGCAAGTCTGAAAGCATACAGGGTAGGTCAGAAAAATATGCGTGAAGTATTTTTGTATCTGTTGAGCTCTCTGTTTATCTCTCGAATGGATTGATCTCCCACCTTTCCTTTCGAAAGCTATTGCTGTCGAAACGAGATTATTTATTTCATGTAATATTCGAAAGTCGCGATGAATTCCCATTTGATCATGCAGATCGACTGTTCCGACGTAGGTATCTAAATCAGTTGTCAGGGCTCACAAGAGTGTCAATCAAACTCTGGGTAGTGAGAGTTCCTAACAAACTCTTAGATGTGCACCTAACACTGGCTGTTGTTATTAGTTCGGAACTAAAGTGTTCAGAATAGATGGATAGAACTCAGCGTACAGTGAGCCTGAGTTATATACTTGATATCTCATAAAATATTCACCCTTTTATCCCCGTAAGTAATATAAAAGCAAAGGATACACTTCTTTCCGCTACTCTCACATCTAGGCAGCAAGATGTGCCTTTGTTATCGTCGTCCTAATATGAATACTCGCATACAAACCCCCAAATTATCGGGGTTCGTTGCTTTCTCTAATATTATCTCTGGACCTGGGGCTGCAAATATAAGGAGTAGGTATATAGGGGCCCTTATGAGGACTGGGATGAAAGCAACCATAGAAGTTATTGAAAATCATACTAATAATCCTAATCCCTTTTGAACGACTCTGGGCTATTTCCGATTGGTTACCACATCTGTTTCTATGGCAGAAGGTTGGGTTTACTGGTTCCTAAGCCAAACTCTTCAGTAAAAAATTCATTCATCATTCATGGAACATTCAATTCGAGAATATCTTTTTCCATCAAGAATTATGAATCATGCCCATTATACGTAATACACTATATAAGTATAATTATGTTTCCACCCACCATGCCTCTCCATTATCAAGACGTCAACCCTTTTACTGGTCAGAAGAGTAGCAGGAGTCTGGATGAATATCCAGTATAATTTCATGGAATCCGTAATTTTTCGATATTTTCCAATTTTCGAAGGCATTTTTCAATTTTACCTTCTCCTACTACCTGAATCTGCATCTTCCATTCCGATAATTGAAGAAAATTGGCTAGATTTTGATTGGTGTGGTCAAAGCTTCACATATTGGAAAACAAGTTCCTTGTCTGTCACAGTAACACCGTAAAATATGAGCTTCTGTGTAAGTTTAGATGTGTGAGTTACACGTTTTTATGTGAACTATTATTGGGTGACCTATTTCGTGTACAATATGTGAGTATTTTTATGTCAACTTCTTCTTCAGTTCAGATGCTTTTTTCTCTATGTGTCCAATAGTGAAGTAATAGTTCTTGTTGGAAGGAATAAATTAAAAAATATATCAATGAATATATAGATATGATTACGATTTCCTAATGGAACCTGCCTTGTTGATAGATTGTATTGAACTGAAGATTGACTTGGTCGTACAAAAAAAAGGATAAGCATCACGAAAGGTTATCTTTACTAGTTTCAGACAATGATGGAGACTGAGCGCGTTTTGCTGAGATGGATATGAAGCGAGTTTTGTGATCAACCAATGAACCATCATCGCCGTTCTTGATACTTGACATGCCATTCATCATTTCTCGATATTTCATTGACTTCTGCACCGAAACTATTTCCTCTCATCATATTTGGATGATTTCATGATGTTTAGTGTGGAAACCAATGAAATTTCGCATTCGATTAAAGAAATTTGGAAATTTGGAATTGAGTCATTGTCGACCCTTTTTTTGCTGTAAAGTTTCACAAGGGTATACAGGTCATAAGAATGCATAATAAAAATGGTGCAAAATGTCTCAATCCGCAATGCGAGCAATCCGGGTGAACAGAGGAAATTTGTCCAAAGTGGGAACATAAGCCCATGAGTAAAAAAATCTGACATCATAATTCTGAATCTGAGTATCAATTGATTTCATACGAAATACAACTCTTTTCATTCGATTAATCGGTTGTCAGTTACAAATTTGACCTTTCCATGTTATATAATTCACTACGACTATTTTGTTATTTCTGAATGTTATGAAGATGTAATCGAATAGAATGACATCATTTCTCGCAAAATGTCAACCTTGCGATGCCAGGGCGGATTGATATTCCATTCATGGGGCGGGCGGGTAAAAATATACCAAGACAAGGCTACGTATGTGAGGACGCGTATGAGTTGGAACAAATTCATTTTAAATTCAGGGGTTGCACTTGTGGTCCAGTATATACTGAGCTGAAATGCATGTATCAAGTAATTTCAGAAGTTTTGAGAAGTATAGAGAATCATGAAATCGAACGACCTGCAATCCGCTTTGACTCACTCAGCTTCCTGAAAACTCGAAGATTCATATAATATAGTTCCAATCAGTAGCATTATAATATCCACACTGCAGAGAATACATGCAGGAGAAAAAATCTTTGTGAACACATCTTTATTCGGATACCTAGCCACTCAAGGTATTCATGGTAACAAAAAGACATGTCGCTGAGGAAACAACAAATACAGCTGAGGTAGGTTTAATAACTACCCGAATGGATGAAGAGAGAAATAACTTCGAACAAAATTATGATTAGTTCATGACAATCGGTCTGGCACCATACTAACACTAGTCTGAGATGTATCAAATGGAAGGTCCATTTCGAGTTTCAGCTAAAACTATTTCAATTCAAACTGAATCAAAGAAGAGATGAAGTAGTAATTAAAATTTCCAATAGATGCGACCAAAGCCGAATGGGACATTTTACAAAAGGAGAGATCAAGTAGTATTTACTCGATTCAGTATAGGGCACATAAACCTCGCATCTTCATTTATGTTGAGAGGAAAGCGACCCCCGCAATGCCAAACTTGCCAGGTTAGACACCTCTTGGAAGACTTCGTGTAATATAAAGACCACAGACACATTAGTGGAATCCAAGAAGACATCTCAACAATATTATCTAACGACAAAAGGAACTTGAATAATTCACTTGTCTTCCTCGATAGAGCTGGTTTAACAAAAAAAAAAACTATAACAATTTATGAATCAGTGAAGAAATGAAATCAATACCTTCACTTGCAAGATAGGGGACAGCTTATAACCTTAGCAGTTGAAGCTGTCTTATCAATTAGTGACAAAATAATCAAAATAATAATAATGATGGTAATAATGAATGCTCTCATTTAAAGATATATAGGAATAGGTGAGAGAAAATTACAATCGATACTGTTTCATTCAAAGAGCAAATATATTGCTTTCAAACGTTCCAGAGAGAACTCAATCCAGAAATTATGCACGTTTTACAATATCGTTGACAAGTAGCCGAGGGGAATTCAAGCATCCGATCAAAGATAACATGAGGCAGTATCATTCAAAAACATAATAATAAAAATAGTTCTGAGTTCGTATTTGAAAATTTGAGTATATAGATAGGAATAACTGTCATGAAATTCCATAGGTACTTATAAAGTATGCACCTTTGTGATGAACCATTCTGTAGCACGAAGAAATATCGGAATGAAATATTTGGTGATTTTCACATTCTCACACAAAATACCTCAGGAACACTCGAAATGCGACAATGTCGTGATGGAATTTGGAATGAGCTGATATTGACATGATGCGAATATACCTACTACATATTATACAATGAAAACCACATTTCTAATCGAGAAATAAACTCACCAATTCATCAAGTTGGCGTCTAGACATACTTTCTCTCGATTGAATCAGACTTGTTGATTCAGCATTCGTACAGATGAAAATCAGTTTGCATGCTGGAATAGTTGTATAACGAACCTACTCCTCCTCTGTATATCCTGGCTGGAATAATAGTCCTGTTGTATATAAACACTCCATCTGCATTTCTAAACACCCCTTGGCATTCAATTCACACGATGTGAGCAAGAACAAACAGTCACAATGGAGAAGAAATTTCGTTCGAACCGAGAACTAAATTGGGAATAAAAACTGCTACCAAAATTAGTGCACTGCTGAGTCGTGTATTCGGTACCGCCAGAATGTTCTACAATGTGAGAAGATATCTAGGAGAGCTCACCAAGGTATAAGGGGTCCAGTTGAGTTTTCAGATCACTATACTGAATGATAGTGTTCCAAATTTGGAATATTTTATTGTGATACAAGTTCCATAACACAAAGTGAAGCGAGGAGTGATCCCAGAGAAAGATTACGACTGTATGTCATCAGACGTTTATTATCTCCATTTTTTTTTCCATTTCGCATTAATTCTCACTGGACCTATAACTGTGAACACGACAGTAAACAGTCTTCGAGAATCGACAAAATTATTGATAATTTTTTAGTTATAGCGAGAGAAGTGAATTTTGATTTTGACACTGACAGATCAAACTGCTATGCTGACTCATTCCTCTTCTGAACAAGTGGAATTCATGATATTTTTGAGTTTCCAGTTGTCTGAAAATACATCAAAACACATTGAAACCATTATGTTAGTACGTAACGGTTGGCACAAATTTGTGGAATGCTTGATATGGCTATTGTGGAAAAAGGCTCAGATACGTCGATTTCCTTTTCCAGTTGCGCATTTTTTGGTTCACTCATATTTTGGTTGGCGTTATTACTATTCGCATTATGACGTCATTTTCATTGTTTTTCAATAGCAAAATCCCATTTTGATAATACATGCATAAATAACGCGTTGATCTGTGTATGGTTGTCATATTTTTTATGTGACACAAGGGTTACAAAAGTATGCATGTTTATAATTTACGTCCTGTTGGCGACACTGAATGTATATACTTTCTGAAAATTACTTTTTATCGCTTCAGTTTTTTTTTTGTTCGACTGTTGTTAGAACATGTCAAATAATTGTGGTATAAATAAGTTGTCGATATGGCTCGTCACCGGATAGAGATTTTAATGATGATATGTTATGAGGATAGGACCAGTACACAAGCAGAGATGTGTAATTCATTCAACAATGAATATCCTGATAGACACCTTCAGAATTCAGAATTTTTGGCAATGTCGGTGATAATTATGAGAAAGGTCATCCAGGGAGATCAACAATCGGAGGTATCATCATCATTTCAAGAAAATCCTCCTCCTGCTCCTCATGAACCAACTCATCGAGTTGCACTAGAGCAATCAAAGTGTCGATCGTCTGTTTCAAAATGCCTGAAGAAGATTGAGTAATACCCATTCTGTCTCCATCAAATTCACGAAATAATCCATTGTCTGATTCTTCATCTTCAGAAAGGTCTAATGTGCCATCCACCGCGAATCAACCTGTATCTGTAGTGATGACAGATCAATGATCTGCCTCAAAATGTCACTGCGTTCGAAATTCAACTCCAAGATAACTCGAAGAGAAAGTCCTTATGAAAGTAAGTGACACATTGTTTTTGAAAATTCTGAAATAAGAGGAATATACAATGTACAGGGAGGAATGCAATTGATGGCTCACAATGTAGGATATGGTTCCTTGGCTCATATCAACAAAAAAGTTCATTCAAATATATATTCACCCTGAACCTCTCAACTTTCGAGCACATCTCAACTCCGCAACTATTCTAGATATTTCTATAAAATTCGACATGAACCTTATAGGCACCAATTGAAATTATTTGATTTCATAAAGGGGCGTCCGAATCGGATTCATACTGGAGATTTTTCTAAAAAAATTTCGTACGCACTTGCTTATTCCGAAAATAAGAATCAGTTTTTGATCACGCATTTATTTTGGAACAATTCACTTTTGATCTTTCTCCGTCCGACGCACAGTTTTTGCGTAAAAAAAACATTTCAGATAATTCAATCCATTGACCTACAAACTACCTCGATATTTTAGCGATTTTGCGATTGTATGAAAATTAACGAAAAAGTGTTCGCTACAAGTATTGACGATTTCTGTGGATAAAATAATCATTCATTGATGCATGATGATTTATGTGGATGAGAAACATGGAAATGGTTTCAGTTTTTTTGTCAAATTGATGAAGAATAAATGAGGATTTTCAATTTCGAAAAGAGCGAGGGCGTACAATATTTTTTCAGGAAAATCTACAGTGTGTTTTCCATACGGACGTCACTGGTGATAATATTGAAAAATCTCCTGCGTAAGATTTCATGGATTTCATGGATCTAAAACAGTATTGAATATTCAATGAGAAATTATTTCTTATGAAAAGTTAAGAGGTTCACAGGAACCATATCCTATATTTTCAGCCATCAATTGAATTTCACCCTGTATTACTGAATATGAAAATATCTACTTAGGAATGACGTGATGGTGGACGTTTCATAATGTGAGAGATATTTCGATATGCATCAGTATATTATGATGAATTTTTACAAGATAATGTTCAAGGGCCTGAGTTTCTTCCTCTCTCTAATTAACCCTTTCAGCACGGCACCATGCCACAGCAATTTATATCCTGGACGCATCCCACTTCAGTGCCGCTGGGACGGTTGACGTATAAGTACGGCAATTTTTCGACTGTAAAAACGGAACATTTGTGCCGGGGAGCATTATCTCAGATGCCGTTTTCATGATCAACTAGAGAGGTCAGTATAAATACGGTAAACGTCCAACACTGATGCAATTTCAAGAGAGTCGTATATCAACGGCAGCCATCCTATGGGCACAAATTATGAAGAGACGTATATTCTGGGTGATTTACCTGAATGCGAAGAGCCATTCTCCAAGAGCACTCTCCCTTTAGAAACACAGACTGATGCACTTCACTTCGAGAGGCATCGAAATAAAAACGAATCAGATCACGCAATCAAAATGCAATACTGACAATTGTTGCTGATATCACTCCAGTAATAGTGTGTATAAGGAAGCTGCTATTCTGGATATCCGACGACTATTCTGTCTGAGTATAATGAGCGCTAATGAAAAAGAAAATATCTATTTGGAACTAGTTATTCACACCCGTACTACTAGAAACCGGGATAAACTCCAAAGAACTCGTTGCGAGAAAAGACTATAGGGCGAAAAACGCTGAATACATTGCTGCTCCACTACTTTACTAGCTACTACCATATGAAATGAGAACAACAATCAATTCAGGAATACACAATAAATATTGTCAGCCCTCATGCTCAAACCATCCAGGAGGAACATAATTTTGGGGGGCCCTCAATTCTCTTTCCAATAGTACCTACTTTATTATTTTTTTATAAACAGTTTTCGAAAAATACCGTTCTGAACTTACAGAAGTGATTATAAAATGCCTGCACTGAAATACATGGTTTTCAAATTGGTATTCAAACAAATTTTGTATCGACACTCCTTCTGATAGAAATGGTTAGAAGATTAGATGGCTTCATTCCAAATCTCGAATAACAGGAATGAATCTAGTCTACACGTGTGATTTTGCATTTTTTTGGTTATTTTACTTTCACAATGAAAACTTCATTCAAGCGCTATCTTATGAACTGCTCGAAATTTTGTCCATTCTGCTCTAGACCGTAATAGAGTCTGTTTTCGAACTCCTCTCTAACATTTCGGAACCGGAATCGGTTCATAGATATCAGCAGGTTGTGTTTTATGAACAATTGATTTGAGATGTCCCCAAAGGAAGAAATCTAAGGGAGTTAAATCTGGTGACCTAGGTGACCACTCAATTGCTCCACTTCTGCCAATCCATCTATGCGGGAATCGAATCTCTCGTTCAACCACTGTCGTACGGGAAGAAAATAATGGGGTAACGTCAATTCTGTTTACCATTGCAATTCAGAAGAAATGAACATTGATCGCTGAAACCGATATTCAACAGAAGTTTAGGAATGGCATTGACTAGATGAGACATGGTTTTACGAAATTCTATCATCCTGATGAAGCTCTTGAAAAATCTGCATTTTATATGGATGGAATGTGTGCGTTTTTCCGCTCTTATTTCGGTCTCGCCTGACAGAGTCAGTCGCCTGATCGTAAGGAGCTGATGGGATCCGCAGCAAATATTCCCAAAACCTCAAATTGAGCTTCTTCATCTAGTACTCTGAGGCTTTTTCCATCTTTATTTCTAAACGAAACAGTTTCGTACAATTCTGTCATCGAATCAAGCACATACCGGAGTCTAACATCACAGTTTGGATTTCCTTCATCGAAGAGAAATGCCGCCTTTCGTGTGCACTATTTTCACAGTTTACTCACTCATTAACAGCTCGAAAAAATAAATCTGAATTAACAATACTACCTAACTACCATCGAAATTCAACAATTGAATTCCTTATTGACGTTAATTTCATGGAGTCAATGACTGATGTTGCCACTCATGAAGAGTTGAAAAGGTACCCAATCTCCCAATTTCTGTTTGAATACGAACCAGAAAACCATGCATCTTAGTGCAGTTATGTTCTAATTATTTCTGTGAAATCAGAACGGTATTCTTCTAAAACTGTTCATCAAAAAATAATATAGTAGGTACTGTTGGAAAGAGAATTGAAAGCCCTTCAAAATCATGGGCCACTGGACCCCCCTTCCCATTTGAGATTATGAAGGTGACATCTACCCCTCCTAGGGGGTTTGGTTTAACCATGGGGACTAAGAATATTCATCTCAAGTATGTCCTTTGGAAATAAAATTGACCTGTCTTGTTGGTTTTTCATAGCATTCACTAAAAGGGAGATATTGGGGGTGGGAAGTTCCAGGCAGGCAGGTTTGGGCTATAGAGCAAAAAAACTGTTTGGTACCGAGCAATAGGTAGTTTTCAGGTAGTAGTTTTGCGGATCTCCCGAAGAGTTATATCCCTCGACGTTTCCAGCTACCACAGAATGAGAGTTTCATCGTGTGAGTCTGGTGTTCTGTTATGAATTTCAAGTGGGCCCTAGAAAGATAATCCCGAATGAGAATGGATGGATAAAGTGAATTTTTCAAGAGTATTGTACAAGTAAGCCACAGTTTCTATCACGAGCGGAGTTCATACCTTCTGATTTCTGATTAAATTTAATGGTATGGGCTATTTCGTGACCAACATACATAATCCTTCGTGCTCTAGAGTTCCTCAAGTTCCTAATTCTCTAGTCATGCGGTAAAACGGATCTGGAATGTACTATACTTACTCCGAAGTTTTGTAGGTTCCTCAGTAATTCACGACAATCTGAAACATATATCTGCCCAACTCACCTATCGCCAACGATATTTCAAAACATGAAAGTACATTCAAGGAACAACTCGAATAATATCTGATTGGGAAATATCTGTATCTCTCGAATGCATACTTTTCAGTCAATATGTTATCCAGTGTTAATCTGTGGTTCTTATGCACTCATCATATCATAATTTTCGGTCATTCTACTGTCCAATCTGAACTTTTGTGTTCTATATTTATATTTATGTGTTTTTATTTTTCAGAGCGCGACATATCGCATCGAATGTGTTGTCTGTTATTTCTTTTTGTATATACAAGATGATGTGAATATTTCAGGAATGTATGAGAATGAATTGTTCTTCAAATAAACATAAAATATTTGGCCTAAAATGTTCCACCCGAGCTACAGTCACTGTAACACAACCGACTGACTCATGCAACAACCCATGTCATGTCAACTCATGAGACAACATGCACTGTATGTTGTCTCAAAGAAATAATTCAAATTGAATAGATTTGATATCGCTAAATAGTGACGTTGCTCGAACAAATGGAATTACAGTAGACACTAACATACTAATTGTAATATACGTGGTATTTTTCCATGATTCTACTCACAGGGAACATCATTATTATTCGTCCATTTAAAATGATGAGATTCATATTCAAGATTCTAGTGGAAACAGAACAATACTCAGTTATTAGGATGGTGGGAGCATCTGCTCTAGATTAACACCAATTAATAGGAACTATGGAATGTCGTGGTAAAAATGAATTCCGTTTATCTACCAAACCCTTGAATTTTGTAGCATACCTTTCGTGACGATCAATCGATTTTTTCATCATCATCCATTTTTTTTCTGTCAATGTACGATGATACAAATACAGGATCCGATCAATAATGTTATAAATTCGTAGGTAGGTATTACGATCTTGGTAACAATGAGAGAATATAGGGTAGGTCGAACTGACCATCAAAATGATGCTTCGGTTCATTGGAAGAGATTTGCTACTACGACACTGTTGGGTTAATGATAAGGGATGAATTTCTCAGTACATCAGCAAATAGTGTTTCGAATATGTACAGTGAAGCGAGTTTGGCGTCAGATAATTTTTGCATACCATTCTTACACATTTTCAATTTGTCGATAATTCGCGATCGACAATAAAAAATTATCAGAGAAATATCATCGAACTACCCATATGTACCTATCCAACTACATATATACAGAAATATTATATTTATTGCCATAGTTGTGCCCATCTATTCGTGAAGGAATATTGAAACCTAAAGTTCTATCACGTAGAACAGCCTGTTTCTTGAGCACCACACAGTTTGTGCTTCATGACATGAGTACGTTCATATCAACTATTGAATTATCTAATACTTATGTGTGTTGGAAGATGTTCCAAAACGATGTAGGGACACATGAACTGATACGTTCCTTTTTTCAGATTTCGATAAAAATAATAAAGAATATATAGTGGTTTCCAGCAATGATGTCGCTTACAAATGAATAACAATATTGATTAGGTAATGACAAGATATTTTTCTGGTCATCAGGTAAAGCATTGTAGAAAACTCAGGCATTATACTGGATACCTGAAATTTGTAGAGTTCTCGTTCCAAAATCATTTATATTCTCGGACATCTGCAACTTTCCAGATGGATGAAGAGGCTCCTTGTTCGTCCAAACTTTGTGTGTCAGAGAGAGCAAGTGAAATTTCAGAAATTTTCTAGCTCCAATTTTCTAGCATCTTTGTATGTGTGACTGATATGAACACTTTGTATGTGTGACTGATATGAACATATTTTTCGATCAGAAAAAAATCTCATACAGGAATGTTGAACTCGTTGTGAACGTGAATCATTTGTTTTAGTTAGAGCAGGGCCGTAATCACAGTAGGAAAAGTTGATCCGTTCACAAACTACATCTGAATACCAAGTGTCACAAAATATCATTCTCTAGGTTACGATCCAATGCTGAATTTGTATATACTATGAATAATGACACCTTTGGAAGTGTTAACCACATTCGTGATCTAGGAGTTATCATTGATTCCAAAATGAACTTTGGTCAGGCCATTGAAAACATTGCAAAAAAGTCAGCAAGAAATCTAGCTATCATATTTCGAATAACACTGGTAAAAAGTCATCTCGAATTCACAATCTCGATATGAAACACCTCTTCTCAAAAGTACATTCACCGAATTGAGAATATCAAAAAACGTCGTCGTTCACCAGTCTTCGACATTATGAAGTCCTGAAGCTAAGCTCACGTAGATCTATGAGCTATACGATTTTTCTCCACAAGCTGATCAACTCCAAAATAGATTGTAGTTCAATACTGGGCCAGTTATGCATAAATTTCGAAATTATAGTCACAAGAAGTGATAACTCATTTTACCACATGATGTGTCACACAAATTTATGTGGAAATTCACCTATTCATCAACCACTAAAAATTTATGACCTATATTTCTCCCACATAGTCTTTATTTGAATGAGATTGAGATTTTTCGACTCACTTGCCTTATTTATAACATCAAATCATTATAATACCATGTATTAGCGATTAGATTGAATCAGAATATAGTAGTTCAAGATGCATGTGTATATCTATACAATAAATCTGAACATTTTTGTAATTGGTATGTTGATTCAACCTGTTGAAACGGAATATAAATGAATGAAAAATATGAAGGAGTCACATTTTCAACTCCAATTTTAAATTCCAACACCTTCCTTCTCTCCCAAAATTCTACCGCTGGCTAACACAATATTCCTCGAACATTATAGGTTTCCCTTTCGTGTTGTACACAGATAAAAAAAAAATTATCGAATGCTCGTGTGACGAGAGACTTCTCAGAGTTAGATGAAAAACTATGCATGCCTTCATCCAACAAAATAAACCTAATGGCATTTTACATCCGGTAATTCCCTGCATCAGGAAAGAATTGTTCAGTTGGGTTTCGTTTCCATCCGCTTTTGGTCGGATTATAATAGCTTTGAATTTTTCGGGTTCAGTTCAGCAGTTCAAGGTCATGATTAATCGAAGTACCCTCCTGCTATCATTCATGATCGAAGCTGAAAAACACCTGTGTATCATCTGCATACAAATGCATTTCACAGTTCAATAGGTGAGAGTGAAAATCATAGATATCAGCTGTGAATAATAGTCCGAGTTTGGAGCCTTGTGGGACAAAACAAGTGAGAGCCTGTGGGTCAAACATCATGACTGAAACATAATCTTCAATCAATTCCACTGCTGGAGCTGAAAAACCAAAATACGTCAAATACAAAATAAATATGTTTCCAAAGAACCACAACAATATTCAGAAAAGTCTAAAAATTGTCTAAGAGTTGTCGAGAGTGCCTCTCGATGATAATTTCTGTAGAATATCTTGAAAGATACTAACTAATCATTTTCACGTTTCAGGTCTACTGAGGATGGCAACTCTGAATATTGTTGTGCATGTTATTCCAAAATACCTCGGCTCATCACAGAGGATTTTTGAATCTACCACATCAAATGCTTTACTATAATCTTATAATACTAGGCGAGTTATTTTTACTTTCGATGCAGTTGCTGTTTGTGCTACAAGCCAGAGCAGTAATGTTCTCTATATCCACTTCGAGAGTCTGGAATCATTTGGATATCTGGAATGACTATATATTTTGCTTCAAAATATTCCCAAAAACTTTCGAAAGATATGGCAATAGGCTAATTTCACATGTTTCCTTTGTTACTTTTAATGAAATCAATGGAATCTAACACCTCTTGGGGACTCACCTTTCAAAATATGAATTGAGGATTGACTTCAGGTGCATTTTCATGTCTGATCACTGATTACATCTGACTAGCGTTTTTTTTTTCCACGTATGGAATATTGCTGGAATACTGATTTATTGAATTCACATCTCTCATGAGAATTGAAGTAATCTCATTCACTTCTTTCGATATTACATTCAGTTGTTTCAGTCTACCATATCATTGTATACCATTTTTTTCCTTATAGGGCAAAGTTGATATATCCTATATTTCCTCTATAAATGACGCAGTTAACGTAGTTCCGCATATCCAGTAAACAGGCTCTCTAGTTTTCTTAAGCTTTGTGTGAGCTTTATTTCCTGTTTTGATCATCCGCTTGATTGAATCACTCAACCAAGGACACGGTTTCCTAGTGAGTCGAATAATTCTTCTCTCGAAGCAACAAACATTCAATATGTCTGATGATTTTTTTTATGTATTCAACGGACTCCTTAAATTTTTGCGGATTAGTTTCAACTGCACAGTGATTCGAAATGTTGTGTGAGTTCGAACTTCGAAATTTCTTCATCTTTACTGCACAAAACAATATCTAACAATGTTTGACCTCCTGCTCTAAGTAGAGAATATTGATGAATCTAAAATTCTCATCACAAGGATCTTTGGAATCGAACAAAGTTCAGCAACTTGGAAAAGTTCTCATGGAACGTTCCTACACAATGTGGCTGAAATGAAACTTCCAGTTGTGGGTCGACATATAAAATTCACAATATTGGAATAAATTCTGGATTAGACCAGGAAAGTTTCCTTCGAGTATGAGAGAACTGTATTATTTCATCGGCTTAAAGCACGAAGTGAAAGTTCATCTCAAATGTTTTGAAAAAATTCTCTGATTTGGTACCTGATTTAGTACCTCAAAGACGAACCTTTGGATCAGAAAATCTATAATGCCAAATCGATTATCATCAGAAATTGCCATGGAGATGTTCCTCCAGTTTTGTCCTGAATTTTGGACTCCATTATCGACGACAGAAAAAAATGAAATTTAAAATCAGGAAATTCAGTTTTTTGGAAATAAGTCAAAAACGAAAAATCAGAAACAAAAAATTACATCTTCTCATCTTGGACACATCGTATATCCATAATGGAATTAGTAGCCCCAAAGTATGTCTCTTCTGAAAACTAAATGGAATGAGAGCCAAAAATAACTATATTTATATGTCAGATTTGTCATTCAACGATTTTTTTCATTGAAATATTGTGCACTGAAACAAAGTAATCCAAACTCAAGAGGTAATGACAATGACATGCAGGACCTGGCACCATTTTTGTTATTCACAAAATAAATTTCTGTCCATGTAAATTCAACTAGCAGTACACAATATTCTATCTTCGAAAACCTTCTGAGTTCTCTTCCAGGAAGCCCTAATGATAGTACAATACAGTAAATCAATCAATCATAGTAGACTCCAACAGGTATCTATCCATTGGGGTACAGAAGTACCAGTCAATCCAATTTTAATTAGTTGATTGAACTTAGAGAAGTTGCCAGATAGGCTCAGGTAGTATTATGAGAGTAACAGCTGCCGAGGTTCCTGAACTTCTTCGTCGAGAACCCCACGAAGCTGGAGGTAAGTGCAATATAATACGAAGTGTGTCTATCAACATATTCGTACTCCATTCGTACTTATTGGTACTTGAATGATTGAACCTTACTCGCCTGACCTGTCACATTCAGTCAGACAATTTCCATGGATTCATGTTTCTTTGATGATGTTTCGAATAACCCCTGTTGGTAGGGAGCAAAAAAGCTCATCAAAAAATCATAAATCTACGAGAACATCCATTCAATAAAAAATAGCGGAGATGGTGCTAGGTTCTTTCATTCCCATTGCATCTTCAGCATGGCTAACTATGTTCTAGTGCATGTTAATTTACATTCATAAAATATTCGAACTCTTATATTCCGAAAACGGATGAATGAAATGAACCATACTTGTATAATTTTTAAGAATCAGGAGAAGTATCTTTTTTCAGATATGAAATGAAAAATAAGGTGTTCTATCAAAATCGATTGCCGAACATATCAAAATATGATATTTGGCACAATAAATTTGAGTTCTAATGATTCAGAAAAAAAAATTCAAAACCTCATCATTCACCATTTCCTGATATCTTTCGAGAAGATCCCTATGGAAGGGGTGCTAAAATTATATGAAAAACATCTTTCGTTTCATTTTCAGCTGACACATCTAGGAAAAGTTAAATTCCTGGTTCATCAGTTGAAGTTCTTGGTGTGAGTTGCGAATATTTTGATATCGCATGCTCAACATAATTCTAGTTCATTCCAACCACTACTCATTCCAAATGATGAATGTGCCCAAAGTTTCAGGAGGAGAACCCAGTGGATAACTGAATGCAATAATGCGTTACTTGTTAGGTGATTTATCAAGCCACCAGTATATTTACATACAATGTTCTGAATTCCGAGAAGAGTTTTCTTGCAATAATTACTGTTGAATGATGTTAACAAGCTAATTATGCATCGAAAAGTATCTTATTTCCCAAGAGCTCTTTTATGTTTTACTTTACCTAACATCCTACTTTAATTTCGCCTTCCAACATCTCTTGGCTCTTGACTTGCTTTCTATTTTTGTTGAATGTTTCATAATTTCTTTCTCTTGGGAAGACGCTCTCCAGTCGCTGCGCTTGGGAATTAATGATTACCTCAAGAGAATTTTCCACGCGAACAATCTCGAATGAATAGAGAATAACAGATCTGTTATGAACGTGTCATGTATTGATCAATGGAGAAAAGTTCATCATGCTGTACTGAGAATTCTCAGATAGATTTCTGCCAAAGAAATAGTGAAATCATAGAATTCGCAAGCCGATCAACGAAGCGATATTTGGAAATTCAAAAAATATTCTTCCCCCTGTTTCAGCAAAACATCATTTTTTTTCATGTTTCCAGATCGATGGCCATGAAATGAAATACAAGAAGAATTGCATGATGAATTTCTCAAAATGATCTCTTGATGATGATTGATTGAACAGAAGTGTATACAAGGTGGAATGAAAATCTTTGTAATCGGAACATGGCTTCCTAAGCTTCAGCACTCGAATGATATTCTTCCATTAGTGTGAAATCATAGCTATAATTCTCGATGATGAAAATAAGTAACAACGGACAATAAGGAATTGTAGAAGAGATTTGGAAGTATTCAAGAGAATAATGATCATAGTATAATCGAGCAGAAGACTATACGTTCATAATTTCATAAGGATTCAGCTATGGATGAAAATTTCGAGATCCGGATTTGGAAAACTCATTTTCTCATTAAATATTGAAATTCCGACCTTCTGGATCGTGAATTTCAAAAACATTCATCAGAATCAAAAAGATCAGACGAAACACTACTAGCGAAGCTTCCAAATTTGTACGGCACACTACGATCGTTTTGGTAAAAACAGAATACCTATGAATGCTTTTTCGATTCCGTCCGGGCACATCACCCTCTACATCCGACTGAAGGTAATTCAATCAAATTTCCGATGAAAAATTCAGGACCGGACTTGGTTCATGAAAATGACAATTATAATTTCTGGGAGAGATCTGTCTGGATCCTGATATTCATCAACGAAGATTCTCAAAATGTCCTCAGGAACATCGTTGGTAAGTGTATTTGAATCTCTCACAAAACATTGTCGCGAATCATGACAGCTCGAAAAGTGACGTCAGGGGAGAAGAGCCTACATTTGAAATTCGCAGCACCATCATTGGTCTTGGTCCATGATTTCCAAAAATTACTGGTTCACGATTGATCGTCGAGTATTCAATATCTCAAAGTGTTGAATATGTTGTGATCTTCATGGCATGAATGATGACTTCGATCCATCCATAGATAACATTCACTCAGTAGATACAGTATTTAATGATTGTAGAGAAAGGATATTCCATGATATATTAGAGTTTTATGAGTGGAGAAATGAAAGATGCATATTGAATATTATGATAACATTTCTCATTGGCAACATAAGTTTTCAGTTCGAGCAAAATACGATTTATTAGGTGGTGCGTCCAAGGAACTGAATCACCTGTGATGTATCACACTCAGATATTATTGGATTAGAATCCACACTAGATAATCGTTCCTGTATATATAAAAACTCAGAAGTAGTTTTCGCGAGTAAATCAAGGAGACGTGATTTCATATGAACAACCCGATGCTTATCCCACACCAAATAGTTGAATAATCTGCAGGAACTGCTTCCGTCAGTACCACCATCATGAAGTATGAAGCTTTGGCTAAGGCGATCAAAGATCTCAAAGAGCCAGGTTGTCGATATGGCTTCACTGAAGAAGAGCTAGATATAGCGATTCCCCCCCCCCCCCCCCAATCGATTTCCCACACTCACAACATAACGTTCAGGAGCTTCTGAGGAAGACAACGAGACCTTGTTGAGCCAAAGTCGCGATGATCAACCAAACGATAACGAGAGTGGGTCTGTATTGTCACATAGTGCTTGCAAAACTTACCGTTGGAAAACTCCAGAATTGTCGACAACTTCGTGGGAGAACTAAAGTCAAAGCTTCTTTGCACCAGCGAAGACTGACGAATAAGAATTACTTCCTCTCATTACGATAAGAAATGAACACTTACAAAAAAACATCTACCAAGTTCTACGTCTCGATTTCAGATTCGAAACATGTTATGGATTCTCCAATACGCACCTATTCAATGTTGACCTTCATGCAAATCAACCATCCATGCTATGAATACCTTCATTTGTCGAGTTCTCTCTAGTTGAACGCATAGATGAGTAAGATCAAATGATGTATTCTCATCGAGATAACGTCTGCTTTCACTGTATGAAGTGAAAATTCCGATAACTCCTTCTCCGATGATGGAAGCAACCCCTACGAAGAGAGTGAATCATGACTCTCTGGTATGAAAATCCTACGTTGTCACTCAGATTCGAAAGGTGCTATGGATTGTCGAAAACATACTCACTTTCTGCCACTTTCAGCTTCATGCGAATCAAAAATCCTACGGGGTGAAAACATTCCTGATATGTGATATGATATGTTTCCACTCCACATCTACCATCTGTTGGATGTGATCTCCTGATAAGTCCATAGCTTTTTTACGGATGATATAGTACACTGCATACCGCCTTCTCCTCTAGAGCCCCTATATCTTCCGATGAGGCCAGAAGTGCAATAAGGCGATAGGTCGATAGAATTAATGAAGCTCCGGCAAGAATAATGGAGTTCAATGACACAAAAACTCAAACATTTCTCTTCACCTGGTGGATCACGCAATACTTCCTCACGAAATGTTCCATTACATAACCAGGGTGCTGAAAAAAGTGTTGCATGATGAAATGGTGGGTATCATATCTCAAAAGCAGCAGAGAAGTCTAACGGTTTCGCAGGTACAGACTATTTTGCGTTTGAAACGATTCTTTTGTTTACAAAGAGCAAAGAAATTCATTTACATAAAATAGAAACATAGAGTCAAATAAGATGTTCAAAGTGTCCTTGCTTCGTTTCAATGCAGCTATGTTATCTCCGCTGCAAGGACTGTCGAATCCATTCCAAAACAAACTCATTGGCTAGGATCCATATCTCCAAAATCGCAATTCGCGCCAGACATACACAGTATATATAGATCCATAAAGTCCGTAACATATGTGGAAAAAGTTTATCATTGAAGTAATGACATAGAGAGAAATCATTCGGAGAAGTTGCTCCGGATTCAATTTTATACTCATGAACAGTTCAATTTACAGTACAGTTTCGAGCAATCATTCGCGAAAATCGAGAATTGAAAATTCAACCGAATATTCTTTCATATAATTACAACTATTATCTAATTTTTTATCCTTTCAAGTAAAATAGCGAAGCGAGACGTTCATTCACGATTATCAGATCGCATAATTTTCATCTTTTGGTCTTCTTGAATAGTGCTGATGATGAAGGACTCGAAATTATTTTGCTGGTGGATTTAGACTGCCATTTAAGAAGGTAGTGAATGCTTTTGCATTGATTTTCATTCGATGATTTTCTTCCTTTCTTTCCTCTTGAGAAATATCACAGGGTGGTACATATATCCGTGCAAATTAGACTGAAAATCAATCTTTCACTTGCATGCCAAAGCAGTTTTTCATTCATTTTTGATTATTTTTATACGATATCAAGAATTTTCCTGTCAACCTGAGAAGTGAGACTTCTTTGAAACTTTGAAATATGAAAAAATAATCAATTCCATGAAATGTCTCAATCTTAGTCAAGTATGAATGTCAAAGCATGCACTAAACGAAATTATTAGGAAAATTATTAAGAAATGCAAACTGCTTTGAATGCAAAATGATTCATATCCGTACATGCGTACTTTGTATACAAGCATATAGCATGTTCACTCCGCTAGTTTCTTTTCACATCTCTCCCATGGAATTATATTTCGGGGTGAATCAGCGAAATGGCAATATGTTTTTGTACTCTAGGATAGAGCTGTCAGAATTATTCTAGGTCTTCGCAGTTCAGACTCGTGCAAAGATCACTTTATTCAACTAGGTATTCTAACATTTCCCTCTATCTATATTCTAGAGGCTCGATGATTCACTCACAAAAAAAGAAACTCTCCATACTTTTAGTATATCTTCTCGCCAATGCAATCGAATGATTTCACTTCCAGAACATAAACATTTTTTTCGAAAACAATTTCGGAGCCAAGTTGTACAAAAAATCACCCCCTGGATTTAGGAAATTGCATTTTCATAAATTCAAGCGAACTGTCAAAAAACTGCTTTCGAAGAAGGATCACTATACAATCGATGACTTCCTCAAAAATGTTTTATATTTTTCTCTTCAGTATCATGCCCTGGTATACTGAGCTAGGTAAAATGATTATTGAGTATATGTATACAACTCAGTATTTCATTAATTTTTTGCGATTTCGATTATCTGTCAGTAGTGTGTACTTTCCTACAGAATTTATAGTTTTTTTTTATGGAAATAAATGCCTATCTATCTATCATGCGACTTGAACTATTCTCAGTCTTGATTTGCACGACTCATTTCAGAGAGAAATCGGGTAGAAACCACTCATCACGTGGAATACCAATGAAATGCTTCCGGAAATTCCTCAAGTGAGAAAGGAAGATTAAATCAATTCACATCTCTGAAAGCTACGATTTTTATGCGATTATCGGAGGTGAAAAATGCTATTACTTCCCAATGTAAAATGGTAGTTCGAGCTCCAGGGTATCGATTCGACTGATTTTTTTTTGCTACGGGTACATGATGAATCACATGGATCTTGATATTCAAAGAGTCAGAACTCGAAGAGAACGAGATTGTCGTTGCCAGGGATCGAATGGTTTTCGATCGAGTTCCAACTAACATCTTCAATATGAAGTCTGTTGATATATCTTGATTTCGATATAAATGTTCATTATCATTTTATTCTTCACACTGTTTCTTGTATGATATAGTTGGTCTACTGCGAGATGTATATTATCCGAAATATTCTTCAACTGTGAACATGTGAAAGGAATCCGCCTGTTAGTTCTTGCAATATGAAAAAATGAATGGAATAAACTTCAGTAATTATTTTGTTCTGAGCTCAAGGTTTCACGAGATATTGGAGGTGTTTCAGATTCAAATATGAGAAATTCATTAGGTTCACGACAGTGGAGTACAATTCCATGTGGATTTGTATGTAGAAACCGGATATGAAAATGAAGAATGAAATAGTTTTTCTATTCATATCTCCAGAACCTCGAGTCGATATCTGTCTGTGATGAAATGTAGCTTTGCACGTGAATATATTCCCCATAATCATACCAGTAGCGTTGCAGAAGACAACTCAATCGAAAAAAGTAGGAAATATGGCATGTCACTGTTTTTTTCAACAGTGTGATGAGAATTAAAGGTACTTTTAGGAGACAAAACACAATGATATTCAGAAAGTTGCCATCATCAGTAGACCTGAAGAGTGAAAATGATTCCTCAGAATTTTTTGAGCTATCCTCCAGAAATTACCATTGATTACCAGAAATTACCATTCTATTACTGTCGATGGTAAATTTTGGAGAATATCTTGAAAGATACTGGAAGGAGTCGCTGATCATATGATCACTTTTCAGGTCTACTCAAGATGACAACTCAGTTGCCGAAATACGTATTTAGACTTCTAAATATTTTTGTGGTTTTTTGGGTAACTATTTATTGAGTGTTTGAGTGTGATGAGATTTTTGCACATTGAATATTCCAATATACTACTCCTCCATTTCATTCTTTGTCTTATTTTTGCCTCTCTCTTTTCAAAACCAAAGAGATGTATAATAAGATTTATGACTTTCCCGCCCATGCTCGACCGAAAAATCGCAACAATGACAATGTTCAGAAATGAACAAAACGATGACGGAATGACATATGCGATATTTTTACATTTTTTGATTTGGAGGGCAAATCTGTCCCTCGAATCTAGAAACGACAAGAGATTATCAGGAGAACTTGATGTTGATACAATCAGATCAGCCCAATACTCTCTGTTAGTTTATAGATTCCGTGTGGGACTTCCTCTCATCGTTTCTGAAAAATTATCATCATATTATATTATCATAATATTATATATATTTAGTGATTAAAATAAGTTCTATATCATTTTTCAGAAACAAGGAGAGAAAATCCCACACAAAAACTAGAGAAATCAGCCAAGTTCTCCGAAAATCGAATCAGGAGTTTTCGGCCAATGAGTGAGAATCTATACTTTCTTTATTGAAAACAAAACATTGAAATCTATACGAACTCTCTCTTTCCCTACGAATTCTAGGTCAATCGAATTCTCCCGATCGTTATCTAAAACAATCTATAGGTATTCAATTCATAGAAAAAATCCTCAGGGGCACATTTTGAAAGATCTCCAGAGACGTTAGAATCCTAAGTTTCTGCTCTGCTTATTGACCTCAGTTCTGTTCATTAGAACTATTGCCATTTATTTAGATATCAATTGGGTTCTTCTAATCGAACCTCTCTGATTATTTTCATTCAACGAATAGACCGTTTGAAGAATTTGGCCACGGAATTGCTCCTCTAGGAACTGAATTAAACTGGTGCCATATGCTCTAAACAATTCATCCTCTTTGTGGGGATTCGAGATTATGTCGTTAAAAGTTATGTTATAGCGTCTAAGGTTCTAGAATTTCAGGGCTGTGTAAATTATTAGGACAGGGAATATTAAAAGCTGCGGTATCTCCGAGAACATAATTCCAACGTCTGAAAGCAGCTCTGTAGGAGAGAGATAAACGGTGTATCATGTCTTTTTTGTTCGATATCTTTTTTAAAAATAGAAATTCTAGAAATTGGAACTCTGAGATGAAATCAGTGAGACATCAATGGGTATGTACACAGCTATCGAATTTCCAACTGGAACCACCTTGTTCATATAAACAACATCTTGCCAGTTGACTCACATCCCAATTTCCTAGAGAGACCAATGAGGATGACTTTTGAAAAATTAGCACGACTTCGAAATTGTTGCCAAAATATCCTTGGTATCGTGAATATACCGATTTCATCACTATTCATCACTGATGAATCAAATTATATCGATAACGTAACATGATGTGTAATGCCCGTGATAACTTCTTATGGCGAGTGGTATCGTTTTCATTGCATGCTCTTCTCCACAAACATCATCATACAGTCTGTCCATTCGAAGAGATTCGTTCTGAATATTGTAATAAACACGTCGACTTTTGTTTCAAAAGAGTTATACATATCATGCATGAGTGAAAAGTCACGCCCTCCTCGTACAGTCTCCCAAAATATATGAAATATGTAAATTGAAGTACACCTAGGTATGCTCCAATCGGTATCAAGTGAGTAATTTTTGAATGAATGTACATGATACGGGGATCAAAAATGTGATCAGGAAAATCGACTTATCCCGTATCTTGCTTTTATCATCATGCTACTAAGTATTCAATGTCGATGTCTTTCGAACGAACAGTGTAAATGGTTATTATGACTATTTTTGAGCTTTCTTACAGGCAACATCCGCGAGACAATAATAATTTTCATCTACCTCTCACTAGCAATATTGATACAAAGCAAAGCAGAGTTCATTCTCACACGAATGACGGTAAAGAGAAACTTATACTCAGAATACCCAGTTGCATTGACTCGAAGTGCCTTTACATCACAAAGTGCCATCAAGAGCTTAAACTCGAAAAGTGCAATTAAATTACGATTGCAATTACATTCTGTCCAGTGTATCTTATCATTCAGGTAATAGGCAGAATATTCGAGTCTCATTTTCATCATTCGAATTATTCTACGAAGGCGTATACGTTGGGATGTACAGAGTTGGGATAAAGGGAACCAAGTAAATATCTTCTAAACGAAAATAATGATATTCATGCATCTGCAATCTGCAAAATGCATCTGATGTACATATTTTTGTTAATGATATACTTCCGGTTCAGAAGGAAATGCCATCAACTTCTTTAATTCAAATTGGACACTCTATATATCTTCGCAGATTCCGAAAGAGCTTGTCATTTTGAATTCAAACATACTGATTTCAGTGTGGAAGAAATTGTAAAAACGAAGAATATAGCACTTTAATCAACCTCCTTTGAGTTTTTTCCATTAGAGCAAGAAACTATTTAGATGAATTGATGTTGTTCGTATGCATAGTAATAAATAAACGAGTACTCTTTTGTTCTCCAAGTGTCAAATTCTAATTGACGGAAATAAATTTTACAATCACCATAACCGATCGTCTCTAAAATTTCAATACGCTCTTTTTCACTCAATTCTAAACCATTCTAAATTGTACAATTCGTAAATTATACCACCATTTATCACTATGCATATACAAACAACATCTTCAATCTGAATCCAATGCAACAAACTCAAAGGAGGTTGATTAAATTGCTATATTCCTCGTTTTCACATTTTTTTTTAAACTAAACTCAGTTAGTATGAATCCAAAATAACAAGCTCTTTCAAAATCTGTGTCATTTGAATCAAAGAAGTTGATGGCATTTCCGGTCAAACCGGACATATAGTATCAACAACACAATGTGAATCAGATGCATTTTGTTCCATTCTACTCACCTGCAGATTTCATAAATATCGTTCTTTTCGTTCAAAAGATATTTACTTGGTTCCATACTTTATCCCAACCCTGTATTTTATTTCTGTTCTAGTTCTATTTCATTTCATTCTAAATTGTTGCAATGACCTTGAGAACTATAACAGTTCTGAAGAGATCTTCCAAACGATATCATAAGCCTACACTTCCCATTTAAAAAAGTAGGGGTTGAACTACCACTCGAAGGTATTTGGTTTGTAGTAGGTTTCGAAAAAGCTCTTGCCTTGTTTTTCTCTCTATTGATAACTTATCCAGTCATAAAAATGTCGGAATATACAGGATGAAAAACTATACAGAGTGTATCAGAATAATCTCCAACAGAATTTATTCCGTTTGGCTTTCACATACTGTATAATGAATATAAACAAGTCACGACAGCTACATGAATGGTATGTATATGTAGATTCATACCCCTCTGGATCATACATATATTATCAAAGACATGGAACAAAATTCGCATTACAAATCATTGGAAAATATATCAACAGATTATTACTGCAATTCACTGCAGCTGATAATTTGACGTAAAAAACAAACAGTAAGCACTAATTCAAATACAACGGAATTCAGATACGTTGTCCACATACATATAATTGGCATGAATTGATTTCATCGAATCTGTGTGTGAAGAGGGTTAACATCGAATATGTAATCTGTTTACGATTGATATTCATCGAGAAGTCGCGTCAGATTCATGTCACAATAAAATATGTGGAATATATCAACGTTTAATGTGGATAATATGCCCAATTTGATTCCTCTAAGGAAATTAGGCAGAGAATCGTGAATATCATTCCATCATAACTCAGCAAGAAGTTGAGTTGATGGTGAAATATATGTTGTCCCAAATGACAATCAGCTGATATCTTATAAAAACGTGACAATCAATTGTACCCTTCGATGCTTCAATCAATCAATCAAGATATCCTTTATTGAATGTAGATTTATATCTTATCGACTTGAGTCCAGAAGGCACTCCATGAATTGCGTTATCATTGTGATATTAACCCCCTCACTCAGATCCCTTTCTGAGCCAGGCAAATTCTCAGAGCGGCAAAAATGAGGGATGGCGAAAGTGGGAGCAAATGAGGACGAATTCTACTGTGTTGAAAACAGGAACAATTTTGTTCCCGAAACGTCCACCACTAATATTAGTAGACATTTTCATATTTAGATGCTTCCTTTTCCCATCGACAATGAGGATCATTGAAACGAACATAAGAAGAAGAAAGAGCTATCGATTCGTGTGAATGTGCGACAGAGAAAGTTGCAATATTGCCAACAGTCAGCTGATCACTGCTGGTTGCCTCTCTCTCTCGTTTGCTGTTTTTATTGGTTGGATTCCTCTGCCTTTCTCTAGTCGCGAACTAGGGTCTATTTGGAATTTGGTCAACATTATTCAATGACTTACCTATGAAATGATATATTCTGATCTTCATTGAATTTAATTAGTATAGCCATTAGGACAACGACATCTCGTTGAGAGTTATGAAATCCCTCCTCAACTTGAAGGGTTGAACCGGGTGAATCAACGCTGAACAATAAATTCTGTGAAAATATATAGGGTGTCCCATTTATAAATGGGACACCCTATATAGGAATTGATCTATTGATATAGATCTATATATAGACCTATATGTAGGAATTGATCTATAGATCAAAGAAGTTGATGGCATTTCCGGTTAAACAAAAAAAATTACATCAAATGCATTTTGTTCCATTGCACTCACCTCCGAATTTTCATAAATTTCGTTCTTTTCGTTTGGAAGATATTCACTTGGTTCCATACTTCATCCCAACCCTGTATACATAACAAAGTTTTGTAGTTATCGGTACGTATCAGAATCCTCCCATCAGAAACAAATCAAATGCTCCAATATTATCCTAATCATATCTAACAAAGGTAGGTTCCATATAGAACTGCATGTCATTTTCCAAACTGTAAAAAACAGGGTGTTCCGTTTGAAAACGGAAAAACGTCAACAGTGGGTAGAGGTCACCACTGTAGTTCTGAATATACCATAATTGTTGAGTCTAACACGTTGTATGATCGATGTTTCATTCTGGAGTCATAACTTACAAACTACTCAGTACATTTTTTTTTTGATATTTGGGTCACATGTTTTCCTACGTCTACCTACTACTACTACTACTACTAGCCCATCAGTCCTCCTAATTGACCAAAATGAAATTGATTTTTGTGCCCTCGAAGAAACACCCGAATTGCATTTATATATTTAGAAAGAGTACGAAGAGTCGAATCAAACTTTCATTGTACTTCTTTTTTATTTTTCATCCTCCCGATGCCATTTTACTACTGAACTTCAGTGATAAAGCTGCTGCGCATGATTTTGTTTACTGAGATCATAATGGCCATGGGTATCAAGCTCATGATGAAGCATTACTGACATTTATTTCGTCCCTTTCCAGAAATGAGACTGAGAAATTCTTCTCTCTTTGAGTCAATATGATCAAGTCCTATACCTTCTGTGATTCTTTCATTATGATCTTTGGACGTAGAGAAATTCAAGACAGGAAACATCATTAAGTTAAAGACGCACCATAGTCTTTGGGTATGTCTGAACTATTTGCCATCAAGAAAACCCATATCATTTGCATTCAGTATAATCGAAAGTATTTCTTCTTCTGGGAGTACTTGGACAGAATAGTCTGTTTTGTATATTTGTGGAAATTCGTATATTACATTCCTCATGATACACACACGATAGATGAGTGATTGGGATTAGTTCCCCTACGATTGAATTCATTTAGTGAGATGGAATGAAGAAGGGGACCATGCGTGTACATTTTTTCTAAAACTGAAATGAATAATGTTGCATCCGTCGTAACATCTTACTTTGCTGGTGAACACATTCGCTAGATTAGGCTTCGGACCATCATCCTCCCCGTTTTATCTGTTTGGATTGGATGAGTCGTTCTACTTCTCACTCTGTCACTCGATATTGGAAAGACTCTAGGGCAGATATCCTCGGATAGGGAAACAATCCATCAGGAATAATTCTCTCATTCTACCATTCTGGCCTACACCCACTTCGTGTCGGATCAGACGAAGAAAAAATAAAGCATTACGCCAGGCCACAGGCATCGCAACCGGTCTCCAAATGATCTGCAATAACTTTTCGATTTCAAATAACAGCCTGGATTCACCATGAAATAACTAATCGCAGTTGAAGATCTGTGTCAGACAGCGCGTTCAGTTATCCAGAGTGATTCGTTCGCACTTTTTTCTTTGGAATGTAATTTGGATGAGTGGCTATTGTCATTGGAACTGCCACCGACAATCTGGATTTTTCTGAAAGCCATTCGATTGTGAAAAATATACGGAGGGTGCTCCATTAGCGAGGGAAGAAATCTATAAATAAGACATCGAAATTGTTTTTCTCAGCCACCTCTCGATTTCAATAAGGCTTGACTGACAGTGCTCGCAATATTGTTTCGGTAATTTTCATGAGTTCTCACGTATAAACTACAACTCTCATCCAGTCCAGGTTCTAACCACCTCCGCTATGAATTTCGAATACATGTATTGAGTCGAATTATGGAGGTTTCATCAACATTTTTACGATCTTCAAAGCGGATTCCTAGATTCACAGATGGATCTGAAACGGGGTCCGGAGTCAGCTGTGTTCTGTTTACTAATGATGTCACATATTGCTGCATGATCCCTCTTCATCTCTTCTGAGTTATCCATGTCGGTACACTCATATGCAAAAACCGCAACAAGTTGATTAGTTGGTAGAAATATAGGTCTCATAATTTGCTTCTTCCATTACGATTCTCACAATTTTCAAATCGGACTGCAGGTGCACAGAGAAAACACTATCATATGATGAAAGGGATTCCCATTCATTCAATTATACAGTGTGGAACAGCCAAATGGAATAAATTCGACGACGAATAAATGAGGGTGTGTTGGGAGAAACGCTTGGACACGTCGATTTGTATTTCTGAATACGCATTTTTTTCGAAAAAATTAAATTATATTGAGTGTGTCATGTGACAGTGGCCGATACCAACTTATTTCAAATGAAACACCCTGTATTCCATTCCATTTTTGAATTCTCACTGAAGAGCTGATTTCATCGATACACCACACTTGGGGTCTAGCGAAACTGATTACAGAGATATTGGGTGTGAAAAATCGATATTTTTCAACGTAGTGAATTTTTTGTGACGAAACTTCGCATCATTGGTAGAAACGACTTACATATCTCTATCTTGATTTTCGATATACTATCTGCTGACATTTCTTTGGGACAGATACAGGATGTTCAATTTTCTGATTTCTGCACCACCCTATATTTGTTTAAATCAAATGACAGTAGGTAGTTAATCGAAAAGTAAGACAGGAACATGTAAGCCGTTTTGACCAATAATCATTTACACTAGACCCCAAGAATGGTGTATCGATGGAATCAGCTCTTACGGGTGAATTTAAAAATGGAGTAAAATATAGGGTGTTCCATGTGGAATAGGAAAGTTGGTAGTGGCCACTGTCACATGACACACTCTATATAATTTGAGTTTTTCGAAAAAAATGCGTAGTGTCCGAGCGTTTTTCCCAACACACCCTTATTTATTTGTTGTTGAATTTATTCCATTTGGCTGTTTCACACTGTATACTCTATTCAGTATTCCACAAGTGGAGTAAGTGTTCATTCAACGATAAGGCTATATTTGATCACCAGATGGATTTCATCATTGATTCGAATACAGGGACCCGTTGGATTCCAATGGAATTTTCGAGTATAGTCAATACTCGAATATCAATAAGATACTATAATCATTTCAATATTTCAATGAGTTTTATGCAAATGAAGTTACTGTTTGGTTATCAACAATATACAATATTCCGTTCGCTGGCTTCATTGACTCAAATAGTGATTGAATGATTCAACAGCAGCATGAACCTTCATTATTAGATTGGATGAAAGTCCCATTGACAAAAAATTCTCGTTCGACATAACTAAAATGCATTTCATTCGGCGAAATTGTTCTACAAAGCTCAGGATTTCGCTAAATGAAATGCACGTGTGGCGTTTTGGTGCTGCAATGGGTGCCGGTATGCAGCGGCCAAATTGCATTGTTTCTAAAATGTCTCTCTAAAATGTTGTTTCTTAAGGAACCCCACAGTATTCACGGAACTAACCACAAAACGAAACGACACACCACCATATATCTATCAAATACATCAGAGCCGCTAAATACCTTCCTCAACACAAGGAAACAGCCTCCTAAAGAACCGTCGATATCAAACCCTTGACTTGACTAAACTTACGACCTTGACTGTACCTGTGTTCGGGTATACTAATGGCGCGTTATATTATTCCGATTTCTAGGATGATATAAACATTGTAACAACTATAGCAGCCATAGACTTATTATCCTGAGTCTATGATAAGTCTATGATAGCAGCTATTGATTCAAAATATGAATTCTCCATTGAAAAAAATATATATCGGAATCAAGTGGCATTTTGAGAATTCAATCGATCAAGCATGATTTATTTTGGTGAGAGATATGATAATTTCCACATGAAGTTTCTGCTTTTGGAATTATTATACAACTTCGATGGTTTTCAATAATGTCTCAATCATTGCAGAAATAATAGATTATATTCGACCATAGTATTGCTGTTCAAATTCAATGAGAAGCCCTCATTCAAATCAAACTCATAACTTCAATCACATTTTTTCTCGATTGAACATTTATATTGACATATTGACGCAATGTGAGTACTTCCAAAAATGAGGCTATCATTGTGAATAATATAGTGTTTTTTCTATGGAAATTACTAATTTCAACTTGTATGTACAGTATTTCGTTGAAAGCTGCCGTATCAGTCACCAATTTTGTTTGACGACCATTCCTTTCCTTCATGTTTTTTGGTTCATGTAATTGGGTGAAACTGAAATGACAGTATGGGAAAAACGAGCAAAGCCACAAAATGAATTTTCTTGGAGTAAACTATTCTTGACAAGTTCAATTCGATATTGAGAAAGAGCCAGTCCACCGAATGGGAGACTGTTGAACTCATAGAGTCCAAATCCAGGGGTTAAAAATGCAGTATATTCTTCAGATCTCTCTTCTATACACTCGCCAGTAACAACTGCACATATCAAGTGTTGAATAGTATTTAGATTTCCCAAAGCACGTCAAAATTTCGTCGATATTTGTAAATGGGTAGTTCGATTTTTCTGTAACATAATTCAGTTTTCTATAATCTACGCAGAAACTTGTTTCCTCTGTTTCACCCTTTTTCTTCACCAACACTATCGTACTCGAATATGGAGACTCTGAAGGTCTTATTATACCTTCTTCTAGCATCTCTTGTACCTATTCGTCGATAATTCGTCTTGGGATACCTTGTACGGTTTACTCTTGAAGGGGATGTGTTCTGTCAGTTCTATTTCATGAATAATTAGATCAGTGTTGCGCCCAAAGCAATAACATCTCGAAATTCATGTGTCAGATTATCGATTGATTTCATTTCCAGCTAGTTGAGGTTACTACCTTTTGTATAGCATTTTCTTCAGACGTAACCAGTGTAAAGTTCCAGTTCAATTTTCCTCTCTGCCCAAAAATTCCTAAAGTTTGTGGTTTGAAAAAATGTCTGACCGATATGTGAGAGATTTTTTACTCCAATAACTGAATCCTTGGGTTCATTTCCGCAGATTATCCTTCTTTTGGAGAAGATACCTTCATAAGGTTGGGATATCAATTGTTCTAATAGGTATATATTCCTCTTCTTTCAGCTCTAGCCGACAATACCCACCTGCAGAAATTTTTGATGCATTGTGATTCTTCATTTCTTCATTTCTCGAAGCCGACGGATCTATATTCATGAATGATTCATTTCGTCTTGCCATTCATTGAGATATGTTTCTGACCTACTACAAGTGACAACTGCTGAATACTTCCTTTAAACAAAGGAAAATGCAACATTGTATCTCTCACGCGCAAGAAACAACCAATTATTTTTGATTACGAGATTGATGGCACCAAGCTTGAGAGGCGCACCAAAACTTACTGACTTAGGAGTCAAATTTGTCGTCTGCTTATAAAACTCTTGGCTTTGTGATCAAGAATTCCAAGCAATTCACTAACCCTAATACTCTCAAGCTCCTGTTTGATGCATTTGTGAGAACTAAACTTGAATACGCCTCCATTATTTGGTCACCAGGGTATAAGGTCCACTTGAATAACATCAAGAATGTACATAGAGACGCTTTCTCAAAGCAATATGTTTCAGAGTAGATGGGGAGTATCCTGCACGAAGTATTGATCAGGAATCATTCCTGGAACGTTTCGGTACTAAACTCGTTGCAGACACGTCGTACATGTCACAGCATAATTGTTCTTCTCAAACTCCTCAATAGCAATCAACATTCTCTCCCCTCTCTCTTCACTGAATATTCATGTACCTAGAGGGTCTACACGATCGTATAACATGTTTTATTTGCCAACCCCTGAATTCACGCATGTTTTCTCGTGTACATCAAATTTGTGTTAACTATATATGAGATACCACTCACTTCTGTTTTCATCTATTCATGCAACTGTGCATGTGAACTTTCTTCCTCTCAACAAGTTTTTTTTTGCTCACATGCTTAGTTGTTTTTTTTTGTTTTCTTCTTTGTACAGTTTCATTCATTGTAATTGTAATTTGTGCCCACTGTATTTTTCCCACCCTGCTTGAGGCATCAGCTGTAAGGGTAGCGTAAGCCTGAATGGAATAAATAAATGAATAAATATATAAATAAATGAATCAATATATGAATGAATGAATAAATGAATGAATAAATGAATATAAACTTGAACGACAATCATTCAAAGTATTCAATCCAACATGCTTCTGGTTATCATATGGGCCATGAGAGTTCCTACTTTTTTCTGCTTTTACTTGTCTCATTCGAAGTCTACTATCATTTTATATATCTTCCAATGTGAAAACATTTTCATCCAATATATCCATCGCTATTGTTGAACTTTCGATGAGAGTGTAATTCATGTAATATCTCCCTAATAATCCTTGTTCAAAATACATTGAATATCTTTCAGTACCTACTCATTTTCAGACAGACCTTTCCACGTTATTTACGAATGAAAATGGACCCTGCATGTAGAATGAATTCCATCATTTCGAACAGAGAGTTTGCAAACCATCCTATCACCAAAGAGATACAGAATATTCAGAACATTTGCAATGTCCAATATGTTGAAGTCATCACAGCTCGACTTGTTACGACTGTATGTACGACCCTCTTCTCATTTCAGTTAGCGCGTCATCGAACTTCGAAATAGTTTTCTTGTTTGCTAATTTAAGGTTCCCAGTTAGTATTTGCTTTGTATGAGTTATTGCAGTGTGAGTTTTGGTTTGTTCGACTGTATCCCTTCACGGTGAGGATATCCCCAATATCAATGTTAAAGAACTCATCATCTAAAATGCAGATCTTGATGAGATGTTGCGCACTGCAAAATATGAGCAGTTTCATCACACTCATCATCTCCCAAAAAAGATATACAGTAAGCATCATAAGTGTTACCCTCTCCTATATAACTCGTTACTGGACTCTTGTTAGGAAAATTTCTTCCTCTTCAATATACATGTTTCAATAGATTGTAAAATTTGAGTACTAGAAATCAAAAGTCGACGTGTCTCGGCGAGTTTTCTAGCAAGAGAGGGGGTTATGATGCTGACTGTATCAAGTATCCTTCAGAATCATTGAATTTAATACTAGAACTTCTGTATATTTTCCTCGATGCGAAAGTTATATAGTGAATAACTATATCGATCCTCAAAATCTCTTTTCATTACTGATTTCCGAGTTTCGTTAATCTGCTTGAGAACTATGACAAAAATATCCATGAAACCTGAATTCTACGATAGCATAATCAGATATATTTCATTTCATTTCCAGATACATCGAGGAATCCCATCTGTACCAATTCTGTTGGAAACCATACAACTTCCGGAACGAAGTCATGAGAGTCTAGATTCAACTCATCATCTCCGATTCTCCTGAAAGAGCTGAATCGTGGCGAAACTTTCCACCTGCATATTAACATGAATGAAATCATATTCGAAAATGAAACAAGGAATGATTCTTCCAACGAAAACTTCACCGACTACAGTGAATTCGCTGATGGACATGAATATTACATCTTTGATAAGGTGTACATCAGGATAATCTTCATATCCTTGTACACTATTGTTTTCTGTCTCTGCTTCTTCGGTGAGTAAAATCTCAGAATATATCAGAGTTATCTACTGATTAAATTTCTTTCCCAAATATAATATTACATAACAAGAGTTGTGAAGAGTTGTGAGTGTTACGCACGCAGTGGAGAGAATTTACACACATAGTCGCATAGCGATGAGTGCGTAATTCCATTACAACAGGATTTGTGTACTATCCTTTTTATATAGTATCATTGATTTGTCAGAAAAGGTAATTCTATATGGAAGTTTGCATATAGGTGCATTACAGAAAACTCCCATTTGTTGGAGAAAACAAAAAATAGGAATTATGATTTTTGACTCATCTTCGACATCATCGAGAAAGTCCATTCAAAGTAGTTGTGTATGATTGAAAGCAATATTGATCTGGATACACAGCCTTTGACACCTACTGTATATATACTGTATATATATATATATATATATATATATATATATATATATACCGACATAATCTAAGATTTTTGCTCGTTAAACATGAGTCCGGAAACTCTTCGTTTTCGAGATACAGAGTGTTTGATTTTTTAAAAAAAAATCGATTTTTTATTATTATCGTAAGAACGATTTGGTCGAAGTCTGAACATTTCTGAGGTATCTTTTGGAGCTGTTAGAATTTGCCCAATGATTTCAGTAATAATAATTATTCAACACTGATTGAACAAAACTTTTTTCATTCTGTTGAGCCAAAACGGACATTATGATCATTGAGTAAACAAAAAAAAATCATATGTAGATGTAAGAGATATGATTTTTATTTTTTTTTCTTCAAAACGAAGCTAGATACGGAAGAATTTCAAGGGACAAAAAATTGCATTTTTAGTTGTTTATAGAAAAAATTATTATAATTACAGAAAATCTACTGGGCGATATTTTTTTTGGGCAAAAACTATCCCACATAGCCCGTGGGCACGCCTCTGAAATTATTGGGCAAATTCTAATAGCTCCAAAATATACCGTATAGATGTATTAATAATCTGTAGAAATTTCATTGAATTCGACCAAATCGTTTATACGATATCAATAAAAAATCATCATATTGCAGTAAAAAAGATTTAAAACTTGAAATAAGTCAGTCAGTAGGGATGGTATCAATACATCAGCAGCTTGAAACAATTAATCATTAGACATAATTCAGACCGAATCAATTCATCGAATATATTCAATTCATTTCGTAGCATATCTAGTAATAGAAATGAAAAGAATGGAGGAGGTGTGATATTATGATGATGATTTGGTACAATAAGACTACCAGCTTGAGCACTTATACCATATAGCTACATGAACAGCTATTGATCATGGTGATATAATACAACTAAAAATACAGAACAGAAACGATTTCATGAACTATTATTCATCATGAGTATGTACAAGACAGTACATACTATATAAGGAAAACTCGAAAGATTTCGGGATATTTATATGGAGGAAATATATAGAGAGAGAGAGATTGGGGTGATGACAGTTAGTTGTTACAGGTACGGAACTAACTGATTGAGTATGGTTTTATGTTTCGACAAGATCAATATTCATATAAGTATGGAACGGCTTATAGCTTAGCGATCCCGCACTGCAGTGCTGCCATCACTTTTTCAGCCTTACTAAGCATATTATGCAAGAAATGTTCTGTAGTACAGTGCACACGAGCAACAAAGAGCTTCAGATATTATAACGTGCACTAGGCACAGTGTTCTCACATTGCTATTTCATTCGTCCTCTAATGCGAATGACGATTCGAAATTTTTGCAGAAATATTCCGACCCAGCATAGTGTCAAATCATAAATCAACGCATTCTCCTACAAATCCTTGGTGAAAAAAACATCGCTCTGGCGGTATAGATCGATTTCTTCGACAATCGGATTGTATTTGATTTATGAAATAATAATGGAAAGGGTCTCGTGTTCGGAAAGCAAAAAATTATTCGGTCTACCTATATGATTGATCGTTCATTTTGTATCATCATACAATTCTAGTAGCTAGGTGAATTCGGTCTGATTATGCACTATAGAGAGTTATATCTTCTGAACCAATGAGTTTTCATCCCTGACATTTATAATATATATAATATAATATATAATATAATGAAATGAAGGAAGTTGTTCTTCGTGTGAATTGAAACGACTTTGATCCAATTGAATATAGTATGTGATTCAGTTGATTTAATATTTGCTGGAAATGAAAATTGCAAATCATCATAGATTCTCTCAGCCAATGTCAAATATATCTGAAAAAAAATCAGGTGTTCTAAACCTATGAATGAATAAGCTAGCTGGGCTGTGACATTCGAAAATGAATGAGAATGAGACATGTGTAGTCCAATCCGTTGCGTAGCAACAGCAGTTGATATTCCAACTGAATACCAAATGAATCATAGATCCAATTCAATTCGAAAATATCAAAAACGGACGGTTATATAATTAGTTGGAAACATAAAACGAAAAATATCCCTACAAACACAAGGAATCATAAAGAAACTTACAAATTCAGAAAAATTAACGAATTCTCCATAGCTGAGTTTAGGAAACTTTTAACTGGTGACATGGAATTCCTAATAAACTTCACTACCACCACCTTTACCAACTCCAATGAAGCTTTTAGTGTCTTTTGGGAACATTTTCATTGGTGCTTTGAGACAGCATTCCCTTAATCCACAAGAAATAAAAGTTATAAAAAACAAAATAACAAAATCATTCTTTCCACCTCATTGAAGGAAAAAATTGATGATCTCAAGTACTTGAATCACCTAGGGAAACAGGAAAACTCCGAAAACAATAACATTGTCTATAAAATAGCTAAGAAGGGTGTTGAAAATGAAATACGCCAAGAAAAAATTAATCATTTCATGAAAAAAGTTCAGGATTCCAGTAATAAAACCAGAACTCTATAGAAAACAACCGCAAAAAAATAATGAAAACAAATGTATAGTACTGAGTCATAATGATAAGATAGTCAGTGGCGAAGAAAAAGTCGTGGAAATATTCGGAGAGTATTTCTCCACAACAATTGAGGAAAAAATCAAGATACATTTCCCAGGGAATGATCCTCGAAGCTGTACTACAGTGCCAAATGTTAACGCAACCATGTTTTTTGAACCAGTCACTGCGGATGAAGTGCGAAAAGTTATAACCTCTTTAGACAATAAGAAAAGTACCGGACATGATGAAGTTTCCTCAAAAATAATCAAAAAATGCGTAGATATATTATCTGAAGTGATAGGATATATTATAAACTTATGTATTTCCTTTGGGAAATATCCGGACATGCTTAAAAATGGTGATAGTAAAAACATGGAGAATTATCGTCCCATATCAGTTATCTCTGTATTCTCAAAAATTTTTGAAAAAGTTATATCTGGGAGAATAAATGATTATTTGGATACATTCGACCTAATGACAAAGTGCCAATATGGGTTCAGAAAAAAACATTCGACAGAAACTGCAACGTTCAACTTTGTACAACAAGTACATGATTTGATGGATAAAAAAATATTGTAGTAGGAATTTTCTTCGATTTGAGTGAAGCCTTCGATACCTTGAATATTAAATTCATATCAGATAAGCTATTCAACATTGGTATTCGAGGTAACATTAATGAGCTTATAGTGTCTTTCCTAGCAAATAGATATTTCCAGGTGAAACAGAATGATGTAATGTCCGATAAATTCCTTGTAACAACTGAGACACCTCAGGGCAGTGTTCTCGGTCCACTAATATTCCTATTATATGTGAATGATCTACCGAATAATATAAGTAATGGGGCGATATACCTTTACGCCGATGACACGTCCATCATTCTCTCGAGTAAAACATCAGAGGAAATGAATAATCTTGTCAACTCAGTCCTTCACGAATTTGATGACTGGTGTTATGGGAATAGACTCATTGTTAACCCGAGAAAAACTGTTTTTATGGAATTTTCAAATTCACCGAATTCTACATAATTTCAGTTTCATTTTTCGGAATGAATCATTGGACTTAGCGAGCTCAACAAAATTCTTAGGAACAATAATTGATTCACACTTCACATGGCGAGAGCATATAGAGTTCACATCCAAGAAGCTGAATCAATCGTACTATCTTATTAAATCCCTCAAGAATAAATTAGATACTGTAGCACTGATATCAGTTTACTATGCCAAGTTTCATTCCATTACTTACAACAACATTGCTGTCTGGGGGTTAGCAACCCACATAGACCAAATTTTCATAAAAAAGAAATCATTGCTGAGACTGATTTTCAATCTAGATTACAGAACGTCTTGTAAGGAGATCTTTCGTCAAAATAACATACTAACTACAGCCTGTATGTTCATTCTGAAAATATTAACGTATATCCATGATAATAGAAGGCAACTAGGTTCGAGATCAGAATTGCATAATTATAATACCAGGCACAACAATATGCTCATCACTCAAAAACACAATCATGCAAAGTATGAAAAGTCCCCTATGTATGTTGGTATCTGTCTCTATAACATATTACCAAGTGATATGAAAACAATGTCATCTCAAGTTTTCAAAAAACAGTTGAAGGTTTTTTTATCAAAAAAATGTTTTTACACAGTGGATGAATTTATACTTGAAGTTAATAATGTCAGGTCACTTTCATTGTGACGAATACACTGTAACATGTTCTCTATATGACTTAATCCTTACTTTTATACTTTTATATACTTTTATACTTCCATATATATATATATATATATATATGAAATATAATATATAATATATAAATAATATATAGGAAATATGACCTGTCCCATCTACATATTGTAGCACAGAGGACTAATAAATAAAATAAAAAATGAAAATAAAGAAAAATAAAAAAAAAATAGAATTAATACTGTTGAAGTGGGAATACACCGTGTCAAAAAATAAAACACTTTCTGATTTTACCATTCGCATGTGGATTCTTTAATACATTCAATTTCTTTCTCGGCATATATCGAACAGTTTTTTGTGACGCCTGTGAAACAAACGGTGAGATTTAGCTCAGTTTTTGTTTCTTTGGCCATCTTCAAAACTATTTCAGCAAAGACTGCGTCTGAGTTTATTGGTATGGAGGCTCCCACTGTTGCGTTGAATCGTTCAACGTTATGAGAAGTTCAAACCTTCGATCATTGAACAGACTAGATAAGTAATCCACAGCCCTGGCAATACAGTTTGTTTGGAAGCAACATCTATAGTATCTATCTTTGTCTAAACAAGGATAGCAGGAGCTGATTCTCCCAGCACCAGTGCCGTGTTGTCAGAGGGGGTCGAATTTATTATTAATTCAACAATTTCAGTGGTACTTTTTAGCATTTCTTGGTGGGAGAATGAACATCTTCCTTCACATTGTTACGAGAAATTCGAATACATACACTCCTATGGTGATTCTTGTATCTTGCTTGTAATCAATAAACTTATTATGACCACGTCACAATATACTTACTATTCAGTATACAGTTGTCCACTTATACTTTATCATAAATAACGTTCAATTTCAATAATGAGCATTTATATCTTTGGCGATCAGTGACAGTGCATGTGAGTATATTTACGATTTCAAAGTTCAGTACCTACTAGTGGAAATAATGTTCAAAAAAGTGGAAAACTCGTTTTCAAGGCAAATAGATATGATTGCATATTTGAATGTAATTTTCAAATCTGAAGATGAAACTTGTTTATATCATTTCACGATATCGTCAAAAATGAAGGAGGTTTCATCTTGAGCAGAATTCATATATTTTGACGCAAAAAAATTGATGTCTCATTATTTCATTTCATGTAGATAGATGAGAATCGATAATGAATATGTGTTGACAAGTATTATGACGAAATGTTATATCAACAATAAAATCATGAACCATGTGAAGATGTAGCAAATAGCAGTGTTTCTTATTTAAAACAGGACTGTAATGAAAAACAATTATGGATAATCACACAAATAATTCATTGATTATTGAATAGGATTGTTCTTGTTAACATACTTCTTACTCTAACTTCCGTTGAATCTTTCAATTTATTCGCCTCATGATGAAGTCTTATAGTGAAATATTTCTCCAAATTAGTTTGACTAGTTCCAAAAACAGTCAACGGTAAATTTCTCATTGTTGTGTGTAGAAGAAGTATAGAAATATCCTTATATTTTTATCAAAAATATCACTTGAGTTCATCATTATTCTCAGTGATTTTTCAGCAGCTTCGCATATTTTGATTACAAATAAGGAAGCATTTATCAGTGCTATATATTTTACCACAAGACACTGTCGCAGCTGACCTATTGGTATAATCAATATAATCTAATCAATTCAATTTAAATTCATTTTTATCCATTCCATTTGGGAAAATGCTTCAAAATCTCGAATAATACGACAATGGTAACTCACCTATGAAATGACGTGTTCTGATCGCCGGTTCAAATTGTCTTCAACACACCTCACAACGTCTCACCATTATATCAAATCACCAAAACAGGAAATGAACTGAGTTTCTGATGAATTCTGAGTACACAAAACTGAACACAAGTTGAATAATATCGATGTATCAAAACGTAAATAATGACAGATACCAAACAAAGCAATAATCGCCGTCGACTGTCAATATCGAATTGCGGTGTTGCAACGTTGAGCAAAAAGTATTCACGATACCCATGCTGGTCCTCGAGCCCCCAAGAAAGTGAAATTGCTAAGTCTCAGAATAATGGAGCAATCTTCTATTAATCAGAACTGATTCATAATCGTCATGACCCAAATTTATTATTATATTTGTGCATCGAACTACATGAATTCATAAAGGACTTTGAATATTATGGACTATTTATCACTTTTTGATGATTGGATATGACAACACTGGCGACGATTGGGTACTAATATTATGATAATTCTGGGAATTCATGTTTTGTGATCCTTCTAGTGGGTTTGTTGTTCGGAGGTTCAAACTCTAAATATGCGAGCGATGGAAAACAATGATATAATTGCTTATGGAGTGACTAGTGCACCGAATCTGCCAGATCCTCAGCAGAACTGAGAGAACTGATATAGGTAAACCAGTAACTCTGCGGTTTCCGACTCTCAGATGTGCGGTTTTCGGCTTCTCCTTGAGAGAATCAAAAACATATTGTAGCTGATTGAATGATACACAGAATGAAAGAGAAGTGGAGTGGAATCGAGCCTCCTAAAATCGTAAACGTTGCTTTTGAAAAGACCTTATTGCTTGGGAACAGTTTCAGGTAGTTTTAGGAAGGCTGATCACTCTCTTGATTATATCGAGTTTTTCACAGCGGCCGATGACTTGGTGAAAACAAATGGAGAGCGGAACAATTGAGGGTTTGAGAAAGTCTGATTCACACGACGCGATCTCATTTCGTTTTTGTAATTGCTACGACTCGAGTGTCGAAGTTTTATTATTGTTGCCATATATTTCAAGCTTACTACTACTACTACTAAATGACTATATGACAAATGGACTGATAATATATGAATGATACAAGAAAATCAAATGAAATAATGTATATACTCTGTATTTCTCTATTTTTCAAGAAGGATTTTCAACAATAAAATTGTGATGATGCACATTGAATGTAATTAATCGAAAATTCAAACATGTTGATGAACTCATTGATTACTTATCCCAGATCTATTTCTCGAACAATAATTCCAGGTACAAAACATAAATTCCACGTAGAACATTTCAAATTGAATTTATTATATCGTGAAAAATATCGAACCTCGGTATGAAAAATGTTGTAGATAATTCTGTTTCGCTAACTGCATGTTGCTCAGGTTCTTTCATACAAATAAACATTAAACATATTGCCTATGCCGGCCCTCAAAGTTCGTGGTGAATCATAGAACGTTCGCCGCAATGGTCACTTCGATGATCGAATTGGATGAATCAAGTTTCGATGTTCAGTTTTCCCTCATCCGGTGAAAAATGGAAGGAGATAGATTTCGACTTGGTGTATTCTCACTAGACTACCACTGTTCCTGTGAGGTCGTCAATATCAATTGTTGGTATCATGGGAGAACTGCTACACGAGTATTTATTGGCTTTCTTTTCCGTGCAAAGTGGTACTTCACAAAAATTTGAGTTTGACGAAGAGAACCTTCTACATTGAGTCCTTAAATGAAGGTCTTCCACACTTTTTTGTATCTCTTCGTTCACAGTTATTCAACCAGCTACAATAATAATGAGGGCGATTTATGATCGAGATATTCTAACGTGCGGGCGTAACGAGCGCGTTAATGTTCGAGATCATTAATCGCTATTCATATACGAGTTGTGATTACGTGGTTTTTCCGTCGTCCTTATTCGCGATGAAAAAGACGAAAACTCACATTTGGTATCCATCGGGGTTGTCCAATTGCAATAATTACCCAATCTGGTAGCTATATTCATGACAGTCAACTTTTCCGCCATTGTGACTTTCACATTGTTTGTCAACACTATGAAGGCAAAACAGTCCTTTTGAGAACTAGATCAACGAAAATCACCGAAACGTCCTATAATCTGTTCGAACATGTGAAATACTGATTGATATCCATTTTTTTTTCATTCGAATACAGATTTCACTCAATGTCAGAGAAATTGATCGTTGATAGAGGTCATTAACGATCAATTTCATGAATGTCAAACAAGAAGTTATTAACGTTACAAAAAGCTCACGTTCGTACGCCCATAATGTTGAATTTGCGTACACTGGTGAATTATGGATACCATAATGCTTGCGAAAACACATGCATGATGCATATTCCATGCAACAATAAGCCAACAGTGGACACGCTTATTTTACCATTTGTCGTCTACAAAGTTCATCTCCAAATAGAAGATAAAAATGAGAAGGAAGTTTTTGGTTTGTGCTGTGTATATCGGAAAGTAATCTGGATTTTGTGGATTCCATAAAGGAATTTTGTTGAGAAATTTTTTACGCAGTTTTGGTTATTTGAAATAGTGAGTTTGCTGTATCTCAACGGTTTCCGAGATCTCGATGGATTCAATCGAATTTGTATTTTGTATTATTTCGAACCTACAGCGAAGAATCCTTCAGTTGTTGTATGAAGTATCAACTTTGACACCAGATGATTCGACAATGATGGAATTACGAAGAGAAAGTCCTTTCAGTTTTCAACAGTAACCTCAAACGAACATTAATTACCATTCCATTGGAAAACACCTCATGAAACAGTTGCTGTAATTAGAAATATCGATTCCCCACATAAAAGATAGTGTATACTAGTGGAACTGGTTGTGATCTGATCATCTCTTCAGCTCAGAATATCCGTGGACATCTTATTCTTGTTCTGTAAGGACTTCTTCACATATCCTCCATCCTGAACTGGATTGGATCTCCGTGTCGTTTTATCCTCATTAAATCGGCACCTAAATTTGCAACCGGAGTTGCTGAAGATCTTTTGGAGCAGTGATCAGTGAATAAGACAGGATTAGGCAATCCAATAAACCGTTAAGCCGAGCAAACGACTCATGTAGATTACCCAAAGTATTGATTGCAACCTGAACACTACATTTCCCGTTCTGAATTCAACAAAAATTTCATCACGTTTCAGATTCAAGTTTATATTTCCTCAATTATTCAAGTTCGACGTTTCATGTCAATATTATTTTTGAACGGAATTCACATCGCAACGTTGAGTGACTTGACTAGAGTGTCGAGACCCATGTCCATTCAATTTGTTTTCTTCACACCACTCTTCAAATTCTTCATGAGCAATCTAGTTCTTCTCATTTTTCCCAGAGTAATGAGTAATAATGCATTCCATTCTGCTTCTTCCATACCAGTTGGTACATCTGAACTTGGATGGCACATTTCACAGTGAGAGGCGGAGATGAAGTGAAAACTGTTTTTTTCATAATCGGTGGAATTCAAGTGAAACTGATTATTCTTCTGGTTCGACAAATTTCATGAAGATTCATGGTGGAAATTTATGGTTGAATGATGAATACAATTCAGGATGTTATACGAGGATTCAGTCTGTTTATTTTCATTCATAGTAGTCGTTCATACAATAATCGAATATAGTCAAATCTCATGCAGATCGGTCAAATCAGGCATTGGCTCAGTCGATTGGATAAATAATCAAGTTTATATCGAAAAATGAAATCTTATATGCACCACGAGCGGTATTAGATGATGACGCCCATCGAGTGACATACATCCCTCGAGCTGGAGGCCCTCTGCCTGGATCAAACACCCTGACATCATCATACGTATAACGTACTTGGTGTATGAATAACAATTATAAATTATCTCAAATCATGCTTATCCTGAGTTGATAGATACCCGAAAGACGCCTCGTGAAATGGGCACACAAATATTCAACGGAAACACTCGAATTTGAATACTAATATCGAGAGCGAACGAATTGTTTTCGGCCGACTCGAAGTGTCTCATGGCCCAATATAATCATCGAAAGTGCTTCTGGCTCCCATCGATTGAATTTATTTAAATCTATTAGATGATCATATCACCTTCACTCGCGTTTCTTGGGGGGTTGACCCAGGGCCTACTCCATCTCACCGGGCCGCAGTCTATCCCCTCCATTTCGATGCTGACGTCAAACTAGTGGGTTGAGTTTTCACATCAATTCGAATTGGTGCGTTTGTGATTGAGAGGCTTTAGCTCATTTTCTATCAGAATTAGAAGCACACTCTATCGAGACGAAATGATCCCAAATAATTTCTCAAACTTCTGTTGAAAAACAACATCCAATCCAATTTTAATGAAAATCAGAACATTGAACTACGAAATACTATTTTTCGCCAAATTGAAATCGTGGTATGATGAAAATGATTGAGTATGAAAAAATAGGACGATGCATTGATTGAATATTAAAAAAAAATATTGCGCTACGTCCAATATGAGTCTGAAATAAATTATGAATGAAAAGCGCGAAGTTTTCTTATCTTTGGGAAGACCCGAAATTCTTTGGGAAGTCGTGATTTTCTTTTGTGAGGTCCAGGAAATCTTTGGGAATTTTGGCTCGTGATTCACCCCTTGGTAATAACTACCTCTAACTAATTTCGCGTATCGACGATATCGGAGATATTGAAGAATTTTCCGGATAACATTCAGACATAAACGCTCTGAGATCGCGTTGAAGTGTTATTTGAACAGGCAATGAAATCTTCTACAGAAAAGTCAGTGACAGCATATATTGCATTATATTGCTCCTCAGAAATTGTTATACTCTGTTACTCATTCCCGAAGTTGATTTTGATGTTCTATAAACGATATTTCTGTAAAACAGCCATCGGTAGAGAGAATTGTAAAAAAAATCCGTATATAAAACCGTGGCTGGGAAATGTAGCAACGTAGCGGGCGAATTCTTTGCCAAACTCAAAAGCGTGGCTGGGAAAGCGTCGATAACTTCACATCAATGGTTTTAGACTACGGGTTGAACGGAATGATCTCTTTTTCTTGTTTTTTCCAAGGACAGTTGATAGGTTCAGCGTGGGAGGTGACAGAACATGAGAATTCGTTACACTTCATAGGTAAATAATATTCATAATTTTAGTTGAATTGAAATATTGATTTGTATTTGCCACTCGAGACTTTCACAAAAAATCACTATTAATGTAGACACTATGAGGAGTCTTCGTTGCGTTGATTTTTTTCTGTACATTGAAGATTCGAATTTTGGCAGTCGTTCAAAAAAATTCAAAAATTCAAATTCGAATTGAGAGTATTGATATGCCATATTTCATAAATCATCACTTTTAAATTCGTAAATATCGATTCATCTTTCAGCAAAATCTTGTTCGCTACATATTTCATCTCTTTATATTTCTTTGTTAACCATAACCGTTTCCCTGTGGTACATCAATGCCTATGTTTTGTCCCTACTAGTGTGACCCCTATCTATCATGCCAGGGGGATCTAAAAAGTCAGACAAAATCTTTGAGTATCGTACCTCTTATTCAGGACCCAATCGAGTCGTTCTGAATATCCAATATTTTCGGAATTCTACATGAAAAAAGCATAACCTTGAAAAAAAATCATTGTGTTTTCCTGAAATCACGATACAAGTGCCACTTTTTCAATCTCGACTGAATAATTCGAAAATAGGGATGATGATGTGAAATCGATAGAAGAATGAAATGAATGAAAAAAGTAAATCGGTCAATTTGATCATGATGTTGCCGAAAAAAAGTTGAATTATGAGTGGCCTATTATTTAGTGTATTTCTAATTAGTTATGATGAAAGAAATCATGCAAATGATAGTTCCAAATGCAATTGAATAATCACATGCTTTGAAGGCAATAGCAATGGACGTCAAGGAGAGGAATGACCGATAGTGGATTCTGTTTAGCAAAAATATTTCATCATCCGCTGCAATACTCACCCAAACTAGCTTTCTGGCACACACCGATTTTCTCTACTTCCTACATTGTTCGAATAACTGTTGAAATTCGCGATATTACTTATTTTTAATGAAACAAAAGGGTCCCATTACGTGAAAGGCCGAAACATTCATCTTTACGACTTGTCACCTTTATGGTTTCTGACAGAGACAACAGAATTTCCTGTTCTTCTAGTTTCTCGATGGTTTCTATATGCCGGATAGTTTGGCCTACGACATCACGAGGTTTTTTTGGATGGTGCTTCAATTGGAGCTCGGATAAATAGCCTTACGAATATGTCAATTTTCAGAACGAATCATGCCATTACTTGGCATTTTCTTATGAAACCACCATTACGAAACTGATTTCAGTTGGAAATTCGCTAGGTGTGTGAACATCCATAATGATTGGATTGAATGCTGAGCTGCTATGTCCTGTGGGTTTCGTCGACTTTTGCCATCGTGTAATTTGTGCTTTGTATACGAGTTAATTCACGGTGGGATGACACATTACACGTTTCTAGTGAACAAGACAACGGATCACTTCGAAAATGATGGGGTGTTGCCAACTCTATCGAAATGCAGTGTGGTAACTAAGATATTTCAAATGGGACACCATTTATTCAATATCGTTCTTCCGTCATTCGAGTTCAGAAATATGGTATCAATGTTCGATTTTCCAAATATGAATCCTATGAATATGAATGATATTTCAACACCCTGTTGAAATATCATTTCCAGAATGTCCATCAATTTCTTTACCACTCCTCTATATTTTCCTTAACTTTTATGTGAACGTCTTCGGAAAAAAAATTATTCCGATTCATTTCTTCGGATATCATGTTGTCACAAAAGATCACCCCAGCATTCGAAGATTTTGACCCGAATCTGCCTGCATGTAAGTGAATGGTCAGCCTTTCAAATATGTTTCGGAATACCCTACACGATCATTTCAGGCACTTTCATGGAATATTTGTGTCAGTATTTCCACTCGCAAGTTTTCCGGTGCTGAGTTGATCTTGATCAGTGATAAGTATAAATTTCTGCATTTTCATTTGGCGGAAAATTTGAATACATTTCTAAAAGCTTCCTACTGAAAAACCCCACTTGACTAAGCCTGTATTGGAGTATTTCAGGTTAGGCTAAGGTTTAGGAAACCCACAAGTACCACCTAACTCCAAATCGAATTTCATCAAAGTCGCTACTACTCTCCAATAGAAGCGGCAATATCTCATCATAGAAAATATCACAGTTGGGCAGTGAAGATCCAACTTCATTAAATTTCCAATGTGATCCGTTGTCTGGTTCACTAGTGGTCATATGTGCCATGTCTGGTTCACTAGTGGTCATATGTGCCATCCACCATGAATTACCCTGTATGTATATATAGAGCAGTTCCCGCATTACCATAACTATTAGATGTGCGGAGTATTCGCATTTTATTCCCTGAGAGCTAGAGTTCATCATATTTTACGTGAGCCTCCCAACAAGCCGCTATGAAGTGGGAGAAAAGTGATTCATTTCCCGGATATAATTGGAACTTCACTATTACATTTTACCAACAATCAAAGAAGTCTGGAGACGGAACGGAGTCCAGTCGTGGAACACTGTCAGATCAGCTTGACCCATATGCAGTGTGATGCAGTGTGCAATAATCGAGTGAATGTTTTGGTAATCATAATGAATCATTCCATATACAGTATCTGAAAGCCAAACGGAACGAACTCATTATTTTGGTTACTTTACATATTTATAAAAAATCCTCGGAATTGAAATCCGGAAAGAATCGTTTGAAAGGTCTCTCTGTTCGAAATTGTCTTCTCAAAAGTGATATCAATTTCGAGTTCATTGCAACGATTAGGATATATAAATATATATATACATATCATCGATATATAAATATATTGATTTTTGAATAATTCACGACAGAAATCGAAAGACAAGATCAAAGAGAAGGCGAAGTTCAGCTAGAGCAGTTTTACAACTTCACCATCGAAAAAGAATGGGTTGTAGCTACAGATATTTTTGAATTGATGTGAAAAAAAATATATGAATGGAATATCCACAAATACATTTATTACACAAACTCAAAGCTCACATGGAAAAAGTTGACAAGAAGTCATCATCATTTTCACAATCCTGCAAATTTTAGATATTCTCTCAGCTTTTTCTCGAAATTCGAAAGTGTGTAGTGTTTGAAATAATTCGGAAGAGAGATATACTGTTATATATATATATATATATATATATATATATATATATATATATATATATATATAATATATATATATAATATATATATATAATATATATATAATATATATATAATATAATAAATATATAATATATATATAATATATATATATATATATATATAAGGGTAAGTATGCTGTACGAATTGTACGAATCTTCACGATCATTGGGTTGTTGGGCATTGAAATTAGTAAAATACTCATTGTTCTCAATGATGCGAAGTCTCATTTAGGAATGGAGTGAATACATCAGAAGAGTGAAATAGAAACATCGTATGGTGATAGTGGATTGGGCTAAAATATCAAGAAGTGTTCCTCACATAGAGTTGACGGAAATTTCAGAGTGATTTCAGATTTTGAATAATATACTCTGTGAATTTTACTCGACGCAACTTCCTTCATGTGCATGTCTTCATCGTTTACATGTTTATTTATTTATCATTCCCATCTTTCCAAGTCACAAACATTGCATATTGAAGAGGAGAAACGTTATAATTATGTTATTTGACGATGAAGTGGAATACCGTTATTAGGAATGTAATATACCTCAACTACTTAAACTATCGAACTCAAATATTATGTTGAATTGGATTTATCATCCTGCATTCATGAGGTGAGTCAAATAGACGAAAATATGATAGGATGTATATGATTAGGTGATCTACTACCTGGATATTTCGCAATATTTTGTCTGTCATCAAATACCCTCAAAGCACAAAGAACTACAGACAATCACAATATGGATGATTCACATCACATTTTGTTTTTCGCCCCCTCTGTTCGATGATTATTTGACACGATCCAGGTTCCACACATAACTCAAATTAAATCCGATTGTCAAAGAAATCGATTTGAACAGTCAGCACGTTGTGGTAATTTCGGGGATCTGTTCAAAAAAACTTTGATTTATGATTCGAAGTAATGGTGCGTTGGATGTTTTTGCAATTATTCCGAATTTTGCTCCGAATGGAAAGAAGCAGATGATCAGATAAAACGGAAGGAGCTACCATCAATAACATTTTCGATGGAAGTTGAATTATTCCATGTGGCAAGTTCGGGATGTAAAAAAAATAGGTAGGATTCGATTCGATTTGGGAACTGCAATGCAGGGTCAGATACCTAATGCAGGAATCAAAAGTGATACACATTCCAATGTTGGTGCATTCACAGCTGTTGTTATTGCATTTTGGTAACTTTGGGCTATCATCTGACCGAAGTGATAGTGTTTGTTGACTCTGTTCATCTCTGTAAACTCAGCCTCATTTGCGACAAGAGAATCTTATCAACATGGATGGAAGTCATGAGATGTCAGCATGCGAAGACGAAACGGAACAATGGATAGGTTTCAACATGTTCCAATATTGGGTTTCAGTAAAACACTATAATTTATATAATTATGATCTATATTCTGGAAGAATGATGCTTCACCAGAGGATGACAGTCAGCTTGGATATCACTATGAGGTTTCTGTCATGAAAACTTCGGTTCTGTTGGATGATGCTCAATAACGAAGACACACTATTATAATATTAACACTTTACTTATAAACAACCCAAGATCAATAATACACGTATAAACAATAAGTAATTATAGAGAGCAACACAGCGGTACAAGGCACGTATGTATTCTGACTTATCGAATAGATACTTGGACATGATTCGCCGGTGTGAGTCGTTGGTGACTAATAAGCTCTGGAAGTCTGTTACGAGGGAAACCGAAATTCGGCTACACGCCAACAGGTTCCACAGCCAAGCTAGAGTATGCGGTATACACGATATTGAAAATTTCCTTCAGCTAATTTTACTGCTCCTAGAACAGTAGTCGACTTACGGATGTGAGGTGGGGAGCCAGTTGACTATGACTATCCGGTATGACTATCCGGTGATGAGTTTCCTCATATTCTGCAGAAAAGTGAGTCGAGCGGACTTCTATTAAGCCCAATAGTTATTCCAGGAGAGGTAGTGGACAGCGAAGTACCATCAGTGAAGACTGTTGTTGGTTCTTCTACATACCACGGCCGCCTCAGCCAGTTTCCAGACGAATCATGTTCAAGTATTCATTCATGTATTGTCCAAACCAGAATAAGACAATAAAATCGGACAAGAATATTGTGAACACCATGGGCGCATATTATCTCAATTCTCAATGGAACTTACATATAGTTCTACTCTGGCCATCGAACTCCATATTTCTCCTCGGAATATTATACCTGTGGAGAACAATGGAACGACATTTGCTGAAACTTCGGATCGACGTTCAGTGTGGAATTCATGTTTGTAACTTAGCTGTTAAAATACCTCATCATTGAAATACCAATATACGAAATGCGAGTTCTGATATAACGGGGCTTCGTGACTAGAAACATATCCAAATCCTCTCAAATCGATAATCTACCAGCAGATTAGAATCTATTATGTCCCAGGAATCTGCATTCCTTTCATTTTCCTATCGGACGATAGCAAGTTTACATCGAAATTCTTATACATTATTGCTTATAATATGAGACATGAGCTTTCTTGATTCCATCGTAACCTTGGGAAATGAATATGTATCGATACGTTTCTTCGGGCATGCACGAAAGTCGACTGCGTTTATCTATTTGAACACCCGAAAGTGTGATTCGAGTGAGAGTAGCACCTTTGTGAGGTGGATCTTGCATCAGGACTTGTCATTCCATCCATACAAAATCATGATTGTTCAGGAATTGACACCTACACACTACTGAAACCGCTAAGATCGATGCTTAGAGATGATGAACCGCATCCCAACAACGTGGAGAGGCCTGCGAGATCGCCGGATATGAGAGTGTGCGATTTATTTTTAGGTTATTTTTAGGACCTGAGTTATCGAAATGGGTTGATGTATGGAGTTCAATAGAACAAATCGCATTCTTTCAAGTTGCGCCATTTTTTTAATTGGCCTTTGGAACTGCACCATGTATTCTGACGCACTCTGTATATTCACGACGATCATCACTCTTCCCACGTTATCCTCCATTGGTTACAATAAAAATTTATACAGTTTTATGCCTCTTGAGAATAATATAATCTTGGCGGCTTCATGTTGGGTGGGTTTTCGTCTCCATTTCATGGATTCATTAAATTCATGTTCTATCATTTATTATTTATATTCCAGTAAGGTCATTATTCTCTCTATACCGGGTATCCCAGAGCTCTCAGGCCAGCAGATATTTCAGTTATTCGCAGAAGGGAAATTTGAAAATGAAGAAATAAAACGGGCTGTAAAGTTTAACCAAAACGAACATAGGGGTGGAATTTGAAAAACAAAAGTTGGGGGTGGATTCTCCATGTTCAAAATCATTCCAATGATTTTGTGCATCGAGTGATCACCTCAATAGGGACAATTATTCTAGTATAATCTAAATCAGCATTACATCATCATTGTAATTCTTTGAAATTTCCTACATTTTTCATGATTTGGTTTTACAAATACGAAATTTCGCCTTCAGGTTCCATTTTTGTACCAAGAACATCACTTGAAATCCTCCAATGAAAAATAATCTCAATTCCTATCTATTTTTTTCACACTTGTTGCCATTCCATTTGAATGCTTCATAGACTTCTCTTGAGAAGAGAATAAAAACAGAAGCTTATTTTGTACCTATATATATATGTACTGAATTTATATTTGTTGACCTTTTCTTTCAAGAGATGTGAGCCAAAAATAATTTTCCAGGTTCTAGCAACCCTCTGAAGATTGTAGATATTTTCATAAAAAATATTATTTTTTTAGAATATCTTGAGAAATCACAATTAATTTCGAACTCAACTTAGATTTATGTTATTACTTCTTCTCGTGCCATATTGTAACAAAATGAATAGAACAATAAAGTATAACCCACCAAATCTCTCATGATCTGATAGCTATTTATAGTGAAATTTCGTGTTCATGTGCGATATTTTTCTGTGGAGTGTCTTGATTAAGATTGGTGCGTGTTGTGGATAAGCATATTTGATAATTTCATATCTTGTGTCATGAATTTGAGCATCCTGAATATATGAATATTCGACCTCGTCTGTCACATTCAGGAAAAATTCATACTGAACATCCACAGGTATGCTACTGAAAATTACGTTAATTCGGTCAATAACGCGAGCTCTTCCCAAACCCACGAGAAAATAAACTGCGAGTTCGAAAATCATGAAGAGAATCTGAGCTATTTGAGGATACAAATAGAACACTTCCTGAGATTTTCTGCCATACAGTTTTCGAAAAAAAAATGCCATTTCATGATGATTTTTCGATTTTTCTCAGAAACTGTATAGCATATATCTTTCAATTTCACAAGGCATATATATAAGATATAAACAGAAAAACTCGTTATAACATGTGGGAAAAATTGATTCTCCAGGTAACATTCGAAAGAATGAACTCATAGGAATAAGCAGTACTAGTTTTCAGTCGTGAAATCGAATCATTTCTATTTTTGAAACTGATTACTCTAAACTTCCCGAAATGAAGTCTCTGATCAAACAAACAGTGGCAGCGGTACTATTTTCTTTACAGCGATGCCAATACTTCTCGAGAGAGATAACCGATGTAAATGATATCTTTTTCTGGAGTGGAGAGATTCACTTGTTATTGCAATACTGCGAGTCCGTCTTTTTTGCTAATGAAGTTCGATCGAAATTCAAAATCATAGACTCACCACCAAGTAATAATATACAAATAGATAATGTGTATACAGGGTGCCCCATTATTGAATTATGAACCCACCTGCGATCATAAAGGGAATATATATATATATATATATATATATATATATATATATATATATATATATATATATATATAATCTATATAATCACTGCATCACTAATTGGACATCCCGTATGTACAATATATAATATATATATATATATATATATATATATATATATATATGTCCAATTAGTGATGCAGTGATTATATAGATTAGCTTATTTCAATATAGAATATAAAAGCGCTAGCCAGTTATGATAGTGGTGCAGTTAAAATGTGAATATTTTCAAATAGGCGTTCCTTCGGAGTTCGCAAAAAAAATAACAGTTAAGCTTGACGAAGCTACGTCGAATATTTTATTATGCAGCGCTTCGCTTATAGTTTTACTTCAGAAATAGACAAATAAATTGAAAATTACAATATAGTTCATTGAATAATCGTAACGAAAACCAACTCGAGCATGATAGGCAATATATTTATATTGATTATACTATTGAGTAACCAATCATATTATACTAACCTCTCCACTCGATGTATTTTGCTAAACATCACTCTCGAGATGTGAAAAGTAATATCGAATATTGTCTATGCTCTTGTGATATTATCACTGAATATACCAATGGTTGATCAGCTCGACATCCTCGTTTGACATTCCACATCTCATATCGTAAATATCTACATCAGTGGCGGTATTCGGAATAAATTATCATATTCACGTTACCTCTTTCTTTGGAGTTTTTTTTTTCGAATCACGTGTATTGGGTATGGAATATAATGCCCGTGGAGAAATACAAGCTACATATGTGGATGAGCATCAGTCAGGATATCGTCATTGTCTGTAACAAGTACGAATATTGATATTGACACAAAATCAGGATGAAAATATTTGATACAATACCAAGCAAACATTAGTTTTGTCAACAATATATGAATATTCAAATTTGAATGAAAAAACAAACTGAATTCGAATGACAGAGCACTGTCTCTCTAACTTTTTGGACCCAGTGCTCAGTGATCACTGCAAAGTCAAACAATATGAATAAGATTATCCAGAAAATCTTCAGTATTTCATAAATCATCCTTCAGTTGAAATCTCAACAGTCTGAGTGTTTTTATTTATATCAAAAACTTTCTTGTCTATACAAATCCAATTGATCATTACAGCAATTCTATTCAAAAAAGTATCTCTAACTCTGAAGTGTCTTAGTGCTTGGTATGCCTTGCTAGGTCGAATTACTTTTCGAAAGTGCTTAGTAGTCGCGAACATTTCGTGAGTTAATAGACACATGTACAGTGTACAGTGAATTGGGAACAAGTTTGAAAAAAATGTTCATATTGCGAAATGTACATTGGAGTTCATTTTTCAGCTTTTAATGGGATTTTCTCTCCTCGTTTTCAAAAAATAGAGTAGAGGTTATTAAAAATTATTGCAATATATTTGTAGTAAGGACAGATTTAGGATCTGTCCCAAAATGTCACTGCGCTTGAAATTAAACCTTTAGATACCTAAAAGAGAAATTCTCTATCAGAAGTGGATGCCAAGTTCTGAAACTTGAATATGAAAATGGAAAATTCGATATCAATTAATGAAAACACCTTGTAACCAGAATTCCTCCGTCTGCCAAATTGTCACTTTTCAGTGTCAAAATCGGAAACAATGAAAAAAGTTTACTAAGAGAAAAATATTTCAATTGTGTTGAGAACGGGAGCAGATTCGTTCCCGAAACGTCCACCAAGATAAGTAGAGGTTTTATTCTTATTAAATATATTTGTATTTCCAAAATTTTTGCAGAAACAAGGTGTCACTGACCAATAGAGAATTTCTCTTTCAGGTATCTAAAGGTTCAATTTCAAGCACAGTGACATTTTGGGACAGATCCTAAATCTGTCCTTACTACAAATATATTGCAATAATTTTCAATAACCTCTACTCAATTTTTTAGAAACGAGGAGAGAAAATCCCATTAAAAGCTGAAAAATGAATATACCACCTCCTCGAAGAACTTACAGACAGTACATTGGAGTTATTTGAAGAAGTGAATCATGAATTAGGGAATGTTCCAAATTATCACAGCTTCTCCTATTCCGATAACAAGTTTTCACTCATTTTTTTCTCTTTCTTTCAATTCACCATCCTATGTATCACTTAAGATTACCAAATCGACCTGATGAAAATGATAAAAATGCCCAGCTGTTAACTAGAAAATTCATATAATCAAAATTAGAGTGCTCTAAAAAACCTCATTTCTTGAGACCATTCGAAAAAACAGGTAGTTTTCATTCAAAAATATTCCTATAAAAAAATATTACTAAAATACGAATCCATCTTTCCATGTTTGTAGAAGGTGTTTATCTGGCTAACACGATGTTCCTCGAACATCATAGGTTTCCCTTTCGTGTTGTCCACAGATAAAAAAAAAATCTACAACTGTCTAGAAACTGGATGGCACAATGACTCAGTTATCGTTCTCAGAAAAAAAAAATTGGAACCTGTCGATTTTTTTCACTTTTTCAATTCAAACCCCTCGGAGGGGTGAGCTCCAACCCTCGAATCTCGAATGGGATAAGGGGTCGAGTGATACATAATCTTGAAGGTGATCGAAATCTCTTCCTTGTTTTTGGAATTCAATGCAGTAGTTCTCTAGAGAACGCGTTCACGAAAATAATCGGCTAGTGATAGGAAAGTAACGCTTTGTTCCCTTTCATCACTATTTCTCATTTTGTAGTCAGAAGTGACTTATGTGTTTTTCTTTGAAATCCTGTCCTATCCAACATTACATGAAGAATCATTTATTTTAATGCCAGTTCCTTGATCTCTCATTAAAATGCATACCTTGTTTTCATTGGGCTACCCTGTATGCATCCATGACGTATTCGAATTTTCGAAGAGCTTTCTTTATGTCTTGTGATTTCAAATAGTACTCAGAAGTTAATTATGAATTTCTGATGAATCTGAGGTCATACCGATCATCATGCTAGAGACACATATTGAAACAACCAGAAGGGAATTTAGTGTCCTCACTTTTTGAATCATGAGGTTTCTAGATTCTCACTCGAATTTCGACAGAAACGAAAACATTGACATTTTTTTAATTCAAAACATGGTATGACATAGCCTGGGTGCATGAACTCTTTTCCTGGCGGGTGTTATGAATCTGTTTCCTATTCTATGTCTTTGTACCAAAGGCAACTATCGGAGCCTAACCGTTTGCGCTCTTCCAATGCGTTTCGTAATGGTTTGACCACTTTCACAAAGTATGGTCTCTTGGACCTGCTTCGATATTCGAACAGTTTTAGGTGGAGTAAAGTATTCACCTTGAGTACATCACCCATTCGGATGATTACAGCACTTTGTGTCTTTTTCTTGAATTTCGTGTGAAACTAATGTGAAACGAAAAATATTTACATGGACGAGTGTTATGAGATATATCCTAATGAACCGGAAGCGAGACGTTGTGCCTGCCTTCTTTCATTCCTATGAAAGCAACATATAAGATAATAAAACAATCGTGAGAGTAATAAATGTCTCATAACTAATCGAATATGTGAGGTATGAGTGTTGCCAGATGTATATGTGAACTCTAACTTTCCATGATTATTTTCATAAGACTGTATGGATAATGTTACCTGAGTCAAACTCGATGAAAGCTTCGTCGTAAAATTCAGGCATCTGAGTAATGAGTCGAGTGAATTGATGAATCGAATGAATTTTGTGTAAATAATTATTTTGTTCAACTGCGAACGGTTTTTTGCTATTTCAATTCTGTATTCCTCTCATGGTTTCATTTGTCCATGAGAACTTGTGACCAATTCACTTCGTTCAATATTCATTTATTGTATTGTTACGAATGAAGCGAATGGAAATTTAGTGAATATCGTAAATGGAAATTCAGGAATCCTTGAACAGGCATTGGGTCGACAAATGTCCTCCAATGCACGCCTCACGAATTTTTCAAGAGATCCTTCTCTTATCAGATATGTAATGTCGACAATCAACTGCCTTCTATCCTGAAGAATCTGGCATTAGGCACATTCTGGAGAACATTGACACGTAAGTTAATGAATAATGAATTACTATCGAGTATCAATTGTCTCAGATGCTCCATCGTTTTTCTCTGTGTCCTGGAATACTATTGAATATTATTGTTCTTTTCTGTTTTTTCTTAGTTCTGGTTTTTTTCGGTTCACTTTTTTTGTATTCAACTCTTTTTTTTTCTGTACATTCTGCTGGTTTTATAACCAACTGTGGAGGTTGAATGGTAGAACGAAAACTACGGTGTCTCTCACTGTAGTTTTTTAACTTTGTCTTCTGATGTATTTCTATTTTCTGATATACTCAATGAAGACCCTTATTATTATTATTGATATTATTATTATCAAATGGAGGGTTCTTAAATTGGAAAATACAGAGTTTTGGATGTCCCAAATGGGACATCCCTATTGTTACCAGCATCCGTTCACTCACGGGACCAGAACTCGAGAGCCCCTCTTTTTTTCTACCCTTTGACAACACGAAAAGAAAACCTATGATGTTCGAGGAACATCGTGTTTGCCAGTGGTGGAATGTTAGGAAAGGAGCAACGTATTGGAATGTTCCTTGATGCTTTGGAGGTCGTAAGCACCAGGAAAGACTTCGCTAGGAAAATAATTCCACAACTTTGCCGTTATAATAATGAATGATGCTTGGTAGAACGAAGTTTGGCAGGACTCGAGCCTGTTGAACAACGTGGCTTGAACATCGACCATAGAAATATCTAGTAGTATCACCGACCAAACAAACTCTCTTGGATATAATCTAAGAGCTTCAGTGTACGTGGATTATATTCATTAATCCATGATGTTCATTTTATTCCAATGTTCCGTCACGAACGAGGACAGTTTGTATTTACGAAATAAATTGTTTTTGATAGTGTTATGAACATATTCAAATAAATGATAGTTATAATAAGTTCAGAATTCAATGGCAATTTCGTGACAGTATTATGACAGTATGACAGTACCATGAGGGAATCGAAAATGAGGAGTAAGAACACGTTGACTAAGAGAGACCTAATGGAGTCGAATCAAATCAAATCAAAATGTACTTAATTGCCTGAAGAGGAATGAAGTATCATAGACAAGGCGTTGAAGCTCTCAAGTACTATTCACACAAATACAAGTCAAGTTCACAGAGCAGTACGGAAGAGTAGAATGGCCAATGTTATATGATTTTTATTTTTCGCTCTAATTCAGAGTTGCATCTCGAAATATTATTGAATTCCGAGTTGCAAATAGAATTCAAACCGGTTTTAATTCGAAGCAAGGAATTCAAGAATCCATTGTTACAATTGGAACGAAATTCATATGATGAATTGATATTCCATGCATGAACCTATCGATCAACTGATATTTCGCGATATGATTATTTTCCACGTCCTGAAATAATAATCAGTGCGACAGGCGCCAGTGGGAGAATTTCTCATCATAAAAAGTAAAAAAAAAATCACAATAATCGAGCAGATTCTTAACAATTTTACAAACATGGTTACAAGCAGATACTTTGTTTTCCGTAATCAAAGATAATTTTGAGTTTTTTATGATTTCTTTCATTCTCAGAGAAATCAGCGATGTCTGGATATTTTTATTTCATTTAATCATCAACCATTTTCCTTAAATCACCCTATCGTTGGGATAGCTGATTTCACATATATGAAAGACATTTCAAGATGGTTGACACCATTGTTCTCTGTCATTTCTTGATATTAGGGGGATTAGAATGATATTTAATGCATTCCGCTGTGTTTGAAGATCAAAGAGATTATGATATTGAGAATTTCAATCGATATCGTCAGATTCTGTGGAGATCTAATGAAATGTTCTCCTATTCCTACTCGTTTATTTTCAAATAACATAATTCTGAGAATGGCATAATTCTGAGAATGGATAAGCAGACAGTTCGAATTCATATCTGTTCACTGTGAGATATGAACCCGCCAATCATAGTCCCTCTACTCACCTTTACTTGGGTCACCAGCTTGTTTTCAAATGTCTGTAAGCGTTAATGTGTTTCACTCTATCAAATCAACTATTGTCAATCTGGAACTACGAGCTGCAATAGAAAGCAGCCGTAGGAAGAATATACTTACTGTATAACTTCGTCTTTATGAGATATGAACATATCCGCTATTGTTGTACGAACGATTGATTTGTGAAACGATATTTCACGTTAATGATGTTATGTTCACCGAAACAGTTGAGGAATGTTCACTCACACATGGATTACTCACTGGAGGAGCAATCATGTGGAATGATCCAGTAATGCGCTGTCTATGCTCTATTACATAAAGGGTATAGTTATTATGTACGTAACAAAACAGCATTAGTGTGTCAGATATTCATGATATTCACGTCTCCAGTCTTTATTCTTTCCCAAGTTCATATGCAAATATGCCCATCTCCATTTCACTAGTATGATAAATCATCTAACTTGTCCTAGTCTAGTCTGTATCTCAACTGTATTTTGAAATTCGATGTTCATTTTCCCATCCTGTAATTGGCTCCGGCTGTTGTATGTTGTATGAATGAAATGAAAAATAATGAAATGAAAATAAAGTACAGGCTGTTCCATATTGAATGCACATTAGACAAATCGTTCTGAATGTCAGGAAAAAAATCTTTGTCTTGATATGTTCATTCAGTTGTTAGACTCTGCATGACTTCCAATATCCAGTACAATCTTCTTGAGGAGAAAGAGAATAAGATTACAAAATTTAGGACCAAAATAGAATAAAGGTCTTCGTGTCACTACTTTTGGGAAGATTCTAACTGAAAGGTCCATGTTCATAGTATAGCGATTTTCATACTTGAATACTTCAGAGCAAGTATATATTTCAGTAAGACATTGATAATCAAACGGTGTCTCAATACTGAAAGGGTACTTGTAAGTCATGGTGTAAACTTTTCAGCAGGAAATAACTTCTTTTTACAAATGATAATTGAATTAGTATTCTGACAGTCTCTGAAATATTCAGGATAGGTATTATTGGAGGCAAAATTTTACCACAGATTTCACCAGTGATAATCTGTAACCATGATTGATTTGTTTTCTTGAAAGAACTACAATGTAGTTCATAAGAATCATTCTTGGGGGCTCTAATCCATCCTAAGAGAACTCGAAATACTCCTCATGCGCATTCAAGTCAAAAAAGTGTATTAAATGATTTGAATTTGTTGTTGGACGAGTGAGAAAACTTTTTAATTATCACTTGAAGAATATTGATTTCCGTGAAGAACCGATTATGGAATAGGAGTTCCAGAACTTCTAAAGAAATCACTGTAACAGTGTTCCCAATTAATTTTATTGCTCGAGTTATTCCAACCATCCAAGACTGAATAAAACTTTTCAACGTATTCAACATCGTTTCAATTTGTTGAGACGTCGTTCAAAATAGCACTGGACTCTGTGAGATTTTTTGCATCACTAAAATACTCACTGCTGAAAAAAATCGAATAATTCGAAGATATGAAGGTTTTCAGTACGATCACCATAATTCGTATTTCATTGGACGAATCAAGAATCACCGAACCGGTAATGAACCTTTGAATACTTTTGAACACTCCATAGTGATTTGTGGAAGGAAGACAACATTCCATTATAATTCTCAACTTCAACCCCTCTGGAAATCCAGTCTTTACACACCTTTTTGGGGAATCTGCCAACCATAGTCTCTGAATGGATCCAATTTGAATGCACCCTGTAGGACCTGAAATCTTGACCGAGGCTCTGCTTCTTCAACTTCTGATACTTCAGGGAATACTCTGCAACTGAGACAACCAACTCGACCTCTTCAAACTTCCCAGTATAATTTCTCCTTATATACTCCAATTATCGGAGAAAAAAATGGCAGCTTCCAAAAATCCTGGCATACTTCCTAATTCCACGTATAACTAAACTGTCACTTGAACGTCGTCAGACTATACTGTCATCAAACTACCTTGTTGATATTGCAATCGTTTATTTCACACCACATTCGAAAAATATGGAACATGATTTTATACTCACATCTCAGATTCCTACTAGAAGCGAAACAAAATACTGAATGGATATAAATTGATGAAGAAAACAAAATAGGTAGCGCAAATGAAATGGTGTAAGAACCGAAAAGTATCTCGCTGCAGAGAAATAATTCCATTTTTCCCCTCGTATTGAGAGCGAAAGATACGAAAAAGAAACACAACACGAAAAAGTTGTATTTTTGGATTGCTGAATCTCATGAGAGGTATTTGATTTCATAAGAACAGTGGCGTCACACATTTCTCCCTATTTTCATCAACTCAGTTGCCCCTCAGAACACCACTGGAATAATGGAATAATAACAAATTTCAATCACATCAGAAAACAGACCTGAAGAATTCCATGAAGATCGAGAAAAGTGTTCCTTCAGAAATTGATGGAAGCCTTTTTTTTAATTTGACATCCTGTATTCCAGAGTCTTGGGAAGAAGTTTGCGAATGATTTTCTCATTTTTCTGACTGGGTTGTGTTTCAAGCGTCAATCGGAAATCCTGCAAGGAGAATCAGTACTGGACTGAAACAAGGAACAATGATGTTAGAATAAGACCTGTAACTATGAAGGATATTTTTTTTCAAGCAAATAATCGATGATACCATAATAAAGCACTGCTAAAATTATATATGATCCTCTCAATTTGATTGCTTCTTCCCCTAGTTCACCCTTGTTCGTAACCAAATAAACCTGAATTAGTCTGTCAACATTTCATTGTCTCTAACATCTTTACTCGGAACATTTCCGTATCACCAGTTATGTTCATATCCAGTGAATGCTGGTAATATTTATCACGTGTTTTTTTTTGTTGCAGGCAATCTCCTAGTTATTCTGGTGGTTACTTTGAGTAGGCGACTCAGATCAATCACCAACTTCTTCCTAGCAAATTTGGCGGTAGCTGATTTCTTTGTGGCGATTTTCTGCGTCTACCAAAATTTGGTGATATATTTCATTGACAGGTGGGTGAATATAAGGAGTTGCATGATATATTGTGCTCTTCTGTGTCATGGCGCAAATTTCTGATAATTATGAAGATACTTGCTCACTTCTGCAGCAAACAAGCAGAAACTTCAGCAGTCATATTTCGCGACAAAATTATATCAATAATTTTACCGCGCCGGTGTGGGAGAATTACAATTCTCAAGCTGAATTGCGTGCGAGTATGTGGTGAATCACGCACGCTTGTGAAGAAAGAGTATAATTAGGTCAAGTATTATCATCAGTTATATCCTTCAGGGTTGCCGATCGACTATTTTAGAAAAAAAAACAGCATGGTATGCACAACGTTTCATGACAAATCGATATTTTCGAACAGAATTGAATCAATCGAAAGAGTCTGGGGATCAGTTGAACGAAAACCCATGACTTCTCCACATCGATCAACACTGATATCTCATCAGCTGATGCAAATTCTACTATGAATATAAACTCATTCAAGGTGAAGCACAAACAACCAATAGTCGATTCCTATCAGGTGGCCAATGTCTAAAGTTCAGTTCAATTCAAGGCTTCAGGTTTTCAAGGAAAATAGAGGTTATTCCTGCTTCAGTCATTCTGAAATCTACTTCCTCCATAACTTCAATGTTCAATTTGATATACTTATCTCCATAAAGGAAAATATCGAAATACTCATGATCAAATGTTCGGGAATCATACCAGAAGTGCTCAGATTTAGCCGGATAGTTTCTGTTGTTGTTTTCGAATACTTACTTTCATTGGCAATTCAATGTGAGATGTTCAGACGACAATATCGAGTTACGCTCTCGTGATTTTGTCAGAACAAATCGAGTTGAATCACCCATAGGAACGTAAGTATGAGAAAACCACCGTGAAAAATATCCTGCTAGATCTTAGCTCGCGTGATATTGAGAATATGAATAGAAAACTCGATTCAATTAAACTTCATTCGACAAACTGAAAGAACAATAAGTAGGAGAATAATGTTCAGGAAGAATGATTGTTGGGAATACAATTATCATATATATTTGGTTCAGTAGACATTTGCTTCTTTATCCATGCAGATTTTGTTGTTGACACTGACATGGATGTTGTTGACATTGTGGCTAATTTATTATCAAGAGCTCTTACTTAATTTATTATCAAGACTTGTTACGAAAGATGCTGATCATCAAGTTGTGAATAATGCTTCAACTGAGTTTTGTTCATTTACACCTGCTTCAATTGAAGTTAACACGGCACTTGAGCAATGAGATTAGATTAGGATTTTTTTTTGATATTTGTATTCAGGACAATTTTTTCAGTAGAAAATTCCATTAACTTAGGGATCATGAATTATATTTCTTCTAAAAGAATTGGGAGTTATAAATAATCTATCAGTCGTAATATGGTTCGGTACATGTAATAATATTTTATGAGACAATATTACTGTGTTCTTCTAATGTTTTCACATTCGCCATTTACAGTCACACAACTTGAGCCATATTCAATGCAACCAGTTGAATCACCATTATTCGATTGTTCTCCTTCAAAATACAGTACTTATGAAAGACTATTTCAATTCCACTAATTTCACTTTTGGTTGATGATATTGAACTATTTTCATGTATTACTGAATAACCTTGTACATTCCATCGCTTAGTGAAATCAATAAAATCAGTGAAGGGGTTGAATGTGACCAGTGAAATTTCTCAACATACTTGCTTGCTTCGCAACATTTTTGCTATTGTGTTCTCACCACGTATTCTTTATAATCTTCATCTTCCTTCCTTTATTAACCTACGATTTCAGTTCTCACCAATGTTTCAATGATTCATCAATTATTGGAATAAGTGCCAGTTTTCTCACTGTTATTAGGTGACATATGACAATTTCAGTCTCGAATCAAATCAAAAATGAGAAGTCAATAACAAATCCCCTCATTTCAAGAATCATGGTGACCTATTTAGGCTGGATGCGATTCATAATATATAATATCAATATGAATGAATATCATATGAATATAGAAAAATATCATCAATGTTGTATCGAATCTTGTAAACTCGCTCCTCAACCTGTTCTATTAGTACGCCTTTGAATGAAATGAATGATATACATCATTCTATTGAACAAGAGCAATGTAATTTGTGTATTGAATTTTTCTCAACGCGAAGTTCTCAACACGAGGCAGTTATCATATGTATACGAAGCCTTGTTCGTTCTTTATATTTGCATTGTTCCGATTTTCTTTCTTTTGAACCACTCGTGACATAAATGCACAATAATATCGGAGCGACTTATTCGTAGGGCTGAGTTTGGCTTGAAAAAGACGTCCGAAGAAGAGAATGTTAGTCCAGAACACCATAAAACAGTTGCGACCCTTACTGAATGTCAATTCTCGAAACGGTCAAAAATTCTGGGATCTCAATTGCTAACCAGAAATGTTTCTACTCCAGTCGGTGATCGTTTGTTATATGTTGAGAGCGAAATCATTCTCGTAAACGAATCGATTGGCTTCTTTGAACTCGATTGGAGTCGTGAGATTTAAGCCTGTGAAGTTATATGGAATGGGTTATCCTTCCTATCATTCTCAGATTAGCAGAGGCAAATGGTAGTTGCGAAAATCCAGTAGTCGATTATCTCATCGTTTCCCATGTTTTCTCTAGTGCTCAATCCGAACCTGGAGTTACCTGGATTATGAGTAAATCATTGAGAATCTATACTTCACAAAAATGTGTATCGACTATTGACTAGAAATAAAAATGTCACCTCTCAGAAAAACTTACCAATTTTGATGTTGCTTTGTCTAGGGAACAATGGGACTCATAGGGCTGCTGTTATCTCGAAATGCTCTTGATAATTTCCATGAGTAACGCTAGATTCAAATTTTTCAGCACTCCAAAATACATGGATAATCTATTAATGGTGATAGAACTCAATCACTTGATAATGTCATTAATTTTTTGAAACCGTTCATTTGGGTTAGATTACGTAATTCAATTTTCCGATCTATTTCCGTTTCGGTACTGTTCTAGAATCATTTCAGCCCACTCGAGGGAGGTTTTACCCTTGCAAAAAATTCCAGACTTTCAGAAACTTTGGTAAGCTGCTTGTTGGTGCCTATTAGTACTACAATTATTCAACAAAAATGTCATCGGACAAAGAGAGTCCAAAAAATCGCATTTTTTTGCATCTTTCCCAGTATTTGGATCATAATTCCATTCAATATAGCGGAGCATTAAATCACCTGGAAGTTCAACTTGTCAAACTCATTATGGAACCGTTCATACGTCAATGATGGAACCTTATAGGTGATGAGTTACAGACTTCCAAAAATGGACGAAAGTCCTCAAAATGGAAGAAAAATGTTGAAAAGATTGGTGTTCACTACAATATGTACCTCCAACCTTAGACGTGTGAAATTCTGTTGGCGTCTTTGTGTGAACATATGAATATATGAATACATGAATACATGAAAATGTGAAAGATATACATTCATGTATATATATCATATATAAAAATTCGATCATAGGCATAGGTATCCCTGGAACCGTGGGAGATTTAATACAGCCATAAATATATACAGTATATGTGGCAAAAAAATCCATGCTTAAGAAGGAGCATAAGAACAATATAAAGACAAGATATACTGACAAATCAACATTAGCTGAACATATCCTTACTGAAAATGGAGAAAATATGGCCGATTGGAGTAGAATCAATATCATAGGAAAAGAAGACAACAACAAAAACGGAAAATCAAAGAGTCTGCCATTCTCCTGAACGAAGACAATAATATCGCTTCTTGTTCAGTTGATATAGATAGAACTTGGCACCCACTTCTGAAATCTGAATATGAAAATGGAAAATTCAATTCCAATTAATAGAGAAACATCTTGTAACCAGAATTCCTCCGTCTACCAAATTGTCACTTTTCAGTGTCAAAAAACCAACCAACATTGAAAAATCCTGCGAAGAAAAGTGTTCTGATTGTGTTGAGAACGGGAGCAGATTCGTTCCGAGATAAGAAGAAGTTTTATTTTCATTGAATATATTTATATTTCAAATTTTTCCAAAAAACAAGGCGTCACTGACAAATAGAGAATTTCTCTTTCATGTATCTGAAGGTTTGATTTCATGCGAAGTGACATCTTGAGGCAGATTACAAAATATGTCCTTACTACAAATATATTGAAATAATTTTATAACTTCTACTTTATGTTTTAGAGACGAGGAGAGAAAATCCCACGGAAAGCTGGAAAATTAATGTACCACCTCCTGAAAAAACATACAGACAGTATTTGAGGAAATAGCTGTTCTTCAGCGCACACTAGCGCCGAAATTGCTGAACAAATAATCAAAGTTGGATTTCTATTGGATTGACGTTATTTCATAGGGAATTTTATCTACTCTGATTCGGGAAGTGACACAATTCACGATATCAAGTTGAATTCTGAAGAAATTACGGAAATTTTGGGATTTTTTTGGTTTCTCATTGTGAAGCCGAATTTGTAGAAGGCATAAAACTTGAAATTTGGATTCAAAAACTTTTCAATTTGTTACGAAAATGACAGTTATGATAACTGATTGATTGGACTGTAGTACGGCTCAGTCGTTCCAGCTTGGGCTCATCAAGTCTGATCACAGTTCTGGGTGAAAGGTGACTGGACTATATGACGATCGATGTTCAACACGCATTCTGTGTTCTATGGACTATGTACCAGACGTATTTGTCGTCGACAGAGATCCGAGAGATCCATGCCTTGCGGTGAAGTTTGCGATCAACTGTTTCAGTCAATTTTCTACGAACACATCGAAACGTAATAGGAATTCAATTCGAAGATCGAATTGCTTATACCTACATGGTCGGTGCTTCAAATGGTTTCGTCTACGTTGAAATCAAATTCACGAGAATTCGATTAGTCACCAATATATCATGAAATGAATGACGATGGTCCCAGTTTGCAACTCGTATTGGACGTACAGGGTTATCCTTCTGAGAGGTCCATTGATTGATTGATTGATTGATTGAATCAGAATAACTATCCAGTCTTTCAGATACCAAACACTCATGATTTATTGGGTACATAGTCATGCTGCTGGGGCTAAGGTGAAGAAATTGTGTTTCTTTCATCAGGCTCAGCAGCCTTCTCACCAATCTTCTTGGAAAAGGCTCCTGTGATTTGTATTCTCCCAGTAGGCCGAATCACCAGCGTGATAGTGAATCGCACTCGAGTATGATGTGAGAGGCTGTGTCCTCCTCTACATAAATGGAAAATGTTCCTTGTACATGCCCATCAGATGTAGATGTTTTGTTAGAGGACAGTTACCTATCATTAATCTCGTCACCAATCTAATCTGACCTCTGCTCAGACTCAGAATTTTGTTGGCCACTATCTTTGGCGGTTTTTCCTTCATCATTCCACTGTGTCTTCGTCCTGGAATATTGCTCCACTGATTTGGTGTCTTTCTTGTACGCAACTTGCTATCCAGCTCCGTACGGAGGTTTTCGGAATTCAGAACATAGGCTTTGGCCCCATGAACTTTGTCCCTAACCTTGCCAGGGTATCTGCTGAGTAGTTTCCTTCAATGCCTTTGTGAACTGGCACCAAGGCCTAAGAGGCTGAAGTCGAAATTCATTTTTATCTGACGAAATATGTCACCGTCGCATGACCCAATTAACTGAAAAGCATGATCAGGACCATTAAATCTCCTTAAAAACCATCAACCATCAATAGAGTGCATTGTAGGAAACTATCTATTGTATACTCGAAACATAAACTTCAAAGTCCCAGTGGGCATATAATTGATAGTAAGGTAATATGTGACTTCAATTTGGCTCGTAGAATCTCGCCCAAGATCATAGCCCGCGAATTTTCAAGGTATTTATTAGAGTAAAAATTCACCTGATCATAACTTCATAATCGATCATGAAGTCAGGGAATGATCAGATCGATAAAATAAGCTGGATTCATATTCTCTTTTACCTATTTTCATATTAATTATGTGAAGGGAGTTTCTAAGCCTCTTTTCAACATAATTAGCACCTACTCATATCTGATGAAATGAAGATTACCACAATAGATTCCCCAACAAACGAGAGTCTGGAATACTGAACATACGTTCTTTAAGTTAATTTGACCTGAATCAGATATTGAAGCCCATTCAGATGAGGGTGTTATAAGTGATGAAAGTTTTCAAATCGTCGTTGGAGATCAGCAATATGACGAGTAGAAACGTTGAGAAAATTGATATGACATACAGGTATACGACCGAATATTATAGACCAGGAGCTATCATGAATGAAAGAACCGAGTTACTCTCAGAGAAAAATCTGAAAATCAAAGATCAACAGTTATTGCAAGCACTCCTCCTCAAACATCAATCCTAGATAGTAAGTAAGAAATCGAAAGTGCCTACTCTTTCAAAAAAATAGAATGAGCAATATACAATATTATCGAGAATTAATGGCTTCCGATATAGGAAATTCTTCGAGAATTTACCGAGTCCAACCAATACACAAATAATCCCAATTATTCCTTGAATTCTCGTATTTTTCAATATTTTCCTCAATGATTCTATTCGGCTCCTCAATTTCAACTTACACGCTGTTGAAGTGAGCTCGAATTTCAGATAAAATTTGTTTGGTAAAAAAGGGCTGGTAAGTTTCGCTTTTCTAGAAAAACAGTTTGTTCAGAAATGATTTCGTGATATGTATTATTTTCTGAATTCTATATCACGAAGTGGTCTGGTTATTGGATCATGATAAAACAAAAGATCAGGTTCACGTGAGTTGAAAGTTATGTGGCAGCTTGGAGAGATCAACAAAAATCTTCATCCATTATTCTGCCCGAGAGGGACGGAACAATGAAGTAATTTTTCATCAAGATCCACGGAATACAGAAACTCATATTCCGTGATGCGATGTTTTTGAAATTTCTTGTTGCATTCGAGTTGGGTGTTTTCTCAATTGCTTTCGAAAACAAAGTTTTCCACTTTGAGTTTGGTGTTTAATTGAACATAACTTTTTTTTATATGGTAATTACAGCTCTTCTAATAAAATTCCACATTATTCTTGAACATGTGGTGGTGAGCGAATTGTCTGAATCCAGAAGGGTATGAACAAATAAAAAGCATAAAACCCGCACTGCCAGAGTGAATTTTGTATTTGCATTAATCGTAAAACCTTCTATTTCCATTCATTATCCAAACGACAATATTTCACAACTCAGAATCGGATCAGCTTATTTGTACATTCATGTGAATGCCACAGGAAACACTCAATCTGTCAAGAAATCTGTGAAGAAGAACAATTAGCTTGATGATCATTCGCTGTCCTCCCTGGGTTGTCTCTTGAAGAAATTACTTGGGATGTCGCCGAGATCGTATTCGCACGGAACGATGCCATGATTTCTTCGAAGTTTTCGTTAAGTTACGCAGTTGAGTTTCTCCCTTTGTATTTTCGTCTTGAAATAGTCATTTCCATGCCATGACGTCCCATTCGGGGAATCAAATTAGCGTTTTGCACCTTTCTGATCCTGATAATAGGGGATGGTGCCATAGGGATGTAGGTAGTAACGGCCCATTTATAAGGAAATTTTATTATTATGACGAAAATCTAATTCAGCACGACAAGATTAAGTGTCGAATGGGACAGGGTGAATTACAACGCACCGCCTATTCGACCTCGTACGCATTTTCGGTAATTGCACATTCCACGGCCTAATCCCCTGAAAGCTGTGGCTATATATAGGGTTGGACAAAAATGACAGAAAAAAATTTACATAGTGTTCGCGCACCGAATTAAGGTTAATTCAGATTTAGTTCCATATATAACATTTTGATTCGTGATTCGATTGCATTACTTATATCAAAACAAGTTTCTTCAAACATTCGTTATATTCAAATAACGGCGCATTACTTATGTCACCGAATTCACGTCCAAACTGTCCAGGAAATCCCGGTCACTCCGCGAAGAGCGAAAAAGAAGAACGGGCAACAAAACTTATTTTTGAATTGAGTCGATATACGGTATTGGTACGATTGTGACCGCACCGGACCTCAAATCTTCAAAAATATAATTATTTTAAATCTCTCCAAAATATCCCAATATAAACGATAGGGACCCTTCTCGAGAAACGTATAAAGTCCACTTTGCCCCCTGAAAAAAATATATTTATAATGAAGAAATAATTCTTTGCATACTGCATCAATACATTCACACGTTCTGGAACAAAAGAATATTGTTCAGAGAAGACATTTTTTCAGACAGTGCTGAAAAGTTATTTGAATCATTGGTACGATAGGAGAGCAAAGGATCAATTCTGTTCGATTTCGCAATCATCAGGAGAGTCGAAGATTCATAACAAGAATAGCACCAAAATCATCCAACCGACTATCTCACTATATTTAAGGATTCTTACCATGCAATAAATTTTCCAAATCAATGTAATCGCTGAATCACTTAAAATCACATTATGTTCTCAAGTCTCTCATAGTAATATTATTATTGTTATATCTCCTTTCTTCTTTTTTCCTATGATGAATATGATTCCAAGGGCGTAGAATTTGATTCCTTCAATAAATAAACATCTGAAAATTCTACTTTAATGGAATAAAAATCAGTTCGAGTATGAAATCTGAATTGTTCTAATGTTTTCATGTTGATAGGAATTTCTATCACCCCCAGGAGTGCGACCGACATATTAGGAAACACCCTGTATATATTCCTCTTCCACTTTATACCTTCTCCTTTTCTTCGATCTGTCTTCTGACTTACAAATGTATATATGTAATATATATGTCATATGTGTGATATTTGATTATATTCACACACCGGTGTTCACACCTAAGTGCATCGGAAAACATCCATACTGTGCTCTCATTTATAATTTCAGAATGAAGAATCTGATTTTCCTAAAAAGCACAATTCTTTTTGAAATCTCCATTCATTTGGGGGCAAATCTTGTTCCTAAACCCAATTTTGTACAACGCACAGTTTTCGCGTGAAAAAATTAAAACCAAAAATTTTTTTTTCTTCAGTTCAATTAGATTGTTCTTGATATTTTGTTAGAGTTCACTTAACCCCCTTCTATGAGCGGAGACATTTTTTTTGTGCAAAAACTACTTTTCTACTTTCACCAGTGATGTTCGCGTAGGCATGATGAAAAATGAGTTATAACAAATTATGATAGTGAAGTCACTTTTTCCTTCAAAATATTCGATGAATGGACACGTGAAGAATTTCAATACGATATGAATTGACAGATATTCATAAGACCAATACTCGCCATCTTTTGTGAAATTACTACTAACAAAATTCTTCATTTTCTGCGAACCAAATGCCAGACACTGCAATATCTTATTATGTGAAAACTAATCAGTGTATAAGTGTGGTTGTATTCAATTAGAAGAAATGGTTGTTCTTAAAATCGTAATCGACGAATACGAACAGCTACGATCGAAGATTTGGGATAATACCTCCACTTTGCTCCAGAAAACCCTACAAAACAGTGTCCATCCTCAGCATGCAAACTATTCTATTGGAAACGGACGTTACTTCAGTCGAACAGGTGGATGTTTATTGGCCATAGATTTCATGGTTGACAATGGTATATTATTTTGTTCAATTCGTCAAATACATGTACATCATATAATGCCTGTTGTATTTAATATAAATATTTTTATTGGAAATTAAAACACTGAAACACTGTTGTTACACCATCATAATCAGTGCAATTATTTTCAAGTATTTAGATAATTCACAAAATAATCATCAAACCATGAAGGTGAATGAATTTGTACGAATAGTCATAACGCATCTAATAAGGAATAATGGGTTTAAAATTTTTCAACAAATTACATTTCAGATAGGTACCATGAAAGAAATTGAATCTAATTGAATGAATTGAAGAAAAATACTGTGTGTAGGTTAATCGAGGTGTGATATGTTCATTTCTCTAGATTTTTTTTCGTGTCTAAAAATAAAAATAGGAAATATGATGAATATTCCAATATACCTATTTGTAGTAAGGACAGATCAGTGATCTGCTCCAAGATGTCAATGCATTTAAAATAAAACAATTTTGGATCACTTACGATACCTTCTTTGCTAATAATTTCTTTGCTAATAGTCATTGAAATGAGAGAGAGAATCCCAAAAAATCTAAGGTAATGAATTCAACATTTCATTGATGGTATTGGAATGTTTGAGGAAGGTATGGCATCATCTTTCAATTTCCATTTCTGAATAGGTAATTCTAACAGTTTTTCTTGCAATCTATAGTCGTCGTCTGAGAAATGCTTCGAACATATTCTAGCTGTTTTTACATTGAACTTGTTCTTCTGAAAGAAATTCTTCACCAACAAACTGCAAGTTTCCTTCGACGAAGGAAAAGTGAAGTAACGACATGTCGATGCAGTTTTTACATCTTTCATTATTGTTACTGGAACAACCCAACACAGCACAATGAACCATAGTCTCTTAGTATGGAATATAAATGAAGTAAGCAAAATTATTCGACCTGACACTACTGAAAAACACAATTTAAAACGATAAACGCACTGAAATGTTCGCTTAACCTCCAAGCGCCAACAGAAATTTGTCACGGAGTGACGTATACTGTGCAAGAGAGATAGAAATAAAACATGCGCGTGGGTTTACCTCCTCAGTTATAGTATCATGACTTCAGATCAACCGATTCAGGTTCAGATTTCAGATCAGATTGCTTTCCTAATTGGATCACTCTGTTATATTGTCTCTGAACCAACAAAAATGCGCACTGTTCAAAAAAAAATATCTCTATATACAACACACCAGTCCCAACGGCAACTGGTACTACCATTTTCCAGCGTGAGAATGACAGTTCGAATAATCCGAGATCAAATTGAGGCGATCTGCTCCACCAAGGCGTCAAATGATAGTCGCCTTCAATAATCGCCAAGTCGCCCAATAATTATTCGCGCCAGCCTTCAATAATTTTCTATGTAACAAGGTGGTAACATGTTATGTTGAGTGTACTTTGTTCTTCTATATGTCCACATTACATATGTCCCAACTCTGATCCAACCACACACAGTTTGTGTGGGTGCAGCTTGATGAGTTTTTATGTATGGTAATAATTAATATGGTTCATTATTTCTCACGTGGTTTTTGGTATCAGTGCCGAAGCCGAGCATAACTCCGGTTGAAAAACTCGGAAACGAAAATTATACTCTCAGGTGGAGTTTGCCAGTACTTGACTTTCCAATTCAATCCAAAATGTTAATTTCCACATCATTCTCTTTTATGTGAATGTCTGAGAGTTCGATTTTCGCAAATGTCTAAGCCCCATGAGCTGATGTCAGAGCCAGTAAGAGCACATTTTCAATGCACTGAGAGAGTGGTATAATGATTGCAAGGGTTGTCATTCCTATATTTTGAGAACTGATTGTGAGTTCCATGCGGGTCACTGTATCGCGTTGAGCAAGATCTGGATCAAGGCATCCTTCAGAATTCTGGAAATCAATTCTGCTCGACCATCATCAAAGTTCAGGATTAAATTAAACGCCGATCTAACGCAGCATTTTTGAATTCTTCTGTGAGGAATTCTGGAAGTTGTTTCAAATCCGTTATGAGAACTTATTATTTATTGCCCTCACAGGAATACCACGACTTTTTCAATGTGGTGTTATACCTTTCTACTGTTATTCGTTTTTTTCACTTAACATATCGATTGAGACTCCGGCCATTATTCAGAGAACCGTAACAACTCAATGGTTGTCAAGTCAGCAAATCGGATAATCGAGAGTATGGAATAGGATCAAGGTCTTGGTTCATAATTTGGTTCTTATCCCGTTGAATGGAAAAACTTCCCAAACTTTTCAATCCTTGATTTTTCATAACATGATCAGGAAGTTTCAAATTATCCAAGGCTTATTGGTACTCATTTGATTTTGAGTCACCTTGGAAGGTGAAAGATGCAGAAGGTGATTATGAACTTCCGAGAAAGGGTTGAGAGGGGTATCAAACTGTGAAATTCATAACGAGATCAATGTTCAATGTATTCCATGGATTTTCAGAATGAATAGTATAGTGCATTGATTTGGCTAGAAATTAACACTCGAAAATTCTTGAGAAAATATGTTGTAGGCCCGTTTTCAGATGTTTGAAAAAAAGTTGCTGACCTGACGTTGGGCAATTTCACTTTTGGAAATAGACGTAATTTGCCTTGGATTTTGTCGGAATGTGTCGCTTTTTGGTCATATAATCAAGTTCCGATCGAAATCATACAATCAAACGAATGGGTCACACTGTAGATATTTGTAGTGTAACCAATCTCTATATGAATAATGATAATAAAGAAAGTGTGAGTTCACATTTCTGCTCTCCACAGCAGTGGAATTAGTTTCAGTGTTATATGCATCTCAGCTCAAATTCGTGCTTGCACAAATCCACCATAAGATGATCACAGTATAGAAAATCTGAATCAGGGTCGTTCAATGGCTTCTGCTCAACCCTGTATGTTCATACGAATATATACTCTCCAATTGCTAATCTCTCACAAGGGTCGTTCTGTGAGATCTACATCGATGGGCTGAAGATGATTACAGAAATCCAATTATAGGTAGCAATTGGTCAGTGTATCTCCAGGACATGTTAAACATATATCTCTGAAGGGTGAAAAGGAATCAGGTCTGGAAAGATAATGATTCTCCAATTGAATGAATGGACACTCAATTCAGAAACACAATAATAATGATAAAAATGATATTAATTATATTGATAATGATGATATCCGTATGATACTAATGCATGTGGTTCAATGTTGAGTAGACAATATTTTCATTCGAATGAAGTGAGGATGATTACAAGGCAGTATTCTGGTATACTGTGTGAGGTATATCTACGGTATATTGATTATCAAGATCAAAAATCGACTTATTCAATAGCAGATTCAGTTTTGTGCTAGAATCATCACCATCAGTATTTGGAATACTAAGAATTAGTATTATTATACTCATACCCACTTCCAGCTCATCACCACGATAGGAGAAGAAATGGAGTACAAAATAGTTATTTTGGTGCGAAACCATGAAGTTGATCTTTTCCGGCCGAATGTGTAGTTGAATATTGTGCTGCAATTTTCTCTTACCACATCGTCAATGTTCATTGGTTAGATGAGTTATTTCTATGTTCATCCTTTGTTGAACTTCAAGATATCCAAATTCGACTTATGCTTTTTGGAATTCTCTCGAAGTTTTCTGAAATCCTCTCGACGTTCGATAATTATTCTGAAATACAATACATCAAATACAAGTGATGCTTTCTGAAATTCACCTTACTTTTCATAAATTGAACTCATATTTCCTGGAAGTCAATTCATGTTCTGAAATACTATTTATACTTTCCGGAATATGAGTGAATATGTCTGTATGTATGAAGATGATGATCTAGACAATTGTTTAGCTTATCCCGATTTGCACTGTAACCGGCAGTCAGAATCAACATCATCTATATATGTGATATTCGAACTTCAAATTAGATAATTGGTTCCAAAAAGCAGTCCGCCGACCTCCAGAGTTATTCAGTGACTATTCTGAAATTCGAATGACTCATGACTAAGTGCTGATGATAAGAAAGACTGGCCACTATCAAAATTCATTCGACAATATCGGCAAAGAACATCAATAAACAATGAGACAAAGAGTAAAAATGAAAATTGGAAATATCAGCATTAACATAAGCTCAAAACTACTAAATGATGGTATCAGAAATGAAATAACTGGATAGAACATAGACGAATAATTACCCAACAGTGAATTATTGAATCTCTGTAGGATTATTTTCGACATATGCAATAAGAAGTTCCTTTCAATGAGTATGCATCTTCACTCGATCTCATAAGATGTGGTGGGTTATCAAATTGAACACCCCCATTACAGAAGGAACTTTTGATTGAAGTGAAAATTGAATTGATTGAAAGAATTGGCTAGATGAATGATACGGTGAAGTGTCATTATTTTGAAAATGGTTGGAACATACAAAAACTTCCCAATCTTCATCAACAATGCTATCAACTATGGCTCAAATGTTATGAATCAAAGGCAAAACCAACTCATCATGAACTGTTAGTTTGGTCTCTATCAATGAAAATCATGATAATCTACTCAAAGGCCATATTTTTCTCCATCTTCCTACATATGATGTGATTTATATGGAAAGTAAATTCCAATTCGCGATCCAGGCTAGACAGGTAGACAGATCTTGCAATTCAGAAATTACTCCAACAAGATTTTCACAATAATTGTATGTCTGGGTATCATTTGCAAAGAGCTGAATTTTACATTTCTGTGATCGATAACCCAGGTCATCAATGAATAATATAGAAGGGTCACAGTTTACTACCCTGTGGAACACCGATTGGATTTGATTCTGAATCGGAGATTGAAGTTGCAATATTCGTTCCTGATCTATAGTTTCGAACCTTCTCTCAATGTCTATGAAAACTGCACATATATCAATTTTCAGTTCCATTAAATTGTTCGCCAATATGACGAACACCCGTTCAAAGCGTTGAAGTTGAATTCATCTATTACTATTAAAGTGAAACTTTCATTCCATCTCCTCAGATTTGTTCGTCCATCTGTCGCATGTCATATTACGGCCGGCAGTGGCGTAGAGGTAAAGTGAAAGGCGCTCGGCAGAGCAGTCAAGGCTAATAAGGCGGCGCCCATGGCTCGCATCAGCTAACCGTGTAGCATTCATATTCTCACTCATTCGTGAAAGTGCTTTGCGGTATTTGTATGTTTGGAGCATTGTATCGATGAAAATGTTGTTCCTTGACAACCCACATCTGAAAATCTACAGTTACAATTGTGAAATATTATGTATGTATGTATGTATGTATGTATGTATGTATGTATGTATGTATGTATGTATGTATGTATGTATGTATGTATGTATGTATGTATGTATGTATGTATGTATGTATGTATGTATGTATGTATGTATGTATGTATGTATGTATGTATGTATGGATGTATGTTTGTATGTTTGTATTAAGTATTATGTATTTCGAACCTTCATACGCAGATTGGAATTATAATCCTTATATCTCGTGTACTATCAATTTCACATTATCATTCCCATTTTGAAAATATTGAGAAACGCGAAAAATATCCTAGAACGAATAATTTTCCAAAAATCTTCAATTGAATGCCTACGATCCGAAAAAAAGTTTCACTCGCACGTGAATATCAGAATATTTGAATATTCTTGAATAATTTTTATTTCCATATATCTCTTATATTCATGACAGACTTCAGCCCTCTCCAATATTCAAATTTCGCTATGATCGCAAATCATATGGTCTAGAATTATAGAATTATTCTCCCGAAGTTGAATAGAAAAAAATTGATAATATCAATAACAATTCCTGCATTTATTATATTATCATTCATTATCAATTATACTTCCCAACTATTCCGAGATGAAACGATATCGGTCGATATTAGAGTGTTTACGTTAATCAAAAAATCAATTTCAACGCATCGAACGGTTGAACAATGCACTAAGAGATTCAAGAATGTATGTTTTTATGCATACTCATGATTGTCACAAGTCACAAGGACTACGTACTAGTAGTTCATATATAAATCTGTATCGACATTGACTTCAGGAAATTATTTTTTTGTTTCAGTTGGATGCTCGAGAATTTTCTCTGTAAGATGTACATGTTCATCCAGTCGTTGAGCAATACGGCCAGTATTTTCATCCTAGTTGTGATCTGTACTGAACGGTATTTTGCAATCATATATCCTATCACATGTAAGCAGATACTCACCCCAATCAGGCTAAAGGTGAGTTGGTGTTGGAAATGTTAGTCACATATTTGAAGCATATACATGGTGAATAACCTGAGCATGCAAAGAAAAAAATGGAGGATTAGTTTGGCATCGGAGAAAAAGCCTGAAAAATTTCAGAGCAATCCGTGATGATTTATGGAATTTTCTCAAATTCAAATCACTGATCAGCCAACCACTTTCAATTTCAATATAAACTATATTTTGAAGAGTCATTTTCTCAGCTATCGATTGATATTGTCTCTAATATTGTCTCTGTGCAAACTACGATTGAAAACAGCCTATGTCTGTCTGTCTATATTTATATGCTATAGGTTCTGCAATACCTGTTTCAAAGTTGAGAGGAGTTTTTCCATGAATACGTTTCGATACGATATGGATTTCAATTTCTATTTGAGTTTCTCGAATCTCGCTATATTTGTTATCTTCATTTGCTGCTAACAACTCATGCTCCTTCAATAAACTTTTTATCCTAAATGACTAAGTGCCAGAGTTCACGCCAGCGAATTGGTATTCAGGCAAACTCTTCATTTTGTGACAATCTATCTTGATAAGGTGTGCATTTTACTTCAACAAGAATGACATGATACTAACTGATATATTTTTTTCAAGATGGCATCCATCTGATATTTTCATGAGTGGAGGAATTTTAAAGATACCAAAAAATAGTTGGAGCGTTCACTAGAACTTATCAATAGTCATCCAATGGAATGGATTCTGCCTTAAAGTATCTAACATCATCAACCGTCATTTTGTTTTGTTGTCTTTTTGCCTAAAATTCTGGTATTGTGAAGGGAATTGAAAGACTTTTCGAATGAGTTATCACTTCCAATACCATTCGAAAAAAATCCAACAAAATGGCGCCCAATTCATATTTTCTAGTGCTTTCAACTCGAGGACAGTAACTGTCCGGATACATGGTACATATCACATCATCATGATTGCTCCAAATCGATCACCGCTTCAGGAGAGGAAGAAATTTCCAGATTGATATAGAATAATGTGGCAAAACCGATATGATCAGTTGCTATATTTCGGTAATGATGTACAGAACACTGGTGCAGTCACTGATAGTATTTTCTTCTACCCAGAAGAAGGCGACATCTTTGCAGATTTCTGTACAAATAGTTGATGTTTGGAGATTGTAATGATGTAGTTCAATCATCAATTGATCAATTGATCATTGAGTGACCAGAATCACCACTTCTGAATCAACGTTTTTATGAAACTAGTTATACAATCATCGATAATATTGATTTTGTTGTAATGCTCCTATCAAGTTAGCTGTACGTTGAGTTTTGGGTGAAGAAATTAGATAGGCAAATAGACAAATTAAAGTGCACCAGGGTTCACTACATCGTTATCTCTATATAAGATATCTTCTATTGGGCAATCTAAGTGATCGCTCATGGAACGAATGCGAAAGAGAAATCACCATACGATTGTGATGACTGAGAGGACTTTCTTATCACAACGAACAATATGTCACATATTTTCACCAAATAACATGATATGATCAAGAAGGAACGGCAGGTTCATAATGGTCTGACTCCATTTCAATTCCAGGTCTCAAATGAAAGAGTGACATTTATAACGGGGCTTTCTATGATAGTAATTTATGGAATAGTCCGCAATTAACCTTCTTTGATGCCTGGGGTGCTTTCTCGAAGTTAATTCATGAACGAATGAAAAACCGACCAACTCTCACATCTAACGTATGTTGAAATGAAACAGTGAATCGAATCTGCATACAAAAAATCGTACTCACTTCTGGCATGGCGTTGATTGCAGGGCATATTGTCTGAACATTAATATTTGCTGGAAATATCGGCTAGCCGTGTTTTCCAGATGTCGCATTTCCTGATTCCATCGTTTTTTATTCTAGTTGATCATCATCGGAGTTTGGATCACCTGCATCCTATACAGCTCTCCGAAATTCTACTGGGGAAATACGGTCACCAATCCCACAGCTGGAAACGGGACAGAAACATTGTGTGTTCTTGACAGGCAGAAGTACGATTCGAAGCTGTTCGATATTATTCATTTCGTGCTTTTCTATGTGATCCCTTTGGCCGTGATGTCTGTAAGTTACATTCCGAAATGAAAAATTGATAGTTCGTACGGTGGATAGGGAATACATGAGGAAAGTCAAGCAAAAAGAGCCGTTGAACTTGCATTCTATAGAATTCTGTCAAGAGGGTGCGTGAGCCTTGAAGCAACAAAAACGGTCGTTGATATATCTCTCATACACTGAAGTTGAATTTATAAGATGATATTTCGATTTCCACATAAGGTTATCTAGTTATCTTCTCTGATTGAATGAATATATGCACATATAAAAAAAACTTCACAAATGATCGCAGCCTATCTCTGATACTAATATTTCACAGTCAATGTGATGGGAAACAAGATGATGTCACAACTCAATCACTGAAGAGACTGTCAAATTTTGCGCTGAAAGTGCCTATCTTTCATAATTATATAAGCGCGACCAGTGAATCACAGTTCAAAGAAAAATATACCAGTTCCGTCACTCTTCGTGTTTCCTTCAATGTTCAACTCCGCTTTGAACCCTCGAGGATGAACAATCAGCATATGCCAACCTACCTACTGAGCGTATCTCCAGACTGAAAATGAATATCGTTTTCAAGTAGGTTCAAAACGAACCTTCTTGTCAGGACCCTAACTGACATGCCACTAGGATTGAATAATACGAATATGGGGTGCATTTCATGTTCAAGAATGAAAAAACAGCATAAAACTACGAATTATAACAAATTATCTATCAAAATTTATTATCATTTGTTTGATAGGCATTACCGAAATGAATGTCATTGTGAGGATTCCATTACTCACTTTCAATTTTGGAAAAAAGGTTTGATCGTTAAAGTATCGAAATATCCCAAAATGGTTCAGATATCTGGAGATTCACAGACCAATGATCATTTCTTCTGGATATACTTTCCCCACAACAGAATCGATTATAATAGAAATAATTGCATGATCTTTGCCAAATATTATTTCACGATGAAATCTTGGCGACAACATATCTTTTAATATATATGATAGTATATATCATATACTATCATTTCTGTTTTGCACCTTTCTATTCTGAAGATGATGAATCAGTGTTGAATTCAATAACAATCTAAATTGGCGACGCTTTCGGCAACACTGATGAAATGATCAGAACTTCGAAATGGCTACCAGTTTCATTGTCAACATATCGATTGCTGTTAGAAAAGAATCCTAGATGCATCACTCGCTATGTATATGGAACTGGATTTTGGTAAATTCGAATATGGTGTTGAATGAATGAGATAAGTGTGTGAATAATATGATAGTGTCATGGAATATATATGATGCGTAACTGACAATTTCGTATAACTGATGCCAAGAAAATGAAACATCGAAATGATATGAAATACAGAATTTCAGTTTATGTTTGATATACGACCCCGACAATATGTCATCATATAGCTACTATATGTTTTTCTATTTCGCATCAATTTCTACTGAAAATCATGGATCAGTGTTAAAGATAACACAAGCTTGGAATTACTGATGAAATGATATAAACTTCATAATGTCTACTAGTGTCACTCTGTTCAATATATCTCGAACAGTGGAGTGTGGAAAATATCCCAAATGAATATGAAAAAAGACGTGGCTCATTTTGCATGTGAGATCATGCGTTCGAAATATCTCATATATCCATACAATTATTCGTTTTCAATACCTTGCATATGCTTACTTAGGGCGTTTGAACTATATTGCCGGCTCATTGTGCCCGCTTATGTCATTTGCAAAGTAGAAAATGAAGTCGAATCTCATGCAAATCAGTCGAATCATGAGTCAGCTCACTCAACTGAAATCTATCAATCTATCAATTTTCCAGTAAAGAATTGATTGGTCAGATCAGTCTCTCCTGGCATTATTATCCCTTCAACGCACTCGGTTGAATAACGATTTAAAATGAATTCTTCCAATTGGAAACGACATTCTATATTATTTCTCAGTAAACACATACATTTTTATTATTTTAAACCTGTCGATTCTCCAAGTGATAGTTTGTATAGTTTTCCATCGTTTCCAGATTCCATTTTCGGACATTTTCTTCTTTTATAATAATTTATTCATGTTCTATGACTTATTGACGGACGGATGTGTCTCTAGTCATCCACACTGTGATTTGTTATCTACTTTACTTGCCGCTTCCATTGTCATATTATGTCACGTTGAATTCGTTATCAAAGTTTTTCGCTTTGACCAATCAACTTTCGTTGATATCTATTATTTTCAGGAAGCGCTCTTTGTACGACAGCCTCTATTCAACCCGTTTCCACAGAGGGATCAGCCCTATCAATTTAATTGATATGTGCATTCTCTTTTGGGTCTCTCATGAACGAAAACTCATCGTTAACGTGCCCTCGTCACGCTCTTGTTATGCTCAGTCACACCATTTAGCTATTCGATTTCACAAGAGACAAGCAACATCACACTTCTAATCTATTTATCATATTGAAGTTGCGGAGAAGACGTAGTGGCAACGAACATTCCAAGGTCAACGCCGGTATTTTCGTCGGATTTTGGAAAACGAAAAAGGAAATGCAGTGACTACTCTGAGACTATTGCAGAGACTTATAACTACTGCAACTGTATTTTTCATCATTATATTTTTTGCATTTTTCCTGTCATAGATTTATTTTTTGAATTCAGTGGTATGTGAATGATTGATTCGTTAATGGTACATTCTCATAAGAGCTTGTCTTCAAATAGATTTTTTTCAAATTTTCATCGTTTTCAAGGTTCACGTCGAATCTGGAAAATCGTATTCTACCTTTCGACTATTTTCTCTTTGAATTTCGAATGGTTTGTACCCAGTTCATATGATTATATAGCATACAACTAGTTGATTTCCTACATGTAGGAGTTCAAAAATCTCCTCAATACTTTATGAGACTCATTTCACAGTGAGTATTCCTCATATCCAAAAATGCTCTTTTTCACATTACTGTATATGCACAGAGCTAGATGATTTTCTTTCTTCATAACGTAACCCAATATTGTGAGAATACATATTCTTCAGCAGTTAGTGAATCTGATCGAGTTATTAGTCATCATTATGAAGACTTCAAGGTTAGATTATATTTTATTCAGCTGGAGCTGGCCTTCGGCCCGGTCCCACTACGGCCTTTCAAGTATGTCAGCCTCTGAAGTACGTGTATTACGGTTTCATCTTCTTCCTGGCGAAATCTACATGGTGTTTTTTTGCCAATCACATCAGTTTCATATGCCTGTTCAATGGCGGTCTGTCAGCTGGCCTACTATCGGTTTTATTGTTCTCCTCGTGTAGCCTAGAGGATCCACAGTAAATTTTCGCGACCGTCCTTTGCTGAATTATTTCGCCTGTCTCAGCCATGCCCAGCATATGTCCCCTGTTCGGTGTGAGCCTTCGTGGTTGCTTTGGCTACTTGATCCGGCTCTTGAGGTGAATATATTGCAGATCACTAGTCCAGTTAGATTACACATACAGTTCCAGACAAGTCGTGATTGAATCGGACTATTAGAGTACATGGCAATTGTTTCGTTCCTCCCTTTTCACTATCTGGCGGACATAGTGTTGCGTGGTTGCTACTTCTGCCTGGAACACCGTGGCGTATTTTCGGAGGCTGAGACGGATGTAAGTCTTATAACATAACATGACCTCATAACATATCCTCGGCTTCGTTCCATATACGCCGGACGTCCGTTTTTGGATTCGTCTGTACCAGCTAGATATTAGAAAAATATAGATATAGACATAGATCTAGACTAGATACCACCTACACGGATTGCTTGTGCGTTTGTTTATTGGGGGTTGACATTTCAGTAGTCGATGTTCCACAGACCTTCCTATTCTTTGAATGTGTATATGTAGTGGTGGCAGGTCTAGTAAGACTTCCGCTGTCAGAGTTGTTCAAATGGCCGCGGTCTCAAACAAATGCTTGCCCTTGGATGTCATTCAATAGCTGAGATCCCCGTCTTGAGATACCATAGGTCGTACGACCATTGTGTATGAACATAGTCATTTTTTCCGTACATGTCCAAGGCAATTGTAGCTTTGATTGCGATTTTATTAACGTGAGCCGTTGGGTGAACGCCACTGCTAGGTACTTGGGTTGTTTGGAAAACGGGATTATCACTTCATTTTATGCTCTTCAATTTGTGCGTGTTGGTTTTTCGTGAATTAACTGTGAGTTTGTCTATCCGCAATGTTTGAAGCACATTGTGTGCGCTCCGACATGATTGTTGGAAATCTCTCTCTCACGACGATGACCAGATCAACAGCGTATCCTAGGCAGTAATTCTGTGGATACTTATCTGAGACGTTCATCTGCTAAAGTAGTCCGAAGTAGGGGTGATAGTACTCGTCTCTATGGACACCCTCTGCTCACCTATTCCTCAATGTTAGCTTCGTCCAGTGTGGATGTAATAAACCTATTTTCTAGGCTCGCTCGGATCCACTCACTGGCTTATCGTGGGTGAGACTTCTCGTCAGCGCATTGGTCGAGGGTGTAGTAGAAACGTGATTGAATTCTCATTTGTCCAGGACTGGGGCGATTGCTGATTCTTTGTTTCCGATCGACTTTGAGAGAAGCCTAGTAAGATCGTCCAACACCGAGTCGGTAGATCATCCTGGTTGGTACGCGTACGTTCACTCAAGGGATGGTCTTCTAGAGTCCCGTCCCTCAGATAATTATTTATCAGTCTCCTCAGTGTTTCAAGCAGGAGAAACGATAGATTGATGTGTCTGTATGACTTAAACGTGAGGTCTGACGCGCTGCCCTCTTTTGGCAGAAACAGAACTTCACTTCCTGCCACGCAGTTGGTATGTATCTCCAGACCAAGACTGAAATGATGAATTCCTTCAATTGATAATGTCTATATATATATATATATATATATAATGCGTAGATCTTTCCACATCAAAGGCACAGAGGTGACTGACTGGCCTCACCCTCAGTAGAATACGTAGGAGTTGAACTGTTGAAATTTCGTGACATTTTCTGACAACATTCAATATCTCATTTAGAGAAATTAAGCCGCAATGAAGGAGTCATATCCTGTAGTATCCAGGAACTGTTGTCTTCTATTCGATATCATGCTCCTGATCTGCAAGCAAATAATTTTGCCTGTTCTAACATACACTTTTCCAGTGCATGCACTTCGCTCCTGCATAGACTACAAGTGCTGCAGAATGAAGTACTTCGGATAATTACCAGTGGTAATAAATACTCTCGACTTTCGGGTGGCTGATATGCACGCACATTGTCACGATTTTCAAAAAAAATATAGAACTCATCAACAAAATCTCGACCAAATCCTTTGAATACTCATGTAATAGATATTTGTAGATTTCTATTCCTTCCATGCCCATCCCACCCAATACCAAATCCAATATGGAATTATCATGAGGAAGGTTTTTGTTCCCGATTTTCCTCTCACCTTTCCTTCTTCTAATACTTAACAAGGTGCGATTGGATTCACTTGATAGAGTGTTCCTGAATATAAATGCCGGCCTACCTTCCAAGAGCCACCTCTGAGGTATACAATTTCAATTTCTGTTTTCAATTTCAATTCAATTACAATTCGTGTTGTACTCATATACGAATCATTTCTTGTCTATTTTATATTTACACACTTTATATGTTTGATTTTTATCTGTCAATATACAGGGTGTTCCATCTCAGACGAGCCACCCCGTATATTTCTTATCCGGTAGTGAGTGGAAGGATTTCCCGTAATGAGTCGAATGATTTTGTTTGGGAGACATCTTTTGACGTTTATTTAGGCTGATAGGGGGCGTTTCAACCCCTCAAACTCGAATAGAGGGATGGGGGTTGATTGATACTTCATTTGAAAGTTCTTGGAAGCCTCTTTATATTGGTGTTCGAAAAACGTCAATTTGAACCGTTTTCGCCAAAAACTAATTTTGTAGCTCGAATGAGTCAACTTGAATAGTTTGGTTAATTTTACAATGTACAAGCCCATTTTTATTAAGCCCTTTTCACAAACTTGAACAATCTTCAAAAAATCACATTTTCAAAAAAATTGAATCGTTTTATCATACTTACCATCTGAATAATCAAATCTGCGCGTTCAGATCAAATGTTCAAATTGTCCTCCATTGACTTCCATACAGTAATACAATCTTGACTGAAAACAGTCTCTTACATGGTTCAGAATAATTGGAATTATTTGACGACACTCATTCGACAATTCGTTGGCTTAGTTAGTCCAAATTTCCAGGCTGAGTCACAAAAATCTTGGACTGAAGATGTCCCCACAGGAAGAAGTTCGGGTCAGGAGATCGGGCAGGCCACTCCATAGGACCTTTTCTTCTAATTCAACCACCGGTGTATTGCAAATTGAGGAATTGGCGAACTGGTGCGGCGTAGTGAGGAGGAGCTCCGTCTTGTTGGAAATGCAATTGTTGTTCTAGTAGTGGAGGATCGTTTTCTAATTGTTCAGTTATTAACGGATCGATCGCATTTTCCAGCATTTCAAGATAAATTTCGCCATTTGAATCACCAGGAATCAACAAAGGTCCAATTAGGTGGTCTCCCAAACGTTTAGCTTTTGCGGGGTGGCTCGTCTGAGATGGAAATATATGTTTGAGATATACCCGTCCAATCACGGAAGACAAGCAACGTCGGGCACGGTTAGTACTTGGATAGATGGCTTGTATTTTCTGTTATTTTTTGTCTTGAAGACTGTTCACCTATGAATATCGAATCACATCTCCATGACATATACGATATCTAATGGTTTATGACATTCATAACTAATCAGTTATAAATTGGTAATGATGGAATAGTGACGAAACGATCAGGTAATAATTATATTACACAATCTTTATTGTCAAATCCATCAGTCGCGCAGTTTCAAAATCACTTAAGTTTCATTGGCTCCGTTATCCGAATAGTCAACATCACATTGAACATAGGTATTCTAGTGTTTGTCAGGGAGAATTCACTCGATTCGAGAGGAGAATATCACTTGAGCTGAATAAATTCATACATAGTGCCCTGAAGAATCTATCAGTCACGAGCAGACGATCGTCGACGAACTGTAAATGATGGCATATAATAATAAATTGTTTCATAGAGGATAGCTGGCAACACATATATCTCACATGTTTTGTCCATCAATCATACGCTGGAAAGACCTTGTTTATGTTCACTTATGGAAAGTTTTTTGAAGTGATTTTCCTTGCCGTTCTTTCTACATGAATAATGCAGTCTTCGATACGGTATCTACCACATTTCGATCAATATATTGAAATTGTTGTAACTATTCAGTAAAAACTCTCTTGGAGCTTCCTCCTAATATCCAGATGATCAAGTGAACATTTAAAAAAAAATACGTTATCCAGGTAAGTACCGAGGCTTGTTGGTAACAGGAATATACAGCAGGCGAATATAAATACCCCCAACCATCGTCGGAAAAAATAATTATTCTTGTGATGATTGTTGAAGGAGAGTGAGCAAACGAGTAACAAGTAATTCAAAAATACTATCAGAAGAGGTGCAGATTGAAGTGAAAAAACTGAAGCTGAATGATAAGTATGAATTAAGAGACAAACATATGGAAAAGGTCACGGAAATAGAAATCAACAAATGTTCCAGAATCTAGATCAAGGGATCTCAGTACAAATATACAACTTCAAGAAATCAGGTTAGATGAATAATTGATATTCTTGATGTACATAATACTGAGTTCTGAACATTCTACGTGTTGGTCACTTTGATGACTCTAGAGCCACCTTGACTAATAGTTTTTTGGTCACAGAGATAGGTATCGGAATCGGAACTGTTATTTTTTCTTGTTGCGTAAGTATTGCTTCTCAAATGATAAAGAATGACAATCAAATAGTTATTGGGTCATGTCTCTCATGCGTCAAAATGAGTCATCCAAGTACCAAAAGGCTTGCACAAAGAGAGTATAGAGAGTAGGAGGATTTTCCAGCAAATCTACAATGTTCGTCATGGGAGCCAGCGGTCAAACGTTGAAAGAGAAGGAAGATAGTGGATTTTTTCTAAGAGTTAAGAAGTTGTGAGCACCAGAACAGACTTCAGTAAGCAGCGAATTCCTCAATTTTTCCGTTCCATTAATGAATAATGTTTGGTAGACCAGTCTGAGCTCGTCAAGATTCGTCCAGACTTATATACGAGATTTCAGATGAGCACTGACTATGGAAATATCTATAAAATGAAGCAAATTCATCTATGAAATCCATTGATATCTATGGAATGTGATCCATTCGGGATCTCCTCATGATATTCAAGAGAGTGATTTGTGATTGTAGTTCCACCGACTAGGCGAATAGCTTGTATTTTTGGGAGCTGAACTCCAATCATGTAAACAGTACTCTAGGACAGGTTGGATTAGCGATTAGTAGATCGTGAAGAACTGCTGGGGTGTGAAGTACCTTTCTGCACGGAACAGAATTCAAATTCTTGTGAAACAGTTCTCGCGATGGAAGACTTGATAGAAACAGTAGTAGTACCTGACATCACCACACTAGGCATCTGTGTGATTTTTCTTCTTTGTGATACGAGATCAAGGTTTTGTTGCATTGAATTCTACTAAATTCCCAGAACCCCACTTTGAAATCCTTTCCAGATCTTCAATAATAATATCGATATGTCTCCGTCTTGCACTTCTGGCCTCATTCGAGATATTTGGTTCTAGATAAGAAGAGGATAATTATAACTGTACTATCATCCGCGAAAGTAAGGACTGGGCAGAAAGTCACACCCAACAGATCGTTGATGTGGAGTATAAACAAAGTTAGTACCAAAATAGATCATTGTGGGATACAAGCATCGATAGTCATTGTATCAGATCAGATACCGTTTACCACCACATAGTGTGATCTATCTACGGAGAAGCTTTGAAGTAGGCGACATTGCTGACTGGCAAATCAAACAACGGAAGTTTCGCTAGAAGTAGGCCTTGGTGCCAAACTTGTTCAAATACTTTGACGATATCCAATGCTTCAGCCAGAGACTACCCAATTGTTGCCTGCCAACTTATGTGTCACGTATGTGAACATGTCATCTGTTGATCTCTGAAGACAGGAGCTGTTTCGCCGGTCTTTACGATTTTTGATCTCTTCAGATATCGGATGATGGTCGCTGTGAGGACGATTCCACACACAGTTGAAGGACTCCTAATACCTCTGTATGAGGCTGGACGAATGCAAAGGAAATACCATAGTCATCAGAAGGAGAGGAGGAAACCTCATATGTAGCCTCTCATATCATACTGGGGTGCGAGACACTATCATGGTAGTGATTTGTACTTCTGGGAGGATACGACTCACGAGAGGCTTTTCCAAGAAAAATTAAGTGAGGAGGTTGTTAAGCCTGGGGAAGGTAACACATCTCTCCACTTTGTACACAATAATCCTTAACGCTGCAGTGCTTGGGCTTTGATACATTGGCTAGTCATTCTGATTCAATCAGTCAATCAATCAATGGCTATTGGAACAATGTTCTTGGCCAATCGTGTGTAGCCTGTGCAAAGAATATGAAGAACAACCTCTCATGATTTGCACTCATTCTAGAAGACAACTCGAAGTAGTTTTTTTTTTTCGTGAGGTGTTATTCTTTGAGAGCTGTTGAACTTGATGAAAGTAACAAAATGATTACTTGAACTAACAGCGTCCCAATCCTAGTATCGTTGTAAGGTGTTTGACTGGTTGAGATTTTTTTTGCTGTTGGACATCGCCGAATGTTGAATAGGCCCATGGTTGAATTCCATGACGGAAATTTCGAAAGACTATTATCGAAAAGTAAAGCTCTCATCATTCAATGTCATCAGTTATTTTCCGATTTTCTTGAGAAATTTTCCTTGCGAGATCGTCAATCAGCGATCGCTCCTACATAAAACAACCTATGAAGACCGTAGAGATTCATTTCACTATTTCTTACCTAATGTAATAATATCAATGCGAGGAATCCAAAAAGGAATTGAATAGCAGAAAAAATGCTAATTAATGAATATTCTTTCATCGGTTCCATCTAGTTGGAGATCAGAATCACAGTTTTTCGACTTTAATATCCGTTTCTTGAATCTCCGTTTTCCCTTTGGTGTTGGCGATGGAAAAACTTGCGCTCAATCCAGTGTAATATATCTATATATAATGTTCGCCTACTGCGAATCTATTGCGATCTAGACGGGGCAAGAGAAAGGTAGCGAGCGGCATTCACGGAGAAGATCAGTTGCGGGATATATATTATATTCCATGAAATGTATCAAAATCATTGAAGAACGATGAAACTATCACCAAAGAATGATTATCAACGGAGCATATCCTTCTCATCCTGCATATTGCATATCGCATTGACGTCTCCATCAGACTTTTGACCAATCAGATTCATATCAATAGTAGATACAAACACATTCACTTTTCGAATGGATATTAGGGAAACCAAATGATTTGCACCATATGATCGATGCCATATTCATTTTGGATTTCTGAGTAATTAATTTACATATACGTACAATCAACAGCTTTAGTGATTCAAGTGTTTGATATAATAACTGCCTCGATCCCTTTACTACACTCGGAAAGTTATCTCTACCTGCTTCCAAATACAATAATAAATCATTTTTGATCATTCATTTCATTCGCTATTCTTCTCCAATTTGAAAAAAGTAATTTACAAACTGAGTATCTCTTATATACACTACATACACATTATCTGATTACAATGTGTGTAACAAGCAAACATATACGAACATATAACATATTGAAACGAGGAGAGAAGATCCCACAAAAAGCTGAAAAGTATAAGGTATGGTTATAATTTTGGTGTGTGAATGATATTTGATTTTTCAATAAGGATTTCACAAATACCTGAGTAGTTGTTCTTTGAATGACCTATATAACATATTCAAGCCCAATAATGACGCCTACCATAATATCGCTCGATTATAATTGATTGATAATTGTGGATAGTATATCACTTGACAATGTTCGTTGTAACAGAATCATCTCATTCATACATGATACATTGTTGAAATTGGTTCAGGACATAAACATATTGAAAAGAGCATGAAATAAACATTTTTTGGAAATGCATGAATGATTTTGAATGAACCATTTTTCCAATAACTCGTCTGCATGCAGCATGTAGGTATGCATGTTTGTATTTTCAAAGATTCATCGAATCAGAAATGCAATTTATAGAGGATGTTTCTGGTTTCACATCAGATTGAACCATTATCTTATACATGATCCAGTTCCTGTACACAACTTTCCGAAAAACCATGAAATTCATAAAATTAATTCGCCTCCTTCCTACATTTTTACGAGACCGTATGTCAGCTTGAACGATGTGCTTTGCGGTCCTCGCATACGATTTTTTCAGCAATTCTTCATGTTCGGATATGGAAGGTCGACTCTGATTGATTATGGGAATTAAAAAGGAACTCCACATCGATCACAAACCAAGTACCGTAATCCCGATGCATTCAATAAGTTACTTCCTTTCATTACAGCTTTTTTAACATAGACCCAGGGCAATAAAAGTTAGTATCCATGCTGAACAGGGGTGAATGCAATGAAATACATTCCAATATCATGGCTATTACAGATATACACAGATTCGCACGGTTTTCTTTTCCGTGCGAAGAGATACTTCACATCCCAGCAACTGCTTATGATCTACAAAGCACAAATTCCACCTGTCCTGGAGTACTGTTCACATGTCTGGAGCTCAGCCCCCAAACATACGCTGAAGCTCTCAGATTCAATTCAGAAGACACTTATTGACCTCTCTCGATCATCGTAGAAAGGTCGGCGATCTTTGCCTCTTTTAAAGATACTTTCATGGTCAGTGCTCAACGGAAATATCATCTATTATGCCACCACTTGCGATTCCTAGTAGACAAACCAGGCGAGCTCAGGCTGGTCACCCCTACACTGTCAGGCTCGAGACCTGTCGAACATCTCTATAACAAGCATCATTCATCAATAGAACGGCAAAGTTGTGACATTCTTTGCCTAGTGAAGTCTTTCCTGATGCTTACAACCTCCAAAATTTCAAGAAAAATTCCAACACGTTTCTTCTCTTCCGAAATTCCACCGCTGGCTAACACGATGTTTCTCGAACATTATAGGTTTCCCTTTCGTGTTGTCCACAGATAAAGAAAAAAATTAATTTCAATTGGGTGTACCTACACAATCCAAGTTCTGCGCAATTTTCAGTTGTGTCTTTAGAATTAAACCTATTTCTCTAGTGATATTCCGATCACATGGAGAATACTGATCCATTGTGAATAATGATGGAAGGAGTTTGATGTACGTTAGTAGCTCTGTAATAACCAAAATAGGGATTCGAAGAAGATATGGCGTTCCTCAAAAATGCTATATTCCTATAGTTCCGGAGAATCGATAGTTAATGATTTTCAATACATCGTATATTCTCTGACATGCTTTCACTAACTTCAATCAACTTGAGCTATCATAATGCACCAAAACGTAAGTAATGCAGCATAGGTAATCCCAATTCCTTCCTTTCATGGATGCATGTGCATTGACACTGTTACACTATCGATAGAATCTATATTCTTCGAACTCCATATCTTCGAATTTTCCTTTTCCCAGTCATATCTGCCGTCGGCCTGGCGAATTGCATCTGTCACTCCGATATACAAAACAGGCGATAAACTGGACCCAAGGAACTACAGGCCCATCAGCCTGGTATCTCTGTGTGCCGAAATTATGGAAAAAATAGCTGTTGATTCCCTTCTGCCATTTTTGCTCAAAAACAAGGTGATTCCATCCAACCAACATGGCTTCATACCTAGAAGATCAACTACAACAAACCTTCTCTACTGCTTGGATAAATGGACTAAATATCTTGACAACTCATCACCTATTGATATAGTATACCTCGACTTTTCCAAGGCATTCGATAAGGTTCCTCGGGACAAGCTGCTACACAAACTCGAACACTTTGGTGTACGAGGAAAATTCCACATATGGATAGCCGCATTCCTGCCAGATAGGGTCTTCAGAGTGAGGGTTGGTTCGAGTTACTCAAACTATCACCAAGTCATATCTGGAGTGCCTCATGGTTCAGCCTTGGGGCCAACACTATTTCTTTAAGTTTTTTGGGAATCCATTAGCCACTCATGATGATCTCCAATCTGATCTGTTATCTGTGCAAGTCTGGTGCAACACATGGGACATACCTTTGAACATAGATAAATGTTCTAATTTACACGTTGGCTACAATTACCCCAACCTCGATTATTACTTGTGTAACAAGACCATACCTGCAGTAGAGAACCACAAGGACCTGGGAGTAATCTTCAACAAAAAATTGTCTGTGTCGAATCAAGTTGCAGCTGTTGTAAGTAAGGCTAACAGTCGTACTTACTTACTCAACAATTGTTTCGATCATCCTGAACCACGACTCTTCAATCAACTATACAAATCATACATCCGCCCACACCTTGAGTATGCCGTCCAGGTTTGGTCTTCTTATCTAGTGTGAGACATTCAACACATGGAAAGAGCCCAACGCAATGCTACTCGAATGGTGAAAGGCCTCAGTGACCTTTCCTATGACCGACGTTTATCACGCCTGAATTTACCTCACCTCAGTGAGCGTCGTATTAGAGGAGACGTCATTTTGACTTATAGGATCCTACACGATTCCTTCCCTGTAGATCTTTCTGGATTATTCCAGCTCCAGAATGACGATAGATTGAGAGGTCATGCCATGAAATTAAAACGAGAAAACTTTCGCACTCCTATCAGTTTGAGTGAAGTGTTATGATATATATTGTGCTATATCTATATTTATATCCATTTATTGCATTCAATCATCTGTGCACTTCTAATTATCTATTTTATGTTATTTTTGGCATAATAGGCTCTGCCGCTGCCCTCGTTCAAATTCAATTATAATAAATGAATAATAAAAAAAATTTCCTCTCCTTAATGGATACAATATCATTAGTACTCACTTGTGAATCAATCGATCATCTCCATTCCCTCTGATGAGTGATCGTATGAATACATCAAACCAGCAAAAAACGCACCACCTTCATGCATTATTTTCTTCTGAATCCGGAGTCCAATTTTCATGATTCTTCATGACATCAATATATATATTATTTTCTTCTGAATCCCGAGTCCAATTCTCATGATTGTTCACTTAAGTTTCATTAAAATGTGACTGAACACTAATCCTTCCTCAACAAGTTCCTCATTGTTTCTTCTTCATCTGAAGATATATGCTTCGCCCTGGTTTCGATTCCCATAACCGCTTGATACTCAGAAGAGGTATATGTATCTTTTCCAGAGATGATCTTCCATAACTTCATCTATCACCGAACGAACCAATTACTGGTCCAGATTTCATATGTTTATATAGCACCGACCAGCATCAATGGGTGATTCGACAACCAAATGAGGTCAATGCAACTATGAGAAACAACATTTTTCAATGGAGAATCCGGAATGATTTGGGATCAAATTTCCTTGACAGCTGAAACATATATCTTGTTTTGTTAAATAACGGTTATTGGAATAGCAGACATTCATCCTATAGTTCCGTTCGCTAATTTCATTGGGAATGATTCTTTATGGATGCATAATAATATTAGAAGTCACACAGAACTCGTATTCTGGATGAGTACCCAGGACCGGTGAATTTTGAGACTTCAACCTTCACCTCCACCACTTTCCCTTAATAGTATATGTTAACGTCGAGCGTTGTCAAGCTGTGATTAGATGTAGGGGTAGGAATGAAAAATACTGATGTTTCAACCAATTTCATGTGATGAGTTCCAAATTGATGCTTGTTGGAAGTTAAAAAATAATAAAACTTAAAATTGCATATCTCCTGTGTGAAGAGAGATATAAGGACATGGAGAGGAAAATGTGGAACAAAAATGAGGCTACAGGCACATTCTAGTAGTAGAAAATTCTTGTAACGGGTGCACTGTATATGATGTTTTGAATGTTTCGAAAAAATCATGGAATTGATCATATACACACAGAATAGAAGTATGCAAAAAAAGTTGAATCATATAAAATTTCAGGCGGTGCGCTCATTTTGATAGTGAGACGGATTTATAATCATAAAACTTCAAAGACATTATGTGTGGACTTCTTCAAGCGACAGTTGAATTATTTCTCTCAAAAAGCTACACTGGGAAAATGATATTCACTTTCGTCATTCTCTTGTGACAGCCCAACTTTTCGGAAATTTTTCTGCAGCAATTTCCCCAACTGATCACAAAAATAAGACTCACTCTATATTGATCTGTCCATGGAAATTTTTTTGTTGCCAATGACCTGATCTGTCACCCATGACTTTTGCAACACTCTGTATATAGATACCAGATACCTGTATTGAATCCCGATAATGGTGACTGTCTTATAGAGATTGGAAGCGTGAGAGGGAATATGCAATTGTTATTTCTCATTATTTCCCATCCATTCAATGTGAAATCACCCAAGATTTGTACTATTCGAATTTCAGATTCGTTGGTTGACGAATCTCAATCACCCAATATGATTTATAATATTATCACAACAAATTTTTCGACGGAGAAGGCTTAATATCAGCTTTATCGTATAGTTTACCCAAAGTCATCATCTCATTGTGGAGCATAATAGTGATTCAGCAAAGAATTGAAGAAACATCGTATATTTCTTCTTGGATGAATATCATTCATTTCAAAGTTTCTGTAAACTTTTTAAGAATATCATAATGGCATAAAATGCGCAAAAGTAATTTCATAGAGAGCCATTGCTATTGATATATTTAATCTTGAGGGATATCTGATTTGGTAAATAATGGTCATTATTTATGTTTCTTTCTACACTCTGTATCTGTCAGTAGTAGCGCAATTCCCTTCTCAGTCCGAACACAGTCGAAAAAGGATCTCGTTTCGCAATGAAACGCCCGAAGGCACTCAGAGAGGCTTGTTTGAAAAGGTCGGAGACCAATTTCAAACACAGGGCCATCGTTGCGCAGCAAGTAGAAAGTGATTCATATAAGCCAACGTAGCTTCAACACCCCGCTCGTCTCCCACACATAAAATGAATATGGGAAACAGAAATCTTCCCCTAGAGTAGAAGAGAATGTATTCTTGTGAGGAACTCCCAATTGCGGAAGATGACCAATCTAAAGAGTTGACAGCTTAGAGTTCATGATCCAGAAGTTTGAGTGATGTCATAAATCATGAATATGTACCATGTACCACACAACTCAATTGCAAAGCGAGTTAATCAATATACATCAATTACATGACGTGGAAGTGGACTCAGAAAACGATATATCAGAGGATGCTAATTATTATAGTCTGCATGAGGAACCTCTCGATGATAGCAAGCAATTTTTTATATTATTCATTGATAAACCTCCATAGATTGAGTCATTGTGGTGTCAGGAAGTTCAACACATTATAGCTGAGCATTGGAGTGAATATGTTTCCCCTTGCGATATCAACACACACCATACACCTCCACACACATCCTGTTATAAAGTCCTGAATCAAAGCCTGAAATTTCAGCATCCATAACGAACGCAAATAAAACTTATTGTACAACATGAAAATAATCACGAACGTAAGATCCGACATAATTTTTTTTTTATCTGTGGACAACACGAAAGGGAAGCCTATGATGTTCGAGGAACATCGTGTTAGCCAGCGGTGGAATTTTGGGAAAGAAGGAAGGTGTTGGAATTTTTCTTGAATGTTTGGAGGTTGTAAGCATCAGGAAAGACTTCACTAGGCAAAGAATTCCACAACTTTGCCGTTCTATTGATGAATGATGCTTGGTATAGCGATGTTCGACAGGTCTCGAGCCTGACAGTGTAGGGGTGACCAGCTTGAGCTCGTCTGATTTGTCTACTAGGAATCGCGCGTGGTGGCATAATAGATGATATTTCCGTTGAGCACCGACCGTGAAAGTACCTATAAAAAAGGCAAAGATCGCCGACCTTTCTACGATGATCTAGAGAGGTCAATGATTTGGTGAGTGTTGTGTCATCGACTAGGCGAATAGCTCTCTTCTGAATTGAATCTAAGAGCTTCAGCGTATGTTTGGGGGCTGAGCTCCAAACATGTGAACAGTACTCCAGGACAGGTCGAATTTGTGCTTTGTAGATCATAAGCAGTTGCTGGGATGTGAAGTATCTCTTCGCACGGAAAAGAAAACCGAGTTTTTGTGAAGCAGTTTTCGCAATGGACCTCACATGATCGCCCCATGAGAGAGCACTGTTGGTGGTGACACCCAGCATGGATATTGACGACCTCATAGGAACAGTGGTACCCGACATCATCAGATTGGGCATTGTGTGATCAGCATTCTTGGTGAACATACAAGCTTGAGTTTTAGTTGCATTGAACTGTACTAGATTCTCAGATCCCCATTTCAGAATTCTTGTCAGATCCTCATTTAAAGCATCAACCTGTCTCCGCCTTGCACCTCTGGCCTCATTGGATGATAAAGGGGCTCTAGAGGAAAAGGCGGAATGAAGTGTACTATCATCCGCAAAGCTATGAACTGGGCTGGTGGTCACATTCAACAAATCATTGATAGGATGCAAAAACAAATGGAATATGATAACGGTTTGACCCTATGCTATGGTGAATCCAGCATAGCTCATCCATTATTGGTGTCGCATTGCATCAATATACGATAATTCAGTGGAAATGGTTAATTCTTGAGGAAACGTTTACGTTTGCATTGCATATCTAATTAACCCCTCCCATTTGAGTTAGCATTATCAAAACAACTTCTAGATTTCATATATCCTTGATTGTGACGTCATGTTGATATCAAATCAGATCATATAGCATATGTTTGGATAAGGAATGGAATATCTATTCTATGGGATTCATGTATGGAAAAAACAGTGAAGGCCATTCTATTCTCCCATTGTCATGTTGATCTAAAATAACAGTAACAATTCTCACATAATGTGGTCTACCATTATCATCAGCCAGTATGAAATTGTCATCGAAGTTTCAGACAATCGGAACAACTTTCCTCTTATTCTCAATTGTACGATATTCAAAATTGCCACAACTATCATCTTCCAGGCAACATGATAGTATAAAGGACGTTTTATTGTATTTGAGTTTATGATAATTGTATGAATCAAACTGCAATATGTTGCATGGAATTGCATATTTTAACACATCCTGTAAGGATTCTGATAATTTCAGAACCATTTCGAGAAAACACATTGGGCTCTATCTTCGTGCCCTCAGGATATGATGATGAGTAGAATCCTGCTGAAGAAAGGAATATTCAAAATCGTAGACATAGTATATTCATATATTATATCAAATTACATTCAACTGAGACCCAAACTCCTAGACCTACAATTTTTCTGGAGTGCTTTATTTTGATCATTCAGATCTTCGATTGTCGTCGTCTGTAGTTGTCCGAAATATGAACTGTGAATGATTATCTCTTCAGAGAATGCAAATTCCAAATGAATAATGCTAATTGTTTCATTTGACAGGCTACATTTTACTGCCCCAAAGCTGGGAATCAGTAAAAAGCTTATCGCATCATTTATTTCCTACAGAAAAGAATCTGGGAGAACGAAAAAAAATTATATCATACCTACACAAAAAGCAGAAATCTGAATGGGAAAGAAATATGACCTACGATCAGTCAAACAAAAAGCAATCCCAATGGAGCTCGGTGGTGGACTTTTTAGGTATAATCACTTTGTTTCATTTCTTGATTTCACCACGAGAAACAATGCCGTATATTTTGTTCTTGCCTCAGCTACAAATGACTGTAATTTGCTCGTCGGTAACTTCGCGGGAGGCCTTTATATCCCGAGACATTGTTCTTACAAATTATCGAAACGTCTAGAAAATGCTGGAAGAAATGCCAAATGATTCTAGCAACAGACAAACTCAGAATATATCGGCGTCAGATGTTAATTGAGTTTCTTTTCACAAAAAATACGAAAGAAAAAAATGATCGTGTGAGCCAACGATGAATTGCTCTCAAAAGTTTGTGTGAGCATCAGGAAAGTATTTACTTGGTCACATAATTCCACAACTTTGTCATTCTGATAATTAATTATGTTTGATGAAGCGAAGTTTGGCAGGTCTCGAGCCTGACGATGTAGCGGAGCCAGCCTGAGCTCGTCTAGTTTATCTACCTGGAATCGCTCGGAATGGCATAATAGACGAGAGAGTTGTCCGTTGAGTATCGATCATGGAAATATCTATGAAAAAGGGCGAGACCGCCCTTTATGATTTTCACTATATCTTAGAGAAGTCAATGATTTCGTATATCAGTAAATCAGTGAGTGAAGTAAGTGAACTTGGCGAATATCTCTCTGAGAACTTCAGCTAGAACATCACAATAAACATGTGAACTCCAGGACAGTTCGAATTTGCGCTTTTTAAATCATGAGAAGCTCCTGGGGTGTGAATTACACCTTTGTACGGAACAGGAAGATAAGTTTTTGTGAAACAGTTATCGCAATGGACCTGAAGTGGTGGTAAATATGTTGGTGGTGATACTGAGCATGGATATTGACGACTCCATGGGAACATCATCATATATCATCATTTATTGGGGGTATTGGTAGGTACTCAACCCATTGGGTATTCTTTGATCTGCCCTCCTAGTGTAGATAGAAGCCTGAGTTTTCGTTGTATGAGAATAATTGTACTAGATTTTCAGGGGCTCGAGAGATGATGGAAAAGCCATGAACTGGGCTGACTGTAATCACCCTGGGCTATGGAGTACAAATATATTGGTGATTAATAGAGGTCAACAAAGTTATTTCGAATGAAGAATATGGTGGTTCGCATGCGGAACTATTAGGCAGAGTGAGGCAACAGATTATTATTATAATACTGATCTCAATATTGAGGCATCATTGTCTCTCGAATCGACATGATTCGTCACATTAGTCACATCTGAGGTCACATCAGAATCTGAATTGTCATCCAGAGGATTGAGGTCAAAATGAACCTTGCTTCTCTGAACCTCTCATTATCAACGAATAAATTGATATATTTTCAACAAGAAAGTGGAGTGTATGCTCTGAACAAACTTTTCCATTCTGGACATGGAAGAATTATTGCGATGAAGTGATTCCTTTGAAAAATACTTATCGAGATAGAAGGAGAGACAATGCAGGTTTGTGTCAATCCCTTGAAATTTCTTGGTTAGTCGGAAGATTACTGTTGACAATAACGAAATACTTCGCCTACGTTATAAGAATTTGTCTAAATATTCCATCAGTCTCCTAGAAGGCAAGTGAGGTGATGAAATTGAAATATAATTATATGGAAAACAATGGCAAGACTTCATCATAAAAGCAGTGGAGTAGTTTCGTTTTTCTAGTTTTTTTTCCTCGAATAACTTAACAGTATTCAATATTTAACAGTATTCGAGATTATGTTTTCTTCGTAAATGTTTCCTTTATCCGATAGAAAATCAAATTTTTTGTCTGCATGACCTCAGACAAGTAACTGAATGAAATGAATGAAATTCATGAAATGAATTATCACTCCAGCACTAATGCATCATGAGCAGTACAAGAGGTGATAACTTCTTGCACGATCGAAGGAAAGGAAGTTGTTATCCATAAATTGGTAAGAATTAGTTCATTCTTGCTGAATTTGACATTATTCAAAAATAATTCAATATCCACATTTTTGTGCAAAAACTCATTCTCCGGATTCGTTTATTGATACCCTGTATTTGAATTTGCTGCATTCCCTTTCATTAGGAGAGTAATTGTCAATCGTCTTGTTTTCAGTTCATTTGTGTTTCCGAACTGATTTAACTGTACAGGTTCATGAATTTTGTATTCGAAGGTATGGTGAATTCTGCGTCGAATAATAAAGAATGATAATGAATATATATATATATATATAAGAGGAGGTTGACTTTGAGATATAGTTACCATTCTAATCCACATTTTGACATACAGAGCTCTTGAGTAACCATCCATAATGTTTTAAACAAGAGTTCAACTATTCGGTTGTTAAACAAAATATAACTAGATGATATTTTCATGATTGATTGATCCAATCAGAATGACGAGCCAGGGTTTCAAAGCACAGATACTGCAGCCTTTTGCCTTATTGTCTTCCTGTAGTCATGCTTGGTTGAACGGATTTGTTACCTTCATTAGGCTTGACAGCCTGCTCACCATATTTTTCCTTGTATTCTCTCAGAAGGCCGAATATCCAGCGTGATATAGTGCCAATATAATTGCATAGCCTACAAATGGGTTCTTCTGTGTATGACACCCATTCAATGTAGATGTTTCCCCAGAGGGCAGTGACCGGTTAGCTATCCCGCAACCTGTCTACTCTGGAACTTAGGATGTCATTGGCCACTGTCTTCGACGGTGTCTGAATCATCATTTCACTGTATCTTGTGAATCTTTTGTTCCAATGATTTCGGTGTTTTTCTTATTTTCACCTTGTCATTCAGGTTCGTACCGAGGTCGTTGGAATTTTCATTCCCGATCCTTCCTCCTGCCAAAGTGAGGTATCTGCGGCGTCGCTTCCCTCAATGCCTTCGTGCCTTGGGACATATCAAAGAGTCTGTCATAGTTGTTTTTAGGCAGCATTATATCACTTTCCATTTTCAATAGCGGGCTTGTGATCAGGCTATTTATTCTAGTATGTTTCAAGGTGTTACTTGAAGCATTCCAGTTTCCACTACATTCTTACCTGTATGCTTCCATCCTCACTTCTTCTTTAATGTGGTGGCCAAAAATGTATGTCAGATTCCAGTGGAAATGACATGTCAACCCAACTCTCCATCGATATGAAATTATCAAGATGAATCTGTCACATCTGACTCGAGAAGATGATTCACCTCTAATGATATACATTGGGTTAGTATCCATTTGTCACAGTCATATAGTTTTAATAAATGGGACTCACGATTGCCACTGTTGTACCCAAATCAATCTGTGATTATTCTCACTAGGATATTAACACCAGTTTATAGGAGTGGAAATTCAACTATCACTAGATGCTATGGAATAGGTAGGTACATTCTTTTTTTTTATTGTACACCACCCAACAGAAATCCTTCACAGGATGGAAAAATTATAGGAACAAACATATTCTGGTTATGAATCAAATGCGTGAAGATATGAAACATATTGCATAGTGAATAATATTAAAAACTGATTTTTTTCAATGAAGCAATGCTGCAAGAGAATATATCGCATCTTTTATTGATATTAACGTAACAACTGTTGCAAATTCTGTATGAAGGTGAGTTTTTCTGTACATTTGTTCGAGGTACTTCGAGATGAAATAGATTGGATTGTCTAGAATTAACTCTGGGAACATGAAAACTGAGCATTCTCAAAACAGCATGTCCCTCTATTAAAGCAGTATTAGATGTTCCTATAGCAGGGTTGACACCATCTTCCTTGAATGATAAATATTTCATGAAGCATCTATGGATTCGTTCAAGGCTATTTCTATGAACATTATAATATGGACACCATTATGACAAAATATACATATACAAAAGGAGCATTGTATCTGATTTCGTAAAATCACGAGTATTTCTGATAATACAACCTAAAGCCCTAGAACATTCATTAGAGATTTTATTGATATGGGTTGAAAAAAATAATTTATGATATACCTAAGTCATGAACAGAAATGGATCGAGGAAGCCCCTCATTGCCTTGAGTAACTGAAAGTGAATTCATTCTGCTTACGTGAAAAAGGTACAATTGAACACTTATTGGCGTTCAACAGCAGGTGATTATTCATGCACCAGGTATGTACTCTATCTAGGGCGATTCGTAAAGTAGCACAATCACTCATATACTTCATTCTTCCATATAATTTCAAATCATCTGACTCCGTCAGTTGACTCCGAGATTCCCAATAATGTCATTCATAAAAAGATTGGAAAAAAGTGGTCCCAAGACAGAGCCTTGTGGAACACCTGATGTTGTTTCAAATCTCACGGAACTATGACCAAGACACTCTACATAGGGAGAGCGGTTTTATAAATAGGAATTCAAGTTACCTGAGACTCCGAAGACATTCAATTTACTGAGTAATATATCATGGTCAAGCTCATCGAAGGCTTTGGAGAAGTCTGTATAAATATCATCAACTTGAATATCATCAAATATGTACTGAGTGATACAGAAGAGATTGGTAGTAGTTGATCTCCCTTTGAAGAAGCCATGTTGAAACTCAGTAATTTGATTGTTGTTATGATTTTATAGTGGTTTATTAAGTAGGATTTCAAAGGATTTCGAGGAATTATTCACAATTGTAATCGGTCGATAGTTCTCTAAGTCGTGTTTATCGCCTTTTTTAGAAACTGGTATCAATTCAGACTGTCTCAATACAACTGGAAACTGTTGATATTTCAATGAGAGGTTGGAAAGAAATGTCAAAGGTTCAGCAAATACGGAGGCACAGTCATGAATCAGAAAAGCAGATATTTTATCAGGCCCCATTGTATTTTCAGGCTTGATCTTCTTGAGAGCTTCAAAAACTTCACTTTCGGTAAACTCGGTGATAATAATTATAGCATCGTTCGTTAAGTTGACAGTGGGATCATTCCGAATAGTTTGACCAGGTATAGCGGAAGGATTTTGAAAATATTCAGCAAAATCATTAGTAATTCCGCAAAAGGTAGAGGCACTATATTTCCAAGAAAACCCAACACCTACAGAGCGATTCGTATTGGATAGCTCTCAATTGTTGAAAAATATTGAAAATACATGGGAATAAGATTTTTATGAACGCCTGAATAGACTTGGATGTGAATACGTTACTTATCATGAAATATAATGATTTAATAATATATATATCGTTTACGTTTGAGGATTATCTGTTATATTCATTTTATCCTCTATACATGGAGCAATCGTATCGTCTGTATACTCGTACGGTGTGTGCAATTTGTATTGCTCTTGGTAGATATCTCAGTCGTCTTACTACTATTCTTTTTTTTTGTGAAACGAACCATATAGTTATAGATAAAACTTTCAATGTTTTGATGAGAGAATTTTGGAATCGAGCATTGAAAGTAGGAGAGATATCTATTATTATACCATATTTCAGATGATTTTGAGAAATCTGAATCGAACTGTTCAGAAATATACAAAGTAGGGTGTGAAAAACATGTGTACAGGGAGACAAAGATGATGAGAAACGATGAACAACTACATTCTATGTTTCTCATTCCTACAAGCTTAATCCCATAGATCTATGGGTTTGTCTCTTTTCAGCGTCGCTTTTTCACTCCATCGAATGTCAAATCACTTCCAACGATTCCTAACAAGATTTCACTTTCTGAAAATGAACGTTCATGTAAATGAAGTACCTACGCCACACGTCCTCTTTCTATCTTGCATGAGGTGCTGAAGAAGTGAGAATTTTCAGAAAAAAAGTATGGCAGTTATGTGGAAATCTCAAGTGACAATCTCCAAAGGCAAATGAGACATCTGACAAAAGCATCGAGAAAAAGACACAGGTGTACCCACTTGTTATTCCAAATATATATCAACAGATTCAAGATAATATTTTTCAAAAACTGATTATTTATTGTTATTATCAAAATGGTCAAGAACTGAATGAGTTCTCGAGAAACAGCATCAGTCTGTTCATCTATAGTTATGAAAATTTTAAGAGATAACCACAAGAGCTCAGATTAACCCAGATATTTTTTGTGGTTGTTTGAGAATACTTATTTTTATCGGCAATTGAATGAAAGCTGTTTTGACAAAATCAGGAGAGCGCAGGATAGTTGAATTACCTATATAAATGTAAGTATGAGAATACCACCGTGAAAAATAACCTGCTAGATCTGAGCTAGCCTGATATTCGGTAAGACAATTCCATGAATAGGAAACTCAACTGAATTGACTTTCATCCATCAAACTGAGTTTCTCAAGTAGAAGAATAATGTTCAGAAAGAACAGTTATAAAAAATATAATCATTACAAGAATAAAAAATGATCTACATATTCCAAGAAATCGTACATCATTGTGTCAAAAATCATACCAAATAATGGGCCTTAGACTGTATAATATATTACCTGATGATTATAAAAGATTTACCAAGTTGGACCGTTTCAAATATAATATCAAGGTGCTTATGTTAGATATGAGTCCTTACAATATTGATGAGTTCACTAATTATTTTAAATAGAGTCGTTTTGTTGTGTTTGAATTTTTGAATGTTCTCAATTGTGCAATATATTTGTGTATACGTATGTATATGTGTATATATTAGTGTGAGTATATGTATTTGTTTGTATATTTTATGTTCTGAATCTGTTAAAGTGACTTTTTACATATATGAGTATTTTCGTGACTTGTCCCATAACTTGTAAAAGTTCTTTTAAATGGACCAATAAAATCTATCTATCTATCTATCTATCTACATACAATTGGTCCAGTAGACATTTGCTCTTTTACTCATGCAGATTCTGTTGTTGACATTGACATATTGTTGACACTCTAGCTGACTCACTATTCCAAGCGTTGACTTGGAGATTTGTAACAAGATGGGAATGTTGTCCATCATCAAGTTGGAAATGAGGCTTTATAGACTTGGAAAATAGATTTCCAGCTATGTCAATTAATTCTTGTTCATCGATACCTGCCTTCCTGCTTTAAATAATCTTCCCCACTCTGTTTCTTTATATTGAAGCCCCAGTATATCAATATCTCTGCCACATTTTGTACCGACTCTTCGGTTTCCAAATAGACGTTTCGTTATTTACAATATTCGCTAAATTGATTCCATATGGAGGAATGACTTTTTTCAATTTTGTAGGGTTGATTTTTCAATCCACCCTACTATTTCTGCCTCGCGAATATTTCCAAATCTCGACAAACTCAATGTAATTTTTTTTTGCTGTTCAATTCTGCTCTCAACATTCACAATAAATTGTCAAATAGATGCGACGCGCAACGCTCGATAAAGGAACAATGAATGTTAGGTTGCTACAGTAACGTGATTCATCCGATTTTTCATCCTGTAGTTAGCCGGTAGCAAACTGCGATTTTTGTACTCACGAATGGGAATGCGTAGAACTATCAGATTTATCCACCATCCACTGCCTGGCTCGCCACAACTTCCGAACTTCTAATACGCAATTCAACATGGATCTCCTTGTATATAGACTTTATAGTGATATCCTGACATCCCCAACCATTTATTTGCTCAAGTCGTGTTTACTCTATATGAATTTCACAATCACCCAAGGTCGTATAGACATACGTCCATGCAATCAATCCTCTCCACGGTTATTTTGGAACGTCAATATGAATTCTGTGGCTCGTTCTCGAATCTGAGATCTCTACGACCATAAATACAGTATGTACAATAAGTTATAGAATAATAACTCACTCATCACACGAGGTTGAATTCTCCTTGAGTTTTGGGTTCCTTTAGAATTTTGGATCCCATTAGAATTCCGAATCGCATTTCGCACTAGTCGTGTGACAGTTTGTAGTTCAGACCTATAAATATTTTGCAAACCATGTTTTCCACCATAATTATGTAAATTCGATCATGTCGATCAATGAATCAATCACCGATAAATATGCCTCCATATCGAGTGACACATATAGCTACGCTGAATTTTCAACTTCAAATATGCTCACTAGAGAGCACTTTTTGATGTATTCAACTTCCGGTTTCTTCAGAAATGGCATCCACTTTCGATTTCCAATAGAGCACCCTGCATATCATTACATTTCCGAAAATTTCATAATTATGACAATATACCCCCAAGAATTGATATTCTGTATGTCCAAAAACATATTCGATTCATCTATCTACCTAGATGATCTTGTAACCACCAAAATTATTCCAAATGATCGAAATGAAAAAAAAAGTATTGTCGTTAGAAATCGGTGCCGAAAAAACTTTTTTTACTGAAAACAGGAGCAGATTCGTTCGTTGACCCTGTTTATACAGAATATCCAGAACTAGAAATATGCATGTTATGATTTCAAGTTCTAACAGATATATATATAGAATTTCTATACACAACCCTCGTATGTCCTTTTTAATTCAGTAGTGAAGAATCTGTATACCATAAAAGTCTCCAAATCATGACATGGCTGCAAAAGACAAGAAGATAAGGTTTTATTCATCATGAACATTGGAACATGACACATATAATTATTGTTCTCTGTTGCTTTCAGCACTCGCTTGGGACAAAGAAATATTCTAGGAGTTTCGCGACAATATCAAATAAATATAAATCAAATCCTTCCTGACTCTGACACATCCAAAGCCGAGGCCAAAAATCACCTTGGATTACACGTTTTCTCTTTTCTTTTTATTGCTGTTCATTCATTTGAACTCGACATCCTCGTAAATAATATTAGGTTTTCCTTCAATAAGGAGACATTAAATGGTCAGAAATAGAATGGGGATACTGAGAAATTTCGTTCGATTTCTTCACCTGAAATTCGGTTTGACAGTTGTGTCACAGGCCTGAGAAATTTGAAAAGGGCGCCAAGGGAAGGGAGGTGGATACTTGAAAAATATACTGTATCGATCGATGAGACAGAAAAAATTCCAAAAAAGTTGATCAGAACCATGCAAAAGGTACGTTGTGGTATGAATCAATGGAAGGTATAATGCACTTCCGATTTGGCTATAACATCATCATTACTGCATAGTTTTCGATGAAATTTCGTGCATGCATGATTTTTTTTCAAATTCCTAACATGAGATCCTAAAATTTCACTCCTGAAAATTGACTTTGAAATTTGTTGCAAAGTGGTGATAAAGGTAATTTCATCAAGCTCAACGAAAAAAATCTGCTCGAAATCGCATAAACATGCAAGGAACATTCCAGTTGGTGACTCAAAAATAAATGGGTCACACTGTACATACATGTTTTCTACAGAATAGTTCGAGTAGAAATTCACCTGCATTTGGAGCATCAGAATTTACAGTATTTCTACTTTTTACATCATTTTATTTTGAGAATTGTTCTTATTGAATTCCAAAGTATATCATGTGTATTTCAAAAACCGTGAATTTCATTTCAAAACAGTCATTCGTATTTCATACTAGTCATAATCAATCATATTTTGAATCGAACAAATTGATTTCGGAAACTAACAATTCAATTTCCAAAATAGTCATTCTCATTTCCAAATACGTCAGATGTATTTTATAAAGCATCATTTATATTTTAATAAAATGTTAGCAAGGTTCGTAAGGATGATATGTGACTGAGGTGCTATATATAATAATTTCACTTTTGAAATGAAGATGATAAGTTTCGATATTGAAGTGATGAATCTTGAAATCGAGATGAAATTTATTGAAAATGATGTGACAAATTTTGAATACATTTGACGTATTTTGAAATTAAATTTATGATCCTGAAATACATATGATCCTTTTTGATATCGAATTGAGAGGTTTGAGATACAATCGAAGCATTTTAAACCAAAGTCCCAAATCAATTTCATAAACGCTCCCCTTCGAAGCGAGCTGATCGAATAATTCATGCCGTATTCTTGTCAAGACACAATGTATGCGATTTTCCAAAAAAAAATCACTTCGACACTTCTGGTTTTCGTCTACAAATAGAGCATTAAATGAAAATAATGAGTTTCACAAAATTTGTCACAATCACTTCTAAATTCGGAAAAATTCGTCACGAATTCCTTTCCATTCAGGCTACAATCCAATAACACGCTATTGAAGCTTCACGCTCAATATCCAAGCTATATATTTTCGTGATTTCTACACCCTTTCTCGTGTTACGAATATACATACAACTCTTTCACGAACAGTGGCGGTTCTTCGCAACATTCTCGGAAACTTCATGCAATCTACTGGAATGATTCAGAAACTTCGACCAATAACGAATACAGTTCGCCAATGAGGACATTCATTTCATAAATATCTTCATGAAATTAGTTTTCCACCAACTGGTAACATGGTTTTGTTATGTCTAGTATACAGTAGAATATTTTGACAAATCAAAACCGAGCGGTGTCTTTGATAAAAACGTCGAAAATCCTTGTCAGACTGTTTGAAGAATTTTGAAAATATTGGTATGTTCATAGGCTGAAAGATTTTCCATCAGTGTCAGATACATTTTCGAATGAATGATGGTAGGTGGCATAAATGTGGTGAAGAAATCAATTTACTGCACAGCATATCTTGTTGTACTAATTGAACTTATAATTATAACTAGCGTCAAAATGAAATGTATGTATGTTAATGAAATGAAACAAGAAAATGATCATGGTTTGATCGAACTCTTAGAATTTTTCAGAACATGAGCGAAAATTGTGCTACCGCGTTGCCATCATTGATAACATCATGAATCACTAGTTCATGTATGTTACTGTATATCAGTATTCCCAAGATGAGGATACACAGCATGTGAACCCAAAAACAATAGGAGTTACAAATTCGGTCGAATGGTATTTCAAAATTATTCAGTTTTTTTTCAGTTATATCGGGAATATTGACGCTAGTAAAGAGTCATTCGACTGGATAAAATATATGATTCGAATTTGTATTAAGATCCAAACCATATCCTCATCGTCTAATTCTTCCTGTAGCACTTGTTCTGGTAAACGACCCATCTATATTTTCTATCTTTCGTAAATGTTCCCCCAATATACTGAGCCCATCTGTCCATATTGTCGTTCACTCCTCCAAGAAGCAGCCCCTCCTCAGTTCTAATACAAAAGCATCAGTATCTTATGTTCAGAGCGCTGTTACCAGATGGAAATTATTATCCTCTATGAAAATTGTGAACATTATTGACACAAAAAATTATCTAATGAAAGAAACATCATCGATATCAAATTATCCATTACGTACGCTTCAAGGTATATAACGATTTTGTCATCATTTTACAAAGCATCTGGGATATTATTTTTTATAATGATGAAGTTTATACTACCTAATCGCCAAATCACAATTAGAATTACAATAATTTCATAACAGTGTTATCGCAACATTGCTCCTCTAAAAACTTAATCGACAAACTTTCTATGTGAATGTAATGAACATATTGATATAATTCACAAAAATGAAATCAAATTCAAGATAAATGCATATTCTGCAACAGGTTGGCACAGATTCGAGCCTTGTCATTGTGTTTCTCAGCTTTTCATGGGATTTTCTCTCATCGTTTCTAAAAAATAGAGTAGAAGTTAATAAAAATTATTGCAATATATTTGTAGTAAGGACAGATTTAGGATCTGCTCCAAAATGTCACTGCGCTTGAAATTAAACCTTTAGATGCCTAAAAGAGAAATTCTCTAGAAAAAAGAAAAATTTTGGAGATACCAATATATTTAATAAGAATAAAACCTCTACTTATCTTTGTGGACATTTCGGGAACGAATCTGCTCCCGTTTTCAACACAATTAAAATATTTTTCTCTTCGTAAATTTTTCAATGTTTTCGATTTTGACACTGAAAAGTGACAAAAAACTGAGAAATGAATGTACCACCTTCTCGAAGAACTTACAGACAGTACTTGTCATTGTGGTTACGGAAAATGAAGATATACAGAGTCTGATAGAGCAATAAAAGTGAGACTATCTCTGAAGAATTATTTTTCAACATTGTGAGGATCCATTCTCCTTAACGATTTCGGAACACTCATTCAAAAATGGAAAGCTCCATTCTATATTCATTTCGATTGCACGGCTACTGATATACTGAATGCCGGTTTCATGAAACATTCAACTAACGATTGAATATTCAATTTGTTGATTTCCATGGCATGGTCTAATAAATGGATTGCATCAGAGTTTCAAGGTGGAATTATTCTTTATCTAATTCTGACATATAATTCGACTCACACACTTCTCAGAACCGAATGAAATTTCGAAAAGTCCTACTTCATGTTACCTCTTGCGAAAAGTGAAATGTTTCGTAACGGCGACGAAATGTTAATTTCTACAGCAGTTATGAAAAAAAACACACAACAATTACAGTTCAAATAGAAATGATATTTATGGCATAATTAGTACAGTTAGAGATATCGATTCCCGTTTGTAAGAGATGACGAACTCGTGGAACTAGCTGTAATCTGATTATTTGTTTGGCCAAGATTACTCGTGGCAATATTGTTCTCACTCCGAAAGGAATTCTCCACATACCCTTCAGCCACTGAACTGGGCTTCCAACCTCCATGTCTGTTGAGATTATCTGTAAATTGGCAGCCTTATCTGCAAGCAAAGTTTCCGAAGAGCTTTGGAAACAGTGACCATCAGTGGATGAGATAGGATTTGGCAATCCAATCAACCGAGCAATCGTCTCAGGTAGATTATCGAAACTATTGATTCCAGTGAACACTGCATTCTCCAATGTTATAGTAACTTCAGATATATTTTTTCCTACGACCACCAATGAAAACAGCGATTTCAACATCGCTCTGATAGCTAGATAGTAGCCCATTTCACTTTGGCAAAAAGAAAGTCGAAAGTAGAACGCACTAGTCGAGATATTTGAAAAACGCACGCTTGCACTGATTGATTATTGTAATGATAATTCACATGGCAATTTCACTGCTGACTTATATTTCAAATTTATTTTGCATCATACCCTTTCGGAAAATGATTGGATCCACTACCTTCCTTCCTTCTTCAAAGTGCGTCTAGTTATGTTGCCATCAACTCTTTCCTCATCCTATACCTTCACAGTATATTGAAAGTTCCAAAATAAAAAAAATACTCATGAAACGTTACCATTCAAGAAAAAGACAAACAACACAGTTGACGTTGAGTTCAGTCAAATTGGTTAACAAAGATGATAGCTGAAATATCCCAAGGTTGCGGAACTCATAACAATTCATAGGCGTACACATTTATATTCATGAAATTGACATATTGTCTCTCAAACTATCTTAAGGGTCTACATTCGGATTCCCTCGATCCTAAATTTGGGGTTGCGTGGTAGCTGACGAAGATGAGCGAAACTTTGAATAACTTTCGAATTCTAGTAAGGGTATTTCGTGATATTCCAATGAATGACAATGGACGGTGGGTGAGACTTCGAATAATGATTGAAATATTATAATGGTCGTCAGAAAGATAGTTTACATGAGTGTTGGAAAGTGTATTTTATGCAATTCACTCGTTTCATTTCCAAACTCGCCGCTACACGGCTCGTGCTGAATATCTACTCTTGCAAAATATGTCACTTTCCACACTAATTATGTGATATACTATTTTATTACCTCGATGAAAATGAATCCATCATTGTGATGACGAACTATCCTAAAACTTTTTTTGTACCTATTCGGAATGTTGAATGTCAAATATACAAATTCAAAATATCAATTGTACTTCGATCATTGCAACCTTGGCGAAATATAGAATGGAAAAAAATAATATTCTATTTGAAAATGTTTTATCATCAGCGTATTGTAATCTGTTCCACATTCACATTGAATTACGTAACCAGAGATGTATGAGAGCTTTCAAACTCCTTCGAAATATGCCAGCATTACTTTTTCATTGATATGGTGAATCAAATATTTTTCACTGATTGCGATATCGACTGATTCGAGTTCGACGCCTTATCTGTGACTGTACCATGAGCGTATTTTTGTCTCAAGTATACTTTCAAGTCTCAGACGAAATCAACGTACCTATTGAATTCATTTTATAATCTGTAGAACTCATATGGAACTGGTCCTTCTTCTGCTTCAATCAAAATTCTCATTCAGAATTGTAAAGAATTTCTCATTGTATGTATCATGTTAGGAAACGTCATTTGTGTAGCTCTGTTATTTCACGGGATATCGCTTCGATTGTCTTTTCCTGAATGGTTACATAAAAACAGCTATTTCATTCAGTCTGAAGAGCTTTGCATTATCAGGAACATCTGATTATTTTTTTCCGGTGGAATATATATAGTTTGATTTTATTATTCACATCCAGGCCTATGGCTGAATTGCGGAAAGCTCATAAACTCCAAGACTTAATTCAGAATATGATCGAATGATGCTATTTCATGAATCAATAATCATTGGTCGGAAGGTAATATTCATCAAATACAAGTTATTCGAAGTAGAACGAACAGAAAAGATATAGAATCACAAGCAAACCAATATCCATATGAACTTGTATATTCATCAATCCTCAAAAATCTGGCTGATATTCCTTACGTAGATGCTGTACGTACTGGCTGCAGATTTCACAAACAGGATATATATTCTCCAGGTAATTTCACACCCTATTTTTCCATGATCCTCAACTGGGTCAAACCACTGCTGCGAAAAGGGCTACATAACTTTTTCTTCTTTCCAATTCGACGACATGACGGCATGTTATCGTTGAATTCGTTATTCGTTATCGAACTCGTTGATTCTTTCAGTTGCTCTATACGAGAATCGCCGTCTGCCTGTGGAACAGCTCCGAACAGCTCAAAAAACAACTGGATGCGTCCAATAACAGCGAGCAGTATCAATTGTGTAGGAAGCAGTCGAGTCGCTACAATAAGAAGGTCAGTATTGGGAGGATTTGGGAAAGAGTTGGAGCTCGTTCACACGGCACCGAATCGGTATTATTTCCGAATCAATTCTCTACTGAAACAAATACATTTAAATACGTATGTTTCGACAATACGGCTACAATACGAGGTCTCTAAAACTGCGATTCGGATATACAAGGTGTCCCAACGAAAACTTTCCACAGGGATTTACTGGGAAATGACAAATTATTTTCCGAAACGCTGAAACACGTCGATTTTGATTTCTAGGAGGACACTTGTCAGTGATGAATTCAGTCACGCAACTTCATCCCCTAACAGGGGCGGCTACCCCATTGCGAATCATCATAGGGAACTTGGGTCGAGTGATACATCATCTGAAAGCTCTCTTCATTCTCTATCCAAACGTTTATTATTTTTTCAAATTCGAATGACTGGTACTCGAGATTAGTGTGGTAATAGGTTTAATTTAAATAATCAATATCGTACCTGTTCTTTTCGAAATTCGATTTATTAATTGCTCGAAATGAGCCCCTCCTACCTCCATACAATCATAAAGTCTACTTTCGAAACTATTACGAATGTTTTCCAATACTTCTGGAGGTGTGCTGCCGCACTCGTTTACAATTCGACCACGTAGATCCTCTAGTGACTCTGGCGGAGTGGCAAAAACTCTGCGTTTGAGATGCCCCTATCAAAAATAATCCAACGGGTTGAAGTCCGGTGATCTAGCTGGCCAATCAATTGGTCCTCGTGGCCCTATCTAATGATTGGTATATCGTTCATCCAGAAAGTTTCTAACCGCTACTGCATAGTGAGGTGGTGCTCCATCTTGTTGAAAATGGAGGTTGTCTGCCGAATAATCTCCATCGTTTTCGATAATATCCATTATCATGGAATCGATGCCATTCTCAAGGAGATGTAAATACATTTGTCCATCCAAATTATCATCTATAAAAAGTGGTCCAATAATATTTTTGCCAAAAATACCACACCAAACATTTAACTTCTGCGGAGTTCGTGTCTGGACCTCACGTATTAACCTGGGATTGGTATTTGTTTTCGTTTTTCGTGGGGTGACTGGGTTCCCTGACCGGATGGGATTTTGCCATTGTCTATCTGTCCACTCATTGAGTCTTAAAATAGTTAATAAATTGAATTGAATAAGAACAGGTAAGATATTGACTAATTGCGTTGAACCTGTCAACAACACTTATTTCAATTACCATTCATTCGATTTTGAAAAAAAATTATACACGTTTGGATAGAGAATAACGAGAGCTTTCAGATGATGTATCACTCGACCCACTTCGAGAGGGTACTAACATGTGTCCCCCTAGAAATTGAAATCGACCTGTTTTAGCGTTTCCGAAAATAATTTGTTATTTCCCAGTAAATCCGGGTGGAAAGTTTTCGTTGGGACACCCGGTATGTGTCAAACGGTTTCGTTTCCGTGATCCGACTACAGTAAACAGGACAAATGCAGAATCGGTCACTGACCAACACACGTGACTTTCCTCAAAACTTACTCGATATTCTATGATTGAAGGACGTGTTTGGCACGATTACATGGATTTGAAGGATACCGAGCTCTCAATACTTGAGGTGTACGAATGGCCCATTATATGGGACAAAACGATGGAAGAAAATGAGTATAATACCTCAAAACTGCGGCGTGGAATGGAAATCTGCGAGAGCATGACTGAAAAGGATAGACAAGAATCCTAACTAGGAATAAATACAGAATGCCACACAATTGGATGCATCAAAAATCTTTTTCTTCGATTACGTCGGCTATAGAACCAATATAAAACGATTAAATCATTCATTTCCATCATTAGTCTACTGTACGGCACTGCGATAAGCTAAGAACTAATCAACAAACGTCAATAAACAGTAAACTATCTCTCCGTGTGAACATCAAGCCCTTCGATTACAAATTCGTAAAAATGTCCGATTTGGTACCGTCATGGTACCGTCTGAACGAGCTCTTTATTAAGTGTTGATTCTCATTCTGATCATCTCTAAGTCGAAGGCAAATATTATGAATGAACATTTATTACAGACATTCGAAGATGGTCGACATATTTAATCCATATTGTTCACCAATAATCAACAACACTAAAGTCGTGATAAATATTTATGATATAAGTATAGTAAAAGGAAATTTGTCAGGCCTAGTTTGATAACCTATCGATAATGTTGATATGTATCCGAAATATGGATGGAGTACAATATTTTACCAAATACCAATAACTTCAATCATGTACTAAGTATTTCTAAAATTAATTTTTTTAGAAGAATGCAAAAAGCAATCGTGGCAAAGGTTGGGCGTATACCCGTTGTTGATTTGTGTTCATATTTTCTTCTTATTATGAAGCTTATATCAATGTAGTATTGTTTGATATTGTATATTGGTTGTATATGAAGAAAAATACTGAGATCGAGTTGTCACTGAAAACGAATTGATTCTTCATGAGGTAAGGTAAGGCATTTGATTACTTTGATTATGGTATTTTATTACTGGGTTTCAAAGAGGAGAGGCGCAATGCTATTCTTGAGAAAGTTTTGCTGGATATATTGTTCGAAAGTGTAACTAGAAGGTGCAGATGAGCGAACAAACTATCTCTGTAACATGACGACTTCCGGGTATCATCACACCACGCGGAGTCATTCTTCGCCTCTGTGAATCTTTCACTCTTCAACCAAGTTAAAGAAATCCAATGATTTTTCTGAGGATGACAATATAGAATTAGCGATTTTTCATTATTGATTCAAATGACACCACTCGATGAAAGAATAATACTCTTGTCAAATTTCAAGGAAATATATTCATTATCAACACAGATATCGCAAAATTGAATTTTGACCTACTCCGAACGGAACTAGCCCTCTAAAGTTTCCGATCAATTTCAAGAAACTTCCATAGATGAGCAATAATTTAATTACAAAACAAAGTTTCATACCTGAAAATCAATTTCCATAGCTTGCTGCGATTGACTGAAGATAAGGAGATAGAATTTTATTATTATTTATAATGAGAAAGACCTAAACCCCAAAATCACTGGAAATTCGATCAGTATCATTGAGAATTACACAAATATTCTGAAAACATTCCGAGCTGTACTTCATTGGATTTCTTTCTATGGGACCCAATCTATGCAAACGTATACAATCCGAAGCCAAATAATCGATGGAATTTGATCTGAAAGATCAAAGGAGCAATTACGGAATTTTCTTAGTAGCATTCGTATCAAATCAAATGAATCCATCTATTTGAGTATCTAAGGTTTTGATACATGCAAAAAAATTTTTTTTGTGAACCATGAGATCACATATAGGTGCATTTTATATGTGCACATTAATTTTGAACCAAAATTCTAATGATATTTTGTGATTTGTGGAGGGCACCATGTATGAATTTCAATGGTGGTATTCGGGAATCAATGAAGATTCCGAAAAATGTTTGTTCTTGGAAATCATTCGTCATTATAGATTGAATTTCCATCACTCTATATGCGAGGCAAGATCGAACTTTTTGTAGGATTCGATTCTTCGATGCTAACAAAGCTCGAAGGATATCGGATTTCATCAGTTTCAAAAATTGATTTTCAGCTTTAAAACTTTATTTTATAGTTGATATTTCGATCCTACACGATACATTTGAGGAATTAGTAGGAAAATAAACGATTCACATGAGCGGTTCCTTTTGAAGTAGATCAAAATTTAGTTTCGTTGATAGTGACTATTGGGTTCGGAAATTTAAAAAAAAAACTGTGAAGCGACTTCGGAATCTGGTGGCGTAATCATCACTTTCCTGCTATTTTCAAAAATCATGGTGTGTCTTGAAAATGAATTTCCATTTAAATTCTGTAGTAGAACTACATAACTCTTCTATTCTTCATGACACCGATTTTTTAATTGGTCCAAAAAACCATAATGAACAAGGAGGTTCCGGATGAAGTGAGTCATACTGTATGTAAAGGTGATATATCTAAATATTTGAAGAACTACACAGTTTTATTCCTTGTCTGATCACCGAAAAGTCCAAATGCCAATTATCTTCCATTCAAGGCCATTTTTTTGCATCCTTACAAAGACAACTATTTGTAATTCATTTATATTTATATAATTATCTAGATATTTTTTGACCATATAGTCGTTGGTCTTGTCTCTTTTGTTTTGTAAGTCATGTCTTTTTGGTTGTGTCGTCTCCTTTTCCTACCCAAGTGGCGAGAAAAATGTATGCCTCAACTTTTAATCCCAGTAGAGTATATAGGACAGAGTGAATGATTTTTTTTCATCGTCGGAAAATAAAACGTGAAGTTGTGAAACAGTTCGATGAACTTGTTTGATCAACGGAACTTTTCCGTTTCAGTTATGAGGAAAAGGATTTCCAAATGTAAAAATCAAATATTTATGTTGTCTTACCTAACTTTTCGGAGTTTCGATCCTTATTCGAAAACTTTCGAAGATACGAACACGCGGAATCCACTAGTTTTATTCGAATTCAAGACAGTTTTATCACAAAGCTTTCCGAAGATATTCATTCACGACACTGAGAAAATATACAGGTATCATTTTCTTTCTCGAAATCAAGACACTTCAGAATACAACAGGAGTAATACCAATTCGTCAGCAAACCAAGAACGACTAATGAAGCCTCTGGTGGACCGAAACAGATCTGTGTCGTTTTTTCTTGACAAATAAAGAGCCCCTCCAATGAAAATCAATGAAAAATTACCCTCATTGTCTGGGAGAAGAAGAAGTGAACATGTGAGAAAGTAAAAACATACAATGTGAAAATTGACAAATCGCACATATGAAAATATGGAAATATTACAGCATGTGTCGAAACTTGAATTGTCATTGTCTACAATTGTCTACAATGGACAAATTTGACCTGTCCTGGAGAATTGGACCTGGACTGTTTCACAACATCAGTTAGCTTTTCAGGAGAGAGGTAGTGATCTAGTCGGTGGTACTACAATCGTGAACATAACGAACATCGTAGAAAGGTGGGAAAGTCCTATCTTTTTGTAGATATCTCCATGGTTGGTGCTCATGAGGAATATATTCAATCATTCCACCACAAGCTATTCTAGATAGGTGATATAGACGAGCTCAGGCTGGTCAGCGCTATATCGTCAGGCTAGAGACCCAGAATTTGGTCTGATCGAAATGTTCATATCGTTCCCAATCACTTTCTATGTAAACATCTTTTCATCATCGATTCATTGCAGTCGGAGTATTTTTGAGCAGTATGCTGGACCTTGATTGATGTGATTCATCCATCAATTTTCGTTTCAAATAATTCAGAATAGAATTTCGTCTCTCCTGAATTTTATTTTTCGTATACTCTTGCATACTAGCGAACACAACTTAATTAACTAATATGGAGATGAGCAGTAGATTTGTTTTTCTTTCAGGTATAAATGCTGAAGAAAAACTTCATTGTAAAGACTATCAGCTAATCACTGATCTCAAAAAATTATCGCAACTCCATAAATGAAGAGGAAGATGTAACAGTTCTGCTCCACAAGCAAAGTACCTCCATATCATAAAAATGGTAATCTGTGAATACATGTGTGAATATTGTTCCTGTTTTCATATTCCATTCATGTTGGCATAGTTTTTATGAGTTCACATAATTTGATACGAACACTTCTTTACTCAGATAGGTAATGCCTCTTTGAATATTGCTGATGATGAAGGATTGATACTTCGAAACATGTCCCCTATTTCATGTCTTCAGCATTAAACTTATTCTGCTGATGGAGTGAAACTGTGAGTTATACCCTCCTCTTCATACCCCACCTCCACTGTGATGATAATTGATCGTCAATGGTATATATCTAACTTCATAAATGTTTAGGCATTGTTTGAACTTGAGGTCAGTTGATTTAGACTCAATGGTGTGTATCAATGGATAATTATCATCATCTGAGACTACTGTCATTCCAGACCACATCGTTAGTTAAATTATGTGGATTGAATGCTCCTCATATAACTCTGCTGAAAATTCCATTGGTGAAGGAATTTCATCGGTCGTCAATCATTGTCGATCATATAGGAGTTATTGATTACAGGCCATACTTTCATGTGATGAATGTCAACTGATACTCATCACTACAACGCGTCATACTTATTGTGGTATACAAGGTGGCTCAGCAGAAATGTTCCATCTTAATTCTCTCCGTCGTGATACTTTTTTCCTACGATCATCTAAAAAAAACACCATATGGTGCATTGTTTTGTTTTATAGAAGGTCACTCATATCATGGCGATGCGAAAACATATTTCCCTACGACCATCTATATATGTTATTTAGGAAGTAACCCATTCCACTACGGCAACAGTAAAGTGGAAACTAGAATGCACACGTATTGAAATAATTTGGAAGCGCACGCTCACAGTTATTTATGAATGCAATGATATATTACATAAAGATTTCACTGTTGTTATCATCACATCCTTACCTTTCAAAAAACGAATTCACTACCTACATAGAATACAATATCAACAGCTAATTTGTGTGAAATCATTTGCCTAGTGAAGTCATTCCTGATGTTGACGATCTCCAAACTTTCGAAAAAATTCTCATGTCTTCCTTCTCTCCAGTTTACATAAGTTTGTGACTGGTCAATGGTACAAGAATAAAAAATAACTATTAAAAATAGAGAATACAAGGTACACAAAATACAAAGATACAGTGCAACATAGTGAAAATTTCGAGAGAAGTATAGACATATTTTATGGATACATATATAATAATAATAATAAACAACTTTATTCATGTTAATGAGGAGGCGAAGTGTCACTTACAGTGTTTCTCAACTTAACCTATGTACCTACAAAAAAAAACCTACAAAACTAAAATTCGATGTGACAATTATTGAACTATGATCTGATACCTACATGCTGATGATAGCTACCTATTGAAGAAGAAAAAAACTACACTATATTTAATGTGTGACATACATATCCAAAATCACTAACCACGGACATATGCTGTAACGTTACCTATGAAAACATGGAGTCGTTAATAATAATTTTCAGTCTTTCTTTGATAATGAAGAGAGTGAGTTATACATTTTTGCAGCACTGTATGAAAAACTACGCTCGAAAGGAACAACCAGAACATGTCGTTGTCTTGTCGGTATGTCGTTGATATTCTCGAAACGTATCAATTCATTCCTCAAGTAGGACAGATTGTTGGTTCTCAGAAATTTATGAATGTAAGTTAAGAGATGGAGTGTGCGCAATGATGACAAATTGAGTTTTTTGGTAACTCTGAAAGCAGGACAAATGTGATCAAACTTCCTCATTCCGACTGCAAAACGTAGACAAGAGTTCTGAATTCTATGCAATCTAGTCTGATTTCGATTCAATAATGCCGGGCCATAAATACAGTCGCAATGGGCAAGTTTTGGAATTATCACAAATAAGTAGTTTCATGTCACGACTGAGAAAGCTTCTATGGGGATGAAGGGTTCTTAAGGATCCGTAACTGGTTTTACATAGATAATTAACATGTTTGGTGTATCTCATTTCGTTGTCAATCCACAGACGAAGATTTTTGACATCTTCAACAATAGGTAAAGTTTCACCGTTGATAACAAAAAATTTTGATATCAGTTCTCTCTTAGATTTTGGTCAAAAATCGATATTTTGGATTTTGTAGCATTCAATTTCAGATTATGGGCCGACGATATGTCGAATAACTTTGATAAATCACTATCAATTTAATCTGTAGCTTCTGGGATCTCAATCACTGGAGAACTGAGAAATATTTGGGTGTCGTGGGCATATTGGTCACATACAGTCACTCAGAAATTCACCAAAATCAAATATGTAGATGGAAAAGATTGATGGACAAAGATTGATCCTTGAGGGACACCAAACTCACGCTTCAATACTATAGATCGATGATTTGCAATTTCAACATATTGAGAACGGCCCGCGAAATAACTGACAATGAGGCAGAGTGCACTTTCACTGAAGCCAAACGATTTGAGCTTCCTTCTTAGTAGTTCGTCGTCTAAGGTGTCAAATGCTTTGCTATAATCTAGTAGTACTAGAACAGTTACTTGTCCACGAACTGTAGAGCCAAGAATATCATCGGTGATACAGGCCAGCGCTGAGGTGGTACTATGACCCGCCCTAAAGCCTGACTGCGTTAAAAGGATAATATCATTGAGGAAAACAAATCGAGAGATTTGACACCTTAGGAATGGGCAAAACATTTGTACATTTCCAGGACTCACGGAAAATACCAGTTTTCAGACCTGTGTTTATTACCAATGTAATATGATCTAAAAGATGAAAACTGATGAGTTCGATCATTTCCTTCGAGATACCATCACAGCCAACAGCGTTAGATTTCATGGATTTTATGCCTTGTAATATCTCGTGATTAGATACTTCGGCGATCAGTTTCATCAATAGTTGGAATATTTTTAAATTGGCTATTGATCATATCGACATCACTTAAATTAGAGAGAATTGCATTACTGTTTTTTTTTAGTAATTATTTTCAGAAATCTCAAGCGGGACCGAGTCGATTCGCTTTGATTCTGCCGTAAAGCATAGTCCATGTAAGCTTTCTTCTCTCTTTTCATGGCATAATTGACAAAATTCCTCAGTTCTTTATAGAAATTCCGATGATTGATACAACAACTATTTTTGTATCGCGCATATATAGATAGATAGATAGATTTATTAGTCCTTTGTGCTACAATATGTAGATGGGACAGGTCATATTTCCTAGGTATAATATATATATATATATATATATAAGTGTGAAAGTATAAAAGAATATAAAAGTAAGGATTGAGTCATTTAGAGAACATGTTATAGTGTATTCGTCACAATGAAAGTGACCTGACATTATTAACTTCAAGTATAAATTCATCCACTGTGTAAAAACATTTTTTTGATAAAAAAAACCTTCAACTGTTTTTTGAAAACTTGAGATGACATTGTTTTCATATCACTTGGTAATATGTTATAGAGACAGATACCAACATACATAGGGGACTTTTCATACTTTGCATGATTGTGTTTTTGAGTGATGAGCATATGGTTGTGCCTGGTATTATAATTATGCACTTCTGATCTCGAAACTAGTTGCCTTCTATTATCATGGATATACGTTAATATTTTCAGAATGAACATACAGGCTGTAGTTAGTATGTTATTCTGACGAAAGATCTCCTTACAAGACGTTCTGTAATCTAGATTTAAAATCAGTCTCAGCAATGATTTCTGTTTTATGAAAATTCTGTCTATGTCGGTTGCTAACCCCCAGACAGCAATGTTGTTGTGAATAATGAAATGAAACTTGGTATAGTAAACTGATATCAGTGCTACAGAATCTAATTTATTCTTGGAGGATTCAATAAGATAGTACGATTGATTCAGCTTCTTGGATGTGAACTCTATATGTTCTCGCCATGTGAAGTGTGAATCAATTATTGTTCCTAAGAATTTTGTTGAGCTCGCTAAGTTCAATGATTCATTCCGAGAAATGAAACTGAAATTATGTAGACTTCGGGGTGAATTTGAAAATTCCATAAAAACAGTTTTTTTCGGGTTAACAATGAGTCTATTCCCATAACACCATGCTTTATCCCTTTGTCTTGATCATTTCTTTTATGTTGTATGTCATCCACGGACTAGATTTCTCGGTCACCCTATATTCTTCGAGAGGACAACAGAAGTCGAAGATCATAATTAAATTTTGGGTCAAAAAAGACAACATGTCATCAATGTTATCTAGAGAATGAATATGATCCCAGTTGGAATTGTTGATCAATTCGAAGAAAACGTTCCTATCAAAGTTAATCCAATCACGATTCTTTCTATATTCAAAAATGTTTTCACTCGATTTGGTAATTTTGCATGATATAACATAATGATCGAATACTTGTTGTGAATTTGTGACTACACAATTGTCTTTATTTTCATTTTTTGTAGTGATTATGACATCTATAAGAATTTGACTAGAACCTGTAATCCTAATGGGCTCGGTCACTAATTGACGTAGTTCGAATGAGTCCACAAAGTGATTGAAGTGCATTGTGCTCAAACTATTGCCAAAGTATCACGAGTGTATCACATTCGGGGATCAGTTGAGAGGTCGAATTTTCCAAACAGTCAGGAAAATCTAATAAGTTAGATTTTGGGGGTCCATAGATTACACTAAATGATTATGATTCGATTTTGTAATGTCTTATTTCATAATCATCTAACTCAATTTTGTCACTTAACCATGTTTCAGTTCCACCAAATATTTCTATATTATTTGAAACAATATAATTCTCAAGAATGTCAAGCCCCGTGCGAATCGATCTCGAATTGACAATATTATGACCTATGAACATATGGGGTAGCCCAATGAGAACGAAACAAGGTATGCATTTGAGAAATCAAGGAACTGACATTGAAATAAATGATTCTTTATGTAATGTTGGATAGGACAGGATTTACAAAAACACATAAGGCACTTCTTAGATGAACATGGTTGTAAGTACAAAATGAGAAATACTGATGAAAGGGAAAAAAGCATTACTTTCGATCACTAGCTGATTATTTTCATAAACATGTTTTTCTCGAGAACTACAACATTGAATTCCAAAAACAAGGAAGCGTTTGTGAGAGATTTCTATTACCTTCAAAATGATGACTCCTTATCCCATTTGAGATGGGACCGGTTCGAGCATTTTTTCTTCTGAGAACGATAACTTTGTCAAATCGGCCTTATTTCGTTTTCATTGGGCCACTTAGTATATGATGTGCACATATGAACTAGAACGAGAATACCCGAGCGTTGTACTCTCGATACATTTCCTAACTCCGAACTTTCGTTTCCAGAATGAAACATTGAAATGCCAGGACAGGACATTCTCCAAATTATTTCATGAACGAATTTTTTTATCTTTGCCACGATGGTCGTATCCCATGCGGCGCTGAGATCATAGGAGGACCTCCATCGTTCTGTATCTTCGAATCCCAGCTAGCCATGGTATTTTTGTGATGTGTGTGTCAGAGATAGAAAGATATGATAGACCATATTATGGAATATACAAATGGACAATACTGTACTATTTTTGTCGTAGATGGTATTTACATCAATGATTGATAGGGCAGAAAATAGCTGAATAAAGAAAGAGTCATTTATGGGAACTAACTACAGACAGTATTTACTGAATATGTTCAATCACTTTTACTGAACAAATTCAAACTGAGCAATTCAGTCAACCAGTTGTCCTCAGTGATGCTAGTATCTTTTTGAAAAATTCAATAGAACCAGGTGATCATGAATATTTCCGAGATTTCATTTAATACCAAATACCTAATTTGGAAAAAAAAATTCTTTAGAGGTGAAGAATCAACGACACTATGATTTGATTAAGTTTCATCAATTGAGTACAAAGTTATGGCTAATTTTTCACTGAAGTTAATGAAACGAAGAGAAACCAGGCTGAGCATCCCTCTATTCTCCACTGATTCAGTCGATTTGAAATGTATATTGAAGCTATATTGCTATAAACATAATTTTCGGGCCCAATATAATAATAATAATAATAATAATATAATAGTAGAAGTGAATGATATTTTGTATCAAATCATACTTGATACATGAGGTACCCAGTCCTGAATGATATAAGCTAAAAATTAACAATAAATTCATATGTTTTTCATACTATATCTAATACAAAATCAATTCCCTACCACTATATTACTTTCTATAAATATGCACCTGAGTGATTTAACACTTGTTTTGTGCAAAGCGTATTTACCATGATAATATAACATCTTTCCTATACTATCTCAAATAAATTTATAATTATAAATACAAATTAAAGTGAATTAATTGGTTAGTGTTATGAATGAAAATAGTTTGAATTTATAAACGTCTTACATTGCATTGAAAATTTTTTGTAGTTTTTAATATTTCTAATATTCAAGGGTAATAGATTGTAAGCCTTTGGGGCTAGATGGTAAGCAAATCTTGCATGTACATTTTTATTAGAGTTAGATACTTTCAGCAATTTGCTCGTCATACTACGAGTCACAATATTATGCGAGATATGATTTTTTAGATGTTCTTTTTCATGCATAAATATTACCAATGTATGAAAGTACAGCGATCTTATGTTGCATATATCCTTTCCATAAAGTAGTCTGGTTGGGTATCGTCTATCTTTTTGTAGATAATTTTTAGTATAAAATTTTGTATTGTAGACAAGGTTTTTAATGAATTTTCATATAGTGCTCCCCAAACTAGTATTCCATATCTCAAAAGTGATTCTACTAGAGATTTGTATACCAGAAACAATATATTTTTACTCAAAATATCCCTTAACTGATAAAATTTGTAAATGAGTTTTCTAATTCGCTTTGTTGAATATGCTACATGTTGGTTCCATTTTGTATTTTTATCTATAATAATTCCTGAATATTTAGTATTTTCAACTTCTTTTATCTCTCCAATGCTGTGAAATTTGGGTCTATTTATATCTGTGATGGTAAACGCTATATAATTGGTCTTATCTGCATTTAGAGACAGCTGAAACCCATCCAACCACATCTTTATGAAATTCATACCTTCTCGAACACTTTCCTTAGTAACTTCCCAATCATATCCACTAAATATGGCAACAGTGTCATCAGCATATGATATTACTTTGCTATCTATGTCAAGTGTTAAGAGAGAATTTATATAAATGGAGAAGAGTATAGGCACTAAAACTGTCCTCTGAGGCACACCCACTCTCGGTCGTTTAGATAGTCCTTGGAAAGACTCAGCACAGTACCACGACTTCCATATCGCTCTAACACTTGTAGCAATTTTTCATGATGTACTGTGTCAAAGGCTTTTGCCAAATCCAAGAATACTGCGATACATTTTTTATTGTTATCAAGATTGTTTGAAACTTCATTAATAACCTCATACATGGTATCTGATGTGCTTTTACCTTCTCGGAACCCATATTGATGTTCACTTAATATTTTGTTGCTATTTAGAAAGTTTATTAAGCGTGTTTTCAGACATTTTTCAGTAATTTTTCCAAAATTATTAATTAAACTAATGGGGCGATGATTGGAAATTTTATTTTTGTCACCTGCTTTATAAATAGGGGTTATCACAGATTTTTTGAATTGTTTGGGGAATTTTCCAGTACTAAATATTAAGTTAATGATATGTCTAAGAGGGTGCAGGATGTATTTTGCAGTTAGTTTCAATAAAAAGGGAGTGATTCCATCATCGCCAGGTGCACTACTATTTTTTAATGAATTGATGTGGAGGAATACTTCATTTTCTGTAACAGGAGTTGAAAATAAGGAGTTATTATTGATGGGAATATTATTTAATGAGAAATTGTGTGGTATATTTATTTTTTCGATCATTTTAGTACCTATGCTAGTGAAATATTCATTACAAAAATTTGCCATTTCTTTATTGCTATTGAAAGTTTGTCCATTATCATCGCATATATCAAAGGTTATTGTACTTTTTCCAGACTTTTCATTTGTTGACTCAGAAATTACTTGATATATTTTTTTCATGTTATTGTGATTTTGTGTTATTATGTTTTTATAGTAGTTGTGTTTACATTTTTTTTTTAAAGACTATTTAGTTGATTCCTATAAGCTTTATATTGATCTTCTAAATCTACCGAGTAATTACTATATAATCGTTTTTTTAATTTGTCTCTTGTGATTATGGACCTTGTAAGGCCTTCAGTAATCCAAGGTTTGATTTTTTTCACTTTCTTTTTCCGAATGATTTTTATTACTGTGCATTCATTCACCAAATGCTGAAAAGTATCTGTAAAAAAATCTGCAGCTACTTGAGCGTCATTTGTTGCAGTGACCTTTGTCCAGTTTTCGTTTTCTATTAATGAAAGCAATTTTTCCGTGCTTATTTTTTTAATTGTGTGAGATCCTTCGTTTCTATTTTCTTGGATCCGAGCAAGTGTGTCTCTATAAAATATAGCCGTTACAGCATGATGATCTGTGATACTACACGTTAATATATATGAATTAACCCTTATATTTCCTACATGTTTCTGCTCAATAAAATTATGGTCTATGCAAGTAGATGTGTTTTTAGTTACACGAGTCGGCAGTTGTATGTGAGGTAAATATCCATGTCTTGCCATTACAGAAATATATTTATTAGTATTCACGTCTTCATCATCCAATATGTCTATATTAATATCTCCCACAAGCAATTGAAAGTGGCTGTGCTCTGGGTTCAGTTCAAGGTAATTATCAATTTCTTCTAAAAATGATATTAAATTAGATGGATTTGGTCGATATAATGCAATAATTTGAAACGATGTACCATCAACAGTAGCATTTAAAATACTTAATGTAACCCCACAGATAACAAGTTTGAAACTAGTTATGTTGATATTCAAATTTTCTTTATAAAGTATTACGACCCCGTCATTTTTATTGAAATCAGCATTGTTATAATATGTTTCGTAACCCGGAATATTAATTTGCTGTAGTGTATCTAACCTAAAACATTCACTTGAAATAACAATATCATAATGTATATTATATGTTGACAGAGTAACTAAGAGTTCATCAAAATTTTTTTTTATACTTCTGATATTAGGATGAAAGATACTGAAAATACTATTGGCGTTGTACTTGCTGTTTGGAGTATCGATGTATTCACCAAGATTTCTTCCTACAAGTTCAAGGTCTTCTAGTACAGTATCTTCATCTACTATGACCATTCTGGGGTATAGGTAGTTTTTCTTTGAAGGATTCGTTTTTGGTGCTCCAAACTAGGACAAAGCAAATCACTGGCATAATGTTGAGTATCATATGTAGTTTTATATTTTTCATTTGAATTGACACAGTTTATACAACATTTAGTTTGTTTTGGGCAGTTATTTTCTTCATGTTCCTCCTTACAAATTGGGCAAGCTAGTCTATTGCGGCAATCATTTATTTTATGGTAGAAACCTTGACATTTAAAACATCTTGGAACATCTAGATCTTCATAGATTGGCAGTCTTTCCCATCCGATGCAGAGTTTTTTTTACCATGATCTGTTGAAAGGCTGTTGCTGAACAAACACAATGAATTGTACTACAGCCTTTTCTTGTTTTCCTGATATATGTTGTTTTAATATTATCTTCTATGTCATTTTGTTCAACGATGCTTTTAGTTATTTCGTCGGCAGACATATTCTGTGTGAAATTTACAATTTTAATTCGGGGTTGTCTCATTTTTGTCAACTCGATTTCATAATTCTCATCCAACTTCTGTTTAGCAGCTTTTTCCAAAGTATCAATGTCCTTTTTTGTTTGACATGAAATAATTACGGATCCATCTTTTGCTTCTTTCACTTGTGTCACTGCCACCTTCAGCTTAGTAGGGTTTATATTTTTGTTCAGTTCAAGTTTTGTTCTTACACTATCTTGTTTTACTTTAGGTTTGATTACAAGGTTTGGATGGTTATTTCTTCTTTCATTATTGGTTTCCTCGTTCGTTTTTACTGCATCTACATAAGATTTCTATTGAATTTGTTTTGTGCTATTATTTTCCATTTCTTTTAATTTTTCTTTAAGCATCGTAATGATTTCATTTTTATCAACAATTATTTGATCTTTGTCTTTTATTGTGTTCATGAGAATATCAGCATATTCGTAGTTCCGGCATTTTGTGCAATTAACAGAACAGCTATTGCATATTAGCCTTTTACAAGAGTCACAGGGACTGCACGGATATCGCACTTCTTTAGTTGGTTGAAATGTTTGTTTACATTCTGAACACTCACTTTTATCCATTTTGAATTATTCTCTTCATGTTACTAATTTTTTTTGGTACGCCACTGGTAAGGTATTAATGTGTGTTTATTTCTTATCTGTTCACTTCTTGTCAGTTTATTCTGGTTTTTTTTGTTCCCGTTTTTTTTTTTCTTTATTACTTTGATTCACTTGCATATATGCACTAAATACTCAAGAACTATGAGGTATGCTTTGATGAAAGTTTCACCATTAGATTCACTGACTTTCCTTGCACCAGTAGACAAAGTTTCACTTTTCAATGTTACTTATTTCCCATTTAACTATTTGAAATATCGGAGAACGATAATATAGGTGTGTCTTCTTGCCGATAATTATGTATGAATGAAGTAAAACTATTTTCTCTCCTAGAGGCACGTTCAACATCTGATGAAAGACAATTTTCATCACTTTATATTTGAATTTCCCCCAAAAAATACCCAAATTGTTTGGTCTTTGAGGGAACCTTCTCACGGCATATTTGGTACCTCTCTCAAAAACAGTTTCAGTTAGAGAGTATCTCCGTGTCATCGACACCCACAACAACTTTTTTACTTCAACCTCTTCGAAGGGGTGAGCTCCAACCCTTGAATCTCAAATGGGATAACGCTTCCTTGTTCTTGTTATGCAATGCAGTAGTTCTCGAAAAAACACGTTCACGTTCATTTTGTAGTAAGAACGATGTTCATCTGAGAAGTCCCTTACATAAAAAATCATTTATTTTAATGCCAGTTCCTTGATCTTGTTATAAATTTTTGGGCTTCCCACTTGGTTTATAAACTAGTTTCTCCCAAAGCTCAGTGAAGACGGGGGTAGGAACTTTTTGAGAAGAAAACAACATTTTCTTTATAGTTTTTTTGAGGTGTACAGGATGTTTTATTTCCGGAGTAAAACATACAATATCAATGATCCTGATAGAAAGCACTCTTATCATTGAAACTTTCAGCTATTACTGTTATTAGTATCCCTGTTACCATCTGAATTCTTGTAGGCGATTAGAGAATGCCCCCCTTAGATATATATATATATAGCCAAAGTTCACAGAAGTTATTCAATGGTACTGGTTCTATTATGTAAATGTATGTTAACAACGTCCCCTATGAGCCCCAAATTGGTCAGGAATACTATTGTCAATGCCCAGAACAGAGTGATACAAGATAATGGAATGGACTTAGCTGGTCGTAGTAGTGATGGTGACAGCTATTGTGAAGTGTCGTGTCGCTACCGCGATAGACAGCTGCCTGATGGTAGGGGCTGCAACTACCCCAGGAGATCCCCACTTTGACCCTTCAATTGGTGTTCCGAAGAACAATCAGCAGGGTGCAGATTCCAGACAGGTGGTGGTTTCGTCGCCCCGAGTGGTGAGGTGGGATCAACTCCCAGAGGGCCCGAGGTATGTACCCCCTTTGTATATGAGGTAGTAATAAAACCAAAAAGGCCTGAAAAGAGGCGGACATCAGAACTATTGGAGTACTGTCTGCACTGGGTTGTCGTAGATGATACACATTGCAGTGAATGGTTCACGAACATATATGATGGAACTGAAAACTTACCGGTGATTTTGGGTGGCCTCAATGTGACTTCCACTGAAGTTATAGTATTCCGATTAAACTTTACGAACTATTCATAAGAAAATCCACACTAGGTGAGAAATTGTTTAGTATACACAATTCGTGATATCTCTTGAAAAGTATCAAAAATTTAAGGACGATTCCGCAGAAGCGTAGTCCAAGTATTTCATTCACATGAAAAAGTTTTCAAAATGGTTCCTATCCATTTTTTGCTCCCGCCGACAGATGCCTAGGGAGTTGCCAATATTCCCCGATTTCACGTTGGGAACACTGAACAAAAATGAGTGGTTTCCACTGAGTACCACCACGTACCACCGACAGAGTATGATTCGATGTCAAGATTTTTCCGTGAAATACTACCTGAGGGCTAGAATATGTCTAGAAGACTGTTTTACAAGTGCAGCTGAAAGGATTTCCGAAGAGGATGTAATTTAAGAGGGTCTCCTGAGATCGGATATCAGAGCCAAGGTCCAAAGAAAAGAGAAGAGGACTTCAATTTCAACGAATTTGACAAAGTAACCGCTAACTGTCTTCTCCTTCTTCAGGTGATAATTCGAGGTTATGTTGTACAAAACAATGCGAACAATATGACATCTCGTAGAAAAATGTGTCGAGGGTTACAAAAACGAAGGGAACTTCAGGAATATAAATCGAACAGAATATCGTCCATCGCTAATGAATATGGCCACCAACCAGGGTAGGTGCTTGCCCCATCCTGACCATCAAGAATGCAGCTGAAATTAACTTAAAATCAAACATCAGAGGTAGGTTGATTCATGTTTTGTGAAATAGCATCCTAAATGATTATTCTATTTTGTTTCAGATTTCCAAAGAGATTTTGAGCCCAGTGACCAGAATTCGCCTATAAAAGTGCTTGGAATGAAATGTTATTATGCTGTGTACTCAAGGTATGATCCATAATAAACCCTTATTCTGAATAGATAGCTATTTTTGTTCATACTTGTGGGTAAGTGATATCTGTATATGTTTACTCGAGAAAAATCGTAACAACACCCCCCTTTCCTCACGGAAAAGTTTTTTTCCAAACAAAAAAACTTTTTCTTTTCCAATAACTAATTGGCTATGACAACCAATGTAAGTGAACCTATTTAATCTGAAGCGTATTCTCCATCCGGTGGATGGGCCTTCAAATCCTTAGCGTGCCATACGCCGGACTCTTTCCCTCTTTCATCCAACAATTGGTACGCCCAAGGGGATACAGCTTTTTTGATCGTAAAAGGTCCCACGAATCTCGGTGCTAACTTAGATGTGAACTGTTTAGCCGCGTCTGAAAGGACATGGTTCCTTTTATAAACCGTTTGACCCACCTCAAATCGCTCGTCACGTCTCCGTAGGTTATAAACTTTTCGACTTTGCTCATGAGCTTTCTGTAACCGTTTAGATACGTCTAAATACACTTGTTTCAACGACTCTGCCCGAATGTTCGGATCGAAATCTTTCCATTCCTTCTTGTACTGTTCGTTGCCGGAAATATTGACCTCACGTCCAAAATGAATGAAGTTTGGGGTAACTCCCGTCGCCTCATGTTTGGCCGAACGAATTGCCCAAGCGACTTTGGAGAGATACTCATCCCATTTCTTATGATTGTCGTGTACGTAAGCGGACAACATTGTCTTAACGACCCTATGCACTCTCTCCACTGGATTCGCTTGTGGATGGTAGTTAGCTGTGAAGTTGATGGTAATATCGTACTCCTTCATTTTTTCCTGAAAGCGCCGACTTCGGAATTGAACGCCGTTATCCGCTATAATGTGAGTTGGGGCACCAAACAGAAGAATCACTTGGTCTTCCAAGGTTTTGGTAACTTTTTCCGCAGTTGCCGCGCGCAATGGGAACAACAGAACAAACTTACTGAAACAATCACTAACGGATAGTATAAAGGAGTTTCCGAGTGATGTTCTCGGTAAAGGTCCGACGAGATCGATGCTCAGCATCTGCCAAGGTCTAGTCAGGGTTGGAGTACGACTAAGTAATTTACCGGCTGGTTTACGCTGTTCCGGCTTAGTCTTAATGCATGTAGAGCAACGCCGAATGTACCTTGCTATGTCTAGTTTCATTTTGGGCCAATAAAACTTTGACGAAATTCTTCCAACGGTTTTGAAAATACCCAAATGTCCACAGGTCGGTGGGTCATGATTTTTTCGGATGATGGCGTCGCGTTCCTCTTTTGGTACAACTCTAAGCCAGCCGTCAGAGTCCAGCTCTAGCTCCGGGTAGTTTGATCTAGATTTTTTTCATAGATGACTGCCTTGAATCCTCCATAAGGGATATTTTTGGGGGAACTGTTCAACCATCTTGATCATGTTATTGAGCCATCGGTCTTTGGACGTGATTTGTTCAGCCATTTGAGTTTCCAGGGAGCTTACCATCGGAACGGCTCGTGACAACGAATCTGGGACCACGTGGTCTTTACCTTTACGGTGGACAATCTCGAAGTCATATTGCTGAACTCGAACAGCCCACCGGGCGATCCGGCCTACGGGATCTTTGATATTATATAACCATTTCAAAGAATAATGATCCGTTATTATAGTAAATTTGGTACCCTCTATGTACGGTCTTAATTTCTCTATGGCAAATAGTACCGCTAGGCACTCCTTTTCTGTGGTGCTGTACTTCCTTTCGGCTCGGTTTAGGGAGCGACTAAGGTAGCAAATAACCCTTTCTTCGCCTTCCTGAACCTGGGAAAGTACCGCACCCAGACCATAGTCTGACGCATCAGTTTGTACAGTAAAAGGGATATCAAAATTTGGACACGATAAAACCGGGGCAGACACGAGAATATTTTTAATGGTGTCAAGAGAGGTCTGACAAGATTCATCCCACACGAATTTCTTATCTTTTCTTAGGAGGGCAGTCATAGGGGCCATTACCGTTGAGAAGTTCTGCACGAAACGCCGGTACCAGGACGCGAGACCTATTATACGTCTGACTTCGGATACCGTGGAAGGTGCGGGAATTCGCATTATGGCTTCAACCTTCTCCGGGTCTACCATAAGACCAGCGGCATTGACTATGTATCCTAGGTATTTCAGTTCGGGCTTACAGAAGTTACATTTCGCTCGATTCAAAGTCAGTCCTGCTTTCGTTATTCGATGTATGACTTCGCGCAAAACTTCAAGGTGTTTGGAGAAAGTTGGAGTACAAACGATGACATCGTCCAGGTATACGAAGACATATTGTTCAAGGTCGATACCAAGGACCCGATCTATGAAACGCTGCCACGTTGCCGGCGCGTTGTGGAGTCCAAATGGCATTCGTTTAAATTGGAATAAACCTCTAGTAGGAACGACAAATGCGGTTAGTGGTCTGGAGTCCTGAGCAACCGGTATCTGCCAGTACGCAGATTTTATATCAAGAGTGGTCAAGTACCGTGCATCGCGGAGTTTATCGAGTGTCGCGCTAATAAATGGTAGAGGGTATGCGTCGGGTAAACTGACCTCATTCAATTTCTTATAATTAACGCAAAATCGATACGAATTATCTGGCTTTTTGACTAATACGATTGGTGATGCCCAGGGAGAATGCGATGGCTCAATAATATCATCCTCAAGCATCTTCTCGAGTTCGGCATTCACATGCTTTTGCAGTGCCGGAGAGAGTGAATAGTGTCGCTGCTTGATAGGCGCTGAGTTTGTACGAATTTCATGCTGTACTATCGTAGTGCATCCTAACTTAGAACCCATGTTCTGAAATGTCGCCTCCACCAGTTCATCCAATTGGTTCCGTTCCGAATCTGTCAAATTATCCCATGATTGTATCGCGTTGACTACCACCTTACTCATACATTCATCCGTCCGAAATGTCCATTGGTTTGAATACAAATCAGGGACGATTTCCATTTGCACCCAAAAATCTATACCCAGGATGAGATAGTGTGGTAACCGCGGGACAATAAGTACCCTGAAAATTTTTACCTGACCTTGAAGTTCAATTGGAATTGCAATACTCCCAATTACGTCACAAGAATCTCCGTTCGCTACGGTGCAGACTTTCGAAGGAGAAACTTCAAGGGAGCAAGAATTTTTCAGTAGGTCCCATCCGGGTCCGCCTACCACTGTCGTGGAACATCCTGAGTCCAATAGACAAAGAAATTCTTTTCCGTATATATTAACCTTCAGGTATGGTCTCGAATCGTTTTTGGCATGGGCCAAGACGAAATCTAGGACGGCTTTGGTTTGTGAAGTGGTCGGATGCGTAGATGCCAGGGTTGAAGACCGACCTACTGCGAACCCCTTTTCCAGTTTTTTGAGCATGACTGACATTCTCTAACGGTAGTATTTTCTCTACCACATTTGAAACAAAATAACCGTCTTTCTTTCGGACATTTCCGAAACCGATGACCTATTTCGTGACAATTCCAACAACTGCCGGAGGATTGTGAAGGTGATTGAAGGTGAGTGAAGGAGGATTGTGAAGAGGATTGTGAAGGTGATTGACTCTGAATCGCGTTTAGATTCATGGAGTTTGTTGAATCCGTGTCCACCCATTGAGAACGAGGAGTTTGAACAACTGAGAGTTGAGGGATGTTTGGTGATGCTCCAGCGGGTTTTTTATATCCAAGATCAGGTTCGAGCAACTGCCTAGCATTGGTAGGAGGGGGAATGAAGTTCTGAACTCTTAATGACGTTTCCTCCACTGACCTACATAGTCTGGTTAAAACGGAAAGACTTTTTACTTCCTGAAGAGAAAGTTGTGTTTGGAGATAAGGTAGGAGGTTCCTGCGAATCATTTGCACCCTCTTCTCTTCTTCCGGACGACTAGAACCAAGTTTGTTGAAAAGGTTCTCCATAGATACTATATAATTGACCACCTTTTCTCGAGCACCCTGAGTCCTTTTTCGAATTTCTTCCCATAGATCATGTTCGTAATCATATGGTAAGAAATCTTCTTTTAACTTGGCTACCAACTCCTCCCAAGTCGTAAAGTAGTGGGTCCTCCACCATAATAATGCTCCCTTCACAAACAGCTCAGAGGCTGAGAGTAGAAGTTGTTCATGTGACACTCGTCTCGAAACCCGTATTTCCTCAAGCCTTTCTAAAAAATTTGTAACGCTGGACTCCCCGTCGAAGGTAAGTCTCCATCGCGATACGTCGTGGTGAGGTAGGTAATGGTGGGAATCATTGCAACTCCCCTTATTTGTTTGTATCGGTGATAAGTGTAATTCACGCAAGCGCGATTCGAAATTCCTGGTGGAATTCATTGTCGCCAACCGTTCTCTATGTTCTCCATACACCCCACCCGGTATCTCTGATTCGCGTGATCCAGAAAAGGAAGGCGGCCGTCCTGAGACACCAATCGGGTATCGATCCTCAGACTCTTTAAATCGTACCGAATTTTGATTATACTCTCGGACTGTGCTATTGACATTATCTCTTGCCTTACAGGTTTCAGGATTGTTTCGTTCCCATGAATTAGGTTGTGCGGTGGAATTACCTATAGTTGACCACGAAGGACGTAATGATGACCGGGGTCGCGGTACTGGGTTTGAACGTCCTGATCTATCATCATTTGAATCGACTCGAGTCGGTATAGTAAAGTTATTAATAGGTTCGCTACTGATATTTTCACAATATCTCGCACGCGGTACATCCCTAACCTCCGAACACGATGTTGATGCTCGAGTCCCTCCCAACCTCGGATCTGATCCATCTAAATTACTTGCCTGAATCTCTGTCGCATCAGAATGTACAATCAGGGGAATAACTGGGATAAAAGGAGTGGGATCATCGATGATACTCCTATCTGGATCCTCATTCAAGTTTAGAAGATCGTCTGGAAACTCATTTTCCAATGTCTGATGTCGGTTGTCAATCGCCATCAGGTTATCATTTAATGAACCCACCGAATCCATAAGTTGGAGCACACGACATATGAGTGACATTTTTTTTCTTTCTTGCTCTCCATTGTCAATCGGGATCCTTTTAACTCGTGAATTTACATGATTCAGCCGCGAAGTTATACGCTTAAATTCGTTAACTCGATTGGAATTATCAAAATTGTCGATGTCTTGTTCCAGATCAATCAACTTTCTATTACACGTTTCTAATTCAACTACTGGGTCGAAATCAACTTCCACCTGCATATTTGTAGTGATACCTTCGCGTTCACACCTTAGAGCGCCTCTCAGAGTTGTTCTATTTTCATTGACTGTCTTTTGAACCGGGAGACCTCTTATAATTAATTCATATGCTATCTCATCTCCTAATAAACGGTTAACCTCCATTTTTGTATTTCAAGAGACCGTTGACTAGGTTGCAAAATAACCGAACCGTGTAACCTGGTTACACGACCCCCCTCTTTCCCACAAAAATATCGGAGCGAATCCCCACACTAAAAAGTGAATTCAACCAGGTAATTCACAGAAGTATTACTGGACACCCTGTATAAATTGAGACAAAAAAAAAAAACAGTGCCACTATTCCCAAGTGAGCCACCCTGTACAAAATAAACCCAAAAAAAAATAGGTCGTTTCGGATTCACAAGAAAATTGCGGACCACCCTGTATAAAACTCTGTATAAAAAAAATCAAAAGTTCCAATGAATATAGTAAGTACCTCGGAAATTATTTACAGTTGAGTACCAATCACTTTGTGCACGTCAAACCATGGATGCAATCAAGGTTGCAATCACTTAATGCAATATCAAGGGTTCATCCAGTCCAAAAGTTCAGAAATAGAACATCTATTAATCTAACCCGAAAAACGAACCCCAATAGTCAATATGATATCTGAACAAAGTATGGAGAGAGAAAAAATAATGTAGATAATGGCATACAAGATCAATATATATATATATATATATATATATATATATATATTTAAAATAACCCGTCTCTTACTCAAAAATTTATTGTTTCTTCCAGACTATCCTATTTTGATCCACTATGTAATGAGTATCCTGAATAAGTTTTAAATCCACAAGAAATAATGGTCAATAATTAAAACCAAAAACAACTCCCGAAATTATATCAGAGTCCAAACAATTGAGAAAATTCCATTAAATATTTCCCCCTCGAAGTTGAAATAAAATATTTACATAGAGTTGAACAGTACACTTTTAATCACTGTGTCCAGTGTTCTGTACTTCCCCGGTACCCCTGAATCGTCCTGTATGATTCACAATGACATTCAACCTGCGTCATGCAATAATATGACAGGTGACAGGTGAATGGTGGTGAATTCCAAATTATCAGTTTTTCTTCCAACAGGATCACCCTGTATTTGTTGGCCTCTGTTAAACAAAATGAAACCTTAGTGTAGGTTCAATATATTCGAAATTGGTCACTGGCACTATGCACTAAATCTCTCTCAATATTCAACCTGAAGAGTGATTGTGAACCAATATTATTTTTGTACCAAGCTGACTCAACATCCTGTATACAAAATATGAACCAACCAATAATATATAGGCAAGTATCACTAATTTTGTTTGTTTCTTATGGCAGCATATACTCTGAACATTTTAGTTGCTGGGAAATTGGAAACAATTGAGAATTTCAGAGAAATAATACACCCTGTACACGGCAAAACACCCTTGACACGTTGGGCGCCACTTGTTATAAATTTTTGGGCTTCCCACTTGGTTTATAAACTAGTTTCTCCCAAAGCTCAGTGAAGACGGGGGTAGGAACTTTTTGAGAAGAAAACAACATTTTCTTTATAGTTTTTTTGAGGTGTACAGGATGTTTTATTTCCGGAGTAAAACATACAATATCAATGATCCTGATAGAAAGCACTCTTATCATTGAAACTTTCAGCTATTACTGTTATTAGTATCCCTGTTACCATCTGAATTCTTGTAGGCGATTAGAGAATGCCCCCCTTAGATATATATATATATAGCCAAAGTTCACAGAAGTTATTCAATGGTACTGGTTCTATTATGTAAATGTATGTTAACAACGTCCCCTATGAGCCCCAAATTGGTCAGGAATACTATTGTCAATGCCCAGAACAGAGTGATACAAGATAATGGAATGGACTTAGCTGGTCGTAGTAGTGATGGTGACAGCTATTGTGAAGTGTCGTGTCGCTACCGCGATAGACAGCTGCCTGATGGTAGGGGCTGCAACTACCCCAGGAGATCCCCACTTTGACCCTTCAATTGGTGTTCCGAAGAACAATCAGCAGGGTGCAGATTCCAGACAGGTGGTGGTTTCGTCGCCCCGAGTGGTGAGGTGGGATCAACTCCCAGAGGGCCCGAGGTATGTACCCCCTTTGTATATGAGGTAGTAATAAAACCAAAAAGGCCTGAAAAGAGGCGGACATCAGAACTATTGGAGTACTGTCTGCACTGGGTTGTCGTAGATGATACACATTGCAGTGAATGGTTCACGAACATATATGATGGAACTGAAAACTTACCGGTGATTTTGGGTGGCCTCAATGTGACTTCCACTGAAGTTATAGTATTCCGATTAAACTTTACGAACTATTCATAAGAAAATCCACACTAGGTGAGAAATTGTTTAGTATACACAATTCGTGATATCTCTTGAAAAGTATCAAAAATTTAAGGACGATTCCGCAGAAGCGTAGTCCAAGTATTTCATTCACATGAAAAAGTTTTCAAAATGGTTCCTATCCATTTTTTGCTCCCGCCGACAGATGCCTAGGGAGTTGCCAATATTCCCCGATTTCACGTTGGGAACACTGAACAAAAATGAGTGGTTTCCACTGAGTACCACCACGTACCACCGACAGAGTATGATTCGATGTCAAGATTTTTCCGTGAAATACTACCTGAGGGCTAGAATATGTCTAGAAGACTGTTTTACAAGTGCAGCTGAAAGGATTTCCGAAGAGGATGTAATTTAAGAGGGTCTCCTGAGATCGGATATCAGAGCCAAGGTCCAAAGAAAAGAGAAGAGGACTTCAATTTCAACGAATTTGACAAAGTAACCGCTAACTGTCTTCTCCTTCTTCAGGTGATAATTCGAGGTTATGTTGTACAAAACAATGCGAACAATATGACATCTCGTAGAAAAATGTGTCGAGGGTTACAAAAACGAAGGGAACTTCAGGAATATAAATCGAACAGAATATCGTCCATCGCTAATGAATATGGCCACCAACCAGGGTAGGTGCTTGCCCCATCCTGACCATCAAGAATGCAGCTGAAATTAACTTAAAATCAAACATCAGAGGTAGGTTGATTCATGTTTTGTGAAATAGCATCCTAAATGATTATTCTATTTTGTTTCAGATTTCCAAAGAGATTTTGAGCCCAGTGACCAGAATTCGCCTATAAAAGTGCTTGGAATGAAATGTTATTATGCTGTGTACTCAAGGTATGATCCATAATAAACCCTTATTCTGAATAGATAGCTATTTTTGTTCATACTTGTGGGTAAGTGATATCTGTATATGTTTACTCGAGAAAAATCGTAACAATCTCTCAGTAAAATGCATACCTTGTTTCGTTTTCATTGGGCCACCCTGTATAGGGCCGTATACACTAACACCAGAGTCCAATATCGAATGTTGAATCTGCTTCATCTCATCATGACGTACACTGGTGTGAAAAGTTTCCATCGAGCCACCTTGTCTTTCTTTTCGGAATGACTTTTATTTCCCTTTATTCCCGTGCCGTAATAATTCAGTGAATCACTGAATACCTCTACCATCAAATATCGATACACAGAAACCCTTTTCGGCCAGAGGTTGGAGAGTATTTCCATCGTATACCTGCACAGAATATCGAGTGAATTATTAAATGGGATTTTCCCCTGCTGGAAACAAAAGCGGCAATAACTAACTTAGAAAGACTGAAACTCTCATAAATAATTGATTGAGTTTCAATTATTGTTCAGATTGATTCTGTTGGAAATGTACCGATGAAACGATAAAATATACCTGAAGATAAGAAACTCACGAATGATACAATATTCCTTTCAATTTGGCAGGTATTCTGGTCTACAGTGTCGAGCGTTATGAAATAGCTATACAGGGTGTCCTTAAAAGGTCTTTACAAAAAGCTACCACATATTCTTCAGACCAAAACAATTCGATACAAGCAAACTTACCTCAGTAGAAAGTTGCTTAGTTTGGGCGCTAGACGGCTCTGAAGTTGAAATTTTCAAATCGATTTTGCTTCATAACTTTTGAACGGCTCATGAGATTTTTTTCAAATTTGGTACGTTGGCATAGACTCATCGGGCAATGAAACTCATATCATAATCATAATGAATATCATTCCATGGGCGTAGAAACTTGATTTTTTCAGTAAATAAACATCTGAAACTCCTACGCCAATGGAAAAAAATTAGTTTCAATATGAAATCTAAATTATTCAACTCATTCACTACAAAAAAGGTACTCTTGACAAAAGTCGATTCCTCTCATGGTTTCGACAAAGTTTCAATTTTAGTGATTTAGAGCATAATTAATTTAATAATAAAACGATTAACAGATATTTCATAAAAATTGTTCAAAATGTTCACCATTTTCACGTATACAAAGATTTATACGACGCAAAAAGTTGAAATGTACTCTTTGCATAACTTCTTCATCGCCTGTAAGATTATTCGTCGCCTGTTGGATACGTTGCCATAATTGTTCTACAGTATTCACAGGGGTCTTGTAAACCGTAGACTTGAGATAACCCCATACAAAATAATCCATCGGTGTTAAGTCTGGAGAACGTGGTGGCCAATTCACGGGTGCATCATTACCTCTACCTATCCATCTGTCTGGGTACTGTTGGTTTAAAAAATTCCTAACATCCACCGAAAAATGTGGTGGAGCTCCATCGTGCATAAACCACATATCTACCCGATGTTGGAGTGGTAAATCTTCCAACAAATTTGGCAACGTATTTCATAGATGTTGTAAATACATGTCTCCTGTTAATCTTTGTGGAAGTATGACAGGACCAATTATAAAATTTCCTATTATTCCAGCCCAAACGTTGATTTTGAATTCGTGTTGAAAATGGTTTATTTTAATGGAATGAGGATTTTCAATTGCATAAACGTGTTCATTATGAAAATTAGTTATTCCTCTTCTCGTGAAACAGGCTTCATCAGTGAACAAAATATTCTTTCCGAAGTTCAGATTCATTTCTCTTTGCAAATTAATGAACCTACAAAACATCAGACGACTTTGTGAATCATGGATTAATAAATCTTGAACTGGCGTCTTGTGGTACGGGTATAATAATTGTTCTCTTAGTACTCCATGAACGGCATTCCTAGAAACTTCTAGTTCATTACTCATCCGTCTAGTACTCAATTCTGGATTTTCTTCAATACGGTCTAAAATTTCTACTTCGACTTCGGGAATCCTTACATAACGCTGTCTTCCATAATCACCAGTTCTAAGAGCAAAATGACCGGTCTCCCGAAGACGTCTCTCAACTGCAGCAAAGGTTGGGTGGCTTGGTACGCGACGATTTGGAAACCTTGCAGAATACACCCTCACACTCTCTAGACCATTTCCTTGACAATATCCGAATACCAATAACATATCGGTGTATTCTTCATTGGTGTATTGTACGGCCATGATAAATCAGAAAAGTCCGATATCAACAATCAACGTCAATAAAACTCGACAAATCAACACAGATGAAACTATGGAAACCAAGAATGTGAATATCACTGTTTTCGAGCAGATAATAATAGTTTTCAGGAAAAAAACCAGTGCTACTTATTTTCAATAGAAATAACCTATGCAAAAAGTACATCTCAACTTTTTGCGTCGTATAAATCTTTGTATACGTGAAAATGGTGAATGAGGTAAGTTTGCTTGTATCGAATTGTTTTGGTCTGAAGAATATGTGGTAGCTTTTTGTAAAGACCTTTTAAGGACACCCTGTATATACATAATTAATTGGGAACCTGGCATTCATTCATGTTTTCTAGTAGGTACGACCCTTTATTTTTCATTTTCGATTGTTTTCAATCTCCTCAATATGATAGTGTGTATCATAAACATTGGATGAAATGGAAACTTCGAAATTGAATGTTCTTTTCACACAACATTAAAAATTGTGAAAAGCCATCAACGATAATAATACAACTTGATTCAGTGAATGCACTGAATATTGACTCGTATGTCATTCATGTTCATGCATTCGATACTTTTGCCCAATTATTTATGTTGGTTATGTTTTTCTATAGGTTAAGTTCACTAATAGTGGAGTAGAATACACATGTTTTCGAGAGAAATATTTTATAGAATATTATTGGACGACATTTTCGAGTGGGAAAGCCTTTCTAATTGAAAAAAAATCTAAAAAAAATGCTACTTTCCTGAAACATTTTTTTTAAGAAATATCATCCCGTAACACTAAAACTACATGAGGTATTGGAATGATTTATTTCAGGCTTCTATTTCGCTTCTCACAATGATTTCGTAACATCATATATTTCTCTCAAGAATTGATCCAGAACGCAAGATATCACTTTTTATGTTATATATTTTTCGGCAATCGACGAACTTTTTCACTATTGAATTTTGTGTGCATATGCAGCGAACAAAATGTAGACGAAAGATCACGAAATATTTTGAAAGAAGAGAAATTTCAATAAGTAGTGTAATCAGGAGGATTTTCCATAAAGAAAGGAGGAAAATTTTTAGTCGAGCAGAGTTATGCCAACATCCATAGTATTCAAAGAACGTTGAATTCGAAAGACATATTCAAAATTGGAATTAAAGTATCATTTGTGGTGTGGATTGCTGAATTTGCTGATTCATTATTCAGAAATTGATATCAGTACAAACTAAAGTTCAGAAATTATATTGAATGAAAGTCTCGATAAAGTTCATTCCATTTTTCACTCATCATGCAAATATAGGTGCTGAACAAATTTGAGAATTCCATTAGAATATACAGAACACGCAGAATACATAAAAATTTAGTAATCATTCACATTTCCCCTTTGTAAGTGGATTTGACTCAAAAATATATACTACCACTCAGAATCTCCACTCCAAAAACATGAGTTGCTAATAATTGATATTTTTTGATGTCGAAAATTGTTTTACAATCGGCATGAATTTTCCACTATGAACACTGTAATGAATCCATACAAAGATTCTTATACGTGATGTCACAAATGATGCAAATTATCACATAGCGTATTACAGCTAATAAATTTGCCAAAAAAGATTCAGTCATTCATGACAGAAAACAATATCAATTTCATACCATACGTAACATATTCAAACAAACAGTGAGGACAAATCTTCAATAACTATTACTAGATTATCTAGTTCCAGTTGTATGTATCAGTTGAGAATAGCAGCCCATGTACCATATCACCCAACTAAACTCCGAATGAACTTGGATGGAAACACGAAAACAGATGGAATCCTGTTTCTAATGATCCTGCAGTTACTGGAATTCTATCCGGGTTGGAATGTACCAGCGATAACAAATGTAGGGTGTGTCACAATGCATTGAATGCATTCAAGGATTCAGTTGGATAACCAGGATCAGAAAATCGAAAAATATCACCGATATGTGCATTATTTCCTATTCTATCGTTGATTTTATATATTTCATGGATTTCGTGATATGATTCCATTATATTTGTACTCGAATCATCAACTAGAAAACCCTTATAAAAATATTGAGCATTGAAATTATTGTGATGAAATTCGATGAGAGCCAATGCACTCTCCGAATTTCTTAACACAATATAACTTAATTTAAAAGAAATTTGGTTGGAAATACGGAAACGGTCATGTCCCTAATGCAGTCACAGGACAACACAACAAATAATGAGTCGAGATGAAATGAAGTTGGGTTAAAAATTTACCAGTTAATTCAGGGAGTCGGCTGGAGAACCAGAATCAGAAGATAATGAGAAGAGATGAATTTCCCCTGATATAAATATGCACATTATCTCTTACTCTATCGTTTTGTTCTATATATTTATTAATCCATCGAATGTAATTGATGTTTTTTCTATTCCAATCATTAATGTTGATACCATTATAAGAACATCGAAACTTGAAATTATCGTTAGTAAAATTTATTGAAGACGAACAATCAATATCAATATCGAATCAAATCAAATATACATGTGGAAAATCACACCATGGAAGCATTTATGAAGTAACATTCAGACTATTTTTTTATTATTCTAAAAACTTTCTCGACTCTTTTTCTCAAACCTCCGCTGTATGTATGTCAGAAAAAAAGACAATTTCATAGCAGAAACAATATGTTCGACAAGATCTTTCAACAACCCTTTTTACACTGAAGTATTCGTTACATAGATTGTTATGGTAGCCGTCATTTTAAGGAGATCTGTATCTCTTACGGTTATCGAGATTTCCATGCTCATCCACGAATTTATAACAGTTGACGCTTTTCATTCAAAAATCAAGAAGACAAACTCAATAAAATAAGGTTTTACAAATAGGAACACATTTGAAGAAAATCAACACTTCACTCGTGGTGAATATTACATCTGAGGAAGTGCAAATAGAGCAAACATCAAGTAAATGAATCCTAGGATAACTTGTTTATCACATGAAATAATCCTATCGATCCTACATTTTATGTTAGTTGCAGGTTGGGTATTAAATAACTAGACCATTGAAGAGCTATTTACATTTCAATCTTTGAAGGTAAAAAAATTTATTGGAGTAGTTATGACAATAAGTGAGTAATAGTATTGATTATCAAAATAAAATAGTCAGTACGTTTTGATGTTCGAGCTAGTGAGCTATTCAGAGGTTTTTCTGTCAGTGAAATACTGAGCAAAGAGGTATGAGTCGCTCTCATTTCAGCAAAAAGCATCAGAGAAAAATATCGAAAGAAGAATTGAATAGAACCACACATGGGGTATTCGGACAATAACCTCCGAAAAAATCTGAACTTCTGAAAAAATTCCCAAATATTCACAGAAAACTTCTCGATTCATAGTCTCCCATGAATTTTATATATACATCACCTTCATAGCAAGCACCAGTAGATGAATCAAGATAGAATCTCAGTCAGCTGGAACAGTTGATGATTCTGCGAATGCAATCAAAAATCTTGGTTTAAAATGTATGTTTGATGTTCCTTCAGTTCAGTTTCTAACAATACAATGAGTATTGTTTTATAAACTATTATTCGATGGCAATAGCCTTGCAGCTTATTGCCTTGCTGACGGAATTGATCCCAGTCCTTTGAACATCTAAATTTGTTTATAGAAAACCAGGAGTGAAAGATAAATAATTATAAAATCGAACGATTGACCTCCATACAGGTGGCATATACATTTGGGTATTTTATGAGGTGAAACATAAGTACTACATATTTCCGAATCAAACTTCTCGTTCGTATTTCATGAGGTGAAACAGAAGTATATTAGAAGTATATTATTCTAATAATATCAAGGCAATTTTCGTGATATAATACAACAAAAACTAAATAGCTAGTCATATAATCGATGGAAGCCATGCGAGTATAACAAAACATCTAATAGGTGCACTTACTTCTGACAAACAACTCTTTCAGCAAAATTGTCTTCTGTACAGAGAGGCTTATTATAAAATTTTGCAAATACATTTGACTTTGCTGTCCATCCAGCCGCATTTCTGATACAATCGATGTTCGCACCTGACCGAAGTGCTGCTGAAGTCGATGCGTGTCTAACACTATGAGCTTTGAAAAGGGTGGTGTCTAATCCTGATTTCTTAAGAACTTTTTTGAGCCATCTAGATATAGACTGTGCTGTTGCACTATGATGTGGTTCCTTGTATGTTAAGAACAAGTTATCATTATCTGATTTCCTAAGCGGTGTTGTTATTTTTAGGTAATGCTCTAATGTACGGGCAACACATATTTCTGGATTATTATAAAAAAACGGTAACACGAGGACAGGCTGTGGCCTGTTTGGGGAAGATGTCTTAATTGATTCGGAAATAAAAATTTTGTAATTCGTGCCCCAAAATTTTATATCGGACAACTTGATTTTTGATAATGTTTGAACTCTGTGTGAGGTAACTAGGGACACCAACATAGCTAATTTATGTGTAAGTAATTCAAGATTTATTTTCTCTAAGGGAAATGAGGTAGCCAGATAACTAAGGACTATCTGAGGATCCCAAGTTACCTCATACCTAGGATATACGGATTTTTCTTTGAAAATTCCTTTCATGAATCTTTGTAACAAGTCTTCATTTTCTTCGAAATTTGCAATCACTTTCAGGGCAGATTTATGACAATTCAATGTATTATACCGGGCACCTCTACTATATTCTTGATTGAGGAAGAACAAAATTTCATTAGTGGAAGGATTGGAAAAATTATAGTTATTCTGGAGACAACAGGACCACCATTTTTTGAAGGTGCAATCATACTGTCTCAGTGTGTTACTACTGAAAGAAGATATCATCGTCGGAATAACTTCTTCGATGACGCCTTTTCTCCTGAAAGCTTCCCGGACAGTTTCCCTGCAACCAGGGTAATGTTCGGCCATATTGGGTGACTTTTCCTAAACGGAGAAAGGATAAGATCAGGTCTTGGATTGAGAATAATAGGTTCTGATATGAGATATTCCATAAAAATTGGGAACCAAGGTTGGTTTTTCCATAAGGGAACCACGATTACTCCTTCCGCTTCATCAGAAATTATTTTATTGATAGTTTTGAATATCAAGGAGAATGGAGGAAAGGCATAAAAGTTCAAGTTTTTCCAAGTTATCGAAAAAGCATCAACGGACACAGAACCTGGATCTATTTTCCATGAAATATATTTTTCACACTTTTTGTTCGCATATGAGGCAAAAAGGTCGATTGATGGATTCCCAAAATGTCTCGTGATAGATTCGAAATCCTTATTACACAAGGAATATTCAGTCTCTGTTTGTCTAGACCGAGATTCCGAGTCAGCCTTATTTTTCTTCGATTTAACATAAGAAGCAAAAATGAATATGTTTCTTCGTTCACACCAGTTCCAAATAGATTTTGCTAGCTGGGATAAACGAATATTCTTTGTACTCCCCATTTTGTTGATACATGCTATAGCAGTGATATTATCAACTTTTAACAATATATTGATGTTCGATTCATTCCTAGCGAATGATTCCAATGAATAAAGAATAGCTAGGAGTTCAAGATAATTAATGTGACATTTCGCCTCTGATTCATTCCAAAATCCACCTGATTTTTTATTTTGACAGAAAACACCCCAACCGGTAGTGGATGCATCTGTAAATATCTTATAATGATACTTCCTTTGTATAAGTGAAAATCCGGATTTATATATATTATCATTCCACCATTGTAAGTCTTGCAAACATTCATTTGATAGTGTCATTTTCGAATCGAAATTCTCCTGTGAATTTTTCAAGCCTTTATGTTTGAAATATTCGAGGCTTTTTGTAGGCACCCATCCATAAGTAAAAGCTGGGCAGATTGATACCAAATACCCTATAAGTTTGGCGAAGGTGCGAATTTTCACCTTATTGCAATTCTTTATCATAGAAATATATTTAAGAGCTCTCAAAGCTTTGTCTTCAGGTAAACTTAAAAGCATTTTCCTACTATCCCACAGAAAACCCAAAAATTTTATTTTTTGATTAGGGTACAAGCTGAATTTCTCAAAATTTATGATGAATCCTAATTTGGACAGTAAGTTTACTGTAACAGAAACATTTTCTGAGCAAGATCTCCTTGTATCCGCCAATAGAAGAAAATCATCTAAATAGTTGACACTAAGAAAACCTCTCGATCTGAGATAACTCAAAATGGGTTTAAATATCTTACAAAAAACATACGGTGCAGTTGATAAACCGAAGGGTAAAGCATCGAATTCGAATAACTGACCTTGGAAGGAAAATCTCAGATATTTCTTAAATTTTCTATGCATAGGGATGAAATAGTATGCCTCTTTCAAGTCCAATGTGCACATGAAACAATTTTGAAAAATTATGTATTTGACCGTTTTGAAATTCTCTAACTTGAAGTGTGAAGTTTCAATAAATGAATTTAATAACTTCAAGTTCAAAACAAATCGATATCCACCGGAAGACTTTGGAACAAGAAAATATGGCGACAAAAATTCATCTTTTCTATGGGAACACACTGAGATGATTCCCTTCTTTAGAAGGCCATCAATACTTTCCTTCAGAAGATTTTCCTCTTTATTGGAAAATTGTCTAGGTATCGGATCCCTAGACTGAAGTGGTTTACAAATAAAGGGAATTTCATACCCGTTAACCCACCTCAGAATATTCGGGTTTTTTGTTATACGCGCCCATTCGTCATAAAAAAAGCGAATTCTTCCTGCGAATTTTTCTGATGTGTCTACCTTCAATGCCTCCGTTGGTAATATTTCTGGCGATATGGCCTTCCTGGTGGTTTCCGTGATGACTCGCTCTTCCTGCTGTATCGTGGATTCTGTGATTTCATTTTGGATCTCGGGGCCTGACGCTGGGAGTTTAAATAATTCGAAGATCCTTGCAAGTATTGTTTCTTCACAAAGGCAGATTTCTTGAGTTTTATATCGATAGTGGTCTTTTCCAATGTTTGAGCGGCCTTACATTTTTCGTTAAAATCTGAACCGAAGAGGCTAGCATCTCTATTCGACTGTTCCGCAACCTTTTGAATGGTGGAACACATATAAGGGTAAATTTGATGTTTACGGTGGTTTGATAATAAATAGTGAACTTCACAAAAAATCTTGGCCGACTGCGCCGTCTTAGGTGTTAGGAGGGCTTTTAATTCTATCGGAAGTCCGCCTGAGGATAAAAGTAGTGAAATGACCTCTCCCAGCAACGTTAGGCCACGTCCCAATTTATCTTGAATGGAGGACAGAGTAGTATCTTTTTTCCTCTCTGGGATCGATAAGAGTTTTTCGACTTCGGCATTGAGGACTGAACCTGCTAACTGTGTACAATTTCCCGGGAAAAGAATTTTCGAAAATTCTTCTCTTGATACTTTATCGATACCTTCGGTCAAGTAGCTTTGCCAGCGGCAAACAATATCTTCATCTAATGGTGGGCCTGCGGAGGTTAATTTCTTCGGATCCATGCCCAATAGAGTGTCTATAGTTGTAACGGATGAGGCTATTTCCGCAGTAGGAGGATCGTGAATTTCCGCAACAGTTATTATTTGGGACCCCTCCTCCTGTTCGTCATCCGAAGATGATGAGATGATTTTCTGAATTCTCCTAGGCTTTCGTACAGGTGGTGGCGACGGTGACCTTATATCTGTTTCACTTCCACCTGAAAGGATGTGCACGAAAGTCAGCAACCTGCACCTCAAATGTAAGATTATTCGCTGCATAAACAGCCGAATATTATATGGTTTCGCTGACGAGTCATATCACTCATAAGAGTAGGTCATACTCATATTATAGTTCTTTTCCTGTTAGGTCCGTTGCATAAAACAACCCCCTGTACAGTTCTTATAACCACATTATTGATATGGTATACAAAGGGATGATGTGATCGTTGCATAAACAACGATCTACTTGCTCGGGTCTGTTGCATAAACAACGCCCTGTGAACTCTAACCAAATTATTGTATTTCAGAGTTTTTAGAAATTGAGATGATCGTTGCATAAACAACGATTTTCTCAGTGTGATTGTATTGGAAAATACGATTGACACTCCAAACATTTAATCTATGCTCCAAGCACACCTGCATTCTTCATTTTCTTCTAACATGAGTAGATTATAATTATATCATTGGAAACTCACCTGAGTCATTTAAATAATTTTTTTTAAAATTTTCCATTGTTTCCTGGAGGCGTTTCATCTTTTTCGTCACATATCTCAATTGATCTTTACGCGTTCTTTCTCTCATTTTAACAGTACACACACTTCTCGCACTGAAAACGTATTGACGAAATATTGGTGAGACTCAGGTATCCGGGCTCAGCAAAAAATTGTTTTGCTTGATAACAGTGACACACTCGTCGTTCCGAAGCGAAACTACATGGTGGTCTAGTAGAACGTGGTCAAGAAGTATAATTGGGATCGAACTTCACTCAAAGTGATGTTGAAAGTGGTCAAAGCCTATAACTTTCATGCAAGTATACATATTATAGTATTATAATATTCATTGATAATATCATATTGTGGGTGCGTCTATAACTTCTTCTATATATACCAATATATCCAGTCCTTAGAGCTGAGTATTGTATCAAGAGAGTACCTTGTCAGGTTTCCTGGCATTACTAGTGTTTCGCTAAAAGTGAAGAATCTGCTTTTACACGCTGCAGGACAGATACATTATTACTTTGAGATGCGATATGTTCAGTTTAAGTATTATGACAGTATCCTGTTACATGGAATGACTGCTCTGGAATGGCTTGAGCCACGTATACTGTTCCAATATTCAAGTTTCTCATCATCTGCTGATATTGCATTCTCAGCAGACGATGTGCTGGCCCAGCGAATATTGTTTCGGCGCCTTTTTGCAAGCGCAATCGCTTTTTCAATCCTTTCTAGGCCGGTATGAACTGGTGTCCAGATAAGGATAACACTATTGTGTTGTCAAGCCTATTCAAGTTATCTCAACAGGCACCCGTACTTCAACATAACTATCCCATTCAAGTGAATCTTCAATTCAAAATGGACCAATTACCTGCGAATTTATGTGATATCACTATACGTTATGCGAAATCAGTTGCAGACTCTGAATAATTCATATTTCTCATTGTTCCAGCACAAACCCAAGTGAATAGAGATACCAGACTTCTCCAATCAACGTCGACAAACGCCGGCATGCCCACTATCAATTCATATCAGTTCTGCGAAGCTCAAAAAATTTGATCATAGAAAACCAGACGCGATATATAATTATTAAGAAATCGAACGATTGATAACGATAGAGGTGGTAGATGGATTGATGTGAATAGCGAAATTACTGTGTTTTCTGAGGTGAAACTGAAATACTTGATTCGATTGAGAAATGGGCATGTTTATAAAAAAAAATATCCACTTGAAATTGATAATGATTCAGTTTTCATTTTAGAAATTATTCATTCCGAACTGGCTTCCTGCCACAATGCGTTTTTCTCTAAGTACTTACTAAGTAGGTTTTTCAAATAATATAATAATAATAATAATAATTATAAAAATAGTGATGATGATTATGCTGATGATAATAATAATAATAATAATAATAATAATGCACCAAGTCATGTTGGAAAGGTCCATCGTCGTTCGGATTGGCAACTGGGAATCAGAAGGAAGAACCATGGAGAACGTAATCCCTCAGGGGTCAGTTGTCAGTGTAACCCTTTCCTCAATCACCATCAATCACCTCATTTGCAACGTCTCCGAAAGCATTCATTCCGTACTGTACATTGATGACAGCATCTTTAGTCGATACTACTCCATGGAAACTCTCCAACATAATTTTCAGACGGAAATCAACAGGGTAGAAGAATCCACAACTTCGACAGGTTTCAAATTTTCGCCTGAAGAAACACATATGGTACATTTTTGCAGATTAAGAACAGAACACCCTGACCCCATATTATACCAAGGAGGTAACTGTATTGTTTGCGAAGAACAGACAAAATTACTAGGTATAATTTTCGATAGACAACTGAATTGGACACCACATATAAATTACTTGGTGACAAAATGACAAAAAGTAATTAATATTTTGAAATGTATGTCTAGTATCAACTGGGGTTCTGATAGAGAGATTCTTCTCAAAATTTACCAAATGCTAATCCAGTCTAAAATCGATTCTGCACGTCCCTCAAAACTCCGAGCTCTTGACAAAGTTCAAAATGCTGCAATTCGTCTTGCCACAGGAGCTTCCATAACAAGCCCGATAGAAGCCGTTCTAGCCGAATCCTCCAGTATACCTGTGAGGTTACGAAGGGAGGCCACCAATTATATACGCTCCAAAAGTACAATCCATAGCAAACCTCTTGAACCACCAACATTTCATAAATATTGAGAACACATACTTACACAGGCCGACTATAACGAGATCAGTAAATATACGATATTTAGAGGCTACTACAAAATATTCCTTACCACACAAAAATAACGTACTTACACAATATCAATCTATACTTTACTGAATGGAGGAAAGAATACACATCATCTTCAGTATATCAGACAATGTTTTTAGAGCAAACCCAAAGGTACAGCGAGCACTTGACTATCTACAAAGATCCCGCACTGAGAAAGGTGTTGGTGCCGCCCTGGTTGTAAACAATAACCCCCATCATTGGACACTAGATCCGATGTGCAGGATTTACACAGTTGTGTTATATGCAATATGGCAAGCCATGTTATATTTCTCCATCCAACAGGAAACGGATTGTCTGATTTGTACGGACTCTTTGAGTGCCATAAAAACGCTAGAAAATCGTTTCACATCGAACGAATTTACCTTCTCAATCTTAGATTTGTATACCCATTCAACATCTATGTGGGTCCCAAGATGCTACCACGAGAAGAATTGACGACGGTATACCAGTCCCAGTATGAAACATGAAACAAAAATTCTTCAAGATTTGGTAAGACCAATGGGATAGATATGATGGACCACTCAGAATTGTCAAACCCTCAACAAAAAAAATGGTTTTACCCAAAAGACTTGACCAAAAGAAAACAAGTAGCACTACGTAGACTAAGAATCGGACATACAAATCTCACTCACCTGTATCTCTTAGCAGGTTCGGTAAGAGCAAGATGTGAAACATGTGACGTGTCCGTTTGACACTACAACACCTGTTCTCTTGTTCAGACCTTGATCCTCTCAGACACCAAAGTGGAATCACTTCCCCTGAAATTGGAATCACATTCAAAAGCACAAATGACGCCACAAGAAAAGTACTTACCTTCCTGAAATCTAGTGGCCTATATAAGAAACTATGAGGTGCCAATAACTGAAAGAGCTAATGGCCCAGGCAGCTGAAGCTCAAAAAATAATAATGATGATAATAATCAATGTAATAATAATATTGAAATTCGCGTTTTTGATAGAAGCAGGAAACAGGAACAGATCTAGTAAAGTCAATAGCCGTGACATTACGACATACGTTTCGACTATATTTGAATGTGAGACTCATAGTTTCTGACAGAAATAAAAATTACTCTTGTATGAACACGGCTGAAACCGTCACGAAGCGTTGACATGAGTCAAGCGTCTATCGGTAATACTTGAAGAGGAAAGACAACAGCATGATAATTACGTAACCAGTTTGGATCGGTTTTCAGATAGGGCTGTTAGTTGAGAATCTAGAAATAATATATAATATATAATATAAGCTTGTTTCTTAAGAATAACCTCAAGTCTAAAAATGAACAATAGTAACACCAGCAAGTTAGAGTCTACAAGAGACGTCATCAATAATAGCATTATGGACAAGCAGCTCTGAAAATATGCAACAACATACAGCCCAATAAGTTATTAAAATATGTATAGAAGGTAATCAGAAAATAAGCCAATGCATACATATCCGCTAATGCTAATTAAAAACTTTAGAAATATACGTCACCAGTTAAAAATTAATAAATAAGAGTAACGACAAGTAGTTCTGATATCCATCTACAAGTTACAACAAATAGTTGAAAATTTCCATATAAATAGTCAGTAATAAGCCTATACATAAATAAGTCTGCTAATGCTCGTCGTTAAAGAACTCAGTAACACTGTAATAGGGGCGATCCGATAAATGACGTTTCACTCTCTTCTGGAGGTTATCAAGCGAACTAATGTTCCAAATTTCTATCGGGAGATGGTTGTACATTTTGCAGCCAAAGAATCTTCGATAAGATTTGTTGCCGGATTTGGAAGCTTAATGACGCTGTCTTGGCGAGTGGCATAGTGGTAAGGATTTGTGTCAAAGTCATTAGTATGTTTCTTGACTATACATATTGTTTCAAGAATGAAGATATCGACTACTGTTAGAATTCTCTGTTTACGAAAGAGGGGTTTACGGGGCTCACGGAATTTGGATTTAGTCATACATCTAATGGCACGCTTTTGTAAAATCAGAATAGACTGCAAATGAATATCATCACGAAGGTGGTGTGTGTTCACCACATATTCGAACGGAACGTTTCATATACCTGATATCGAACTTTCTCGACCGCACGAAGATGATGAAACCACGCGGATGTTGGGCATCAGTATTTTAACATGATAATCAGATTCGAGTGAATCTTCAATTCAAAACTGGCCGATAACAGGATTCGCCGGAGAGGTACCTGAAAATTTATGTGATATCATTATGTTATGCAGCATCAGTTCCAGACTCTGAATGAATTATATCTCTCATTGTTCCAGCATCAGACCCAAGTGAATGGCGAGTCCAGACTTCTCCAATCGACGTCGTCAAACGGCGGCATGCCCAATCCCAATTCCAGTCAGAACGTCCTGAGGGCTCGCCGCGGCGTCATCAAGATGCTCATCGTCGTCGTTTGCGCTTTCGCAATCTGCAATCTGCCATTTCACGCGCGCAAAATGTGGCAATACTGGTCGTCCAATTACCATGGAGACACTAATTTCAGCGCCCTACTCACCCCACTGACTTTTCTCTGCACGTACTTCAATTCCGGGGTCAATCCATTGCTCTACGCGTTCTTGTCCAAGAATTTCAGAAGGTAAGAAGAATTATACAGTTTTGCCAAATAGGAATCTGGATTCTTCAGTAACACTGACGTCCATTTCATATACTGTCTAGTTGTCGCTGTGTAAGATATTAAATATAATGTAGATAATTGAATTAGTGAATACAATTGAATATCTAAGATTCCAGATGGATAACACGGATTGCAGTATATCCATTGAAGGATTCCAAAGGAGAAATTATTATTCTTTGCTAGAATTGCCAATAATCTTCCAACCGAGTCGAGAATCACGGTTCACAACTCAATTGTTCAGCCACACTATGACTATACTGTTCTTCTATCCTATATCTATTCAATCAGAATAAATTGTCTCAACTCCGAAAACTCCAGAATCATTTTGAAGAGCCGTTCAGATACTCCCATTACTATCATGCCTAACATTTTGAATTGGCAATCTATTTCCTTAAGACTGTTTTATTCCACAATGATATTCGATTACAAAATATTGAACAATTTGGGACCATCTTATTTCAAACAAAACAATATCTTCCATCATGATATTCACCACCACTCCTTTCGAAATGATAATAATTCATATATGAACGGAACAAATCACAAAAACACCATGAACTTTTCTCATTCACTTTACTTACTTTACTTACTATACAGGGTTGGGATAAAGTATGGAACCAAGTAAATATCTTTCAAACGAAAAGAACGATATTTATGAAAATTTGCAGGTAAGTGCAATGGAACAGAATGCACCTGATGTACATTTTTTTGTTAATAATATATGTCCGGTTTGACCGGAAATGCCATCAACTTCATTTATTTAAACGGGACACCCTATATACATTTTATATTTCACAGATTTCGAAAGAGCTTGTTATTTTGAATTCATACATATTGAGTTCAGTGTAGAAAAATTTCTATTATGCACACAAACAACATTCATCCCTGAAAATCTTATTACCTATTAATGATAAAAAATTACCATTTCCGAGATACCCATGCTGTGCACACATGTTGGACACACTGTATATGAAAGAGCTGAACTCAACTCCAATACACTGGATGGATGGATCAAGTCAACCATTTCAATCGTACGACGGAAAAATCTGGTGTTGTGCATTAACATCGCATCAGGCTTTCACCAAACGTGAATATGTATTGTGAATTCCTGAAACGTGAAGTATCCAGGCAGTATTTATTTATTTAGTAGTGGTAGTATTCATTTACTATTATTATGAAATTTATTTTTCATATTGAGCCTATTTAGTATCATCTCTATACTAGTGTTCCTATCTGTACATCCAATTATTATTCTCATTGCACGATTTTGCAATTCATGCAGTCTATCAAGATTAATATTCGAGGCGTAAATTACAGGACTGCAATAATTAATGTGCGGCCATATAATTGAATTATAAAGGGTAAATTTTGTTTCTATGGATAGATGCTTCATCAACAGGGCTGAGCCCCCCACTATTTTATTGGGATCTACAGGGTTTATCACTCAATTCGTTCATTCATTTGAGTAAAAAATATTGGAACGGAATGGGACGGAAATCTACTCTATTTCAAATTACATACCCTGTATCTCATTATAGTCTGCGCAATATTTCGAAACAATTCCTATGCTTCGACCCTGTCTCTGACCGTTTTCGAGCTATCACACTTTTGGTGGAAAATTTGTTGAGTTCTGACACTGAATAATCTGAATTTCCTCCTCAGTGTACATGATACATGATAATCTTCAAGAGGCGATTGCAAATTGAATCAGAAGTTATTCCTTCAGCTATCTCCAAGAGCTTTGGAGGTTTACGTTATGAACTTGTTATGAGAATTTGATTTGCATGATCGATAGCAATGTATTAACGGAGTTAGCGAATAAAAAATGATGTTATCTGTCGGAAATTCGTGAAATATCATCGTGATAAATACTGTTTATTGTAATTCTGGTGTATGTACAAGGCCATATTGTGATAATCTTGCTCATGTTGTTGGATTGGGGCCAGAAAAACAAACCATTCGGTTCAAATACCAATTTTATGAAATCCCAATTATGGTAAATTTTTGGAGAATGAAGTTTAAATCAATCCAGATTGAAGTCAGTTTGAACTTTTCCAAAGAAAAGAGTTTATGTTTTTGTTCATTATACACCAACCACTTATTAACAAATCATCAACACGTAAACCTGTGTGTCTATCAAAACGTAAGACATCGTTGACATTGACAATATTCGAAAAATTTTTGCTCTACCATAGCTCACAAATTAGAATTATCCCCGAAAGTTGGGAAACCTTAAGAATCAGAAGAGACTATGCTGGGCAAAAAATTCCACAGCTTTTGCGTTCTATTGATGAATGATTCTTGGTAGAGCGAAGTTCGGACTATCTCGATAATGTAGGGGTGGCAATATAATTGCGATACATTTTTTTACCAATAATTGTGTTACATCGGGAAATACTTAATGATTCCATAATATATTGTTCAAACATGCAAGCAACATCTTTAAGAGCACTATTATAAATTTATTTCGATTATTGATGTCCTTTGGTCATAACATATGGAAATTGATCAGTAGTTTATACTTATGAAATGTTTTGACAGCTTGTTCTTTTGTTCTGTTGTTATTTTGAATGTGAGAGTGAACAACACATTGAATATACCACGCCATTCGACAGCATTATGAATGTGCCGGGTTAGGTGTAAGAGTAGCCATGATGGCTAAACTTCGCTCTGCCAAATGTTTGTATGAACATTAAATCAAATGAAGACGTTCATTATTATTATTATTATCATTATTATCATCTATCTAGACCATAAATTTCAGTGATATTGTATGTATATGAATGTTTATACGATTGTCCATCATACTGAATGCAGAGTGTGATGAGGTGTTGTAGATGCTCCGACCCCTGAGCCGCAATCTTTGTCTACACTTCATATCTTTGGGAAGAGTTCTTCTCTCATAATTGGTTCTGTTGTCACATCAAGGTACTGAATTCAGGTCTCCTTCACATTCTATCAAAGACACAAAAAAATTCATCAAATTTCCATCAGAATTCAAAAGATCATATTTGATATTCACTTTCACTCATGAATATTAATTTTCATGGGATCTGTGAGGAATTTCAGATATAATGCCTTCATTTCCTCAGAGTGAATTCAACGACAAGGGCTTTTGGAGGGCTTTCACCCTACACCTCAACTGCTTCCAGATAATGCGACAGTTTGGTAAACAGATGGATCCTAAAACGGAAGCCAGACTGGAGCGTAGTCTCTGGCGACAAAAACTGTATGAATTATCCGTATCCGTATCCTGTTCCAGGACAGGAACCTACGCCAGTGTGATCAGTAGATATACAGGGTGGGCCAATGGAAATATTCCAACCTAATTTGTAGGATTCGAAATCAAAATTTTGGAAAACGCTCGAACACGTAGATTTTCTCTGTTTTTTCCTTCCGTAGCGTCAACCCTGTAGCTGGGGGATGAACAACCCTCAAAGTTTGCATAGGGGAAGGGGTCGTACCATACCTTATTTCGAAGGTCTCATCGAGATCTTCATGACCCTTCAATTTTGCCTTATTATTTTCATCGATAACGAAATGACAGCTGGTCAAGATTTCGGAAATGAAAATACCGAATAATTGTGTTGCAAATAATTGTAAATAATAGTTTTGATGAGCCAGGTGCCAATATGATGGAAAGTTCTCAATTTGTGTGAATAGTAAAGTTTCCTATCCAACGGATTACCTTTGTCTATATATCAATTTCAACATAACTACTTCAGATGATATGGCAAAGTAATCACAAATCGTGTGGATATTTCGCCAATTTTCAAATCGAAAAAACAATACTCTCTCCATTCCTGTTTCAAATGAAATGTATTTCTCGCATAGAGATGAGTCCAAATACATCGTTCTTCTAAGGCAAATACATATCACTAATTGTATCATAGTTGATTGAATAAATATCTTCACGACTCTACCAGGTATCACCAGAAGAAATAAAAACGACCATCAATCCAGAAATATTCGAAAACAAAGTGGAAAAATGCTTACTGGAAAGCAAAATATCCTTCATCCAAGATTTCGTCAATTAGTTGTATATCTTCATTTCTCCTTTAACTGATTCTGAATATCTTTCCAATTGTTATTGAAATTATCATCATGTCCACCCAATTCATTTCATCACTTATATATAGATATCAGAATTTTATCATTATTCTAGAATTATTATTCACATCACCTGGTTATATCACGCACAAGCGATACTTATGATATTGCTTCTGTGATGCGCTTGTTTATTCATACTTTTCAAATATGCCTGAACTTTATCTATTATTATAATTCACAAGAATCTCGAAATTTCTGACAAAATACCAACGTTTCACGGTACTTGAACACACTCAATAAAACTAAATATTATTCCGACACTACAACCAAAGAGGAGAACCCCTCTTCTGTGCTACAACACTGCGGCACAACGCTGTTGTCGATCTGGATCTGTTCTACCATTTTGCTGGCAGCATGTTGCGGGCTGCGGTCGCATCCCTTTGTCGCTCTTCAACCACAAATGTGTGAACGCATACGTTACAGCACATAAGCGAAGGATGTGCTGTAGACAGTTCCGTAAGGTCCAGGCGGAAACACCCGGTATCAAGCAAGCAATCATCCACAATTATAAATGAGCTCTCGCTCAAAGTCACAAGACAGGCAGACCATCTCATTGTTGTTCTTGACCACTCCCGATTGCACATGGTGTCTGGTTGCGAGACATTTATTCAATTTAAATCAGAAGATGGTAAGAAGATGATCAAAGCACGACTCGCACAATGGGTCAATTGGTTTAGGAGGCCAGTCTAGTATATGTCAGAAAAGGGCATAGAAAAATCATCTTTCAAATATCAACGATTGTCCTAACTGTGAATATCAATGAGGAAATGATGAATCCAACTATAAATATGGAATATAACATCAAATTTCATTTTAGAATTGTCAAGATTTATATATTTCCCTGTGTTATTCAAGTATACTCCGAAGATTTCCGTTCAATCTTATGATAACACCAAATGAAATCCTATAATTCTCGAGGAACATCGTATCAGTCAGAGGTGGATTGAAAACTTGAGCCTCCTATGAGACATCATAGCAATGACATATCACTGTGGATGAGTTTCTTCCGTGACATTGTTGATTCAACTTTTATATACAAAATCATTCATAACTATATCGAACCATCCTTCCACTGATTGATTCTAATGTACCTCGATCGGTATCGAGACCAAATATAACATTTTGCTTTTATATATGTACCTAACTCTCACAACGCTGTGTCGAAGAAGAACAATTTGTAATGAATATTCTTTCTCCCATTGTCTAATTCAAGCGTCAGCTATTGCGTCAACTGTGTTTTATCTAATTGATCATGTATCTGTCATTATAATTATTATTGTTGGTTCTACTTATTCTTTTTTCATAACAGTTCGAAAATACGGTTATTTCGTTTGCTCACAAAGTGACTGAATATTGAATATTCCAAATGAGACAGCCTTATATATTCTTGATGATTTGGAAAACTCCTGAAATTTGGTTGATATATATTTATACATATCGATATCGTGCTTGTATACCAGGTAGGTATAGTGGTCAAGTGGTCAACAGTCATTCTCGTAATAATTTCGGCATTCTCACCCGTTTCAAAACGATGTTCAAAATTATGCAGAGGTTTTATGAAATTGTTTTTGGAATCATCATCAATCCGAAGCATTTCCACATTCGCCGCCTCATGTATCGCTCATATCATGTATCTGAAACATATATCAATATCGTATTCACGTCTGATAATGGAGGAATGGAGATTATTAACAAGTGATGACCATCATTCGAAATCCACATGTCTCTGCTGTAATCCTGTCCAATAGTCTCTCTGACTTTCAGTTGGAACTCACGTCGTGATTTTTCTCTGAACGCATTCACCTAATACGAATAGTTCGACTCTAATGGGAAATACTTCAGCAGTTTGAAATATATATAGAGTCTGTGACTTTGTGAGGGTGATTGGCACTCCGAAGTTCATCTTGGAAACATTCGAATTCGAATGTACATAAGCGTGAGGAGAAGAGACCATGACAAATGGTTAACACGATAAATTGGTATTGTTCACGAAATTTTGGTTCTTTGAGTTGAATAAAGAGAAAAAATTAGAGACTATCAGTATATTCTTCAAAGCGCGTATAGTGTCTTTTCAAAAATTCTGAACCAAGTCCAATTTTTGATGGTATATCCTAATACGAGTTTCTTTAACAAATAATGTTCTAATACTTTTCTATTTTGAATCTAATATGAAGTCATGATATTGGTATTATTGAACTGTTTGCTACACATCCGATATATACCATCATAACATTCAACTTCAAAAACACATTTCAAACTAACGGAACTCAATCTCATACGCACAATGAGTTACGCTCATTTCATAACCAATTCGGATTCTTTCCTAACTTCCTAACACATGTCGATGTGTTGACAGGTTGACACTGGGTAGCCATTTTGAAGTTTCAAAACTTTCTACAGTGTTGCCGAGCGTTGCCAATATTCCCTTGTTATTATTATCAGTACTAACTGATCATTTTTAGTACGAACCAATAAAAGATACTCGTGCATGCTGTAACTAGATGTAAACAGACATCTGGCTTGTCCGGACGAAGGGTAAAAAAGCCCTGAAGACGCAAAGCAAGCACTATAGCATAAGAGACCACCTCAGAGTGTTCGAATAAGACTCTGAGGCAGAGCTGAAGGATCGCATGAAGACGAAATGGTTCTGACAATCTTGTACTTATCTCAGGAACAACCGACAGCCAACAGCAATAAATATAGGTTCACGTATTATGGGTTCATGGGGTATTATGAGTTTATGTTTCATGTCAATGCAGTATGCTTAGGTATCAGAATTCATGAATTGTACTCATAAATAGCTATGGTACCTACTGTTAGATCAATTATAATCCTCTCGAAACTGATGATATCTGAAGAAAAAAAGATAACATTGAGTGAGATGAGATAAAAGATGTTCATCAAGATATCTGCCTACAAGGCAGCAGCTCGCCTGCAGATGCAAGGTGCAGGGGTGCAGGGGTGCAGCAGCTGATCAATTGGAATCGGACACTGTCAACGGCCATCAGCCCATTCCAACCAATGACCTCGGCACCCTGCTCTTTTGAACTTCTTCTACACGGTGTCGTGCAGGTGATGCCTCAAGTCTTGCAGGCCAAAATCTTTATGATCGAACTCTTATTTTTGATTCAATTTTCTGAAATTACTATTGTGGATACATTATCCATTTCATTTCAATGAAATATATTATTTCGAATTATTCTGTTGCAATTATGACAACTGTAATTCCAGCATGCAAACATTCATCTTTTTGTCCCTCATACTCCACGGGATACTGAAAAATATATAATTATCAATATGAGTAGTGTTATGGATTCAAGTGAATTGGACGAATGGAACGAATGAAAACGATGAACCAGATTCAATGTGCGTCTGGCAGAAATCACGATCGAAATACGCATAACATTGTAGATAATGACTTATCTGCGAGAATTCGACGAAGATCACTAGTTTCTGCAAAATAAGTGAATTTCGCCAATTTACTGCTCTTGCTTCTCTACAATTCATCTTGTAATCATAAATCTATAATATATAATCTATAACGAATTTCGTCAACTTGTACTATATATGGTACGATGTTCTGATGAAATACCTAGTTTTGGAATAACGAGACATAAACTGAAAAAAGTGCCGATTCCTCTGTTTCTTGCAAAAATCTTAGAGCGCCGTAATTTTTTGAATTTGTATTCAGCATCCGAAAAATCATAAGAAACCGTAGAGTAACCGAGTGCTCGATTTTATACCTACCATTTTCTTGGACTGTATCACTGTATACAATTTTCATGTTACCCCTCATTTTCTGCCATAACTACTTCTTACATTTCATAATCGTCAGTCTCAAGATGCATGTTGAAAACTCCCAGACATGTCTCCCTAATTCATCTGATTAGGATTCTAATGATTGGCTTCATGATTCTGCGTTTAAGGTCTGTCAAAAGATTTACCTAGAGTTCTAATGAAATATATCCCCAATTATTGATTCTGCTTCATTCCTTCCTTCGCAATGTCAAAGCCTCCATAATGAGGGAAATAACAGATGAACAGCCTTTTGGAGGATCGAATTGAAAAATCAAAGGGTCACAGCAACTTCTGTAGAACTCAATTGTATTGGAAATCCTTCAGAATTCTTCACTGAAGAGTAGTGACACAAGTGTGATTCTTCACGAGATATCCTACGATCATTATATACAAGGTGACACACCTAACCGGTTTATCAGAGGTTTATTGAAAGGAAAAAGAGACATTAGTCTGAAATTTCGGTTGCAGCTATAGCGCGATGTGATCTGTGATTTTCAATACGCTGTCACTTTCGGTTGAACCAGAAGTGGCTTCAACTTTGTTTTCTTCGAATGCAACACCCTGTGTTTAAATACATGTTTGAATTCTACATGAAATACTGGAGTTACTGTTGAAGCAGTTATTTTCGAGATATTTAATTTTTCGAAATAGGTGGACAGACGAAGTGAATAACCGAAATGTCCATATTACCAACAATTATTGTTATAATAGGAAGTTCGTTGTTCAAATTAAACGACCATTGATCAAAACCATTACCACGACCATTTCAAAAATGTGATGAAACGCTCATTCGACTCGCGTTTGTTTTGTCACAAGTGTACTCTGGATGTATTCAAATTTCATATTATATTCGATAAATAATATGAATATTTATAAATCAACAGGTGGCTATCATCGTTCCATTTTTGGATAATTTCACGCAAAGCATCGATTCAATCACAAAAATATACAATATAATCCAAAAGGTTTTTCATCATTTCATTTCATTCGTCATAGTAATTTTCATTCTGGTTGAGTCTTTTGCTCAATGCTTCTCTTTTTCATTACAAGCCAAACTGGTCGAGATAATCGCGAGTGTGCAGAATTCAAAACGATTACCCTGGAAATGTCACTCTCGATTCTCTCTTATGGATGTTTGATGGGTGTGGATGATGCAGTCACCGGAAATTGGAAAATGAAATCGCACTCGAAAACTAGACGTTACTTGTTTCCGGGACTTGTCGTCCCAAGTTCGTATCATCCGGAATGCTAGGGCATTGTCCTGATTGAAAAAAAAACTAGTTGGCTGAGACTAAGTGTCCCAGCCCACTTTTTTTTTATTCAGAAGGACAATCGCTAGGGAGAACGTACAGTTAATCCCTATCGTCTTTGGAAGTAGCTGAATGCTAATATTTATCATCTTGTATATGTATACTACCACTCGGTATGAAGTCAAAGTGATTGAAACACAGAAGCTCAAGAGTTAAAACACCCTGTCAGCGAACGATGTGAGATTTTTGGAATGTACATTTGAAGATTAAAATAAGTTTTCAGGAAACATCAAATTGAATACTCATTAGGTGAATATGTAGGTATATTTCGATCATAATGATATTTTTCTCCAAATGACATTAAAAGCGGCCTTTTAATGACACTTGGCAGGCTTAGAAGTTGTACTTTTGATGCTTAGAAAAAGTCCACAGAAAAAGTTTACTTTTACTGCCTAGGCAGAAAAAGTTCGTTGCTAGGCAACCTTACAAGTAATAATTTAAATCAAACTGGCTATTAAAATTGACAATGACATTAAGAAAACTCAAAATGATGCTGATGATAATAAACTGGTTTTATTGCATTAAATACAAACTACAACACGAAATTTTCATTCATTAGATATATTCATGGTGAATTGTGAACAATTATTTAATACTTCCCTTCCACTTCCACTACCACGTCCACTTCCCTCCTTTCCAAAATATTCCTACCTTCGTACACAAATACAGTTCATCTGGGGCATCTGATAAAAATTTCTCGATTTCTTCTCTTTGAAAAACCGTCTGACTGGCGTTTCAAAAAAGCCCGTAACTTCAAGTATTTTGCCAAATCAATGTTATTTTTTATGTTCAGGGTAGCTTTCAACATCGAATAGGTAGACCATAACGTTGAAGGCTTCATTTTCTTTGAAAGATCGGAAAAATAGACAATCAGCACATTTTCAGAAAAAGATCCTATATTTTTCTTCTGTCTATATTCTATGAATCTGCTGTATGTGAGTTCATATACAGTTCTTGAGTTTTCCGGTAAAAGGTTGAATTCCACATCTCGCGCCTGGTCTCTTATCTCAGGTGGAGTTGATTGCATCAATTCATCCTCACTCTGCAGTAAATCCATTTCTAACATGACAACTCCTCAAAATTGACAATGACAAAGTAAACAGTAAACAAACATATTCAACAAACGTCATCAGCGGTAAACATAGTAACGCAGGGCCCAGTTACCTTTGATAAAATAATTTAGTTATTTGGATATTGATGATGAAACGCAATTTAAATATGCAAAAGTCGATTTCGCGTGGAATTGGAACAAATTTGAAGAAAAAATGATATGTTTCACACGGCAGAAAAGAAGATTCAATGCCTTGGCTGGTTTCATACACCAGCCGTGGCATTAAATCTTGTGCTTTATGCCTAGTAAAACAAATAACTATTTCTCCGTTTTCTAGATACTTTCAATATGACATCGAGTTTGGCGTACCGTGTATGTCAAAGGTTAAATAACACTTTTTTCATAAGCTTTCATTGGGGTTAAAAGTTATTGAATGCTTGTGGACCATGATTAATAATGTCGATATTAGTTTCTCAAATAACCTAGTTTTCATTAAGTAACTTAGGCCTGCATGTCGTCATCGATTAGAAGGCCACAGACTGCTCATTTTTAATGCCTACAATCAATCATAAGAATCATAATAGATAGGAATGGTATATTGATCGACACTTCTTTCGTTATATTCACCATTCACTATTACGTAGTTCTTATCATGTATCACTATAAACACATCTGAACTTCATTTGATTTGCTTTCCTCGAGCATTGTACTCTCTGAATCGCACTGGACTTTGTCAATGATGTTTTTAACGCCGGCACAACAAACCCCAGTGCATTACGGAGCAGACATGTGCGGGTACATTTTTCTGATAGTTCTCATTTATTTCATGCATAAGGGTATGTGTTTGTAGGTATATTTTCACGCCCATTTTATTCACGATCAAATTCGTCGTCTCTCACATGTATTACTATAATTACAAAATAGTTTTATTCTGTAATTTTGAAATCATAATGAATCGTATTTATTATGTTCGAATATTATTTCAAAATTCAAGTTGTTTCGTTCTCAACCCGCTCTTATCTTACATTGAAATTATGAACGGAACCTTGATTTTCTCTATATGAAGGTAAGGAGGTTTCTTGATAATAATTATCTTGTGAAGCGGCAAAACAGAATGAAAAACTCTTCTATCATTCTCTTTGTTCTCATTATTTTCTCTTCTCGATTATTCGAATACCGATTACATAAATACTCTCTGGCTCAGATAATTAGATTCATACCTATAAATATCCGTTGGAATATATTTATACCTCAGTATTCGCATCAAATAGTTTCGTAAAGTATTCGAATATATCTCACCTCGTGGCCAGCTATAGTATCATTTCATGAAAAAAGAGTCCCAATACTTCCTCCCACCGTTGTATGATGAACTGTAAAATTCGAGGTCCAGAGCTGTCTTTTTTGAAAGTATATACTGTTTCGGAGATAAGGACTGGGCAAGCATTTTTTAGAGTCAAAAGAACAAAAAATCTATGGAGGCTCCTTTATCGGCGGCTTTCTGTTTATATGCTGTTTCAGTCGTATCCAAATGTTTTTTTCCCTCGAAATCAAGTTATATTTTATTGTTTTGCACTTCTGAACTGGGTTCTTTGGTCTCGAAAGAGCTGTAACTGATATTGAATTTGTCACATTTAGCGCAAGTCTCAGCCGAAGGTGCATGAAAATCGAGATTTAATTCATCATTGAAAAGTTTGCGATACTAACACTTACGTTGTGGATATATATGATATCAGTCTGACAGTATTCATAATAGAGTCTGTATTTCAAAGCTATAGATGAATCCGTTTACAGATATTGATATCCGATAGCAGATATTCAGATATATATATATATATATATATTGGTTCCGCTCTATCTCTTCTCTTCAATTATCACTCTCACTTTTTAGAGTATGAGATCGAAGGTATTTATATACATTTTTGGCAAATCCCGATATCTTGTAGATTAGAATTTGTGACATAATATTTTTTCGTATACTTCCTCCAACTTACTTTGTCACCATTATCAGTTTTCTTTCGTGAACGTTCTCTATACTTTCGTGATTTTCGAATTGTTTCAGCTATAATTTGATGATTATGAAGAAATCATCAAATATTTCAGAACATCCATTCCCCGACAATAGGAATATTGTCAATCAATGTTCATCGTCACAAAAATTTCATGTCCTTATAGAAGTTAAAGGCCAATGTCAGACATATATTTCTCAATGTAGATAACTAGGACTTTTCCTACGTGAAAATTGGAATATTTCAATTATATTGAACCAAATAACTCAAATAACGCAAAATGTGGACTTCGGTTCTTGTTCTTCCAAGGTCCAGTAGTCAGTAGTGAGTATTTCATATACTTATCTACAAACATCATTATGATGGTTGAAAAATGTAGATAAGTATCTAAAATTATTATTACATTGTTCTGAGGCGATAAGTTCTTACTTCCAGTGCGATTATACGTTAATTTTCAAATTTTTGATGTAACGTTTTCATCACGTGTGCGTGATAAGGTTGTTCGATGATTATCGACTCGCAATACCGTGTATATGGTAATAAAATCAAGTGTGCGTGTTACTGTGGTTGTATGATTATTGGATATAAATCTCACTGAATGAGAATAAGTGCAAGCTTCAATTATTGACAAATTAATTTATTTCGAATGAAACACTGAAACAATGATTAGATCACCATGTAATCATCAATCAAGGTTTCCAAAATGGCCACCTCCATTTTTCAATACCTGATAATTCTTGCCCGATGGGTGCAAGTGATAATAGTTTCTTTCTCTCTGACAATATCTATTGCACTATTTATGGATGTTGTTCCGTCAGTTCAGAAGTATGGGGTCCATCTTCTTTGAATTTTGAAATCGTGGAATTCATGATTTCTGAGATTTCATTCTCAATAGATTTGCATTTGCAACATTGGCTTCTTTGGTCCTTTTTCTGATCACAGATCCAAACTCTCTCATATTTCTGAGATGTGTTGATATGATGTTCTATCAGATTCTCGAGTCGCTGGATATCTTTGAGAATAATTTGTAAGCTGCCCTTACTGAATTTCCATTATTTCTTACGAATATCATACATGTCTGTTCAAGTTTGAAAACACCAGGCACTATCATTATTATCTTATTATATATTTCATCAGTATCACTCTATGGAAAAATATCACCCGAGAATTGTATACATCCAACAACAGTTTCACAACTTAAAGAAAGCGTTGTTATGTATTCTTATCTCATTCTACAAAGATGAATATCGATTGTGATACATCGTGGAAATCTCTATTGATTAGTCTATTAATCAAGTATTTTTTATCTGTTGACGACACGATGGGAAAACCTATCATCATGTTTGAGGAACATAGTATTACCCTGTGAGAGAGTAGTGGATTTTTTTTTGAAGTTTGAACGTCGTGAGCATCATCATCGTGAACTTTGCCGTTCTATTGATGAATGATGCTTGGTATATCTCGGTATCTCTTGGTATCCATCGAGAAAATTCACGGAACTTGGCTAATTTCGAAATTCGCAATTGCATTAGAATTGCAGAATTGTGCTCTTATACTTTTGGAAAATTACACAATTACATAAGTCACAAAGGCAGAATCTCGTCTCGGATCTATATTCTATATCAATTCAGATTTCAATATGTTAACCCTACTCTGTCTCCTATTTCCTGCCAATCACAGACAACGTACTTAATTTCGGAATCATTGAATTTCATGTTCTCCAAACCATATGAAATGATTTCTAGTACGATATTCAACTCAAGATTCCACTTTCAATCAGAAATACCGAATTCCTCAAAAAATTTCAATTCTGTAGTTTCAATTCTTTTCTCATTACCATTTTCTTAAACCAAATCAGAATGTTCAGATTCGATGAAATCTTCAAAATGACACCATCATTCACATCCACAATAATCAGTAAGATCAAATCGATATCTACGTAGAAATAAGGTTTTATGTGGTTGGTTGAATATAATATATTATTCATGCAGGGAATATTCAGTTGTTTGAAACTTTCAGTTCAGTCTAGAAATAAGATGAAATGTTACTCGTTCCAACATTGAACTTTATCGTTCATGTCGATAGTTACATTTGGTTGATCTAAATATTGATTAAATCAACACTTTTATATTTACGTGTAGGTTAATCACCCTGTATATGATGAATCGTCTGCTTATAACGTTCGATCACCAGAAAGGCCGGCACATAGTTAAAAACAGAAAAGCTCAATTCATGAACTCTGCTGCCGTAGCCCGTGTTGACGTAGCAGTTGCCGTTGCAGTAGTGGAAAAACTGGTCAATTAATAAACTAATGACATTTCCGCTAGTGCATGTCGGATATCTGTTGGGATATGAAAGGCATAACCATACTGCGACCTCAATTTTCAGCCATTTCTCAAACTAATTCGTGATGTGTAAATTATAGGAACAAAACGAAACCATAAATCAGCTGTCTGATAGCTGTCATGCACTGGGAGCCACTGAAGATGAAAGTTATCTTCGACGGCTACGGAAACGGCAACTGCGAAGTTTATAAACGGATGTACATACTTTACAAATTCCATTTTGGTACGGCAACTGGTACGTCAACTGTGGCTGCGGCTGCTTAAGTTATAAACTCTGTTGGCCGCAGTTGACGTAACCGTTGCCGTTGCAATAGTAATTACTAGCACTATTTTCGGTTATCTGTTTGCTTATGAAAGGCATGATCATTCTGGGACCTCAATTTTCAACTGCCGCTACGGCTGCGGAGTTTATGAATTGAGCTCAATACTCTCGTGCGAATGATTCTTTTTCAGTAATGATCGATGAATTTCCTTCTGGTATTTCAGGGGTATGCGGGAAATCTTGTTATGCTCCATCCCACGCAAAAAGCAGCATGATGCAAGAAACCAGTTCAGCCTTCGATTTCAACGACACGTTTCTACTAGATCGACATTGAAAGGCAATGCAACAACAGTGACCATACTGCATAACGACCACAGCTCAGAATGTTCCCATGAAGTATGAGGATGTGTTTCCTGTCTCTACTGCTCAAGATATAGTTAGAGAGACAGAATCGTCCAAGACTCCGACTTGGACACTCCAGGTGCAATTGAATTCAAGATTATCAACCAGTATATCGTATTCACAATGATGACAGATGAATAATAGCATTATGCATCATGCAAAATTCACTGTGATCATATTCGACTCTATACTAGACTGCATCTTCTTTGAAATCATACTCCTCCTAGGCGAATTTGCCGATAATCAATCATCGATCGATATCATCAAGAGGAAGGTTCAGAAGCAATGAAATCTGGAAGCGGAAGTACCATCGAGAAATAATCACAGAAAAACCAGTTGCTCTCATCAAAGCGTACCCTGTTACTCTTGGACAAGATCCACAACAATATAAGAGCTTCATTGCTCACCTCTACATTTCAAGCCGAGAATCGCCTCGCATCCTTCATATAATTCTGTTCTCAAATTCACATAGCTTTCACATAGAATTAACGCTACTGAATAGGACACACCTATATGGCAATTATGTTTCAGTGAATCTGTTGAAATTTACACCTGAAGCAACAAATACTCACACTGCGTTTTTGTCGTTCCTCCTGGAATTTGTTTCTAGATGTTTTCGAAAGTTTTCTGTTTGTTCCTTTTCATTTTGTAAATGCAAAAGCAAATTTCCTTTGAGTTGCTCGTTCCACAAATAAGCTGTGAATATCAAAGTGAATAGAGGAACATTGATAAACATTTTCGGTACCGAGAAGCAGTGTGGAAACGTTGTAACAGTGTTTTTTGTGGTGTGCGAATACTGCGATTGTGATAAAAATCCGAAGGAGATAAGTGATTAGTGGCAAAGTACTACCACTACACACTATACGGCAAGTACTTGAGGAAAAACGTCTATGAAAAATCTAGTACAGGAGCAAATATTGCTGCCTGTAAATACCACATTCTTTACGAATAAGGTACATGCGACAAATTAGGCCCAGCAAATAATAGCTAATATTTTATTCCTACTATACCCAGCACTGAATGAAACATATTTCTATTATTATACTCAATTACTCCATAAATAATGGAGTTGATATTGAAATCATTTTTTTGATCCACAGGGTAACGCTACGACTCATTGTCGAAGGTTACCCATAAATTTTATATATTTGAATTCGACAAAGTTGAATTTTCTTGTCGATTGAGAATATTTTGTCGCAAGCTTTTTTTGGCCAAGTAGTACATTCGTGTGCATATTGTCTAGATATTCAGGTGATAATCATATACTTTCGTCTGCATCTTAGGATGCCAGGGCTATATTTATTCCCATGCAGGTGAAGAAAAAGAGACATGAAAACCATGGCCTAGAAAATTATACTGGATTTGATTCTACAGCCTGCAACTCAATTGCAAGTCTCAATTTCACTGGTTTCGACATTATAAGTCTTCACTTTGACATCGGAGGCACTTGAATGTGTGTCATTGTGCAAGGAGAAATCACAAAAAATATGAGATAATGCACAACATGATTGATGCTTGGTATTTACTGGATGGGATGGTGAGGAATACAAGTGCAATAACACATGAAAAAAACAAGAGAATTTATCTTTCAGGTATATGAAGGTTGAATTTCAAGCGCAGTGACATTTTGGGGCTGATCACAAATCGGTCTCTACTACAAATATATTGAAATAATTATCATAGCTTCTATTTCATTTTTCAGAAACGAGAAGAGAATATCCCACTCAAAAACTATAAAAATGAATATACCATCTCCTCGAATAACTTACAGACAGTATGTGAAAAACAGTTATGCCTTATTCAATCACTGGACACAGATAAATGTCATGTTCTTCTCGAATGAATATTTCTGCCTCTGTTTGCGAGTTTTTTATATGGTATATATATTTTTCATTTGTGAAAAACGGACTGAATATTTGATAATTTTCGTTGAAGTTTTCAACGTTAACGTCGAAACATAGGAAGGATAATTCCTCAGAAGGGGCTTACTTATCATCTTAGTGAAACACTGTACTGATGTAGATGAAGTTTCTTTTTGCAGCAAAATAAAATAATGGTGGTCGAATGTCCTCGATATATGAACATGATGCTTCTGGTAATATCGTTGTTGTTTCTGTTTCCTCAAAAAGGTTGTGGTAATCAGCAACAAAATGTTATCTACTGTTTGTGTTTTTTTTGTGTTGACATAGCTCTACACTTGAATTACCCATCCAAATGTTCACATTCATCCAACTATCCTAAATAGAATAGAATTGAGGGCCGACAATGTGTGCTTCAACATTGTTTTGATTATTGGTCGGCCACCACGATGAATGAACATGACCAAACAATAACTAAAGTCGAGCGGTGAATACTGAAAAAGGTGTAATGATTTCATTGCAGGATTTCAACAACACAGCGAGTAATTGGATCGTTGGTGAATGCGTTCGTGATTGTATAATCGATATGAATATCGCCAGAGCCATCCATGCCAAATCCAAGCAGAAAATAGGAATGAAAATGAAACGGTCCTAGGAAACGTTTTATTGACGAATCCTGAAACTGTTAAACTCAGAAAACTGTTTTGGCTGTGGTTCTCGTTTTGATGTCTGAATTGAAATAACTTTACAGGCGTTTCTCGATGTCTATGGATTTTATAATTGATGTACATTGTATATATACATATATGTTTGTTTGTATATAAAATATATCCATGTTTCAAGAATCCAGCTATATGTGTTTGATTGTTCGTGACACACTGACCTGGAAGAATGAAACGACATCTTTCCCAGGAATGTTTTGAAATACTTTTTTTTTCACTTGTCCATTACTGCTTCATAATACCTTGTCAACGGTTGCTATAAACAGGAGGCATTATGAATCATAATAAATCAATCACTCAGAAAAGTTTCATTTATAACTGTACATGAAAAAGGCTCTAACTATTTCCTCTCGAGTAGAAATTACAATTTTGAAATGTTTGGTTCGGAACGTTAACATTTTCTTTTTTGGAATGGGCTATCATTGTAGCAATTTTGTTCTTCGAGGAGATACTTTCTTCAATATAGCTCTCCGCTACCGTAATACTCTTTCATTTTCCATGATATTTTAGTGTTTCAAAGGAAGCACCACATTGAACAAGTAGCGTGGACGACGTTCGGCGTAGACAATGTCCGGTGTGACCTTTTAGATTTTCAAAGTTAAGGTATTTCGCTATGATAGAAGGAACACTTCCTATAGTATTTTTAGGTAAGTTCAAGGCTCCTATTTCGCTTTCTTCAACAATGGTGAAACTTTTTGAGGTGCATGTCTTGATTTCTGGTACCTTGATCAGTAAAACGGCTCCTCTGTTTTCAATGTCATCCATCTTGACCATTTCATCACGTCTTGAGCCTCCAAATACACCTATTTCCAGAACAACTTTATGTAGCAGAAAAGTATCATTTTGAGCATTTCTTATGATTTTTTAGGAATTTATCCTTTCGATTTAACTTTCACAAAAGTCATTAGTTGACTGAATGCTGATATACTAACGTATTTAACAATCAATGTTGATTTCAACTGTGAGTATTTGATCTATAGACTATTTGCACTACATTTTTCAGACTGCAATAATGTAAAATAACTGAATAATATTAAAATTTTTCACCAGTTCCTGGAAGTATGCCATTAAGACAGTTTTATTTGCGGTATTCACTCTTTTTCATTTCTCCATTTCAAAAAAATGGTCATACTCCTTCTCGTATGAGTATATGGATTTTACAGGCAATGAATTTCCTAACGCTTTTTCAGCTTTCAGTTTCCTCCACTAACAAGCTTGTCAATTTTCACAAAAATGCAGCGTCATTTTATTAAATGAACAACCCTTAGCAACCTCTTCAACCTTTCAATAGCAATAGCATAGAAGCTCACTTGTGCTCAGTTACCGACCAGAACGCAGTAAATACTATGACAAGAAATTCATGAAGTGAACAACGTCGTTTAAGATGATTGTTTTTGTGAAAAATAAAATCTAGAATGCACCACGAGCGTTACTATAGATCATAACGCCCATCGGGCAGCATTCATCCCTCGGGCCAAAGTCCCTCGGCCGTCTATATAACGCACTTGGTACATAAATAACTAAATTGACAAATATGGTGAATTCATGTTTTCCATAGTCATATCTATATGTTTATAATATCTCCGTATTCCGAATGTTAAAAGTTTTCGACAAGTTTTTTTTCTGAACGTTTTTTGTCTCAAAAGTTATTCAGAATAGCTCGTTTTAGTTGGAATGCTTTGTATAGAAAAAGGATGTCTAACGACAAAAGTAAAGGCCAAGAGACTAAACCAAGTGGTAAATCGATATGCCAATTATTAAAACAAATGCGAACAAGAATGTGAAGGCCAACAAGGTTCATCTCCAACACTGTAGAATACGCTTACAGATTTATTAAATAAAATATAGGAGAGAAGTCTCCGAAAGGACAGTGCGAAAAAAACTGACATGCCTCTGACATGGAAATAGATTTACGACCATAATTCACTATGGTAAGTTCAAAAACATTCGATGAGTTTTTTTTTTCCACAAAATTCAAAGTTGAAACATACGAAAACATTATGACAAGACTTTCAGATGGAATTACATGGAAAAACTTCCTCCGACTGTAATGGAGAGTGATCGATCCAGTCTAATCAGCACTACCCTCCTATCATAGGAATTTACTCAATTAATTCCACACCAGTAAACTATATTAATTCATACCGATGCAAAGGTATAAATAGATAGTTTCATCCACCACTTCCAATACAATAGTTCATTTGTATAGCATGTCATGTCACATTGGGATAATATTTTGTAGTATGAGATACGTTGAAAGAAATATATATTCTCATCTGTTATTCAATGATAATGAATAGTATATGCTAGATATTGGATACATATCGCACATAGGTTGCCTAGTATGCCCTCTGCGAAACTATGGAGTAACCAGGTATAAACAGGTAAGTAAGCGTTATGATTATTCCCCCATAAGTTAGTTTGGATTTATGCAGCCACATTTAACAATTATCAAGTAACATCTATCAATTAAAAGTTAACAATTATGAGATAAACTTTTTGTCTTCAATGGCTGTGTTCCTGCAGACAATTATCAATTAACAAGTAGCCATCAAGAAGATGGCCAACTTTTGACTTCAATTGAACCAGTTTTCGTTCTAGTACGCAACTAGTACGCAGATGACCGCCAATTGGTTCTAAAACTGGTAGAGAAACCTTGTGATTGGGCAGACCTTGTCTGAGAGATGATGAATCTAACCTTACTTTCGATAGGTTAGATTATTTTAGGGTAGAAAATCATTTTATAAAACATATCTGGATGATGCTAAACTGAGTCGATCGTTTGTAATTTCCTGTGATTTATTTCCACTCGTTAATTTGATCTGCATAAACGGTAATGTTTTCGCTACTTGTTATATGCTAATTCTCAATTGATAAATGTTACTTGATAATTTTTAAATGTGGCTGCATAAATCCACACTTATTCAATCGAATTACGTATCAAATGAATGGTTATTTTATTCTCAATCCAACTTTATCAGGTTGCTTTATCCATTGTCCTTCTGAATTAAAAACTAGTGAGCTGGGACTCTTATACAGTCCCAGAGTATAAGAGTCACAGCTCACTAGTTTTTTCATTCAGAAATACAATGCCTTATCGAAAGGTTTGTTGATTCCATGGTTGCCTAAATTTGAAGATGTCAAATTTTCCATGAAAATTTCACCCCCACCCACTCAAATAGGGAACATGAGCTGGACTTTTTCCTCAATTACTTTTTTATTTGAAGAGATACGTAAAAAGTGTAACGGACCTTCTTTGTAGAGCTCGCGAATGCTCATCTCCTGATTGTACTTTTTTCTAAAGGTTTACGGGTCATAAAAAATGGTCGAAAAAAATTGTGGTCTGATTGAGAACAGAGTTTTTGCATAAGAACGGAATTTTTTTCAAGGAACAATTTGGGCTTACTTCGGCGTAGAAATGCACTGGTGGGCGTAAAGAAATCGGAAGAAAACTCAATATGAACATATGCAATCTTGTGTACTTACCAAGCATCCCATGTTGGATTCAATAATGTCAACGGAAGTGAAAAAATAATTCAGAGATATTCAAATCGGCTTAAGGTAAGGGTCAGCCTAAGGTATTTTCAGCTCTAACTTCTTTGTGTTCTATTTTTTCACTATTTGGCCGGAAAATGTGAGAACTCACATTCGATAAGTAAACAACAAAAATGGCGCCATATCCTGTCATATCCAATTTCCTCCTGAGCATGGCAAACTATTTTTCAGTGCATATCAATTCACATTTCATTAAATATTTGAATGAAAACTGAAAACGATATCGAATAAACCACATTCACCTATGTACCATTGGAATCAGAAGAAATAGAGCTTTTCAGATATGAGTCTAATATACAGGGTGTTCCATTGGAAGGAATTGACAACATGTCACAATGTGACATTTTCCGAAATAATTTTTAATTTTTGCCGAAATTTTGAAATTCTGATGATTCGGAATACAATATGGATATGTTCTATCTACAATTCTGTGATAACTTCTAAACGACATCCCCTGTAGGAGAGGTGAAATGAAAATGGGATGAGACAATTTGAAATTGTCAGGGGTAATGTCTTATTTGTCAAATATTCCACGAGAAATATCCGAATCCAGAGGTTATCTCACTGAATAAGAACAATTTCTAAGAGGAAAAAATTGATTCCGATTTTCCATGATGACCATTCAAATGTCTTATTTCTGATCATAGTATTGGACAATATTGATAGAATTATTGTTGGACATCATTATGTCTGGGTTTCCTCAGCAGGTTTCCTGATCTAGTGAGGTATTATTGTAGTACGAATTTGGTTTGTAGGAAAGTTTGGTTTAGTTGGTCGCGTTATTTGGCCCTGGGTCTTTTTTTCACTGAACAAATGGCATGAAGTGGGATGGGAAGAATTACCCCATGAAATCCTACCATATTACATAATATGACTGTGGGTGCACGGAACAGACTGAAATAAGCAGATTTCAGAACATCAGAATTCATATGATTTTTTATTCTGAAGCAGATCAATAAACAGGAGAGTTTGATAATTTTCGACATATCTGTTTTATATGAACTGCTTCAGATAAGAAAAATCACAGAGATATCGCTGTATCTTTAGTTCTGCTCAGAACTCGATAAGGTCCATCAGCACTAAAAGAAAAACATCATCAGGAAAAGTGGAAATAAGCTTTGGAGCCCTATAGCAAATCAACTATAACGATTGGCCAATCCAATAAAGTTAGGTGTAACCTATTAACAAATCACGGTTAACAACAAAGCAGCAGAAGCACTAACAATAATAATCACCCATCCTGAAGCTTCCAAATGCAACCCTCAAGTTTTCCAAAGTTTAGTCAACGCTCATTTGAGCAGTCCTTCAGAGTACTTTCTCATCATGTTGATATGACCAGCCATTCGTATATTTTGTTTTCATATATAGTTTGTTCATTTGAGGACCTTGCTCTATTCACAGAAGCATTGCTTCCAGAAATTCAAGACAATAGATTTTCCTTCTGAAAAGTTTGGAAGACTACTGAATGATTCTGGACTTCATTTCTTCATCAATTCCGCCACAGAAAGATATCAATCATAGCCGTCGCTCTGTGATTAGGTGAATAAACAATCGAAATTTACATATTTCGGTCGTAAATCTTATGCCAATATGCAAACCAATCAAAAAATCAATAGAATCATCATTTAATAATCTATAAACTTCTATCTACCAAATAAAGTGGTATAGATGGAGATGCGATCGTCGATCGGTATAAAGCCAATCCCGTTTTCACTGACAATGACGGATAGCTGATAGTGATCGATCAGTGATGTATAACTAACGGTTCTATTTTTGCTCTCGTGGTGAATTTCAAATTCAATTTTGTTTCCAAAATCACTCTCGAGATTGGCAGAAGAAACGTCATCTCTTGCAGATCTGGCAGCCTAAGTAAGGTATTGAAATTTGATATCATCAAGTAGGCAAAATTGTATAACTCTTTCTAATATTTGGGCATAGAGATTTCTCCTTACTAAGTCCTCGGTTGTGTTAGGAGGAATGATTCTGAAATCATGAGAACAAAAATTACAACCTCACTCTCTCAATGTGTTCAACACTTTCCAAAGCCATCCAGCCGAACCGACAATTAATTGAATTATACCTTATTTTCAGGTTGTATCTTGGAAGGTAAAGGTAGGATAGTTCAGTTAGAATTCGTAGGTGGGTTCTGCTCAATGACAGGATTTGCTAATTGAACTAGTACAGAGGTTCTAACACAAATCCTTCTGGCCTACCAGATATACCAGTAATACCAGGCCTGGTTAATCGACCTCACCACCCAGTCTGATATCTTTCTTTTGGGAATCACATGCCATAATGCCGAAAAATAGTTCTACTCCAACAAACAATGATTCGGCTCATATTTCACAGCGAGTGTCAGTTAACTCAGCACCCTACTTCGTCCTGATACTCATATCACTGATACTGTATCATTCGTACCTAAGTATCAATTCCATGCAGTGCAGGTGATGTTTCACTCAAATGAATACACCATATGGTTGTTGTTGTTTTATATTCATGTTCCTTGAAGACAAAACTATGAATCTGAATCTATTGAATCATCAATCAATTCAAATTAAACTCATGAGCTATGGCACTGAAATCAAATCGTTGTCGAAATATATTCTTCTGTTCTATAAATACAATATACGGTATACACACACATACAAACAGAGCCGAATAAGCACTGTAGATCTCAAAATGAGATCCCCATGCGAACTTCCCCAAAATATGATTGTTTTGTAAACAACAGTGAATACGAAATTTCCTGGGAAAATATGAATGCAATTACGAGACTCTTGTATTAGGATTGCAATCTCCAAACCAGTATCCCGTTGTACAGACAATTTCCATTCTTGATCTGTTAAGAAATATTCACACTTCATCTATTCAACTTGAATGGCCATGAGTATTGGTATACAATTTATAAAGATGAATACACAAGTTATTGTTGAAAGTTGATTAGTTCAGCATTCCTATGATTCTATAGGAAAACGAGTTCTTTGCTTGAAGATGTTTTTCGCTCAATAGTTTTTTTGACTAATTGATTCAGGAAATGTTAATCGTGTTCGAAAATGAATCTGTTGAAGACTAGAGCTTGTGGCTAGAATGTAGATCACTACACAAATTCACGAAAAGTAGAATTTACATTTGAAAAAACGCGCCGTTGGAAGCAATAAGAGTACTTTCATTTTGTGAAAAACATTTCCAGAAGAACGTTACCTATAAAAGCAACCCCTTCCTCAAAATTTTGAATAATTTGTGCCACTATCACTGAAAGACATGAAAATAATTTCCGCTGTAGGTTGATGGAGAAGTTAGTATATTAATTTTTTCACTTCTGATTCATGATATTTCCTTCGCATTGTTTTCAAAAATATAAATAGAACATTCAATGATCATTTCAATATGTTCATAGAAAAACAGTTCGTTGATCTGACCCAAACTGTCACTGCATTCGAAATTCAACTTTCAAGTATTTATTAATATATATTTGCCTATCTTCAAACACAAGGTGTCATTTCACATCGAATTATTGATCTGTCTTCACCACAAATTCATTGAAATACTGCAACAATAATGTAATGAAATAGAATAATATTTCCTCATTTTCAGAAATGAGGAGATAAAATCTCATGAGGTCTGAAAGAAAGTAGTCTGAGTGGGAGTCAAAACTGCAACTTTTCCGAATGAATTTCAGATTCAGAGCTTTCGAATAGAAATGATGCATTTGGAAACAAAATTTTGGAAAAGGAAATCAAGCCTGAGGACCTAGAGCTAGACCTCTTTGGTTTCACTACCCTTTACCAATGAGAAATCACATAGTATCCATATCAACTTGAAAACTGCATCAGGTAATTATACATTTGATATAGACATTGTCAACAATACAAAGAGTATTGAATAATATACTTTTTTTTCGTAATTGCACCCTCATGTTGGCGGAACATGATACAGCATTGAAAGAAACTTGCAAATTGGACAGTTGTAGCTTCATATTTATGAAATCCAAATCAGCCTACTGATTTGTAAATCAATATCTTTTGGAATCCAAGTTTCAGTCAAGCAAATCTGAATCTCTTCCATTCCGATTATTCGCTGATTGAGATCGAAACTTTCCGTTGGAAGTTTCGTCTGAACTTTTTCTTTCATTTGTATATGAGGAAAACATAATTTCATATCTTCTGATCGGGTATAAATGTTAAGTATCCAATCAGAAAAAGGAAATATAACAGCTTCAATAAGATTCCAATTTTCGCAATGAGTTTTTCATCTTTTAACTGACAAGATCAATTTTAATATTCATGGACCACCGGGTGAGCCTTCGGTGGAATGTTGAGAGAGGAATCTTTGTTCTTGATAGTCTCAAGCTCGACAATAACAATCAGGTCGTGGTGGAATAACAGAAAAGAGTACCGGCCATGTGTCTTGCTCTCCTTTCTGTGATATTCCAGAGAGATCAATGGATTTGTAGGCGAATATCGACAAGAAGGTCACAGGTCTCTCAGTAGTGAGGTCCTCTGATGATATTCTCTGACGAAAGCCCTATTACTGCAGTTCGCTCACGGATTTTGAGTGCTCTAGAAATTAGAGGAGCTGTATTATGATCGTATAGGGATTATAAATCTAACAAGGCTGTGTAGTTGATATTATGGATATTTCACTTCTTTTCCTGTAGCCTGGATATCTTTCGACACTTTCCAAGCTTCTTTGAAATGTGAGGAACCTGCAATAAACTGGGTAAGATAATAGTAGATATAGCTACAATTTTTTGGAATATAAAATACGAAAAATACTCAATTGAATGTTACGATCCAATACTATGATTCGAAGACTTTATGATCCCAGTGGGACATCTCATTCACTTTCTTGAAGCCCCAATATATTAAAATCGAGTTGTATCTATAAAAACTTTATAACAGCGTAGATACTGGTTTCATATATGCCTTTCCCTTCCTACTTTGAACTCTAATAAAACCAACCATGCTCCCTACAAATTATTTTACATGGTTAACATGCAGAATAAACTGTCGAAAGCCGTATTGCATCCACACCGAGTGAATTGATTTTCGGAATGATGAAGCATAATCAACGGTCCCAAAATACAACGCCAATTTTGTACAATAGGCGTTCAGTCCACCTATTCCTGAACTCGTGAATTGTCTATTGTTGGACTGTGGTCCGCACATCAGACAAAATCGTCAAGCAGATAACTAACTCATGAACAAATAGTGTTCGTGCAGAATGAAATAGTAAATATCGAAGGCAAAGATCGGGAATAGGTATCGAAAGAATTTGGCAATGAGATGTGGTCTCTGTAGAAGTTTCAAAGATAAAATTTTCGGTTGCCGGTTAGGCAAAGTGGGGGCCCATTGTGCTCACTTCGGATCCAATCTATAGTCACGTTCATTTTTCATCAATTCAAACCATTTGAAGATCTTCGAACCACAGAAAAATTTACATGTATCCATGCAATAAAATTAAATTTCGAATTGGGAGATGATGTAACGTGAGAGTTACACAATGGCTGCACGACAAAAAAAAAATATGTTGATTCAAAGCACAATTTAGATATTGCTAGATATGTTCATCTAGAACAACGGATGAATTATTCAAAAAACATGTCGAGTCGAGGACTTTTTGTAAAGAACTCTTGAAAAACATTCGAGCAGATCCATGGTGATAGTCATTTGAAATTCGTTGTTTTGCATGCATAAACAAGTCATCATTATAATACAGTTAACATGAGACGATTGATGAATTGCATATTATATAGACCAGGTGGGAAACAAAATAGTTTCTTATCTTCATTCAAAAAAAATCATAATTCAGATTGGGTAGATTTGGAGCACTTAGACGTATGTTGACAGACCGAACAATTAACTCAATGATAGTGAATCGTTCACAATTTTTTTATATCTGAGCTGTGTGTCAGTATGAATAAATAGCTCATATTCATGCCGAAACAAGCTGAATTGAAAGAAATAATACAATGGAATGCAAGCACATTGCAGCACATCGCCGCAATTTAGTCGATATTTTTATGATAATCAGCACCGAAAGAAAATTTTCGGTGATCTATCAAAATTAGCAAGTCAAATCTGAATTCATGCGAATCCAGATGAGAAATGCAAAGAGCACATTCCACATAGGAGATAGTTGAGAATTGTATGATGGAAAAGTACCATCTCGTAGAATTATCAGAATATTATGACAAAACAATGCCAGAGGTCAATTACGAAGTGGAAGTTGGCAAAGTGAATGATTCGCTTGTCTTCATTATTATTTCAATTGAATAGCAAATTGAGGATAATTCATCAACTATTTCCTCAATATGTTCTTCGAAACCTAAGTTCTGGTCGATTATTACTCTGATAAATTTTACATTTTCAATAGGGCGTACGATTAATACTGGACAATTCATGCAAATCAAGAAATATCAAAAATAAAAAAAATATTCTGTCTTAGTCTGAGGAACTCATTTGATCAAACACAGGTCGTATCGAAATATATATCACTGCATTCTTGACTTGATGTATGAATTTGCCGATTGCTATGGTGTTAATGGTGATTATGGATTGCGCTCAAATGATTTCTTCTTCATTGTAAAGCTCGAATTCATCAACAGTAACATTCAACATAATCTGAACGTAGATTATATCTTCGTTCTCAATATATATATATATATATGTGTAATATCACAGTTTCTGAAGCACGCCTTCACTTGATGGTTTGTCAATAAGAAAACGAATATCGCCCTCACATGAATTTATTTAATAGACTGGGATTTCTCTGGTGACTCGAAGTGACCCTACAATCCAATATCCATTTATCGTAGTTTCACATTACGTCACGAGAAGCAGATATTCAAAATAATACTGATTTATGGATAGAATTACCACAAATACATAAAAATATTATTGATGACTACATGTACGAGACTCAAGGCAGCCAGTTGATTCTCAATGATGACACGACTTCATGTGATGTGAATAAACTTCTGATCATGAATAATGAACGAAATATCAGGCGATAAAGATGCTGTAATACCTAGTAGGTCAAAACTTCTACACGATGAAACATGAGTCATAACTCGTCCAAAAGAACTAGTTAGGTATCTACATCAAAATTATGAGGAAATGAGGTGTCTCCCTAACCTTTCGTAGCCATTTTGATGATTCGAAGTTCTTCTTTTAGTTTACCAAGCTAGGTGATAGTAGGTAGTAGGTTCTCTAATCACGATGAATGATGGAGAGATATTTCTCGTACTAACACAAAGTGTTTCGAAAATGATAGGGATTCCTCTCGTGTTGAATGAAGATGAAAAAAAAATAAGATCTCACATGATAGATTGGTAGCCACTCTGCTTAGGAGACAATCCGGAAAACTGCTGCCACTACTATACTGCCTCCCTGTTTATTCTGCCAAAGAGGGTTTTTGATTTTCTAACACAAATTTCAATTCTTGGAGCTATTGTCAATCCAAAGTTTCGAAGTTGATTCTGAATGCGAAATCTGCAAAGATGATAGCTCAGTTTGTCTCAGATAGTAACATATTTCGTTATTTTTTTGTATCATCATATTTTCAGAAGGTCAAGGAATTATGAAAAATTTCAGTAATCCAGTATGCAATATTGGAAAGCACAGAATATCTGTTCCAGATATCACATGACATATTCCTCCCCGTGCCGGGTAAAACAGCCAAAATTTGTTCTTTTGAATTTGCCTGTCGAGTATCCAATATTTTTTCAAAATCCAGTCTCGCTGTGAGCAACATTTTCTTGACCTAGATAAATAATGATGAATAAATTCTACCTAGGTGAATAATGAACTGCCAATAGCGTCGATGATATGTAGTATACACACGTGTAGATACCGATGACTATGTAACCAATGAAACATTTATTGTTAAACAAAACGCAAAAGAAATATAGATGAGATTCGAAATTCAGTACAGACCAAAGCAATTTCTGAAATTATAAAAAATGATCTATTCGAATCGTGAATGATTATCAAATCTAAAAATGTCATAAATCATACTTGAGCTGAGCTGTCACTGTCATATGCTAATTAGAGATGAGCATCAACTGAGAGAATACCTATGTTCGAGGAGGACTGAACCGATTTATTCGTACATCAGTTCGACGGTAGAGGTAAGTAGAATTTGCGATGTTAATGAGGTTTGGATGTTTCGAATCATGTCAATGAACACTGTATTTTTTATATATACTATCGATATTCTGATTCCGATCCCTTATACGAGTCCGAACGCATCTCCAGTCTATGTGTATGATTTAGTAATAAGCTGGATGGCATTTCTCCTTCAGTGGAAATGAAAATTGAAATTGATGAAACATGCTGTTATTTGAGTGTTAGTAGTGGAAAAAAATATTATATATACCTCAGGTGAAAATGCTATTATATAGCTAGCACTTTATATCCTTCGGCGCTTCGCGTCGCAGGATATAAAAGTGCTTGCTTTATAACAGGTCACTTCTCACCCTAGGTGAATAATTTACTATTTAATACATATCTCTAAGGGGCTCGCTACTCAATATTGGGCTCACTATGTCTTTCAATTCCGATTTGTTGCAAGCACTAATCATAGCGAGGTATTTCTACATGTCCTTGTGAATTCTTTGCCAGGAACTAGATCGTCAATAAAAAAAAAATTTGTTTGTATTTTGACTCCTGCATTTGGAGTCTTACCTACCTCGATAAGAACTCTTCACCTTCGAGAGAAATACATAAGGAATTTGCATACAAAGTTTATCGGTCTCCTCCTGAATGACCTTGATGATTCTCATTGGGATTACCTACATTGAATGACATTTAGTGTGATAATGAATCATCGCATTCGAAACTACATGTATTTCACATGAATATCTTCAGGCCATCTCATTGAACTAACCCATGTATCCCAATTTCATTGACACTTTTATATAATAATCATCATACAGAAATTAGAAGATGAGAAAGTGATTGGTATAATCGTTTATATATTATCTAATAGTTGCCAACAATTCGTGAATGACCCTGAAATTTAAATTCATTCAACCTTGTTAATAATGAAATTGGGAAGACTTGGAGATAGTTCTTGGTCAATATAAATATTAGCGAGGTACCCTAAGATGCTCACTTCCAATCGAACAAGCTTTGTAACATCATAATGAAGACTGTGGTGAGTACCTACTCATATAATATTTGTATGATATTTTGGATTTTGACTTCCCGGCATTTTGGAGATGAAATAATACAATAGAGTACTCTTCACTTCAAGCAAATATTCATTCTTTTTTAAATTCTACTGTTTATAGTTCACTTCATTATTTTCGTTCTTTCCTTGTGGCTGAAATTCCTTTTTTTGATCATTCATGTATATCAAATCGTGATGATGATGATGATGATGCAATGTGATCATATTCTTTTCTTTCATGTGGAAATTGATGTGAATGATAAAGTCGCTTTATTTTTATTTAATCATTATTATACTTTGATACAGAAACGATCAGATACTGAGATTGATCATAGGTTAATTCAATGGAATATCAAATTTATACGTCATCTATAAGATTTTTCGAGAATTGATTCACCTATATTCATCGTTTGCCAGCATATTGAGATTTAGCTGCTAAAAAAACTTTTTGCTTCAAATAATTGTTGGGTAGGTGGATAAGTAAATTCAGTGCTCGTTCTTTGATTCCACCATCTTTCTTAGATATTCACCTTCGCCTTTTTGGCCGTCGCTTACGGTGCTACCGTCCCAGTGGAGGTGATTCCCATCGTCAGCCAGTCTAGCGATATGAGCCCTGACGGAAGTTACCGCTCCAGCTTCCAAACCGGAAACAACATCGCTGTTGAAGAACATGGGGAATTGAAAAACCCAGGAGTGAAAGACGCTGAAGCCTTCGAAGTAGTGGGATCCGTTTCCTACACCGCTCCCGATGGAACTCCAATCGAATACAAATACGTCGCCAATGAATTCGGCTACCAACCTGTGGGAAATCATTTCCCCACTCCTCCCACCGATACTAACACCCCACCACCAATCCCAGATGCCATTCTCAGGTCTCTGGAATACAATGCTGCTCATCCTTGGGTTGACGAATCCGAAAAAAAAGTTAAAACTTATTAATTCAACAAAGCAAAAAATACCTTCTTAGATTATTAAAGAATTTTTTATTATTTTCATCCTAGACTTTTTCTTTCTGATCAGCCAATCTCATTCAACATCATGAAAAATATCATGAGAAGCATCCTGGGCATCTTCTTATTTCGGAATGTTACACTGATGTAAACCAAAAGTGAAGAAGGAATGCATACGCAACATGCATCAGTGCGCACGAAATTGAACCTTCAGATATCTGGAAGAGAAATTCTCTATTAGTCAGTGACACCTTTTTCTTCGATAAACTTGGAAATATGGATATATTTGATAAAAATAAAATTAGAACACTTTTCTTTGCAAAATTTTCCAATGTTCAATTGGTTTCGACAATGAAAAGTGGTTACAAGGTGTTTTTCATCAATTGATATTGAATTTTGCATTTTCATTGTCAGTTTTCAGAAGTGGGTGCCAAGTGTCCGTGTGGGGACGAATCCTGTCCGTGTGGGGACGAATCCTGTCCGTGTGGGGACGGAACAAGAATTTTCCCATGGTGAATCCTGCATGTCGTAAGAGGCGACAAAATGATACCAATAGGTGGGAGATAATGGTTCCCATCCTCACCCGGTGCGACACCACCACATCGACAGAGGTGCTCTGAACTTACATGTTCCAGTATTTGGTTGATGCTTCCGGTCATATCCCCATACCCTATCTCCTTCTTCTCAACCCAAAAAAACCGCCCATTTCAGCTCAAGAAGAATCTAGATGATGAATTCTCCTAGAGTAACACTCCGGAAGTAAAAGACTTGTCCATTCGGATTTCCGGGCGAGAAGTGCTCGAGGGAGTTCACCATTGGAATATATGAATTCGAAAATAGACCTTTGTAACATCCGAGGTCTGAACAAAAACATAAACAATGTTCATTACCACCTACAGGCTGAGAAACCAGATATACTTGCCCTGGATATGAGCTCCATACCCCTTTTAGATTCAGAGGAGGTATATGTCTTCTCCAGAAATGATCTCTCATGCCATCCTGAGGAGGAAGTCGAACCAAAAGAGTTCGATGTAATGTGGCTCAGGATGGATAATCACTAACAAAGTTCATCTGATGCATTTATCTATCACCAAACGAACCAACTCCTGGTGATCTCTCCGAATTCCTCCCTCTGAAACTCAATTTCATCCAACAGATTCACCCAGCAGCTGGAATCATCATCATGGGGGATTTCAATGTCCACAACTCCACCTGGCTCAAATTCTCAAACAAAACGGATGACGCATGACGTGTCTGGCTGAGGCTTCCGCTATAACATATGGTTTTGAGCAACTGATAAATGAACCCACTCAGATTCCTGATACCAGCAATCATTGTGCCAATACGCTTGACCTATTCCTCACTAACAATCCGGAACCGTGTTAATTGAAACTCCGTGCACCACTAGAAAACTCAAACCACACACTCATCTCAACGATATGTCCTTACATCACTCCTATATAAACACATATAAACATAAACAAATAATGATAGCAGACAAGTATACAAAAAATTCAATAAGACCGACTGGAGCCTGGCTAACTAAAATTATAACACTCTTGGATACTTATTTTCGCTTGAGATATATTATACACTTATATATGTAAATGGACGGTAGTGTCAGTATTTTATATTCTTTGAAATATGGTTTACATGAGGTTTTTCTATGCAATCCATAAGTCTTATAGACTTTTTCTTAAGATGAATAACCTGTGACAAGAAGATGAGTTTCCCCAAATTATGATATAATATATCATGTGTGAATATATGACAGCGTAATAAACATTCAAAAGTTGTTGCTGTTTTAATGATCCTCTGAGTTGAAACATCGCGTAATATCCACTGGTAACCTTTTTGCTGATATAATTGATATTACTTTTGGACGATAGTGAACTGTCCAGAAATGTTCCAAGAAATTTTGTTGTTTCCAATAATGTTGTATTTAGATTTCCATCATTACTTCCATTGGGTTTTCGGAATTATTTGTAATATTGAATTTCATGAGGACAGTTTATTTTTGGAGTTAAGTATCAAACGGTTTTTCATACACCACTCATTGAACTTAGTATGCAGAATGTTCAGATTTATATAGAGCTCCTCAGTAGATTTAGCACAGGTATGGCAAGTGATACATCATCTGCATATAGCACAATACAGTCAGTGTCCATGTATACTGGTAGATCATTTATGTATAATAGAAATATCAGAGGTCCCAATACAGATCCCTGAGGAACTCCTAAGTCTGTATCAATCGACCTACCTTCATTCACTTTAACAATAATTTTTCTGTGCGTCAAATATGACATCAACCAGTTCAGTACATTACCACGAAATCCTAGAGAGTGAAGTTTCATTTCAACAAATTCTAGATCCAAGCAATCAAAAGCTTAAGTAAGATCGAAGAAAAGTGCTCCAACAACTTTTTTTCCATCCAGATGTTTATATATGTATTCAGCAAACTCGCGTACAGCACTTTCGGTAGATCTTCCAGGAAAAAAAAACCATTTTGACATTCTGTTATAATGTTATGTTTCTCTAAGTAACAGATCATCCTATTACTCATAGCTCTCTTTACGATCTTATTTGTCTATAATTATCTACACAGAGTGGGTCGCCTTTTTTGAACAAAGGAGTTATTATGCCAATTTTTAAACGTTCAGGAAATTCACCATCTTCTACTGAAATATTCATTATGTTCGATAAAGGTTCTGCTATAAAACAAGAAAGATTTTGGATTATATTAGTAGATATGCAATCAGCTCCCATAGAATTAGTATTCTTCAAATTGCTAATTATCTCAAAGACTTCTTGTTTGTCAGCAGGAGCGAAAAAGAATGAGTTACTGTCATTCAAAATGCGCTTTGTACAGTCTGTCTTGATGCTATCAAAATGCTTTTCGTTCAACAAATTGACAGACTCACTAAAATGTTTTGCAAAACTATTTGCAACATCGAATTCACAATCAATTATTTCTCCATCTATTTTCAATTTTATTTGCTGGTTGATTTTTGTTTTACCTGTTTTTTCTTCTATTAACTTCCATACATATTTTTGTTGTTCTATCGGATTTTTCTTATTTTCCATTGACATTTGCAGATAATCTTCTTAATCACATTTCAACATAGGTTTATAATTCTGGAACTGTATTCTATATTCATTTTCTAGATTTTCATCTGGAAATTCTTGTTTCAACAGATGGAGATTTTCTTATTACTTAATTCTACTGATTTTTTACTGATCCATTTATATTTTCTGTTTTCATTTGAATTGATTGTTTTTCTAACGAACGGACAGAATGTATCAGTCGCAAATCAATGATTTCATAAAATTCCATAAGCATTTCATTGGCATTGATTTTATTATTTGTTTCACAGAACTTTCGATGCTGCAGATGATTCTGCAAGTTTGCAAATGCACTGTCATTGAAGTTTCGATAGCTCATTTGGTTTTCTACTGAGTTATTCAATGTTGATTCGATTTCCAGAACTAAACTGAAATGGTCTCCCAAGTTCATGTTGTGAACACTTTCAAAATACACTTCATTCGGAATATTCATGAATATATAGTCCAGTTTCGATTTTGATATTATCCCATTATAATTTTTTTACACACTCGTTGGATCTTCATTTTGAGTAGAAAGATTAAAACATTGCATGAGATCCAACAACATGAGCTTATCATTGGATTCGCTCAAATAATCAATGTTGATATCCCTACAAAATATAACATTATTAAATTTCCTCACACAGTGATCTAAAATTTGAGACGCATGATTGAAAAATATATCTACATCAGCTCCAGACGGTCTATACATTACAATAACTTAATAAGATACATCATTCAGAGAAATTTCTATAGCACAACTCTCAGAGTGCATTTCTACTGATGAATCTTTATCATAATCTATAGACTTAGTATAAATGTCATTCCTGATTAAAATCATCACTCCACCATGAATAGGGTTAGGTCGTACATATGGCTATTTTATAATTTCCAGGCTGAAGGACCTAGGTCGATAGCCTGAGGAATTGTATATATATCTATATATATATATATATATATATATATATATATATATATATGAACTTATTCCTATATTCAATTCAATGAAGAACATTTATTATTATCTTTATGTTAGTATCTGAACACCATGGTTTCTGACACTAGAATGTGCGGGTTATATTCTTGAATTATTAATTCAACTTGATCAATTTTGTTCGTTATGCATTGGGTATTTACACATATAAGTATTAAGGGAGAGTGCTCAATTATTGAATTAGAATTCTCGCTCTCGAAAGTCTGATGTGTTTCACCACAATACCTTCAGGCCAATAACTGGGAGTGTTCATTTTCTAGTTCTACATCGGCTTCTACCCTAAAAGATGAATTGCGACCTTGTGAATTCAGCTTTGTTACAAAGGCAACGAGTTGATGCAAAGTTTCCTAAATTTTTCACGTGCCTGTTTTCATTTTCATTTTCAGTACTTCTAGTTCCGAACACGATTTGTTTGGTCCTCTCTGTATTTCTGTGCCCTCTCATTCGTCTCGAATGTTTTGAATCAAATAGAACGTTTTTGTTTGTGTTCATATCGACTGTTTGTGTTACTTTTTCAATAATTGTTTCTCCCGATGGAACTAGACACGGAGCCATATCGTTTTTAGTAATATCATTTTCGAAATTACTAATAATATGGGTTTTTGATAACATTCTAACCATATCAATATTACTTTCTCTCAAATTCGTTATTTCTCGCTTTAGGATTTGAATTTTTGCAACTAATGAATCTGTGTGTATTTTCAAAGTTTCTTGTAACAGGACTTTGAGATCTTCCATACTAATTGTGATAGTTGTACTTTTACCAACTTCTGCTCTGGTTGCACTTCTCGTCGACATTTTCGAAAAATCACAGAATTTCACTTTCTACTTTTTTTTATAATTATTTTGTAGAGCACTCAGAAACGCGTCCGTACCGTACGTATACTCGATGCATATTACAATTCAGCCGACTGGGATGTTTTTTTCTGAGTTTCCTTGGAGCAAAATGTATTTGGAATCGGAAGATCCTACGCAATGTGCTGAAGAGATTTCGGAGATCATACCACATAGCACCAAATCACGAACCACTGGTGAACCATGGTTCAATAGAACCTGTTCTAGGGTCGTCGCTCTGAAGCAAGCAGCATACCGTTGGCGCAGAAACCCAAGCCCGCAAACTAGAGCTGAATATATTGAAGCTAGGAATACATGCAATCGAACGATAGATGAGTCTGAAGAGGCATACACACGAAGATAAGATCAAAGCTCATAGAGTGTCCACACGGTTCCCGTTCATTTTGCACCGCTGCCAAGGCAATCGGGAGAAATTTCACTTCTAGCTCATTTCTTTCCCTCACAAAGGATGATAATACATTGGCTATAACACCTCATGAAAAAGCCAACACCTTCGCCAAAATGTTTGCAGACAATTCTACCTTGGATTCACGAGGCCAGGGTTTTCCCAAAATCGCTACCATCGATAACCGTATGCCAGAAATTGTCTTCCGGCAACGCACAATCAGACACATTCTACTCAGAATGTCAAGAAGGCTATGGGGCCTGACAAAATACTGCCTTTGGTTCTCAAGAAATGAGCCACAAAACTAAAACCAGTTCTTTGCAGGTTGTTCACCCTTTCGTACGAACTCGGCGTATTTCCTTCTAACTGGAAGAGAGCTAGGGTCCAACCGATTCCAAAGAAGGGCAAGAAAACCCTCCCTTACAACAACAATGCAGCAAGCAAAATTGTTTCAAAGATATCCGATCCTTATCCAACAACAATTTCGACTTGATTGACGACAATCATGGTAGAACAGCAAAGGAAACATTGGTATAGTCTCATTACGTTTCAAAAAAGAATCAAACACGAAACCCTTTGGAGTTAGATATAGAAAACTCTATATCAGTCGAAGCAGAATTCAATCGTGTATCCAGGTATTTGATATTATATAGAACCGTTGGTTTGGAAAATTACTTTCGAAAATTTCAAGAGAAGCATTCATGAAGATACTTGTGGTAATCGGAAACGGTCGAAAATTACTATGTTGACATATCCCACAATTTTCCAAAAATAATGCGTGGGTTTCATAAATTTTATTTGAAACACGGACGTTTGTGTCCTGTTCCGGTTTAACCGAAAGAGTCACGCCCCTGGCGATATTTCACATCGATTGTTCATGTCCAAATTTCGAATGGGAAAATCGAAAACTTCTAACGAACTGGTGACGTGATGAAACCTGTATTTTGGAATGAAACAATGGAAGGGTCGTTTCACCATCCTATATCCACCTTGGGTAGTATAAACAGACGCTATGGCTATAACGCCCGCAGATTTCGAGATGGATTTCAGAATACAATATTCGTTCCACAAGGTATTGATAAAAACTGGAATGAATGTTCAAATAGGAAAAATATAAATGAAAAAAACTCAAATGAAAAAATGCCGGTTACTGCGCACTTCATAATAGCTCTATAATAAGAATGAATAGTTTTGAAAAATCCCGAGTCAACTTCGAATTGAATAATGAAGATTTCTATAATTCGAAAACTTCCTATCACGCCTTCGTCTACAGAAAGCTTACATTCGCGTCAGTTATGTCCTCTTCAACATTCCTGATTGTAGAACGAATCTACCAAAAAACTCCCCATTAGTTTGTATGCAGAGACCATTTAACTTATAGGTTCTGTAATGTCCCTAATTCATCACTCCATATCTTTTCCATCAGACTGTATCAATTCAAAAAATTGTTGAGAACTGATATTATTAGTACCTACATATTGTTCATTACTTTACTTATCGTACCTATAAGCTACATCCACTATCGAAACTTGACTATTTCATTGCGGATGCTATAACTATTCTGTCAGCAACATGAAATTCGTATATTTATAAATGAATAAATGATGAATGAATGAATGAGTACCATTATACGTTACCATGGTGAACTGGGAAGAGAAAAAACATCAATCGTGGAAGAGACACATGATTGTTATTACAGCTCTAATTCTCCATAATAACAGCAGCTTTTCATTCATTCATCAGTATTGGTACCAAGTATGGTGAATTGCATGGGAAAAAATCGATGTTCAACGAAAAAACATCTATTTTTCATGAAAAATTGAAATCTTGTATGTACTATGAGCGATATGGCCAGTTGCGGCCAGTTGGGTGTTATCATCTATATATCGGACATGATATAGAAGGTGCCCATTGAAAACGAAACAACGTATGCATTTTACTGAGAGATCAAGGAACTGACATTGAAATAAATGATTCTTTATGTAATGTTGGATGGGACAGGATTAAAAAAAAACACATAAGGCACTTCTTAGATGAACATCGTTCTAACTACAAAATGAGAAATAGTGATGAAAGGGAAAAAAGCGTTACTTCCCATCACTGGCCGATTATTTTCATAAACGTGTTTCCTCAAGATCTACAGCATTGAATTCCAAAAACAAGGAAGCTTTGCTGTGAGATTTATCCCATTTGAGATTCAAGGGTTGGAGCTCACCTCTCCGAGGGGTTTGAAGTGAAAAAGTTGAAAACATGCGCAGAATAAATCGAAATAAAATCGACCGGTTCGAAACATTTTCTTTCTGAGAACGATAACTATGTCAAATCGGCCTTGTTTCGTTTCCATTGGGCCACCCAGTATGAATAACTATGTTATCCAAAATGGATTCACTCGTCTGATGATCGTAGTTGCAACTCTGATTTGCTCCTCAAATGCCCTATAACAATAGCATCTTATTAAGAGATTTATGAATATTGATACTATTAGGTTATGCAAATTGCATGGTGAACTATTTCTATATCGGAAATGGTGATAGATGCGACTATTAGGTTGATTTGAAAACAATAGAAGCAAGACTATCTATGAATGATGAGCCACAGCATAGATCAAATACACAAGCCACAATCCCCCACCCTGAAATATCCTGAGAAATCTCAAGAATATCAATTATTACCAATTGATTCACAAAGAGGAATACAGAAAAATATGATATATTAACATATCATCAGAGAGAGATCAAATTTAACTTGAATTGGTTTGTTTACATGCATTCCAGATGCATGCAGATTACATGCATTCCAGAAGTTAGTTCAAAAATGCCCACCAGATGCCATGTCTTCACAATCGATGAAGAAGTCGGAATGACAATAAATTTCAAGTAAATGTGACATTTTTGAGACTCAGACATTTTACTAAATCACCATCCAATTTATATTATAGTGTACCTCTATATTTCGATCAATCTATCGAGTAGATATACATTCCACCAATCCATATGAAGTGCCTAGCTACAATTTATTTAGTTTGCTGGGAAATCGAATTTTCAATACAAATACAAAAGACAGATACGCTGCAGATTTCATTATACTATACGAAGTAAAACAGTATATTTTTTCGATCGAGTCTCAGTTGAGATTGAAGGAGGGCAGTATTCGATCACCTCAAACATTTATATTTATCTAAGTGTTGAATATTTTTCATGTATCATGAGTGGATTTGATTTCGGAGAATCACAAAAAACTGCTGGTGCTGCGGCTCGATTGTAATGAATGCCTCTTCTTGGTAACTTTATATCTTCTCATTATACTGGCCTCGTCTATTTCTACTCTTCCCTCAGTAAATCATTATTCCATATCATCGATTTCTCTATATATCTTTTGATCTCGACAGAAAAACAGATGCAGTGCTTCCATTAATTTGGTATTTTCTGTTGATTGATTATTGGCAAGTATCAGCGTATCTGACAACCCAGTATATTTAGCACTGATATCTTCTTCAAACCCCTTTCGAATTCTACTCTGAATTGAAACTCCAAACAAAAAAAGCGCCTGAATCACATTATCACCTGATAGTTGTCAATTATTCGTTGGTGACCGTGAAATATAATTTGGGATGACGAGGTGATAGTTCTTGGACAATATAAATATCAGCGAGATACCCGAAGATCCATCACTTACAATCGAACAATCTTTGTAACATAATGAAGACTGTGGTGAGTACTGTTGGATATTTAGAATATTCGATTCATGTTTCATACTTCGTGATTCTTTAATATATTAGTCATTTCAACTCTATTGCTTTCAGAAAATAAATTCATGAAAGATAATATGTAACTTAATACGAGTACTTAATTTTACATTTCACAGAAAATCTTTTTCGTGGGTTTTGTAATTGTATTCTAACCCCTCCAATGCAGAATCAAATCCTACCTGTATTTTTTTAGTACTGAATATTCCTTAAATAAGAACCTACTCAAGAGGATTTATTTCAGTAATTCAAATCTCTATATGGAATGAATTGATATCTCCCAAAACCGATAATCAAATCTTCATGATATATCTGGATATAACTCATTTTTGACGAATGAAATATTCAAATAGTATGGAAAAATTTCATGTTATATAATAATTCAAATTGAATTTGAATGAATAATGAACTAATGAAAGATAGACATTTTCATTATTTCCATTCCAACATTACATGTATAGGAGTTTTCCATATATTTTTGAATCCCACCTACAGGGCTTATCATAGTTATCAAAAAATAACGGACATGTATAAAAAGCAATACATTTCTCTCTCAGATATCAGAAATTATCATGCGGTGCCATTTTTGTTGTTTTCCTATTGAATGTGATTTTTTTATGAATTTGTATTTTTTTCTACAACCGCTTGACAAAGTAGCCTTTGACGCTTTCAAATCCCATAGCAAAGTTGACGTTTTTGGATAAATTGAACTTCTTAGAGGGTGTTCCTCCTCCTTTTCAGCTCCTACAATGTATAAGAAAGATATAAAAAGAACCTTAAGTAAGAAAGTGGTGCCTACCCAAAACGAGCCGAAGAAGGAAGGTTAATTTTCATAATTTCTCTTGGAATATCTCGAAAAATTTGAGTTTGCCCACGTTTTTATTGTGAAATTCGGGTTCCTGAGGTCGATATACGTATATAAGAACAAAAAAAAATCCATCGCATGATATGTGCATAATTACCATACTATTATTACCGCACTTCGCCTCGCGTCACGCGGTAACTCTCTTTGTCGAGCTGCAATATATCACTTTGCGCTCTAAATACACAAATAGCTATTTGATAACGTTTCAAGTGCACCTAGTGTTCCTATGCACCCTATCAACAGAGATCATCCGAAAGATTGTCAGAAAAATATAAATCCATCTGAACTTACATTCAATAGGTGAACAGGAAAAATTGAGCCAGCTCATGTCATTCCCGATTGCCTCTTGAGCATGTCAAACCATGTTCCAGAGCACTCAATTCACTATCCTCAGACTATTAGAAAGGATGTGTATTCCGAAAACAGATGGATGGATTAGAGCATATGTGAATATTCTCAAATTTAGCAAAAAATAGCTCTTGGATATGAGAAAATATACAGCGTGTCTCGTTGGCAAACGGAAATACGACAATGGTGGATAGAGATAACCATTTTGCTTCTGAATATACCATATTTGTCTAACACGTAGTATAATCGTGGAGTCACCACTGATATTTGGATAACATGTTCTCCTACTTCTTCCCGAGCGACATTGACAGAAATTCAACACATGTATTTTGGAAAGATCACAAAACGCTGAAACCAATTGTGTACTTTCCATCCTTCCGTAGGCCGTTTCGCTACCGAACTTCTGAAAGTGCATTGAAGATGTTATAAACGAAATAGTTTGAGTTTTCCGTATCGAAATATCAAAATTTCGAGTGTAAAAACTCCTTGAAATTCCATTTTATGTTGTCCGCATTCGTTTGCTTGTGGACACGCGAGGACCCTACTCCATTTATTTGCAAACGCCTTGTATTCATATATCTCAGTATCATTATTTACTTTACCATCGTATATTCAGAACTACTTTGGTGACCTCTACCCACCAATGACGTATTACCGTTTCCCAACACCCTGCATAGGGAATTGGCCACATGGGAAAATATAGGATTTGCCAATATAATTTTGGATTCATGACAAGAAATACTGATGTTTCAGAAAAAAATATGAGATTTTGTTCTCATTACTTTTTGATAACTCTCGAAATAACCCCCGTAGGTGGGGTGCAAAAATATAAATGAAAACATGATTTTTAAATTTCATCATCTTTCTTAGATATTCACCTTTGCCTTTTTGGCCGTCGCTTACGGTGCTACCGTCCCAGTGGAGGTGATTCCCATCGTCAGCCAGTCTAGCGATATGAGCCCTGACGGAAGTTACCGCTCTAACTTCCAAACAGGAAACAACATATTCGTTGAAGAACATGGGGAATTGAAGAACAAAGGAGTGAAAGACGCTGAAGCCTTCGAAGTAGTGGGATCCGTTTCCTACACCGCTCCCGATGGAACTCCAATCGAATACAAATACGTCGCCAATGAATTCGGCTACCAACCTGTGGGAAATCATTTCCCCACTCCTCCCACCGATACTAACACCCCACCACCAATCCCAGCTGCCATTCTCAGGTCTCTGGAATACAATGCTGCTCATCCTTGGGTTGACGAATCTGAGAAGAAGGTTAAAACTTATTAGTTCGACAAATAAAGGTGTTTTTATTATTTTCATCTCACATTTTTTCTGATCAGCCTATTTCATTCATCATGTAATAATAATCATGAAAAAGTCATGAGAACTCCTTTTTTTATATTGCACTGTTGGGAATCTCCGATCTTAATTTACAACAACAAGAACAAAGAATTCGTTAGATGCAACAGGCATCTGAAATCTGGCATGTTCCTTATTTCGTCGGCAATCTCACGTAGATACGTATCTCACGTTTGTTAATTTCACAAAAGAGCAAGTCAAAGATTTTCATCATATATCGATTCGCTTATATCTCATAGGATTCTCGACTCGGAAGAGTTGTCGACCAATTATAGGTTAGTTCTCGACCATCACCAATTAGACTGATTTTCAGGATGAGATAGGACCTAAAGAAATCAATGAAACATTTCGGAAATATCTTTATTTTTTTGTTGTTTCTATGTGTCATATGGGTAGAATGATAATGACCTCTATCAGAAAATATCATGAGTGATTTCTACAACTAATTGGTTTCAGACCATCGATAAAAATAAAAAAAAGAAAAGCTAATTCGTGGCCCAATTGATGGTGGCAAACTGATATTTAGAAAATTAATATCTAAATGTATCATCAGTATAAACAAAAAAAAATCAAATAGTTCTGAAATAAAATATATCACTAAAAATGAAAAATTATTCTAGATACACGTTGGTTCTCGACCACTTTTGTCGAGGAATAAATGATCCATTTTTTGCAATACGAATTTTGTATACGATTGGAGTATTGTTCATTTGGAGTTCAGCTCCCAAATATATGCTGAAGCACAGATTCTATTCAGAAACTACACTCACAAATTCAACTCTCTAGAACATCGTATCAATGTGGACAATCCTTCCTCTTTTATAGATATTCCGACAGTTGAAATCTTGTCTATTATGCCACCACGAGCAATTCCAAGTAGACAAACTAGACGAGCTCAGGCTGATCACCCCTACACTGTCAGGCTTGAGACTTTTTGAACTTCTTCTGCCAAGCATCACTCATCAATAGAACGGCAAATTTGTGAAGTTCTTGGCCTAGTGAAGTCTTTCCTGATGCTTACGAACTCCAAATTTCCGAGGAAAATTCTAATACTTTCGTTCTTCAACAAAACAACCAACCGTGTTGTTGAAAGATGAAAAAAATATACATATATTTTTCTTTCAGTTCCTATTCTTCGGTAGAATCATATGAGACTGAAACTCACACGTACACCAAAGTATTTTTTTTTCAATTTCTGGTAAAAAGTTCTACTTAAGAACTTAACATTATTTCATCTCCTGAGATGACTCGACCTAACAAACCTATAATTGATCAATGGAGTGCAATAGCGGATAGAAGGTAAAAAGTTTTTGGTTTGATCAAGCATGAATGTCCAATGTATTATGTATTTCAGTGCACTAATCATTATCTCAGTATATCAAGAAAATGCAAAGTATCTGTCTCATTGAAATATCTAACTATGCGACTAGAAGAATTTTCATTCTTACTTGCACGACTACATTTGTCTTGTGATGACTATTTTCATAGAGCAAGCGAAAGAGAACCCAATATTTCATCATGCCGCATACCAATGTAATGTTCTTGTGAAGGAACATTATTGTAATTTTTGGTTTAATCAATATTATATTCAGAATCTGATGTTTTCGTGTGACTAAAAAAAATGAATTTAGATCTGTTAGATCTGTTAGACGAGTAGTCAAGATAGGCGAGTCTTCAAGTTTCAACTTCGTGAATATTATTGTGAAGTGATTTCTAATGAGCATTCGAAAAATAATCGAATTGGTAGATACGTAGGATCACAAAATACCTGTTTTTATCGAAAATAAACATTGCTCGCCTTCGCCAGTATCAAAAATCGTAGCTTTTGGGGGAGTAACCAATTCTTCTCCATCGCCCAGTTCGAATGTTTGTTGTTCATCGAAGAAGAACGAGAAGCTTCAGAAATTATGTTTGCATATTTTGTCTATTCAATTTCACAAAAACAGTAATATTCATGTCCAATTTTTTTTTCACTACAGTCACCATACAGGATGTCCATCAAATGTCTGTACAAAATGATACCACATACCACTGAGACCAAAATAAGATCGTTGAACTAAACCTACCTCCATACCAAAATGCATCGTTTTGTCGCTACAGCGCGTTGAAATTGAATATTGTTTTTATAGATAGATATTGTTCAGAAATTTTGTAGGTTCTCTGAGGATTATTATGCATATATATATATAAGGAACATATTATACCATTTCGATCGACATGTTATATATTTTAAGTACTGTCAATTAAAAAGTGATTTTTCAATAGGAAGGAACAAGGGGCCCCATATGGACTGTAGGGCCCTGAGCACTTGTTATGTTTAGTGGCCAAGGGAAAGTAGGGGCCTGGTCACATTTTGTTACTTTTCTCTTGAACTTCAAGGCCATATTTATTTACTTCATGGCCGCTTTTACTACAAATCCTTTTTCACTTCACGGCCGCTTTCACTTCACGGCCGCATTTACTTTCCAGCCGTATTTCCTCTGCGATACATATCAAATTTATAAAGAATTATGAATATGTTTCGTTTGTACTGACGGTTGAACAGCGTGTTTTCAGCTAAATCGAATACAAATGTCTGCTCCACACCAGCGAACCTTGTAGGGAATTTGATGTGAATAAATATCAGGTTTGAAAAAACAGCAAATAAATAGTAAGCAAAGATACAAGAGATATTTCTCATTACATTTTTGACGAAGTAATTAACCATCGACTAGAAAATTCTCGTTGCTATGTCAATATTTGGGAATATCATACATATTTTTTTTTTTCATTGAACACAGGGTGTTCAAAAAACATTGGACCTTTGCCAAAAATATGTCAAAAAAGGTATTTTATATATATATCTGCATAACGGCCGTATCCTAAAAATGGGGGTCGTTTTGGAGCTATATGTGTGTGGAACATTTTTGACCAAGGAATCTCTCATCAAGCAATGATTCACTTTTTTTTGGAACACCCTCTCCTCAATCTGTTAATGTGGTGGCCCCAATCATAGAATAGTTTTTTTTTTATCTGTGGGCACCACGAAAGGGAAACCTATGATGTTCGAGGAACATAGTGTTAGCCAGCGGTGGAATTTCGGGAGAGTAGGAAGGTGTTGGAATTTTTCTTGAAAGTTTGGAGGTTGTAAGAATCAGGAAAGACTTAACTAGGCAAAGAATTCCATAACTTTGCCGTTCTATTGAGGAATGATGCTTGGTATAGCGATGTTCGACAGGTCTCGAGCCTGACAGTGTAGGAGTGACCAGCTTGTCAATATTCCTCTCTCCGTCTTCTTCTCTTTTCTTTTTCTTGCGTCCTGGAGAAGGTCACTTTCATTGGCAATATCTTGAATGAGTCAGACTCCCTCAATTCACCTGCCAACACACAGTGATATTACAGGTTGTCCCGAATAGATACCGACAAACTTTAAGGGGTGAAAGGGGACATACAAACAAGCAATTTTGTTTATATCTGTTTATGTCTGCAAATGAGCCGTTTGGGCTGTAGAGCAAAAAAACTATTTCAATTACACGCGAATAATTTTACTCGGTTTTTCACCTAGTTTACTGGAGCTGCGAAAATATTTCCTCATCATTGATATTTCGAAAATTCTCACCTTGGGATCATTGTAAGATTTATTATTTGTGATTACTTGCCGCTGTTGCCGTTATAATATTAACTCAGTTGGTGACGACGTTGCAATAATCTTCACATTACAGGTAAATTATGAGCATTGAACAATTATGAAAAATCATAATTTATTTTTGAATAACGCAAACTTAATAACCGTAGCCCCAAACAGTTCTTTGGTCTACAGACCAAACGGCTATTTACGGACATATGTTTATATCAACAAAAAAATCTTGTCCAATATCATCCCTTGGAGTTTCTCTATATCTGTATTGCAGTAGGTTATCATTCATCTCGGTATCCTTATGCGAATTTGATGCATGTTGTTAGTAATTGGTTGCTAGTTGACTATACAGCAGGGTTAGCACGTTTTTCACCGCATTGGTATGTTCTGCAACTACAAAAATTTCTGAAAAGGTTTTTCCTGAGTGCACAATGGACGCTCAAACAGATATATGTACTCTAGACACAGATTACCTATTAAGGTGATCTGTGCTCTAGATACAATTTTGGTGAAAATTTTTATTTTGTTTCGTTTCCAGAGGAATATGATGGCTACAATTGATTTTTTCGAAAATATGCAGAATTATGTCTCTTGATCTTGTGCTCATTGGAAAATTTCCTGTTACGGCTCAAATATGATGAATCGTAAATCTAGTTGGTTAATCATTGTCAGTGTGGTAAAAACCAAAAAGTAAAGTACCTACGCCACCCGTCAAAGTAACCATCTCAAACTACCGTTACCATACTGTCTGTAAGTTTTTCGAGGAGGTGGTACATTCATTTTTCAGCTTTTTGTGGGATTTTTTCTCCTCGGTCCTGAAAAATAAAGTATAAGTTACCTATTAAAAATCATTTCAGTATTTTTGTAGTAAGGACAGATTTGTGATCTACCTCAAAATGTCACTGCGCTTGAAATTGAACCTTCAGATACCTAAAATGGTTGAAGATAAATATATTTATTAAGAATGAAAACTTCTCTACTTTATATTTCGGAAACGAGGAGAGAAAATCCCACAAAGAACGATATTTATGTTTGTCAATATCGTTCTTTTCGTTTATCAGATATTTACTTGGTCCATACTTCATCCAAACCCTGTATATCACGCCTGCAAAATGTACAATCACCTTCCAAATAATATTTAATCCAACGCCAGCTTCCGATAGAGCCTATTATAGTTTGGAAGAATATTACGTGGATAGAATAGAATGATAAGTAGACCATAACTATACACTGTGATATCATATACGTTCTATTGTTTTGTAGTGACTATTTTTATACATTCATCAAATGTTATTAATTTAATTTACATTTATATATACACGCTTTGTCAATAAGATATTATTCTTTGACAATTGAGCATATTTCGATTTGATACTTCATTCATATACTCATATTATCACACGCCATAAAAATTTGATGATTTTTTAAATTACTACAATTCTTATAGCACGCAAATATCAATAAGGATCAAGGCAATCAAAACTGAATAAGATAGATGGCTGGTGATAACATGGTAAATATTAGGATGAAATTATGGTAATAAGAAAAAATGGAATTTCGGCGAACGCTCGATATGAGTGGGTGAACAATAATGTTTTTCAGTAGATATGATGTTCAAATGAATCAAAAGAGAAGAAACAATAAAGAGAATTGCTACCTGGCATTCATATCAACGAATTCCCACGTGACTAATTGTAACGCCCTCGTAATTCCTATATACGACCTCTGTGAGGTGTCAATTGGAGGATTTGTTAGAACCGCACCAGACTTTCATACTCTCAAATCTACTGGCATACCATTTGTATGCTGCCAATGCATGGTAACTAAAATTGATATTCATTATGATTCTTATTTTAAAAACATAGTCGCATTTCCACGTTGGTACATCCCTGTAACTTCCTTGCAACCGAAACTGGCTATATATATATATATATATATTCGATCAGCTAACTTCGTGAAATCATAGTGATGCTAAAATCCAGTTTTTTTATCAGAAATGATACTAATTTATTGACTTGAAAGAAAAAAAGTCTCAATTTAATCATCTGTGAATGAAATTTCAGAAACTCATCAAACAAAAGTTTAATTTTATATTGTGTATCATGATAGTTATTGAGTATGTTCTTATCTTCCTGTACAGCCCGATTCTGCGCAGACAGAATATTCATAATCATGTATAATAATGTGAAAAAAATAAAATAATAAAATTAATAATATTATATTCAATTATAATACAGTAATAATGGACATCCTCACGATATCCTTTAAATCTTGGACAATCAACAATATAATATAGTACCAGACTACTAAGATAAAGTATGAACTCAATAGTATACAGTGCAATTACCTCAAAATAATAATTAGTATTTTCAATTTAAAATTTTGTACAACCACCTTACTACATTGTCCATCTACTGAAATAATAGTGAAAAATGTAAAATCAATTGATAGGAAACCATAAATAGTTTTGAAAATATAAACATTTTTTGTTTATTAAGAGACATTTTCTATTTGTGTGTTGCTTTTGAAGATGTTAGTGTAATATTCGTGGCAACTATAGATTTGTTGTTTTCTATCTATTTCGAAGGAAAACACTGAGTGAAGAATAAATATAGATAATTAATGGAAATTATATAGAATGTTCAAAATTTCACCATCCATGGAATCAAAATATCAAAAAATTTCTATATGAAAATGCATGACACTTCTATAATGCTTAGCTGATGGGAATGCCATTCAGTGTTCAATTAGAAAAATAAAAATTTGTCATGCATCAAAATCAAGTAAGTTTCAGAACATTCGAAGAATTCATTCAGAAATGGAAGGAATACAAAAACGATACTTCAAAGAACAGTATCTAGTATGTTATGAAACGTACTTTTATCTGAAATTACACTAATAAAATACATATATTTATTCATCTTACAATTTATACCCATTTCATGAAAGTATAAAATGGAAGTGCTCACAGTTTGAATCGACCGTATCATGGAGAAAACAAACTTGATTGGTAACAATACCGGGCGACACAGTAGAAATATAGCAACCAGTAATTTCATCATAATGAAGAGATACAATCTCGAAATCTTTGAGATAAAGAAATTCTGAAAATAATTCAAGATATTGGGAAAACTAAACTAAGTGGCTTGGCTGTTAGTCAAGAAACTGTCTATTTTCAATATGTATGGTCATAACATGATCCCTTTATTTGGGAACATGAAATTGGATATTTTTACAAAAATATTGATTCACAAGGTGATGGTTGAACTAAACAGGCAGAGTTCTATAAAAAAATGTCGTCCTTGAATGGGTATGTGGATTAAAAAAATTTCAGGATTTCAAATAAATAAACTACAGGCTGCTACATGTGTCCTGTCTCACCTGGTTTTTGGAAATCTCAAGTGAAAATTCTCAAATTGGTGCAGATTGAATACGGTTGACTTAACTATACTTCCATTTGCCTACACTGCCACATACCTACAAGGAAAAGTATAAAAATATCGAAAAAGGTACAGTTATCACAAATTTGATTGCCTGGAAGGCATCGAGAATCTACTGTTGAGAATATTGCGGACGAGAAATAATAATAAATTCACAGGACCAGTACAAGCGGATCCATACAATTAATGACGATAATTTCCATGTGGGTATTCCCTTCCGGTCACCAAATTCAGCGTTTTCCTCCATACAATGAAGAGTCAACTATTCTATTATCTTTTTTATTGAGTGTTACAGATACGCTTTTTATTCTATTCTATTTATGAAATCTTTATATTCTGAATGAGGAGAAAATAAAAGATTCCTTTCAAAATAAAAAAAATATATTTTTAAATGTTATGAACGGCGCAATTACTGGCTCTCAAATCCACAACCTTGTCCCCATTTAATCGATTTCGTGTCTCTAATGACGAGAAGCGAATTTGTAACACCATGTAAGTTGCATTCCAAAATTGACAATTGATATCAGTTATTTTTATGAAAAATATTATCCCTTTATTGGATGTAAGAAACTAGAATTCATATTATTTCAGTGACTAGATTTGAATCAACCGATTTCAATTCAAAAATTATAATGTGATCCTCATGTGTTCAAACTATTTTCATACACTTTTTACGGTAATTGCCAAATAAACTCTTTGATCTTTAAAACGACTGAAATATATGACAGTGTACATCAAGTATAAGATATTTTTGTTGCCGATGTTAATGAATAGAAGGATTTTTATTACACTTATATATCACTAGAGTGCTGCAGCACAGTCCAGTCCTGTGTGTCGTAGTATAACCACTTTTCCCGCGAGTGTATACCATCACTTGCAGCAATTGCCCGGAGTCTTCGTTCCAGCATCGCCTTCTGCCAATCTCCTACCTTGAACACTGCCACCTTGGCCAGTGTTCTGTTCATTCTTCGGGAGTTTTTTAGCTATAAAAAAATGAACAGATTCAACAAACATGTACGTTCTCTTTACATTCTTCTTCAATTCTGTGACCAATTCTGTTTATTAACATATCAATGATACATAACAGAACGGCCCCAGTGCAAACTTTATATTGTTTGAAGACGACACAATATTGCACTCTGACAAGAACAATAATTCATCAAAAAGAAACCTTGAAACAAACACATTCAAACGTCTTGGAATAGTTCTAGGAAAATACTCTCACAATGTATGATGGGAAGACAGTAGTCAAATATTTAGATAACTAGATAAAACGTTTATTGCATGAAAAGAAATTATAATTCTTATTGCAAGAGTTGGAGTGGGATCAAATAGACGGATGTGAGGTAGCAGATTCGAAATCCTAAATGAAGTGTTATACTTCATTTAAGTGAAAAAAAAAATTAAAAAATCTCATTGTGACAATAGAAGAGCAAAATTGCATAAATTTCCCAGGGACTACTAGAAACACTAGAAATCTTGAACATATTCATTAAGTATGTAGCATAGCACTGCAAAACAAGGCAAGGTAGGTTAGTAATATGTAACGTTTAAAAAGTGTCATTCATTCAAGATGAAAGACCTCAGTATGAGCATATTCATCATTGGGTGAACCAAAATTTTTTTCTGTTCCAAAGTTCAATAGTCGAGTTATATCAACAATGCTGTTTAATTGCCTAAAGGATATCTTTCTTGTATTCCCCTGTATAATGGGCATGCCAGCAGGTCAAATAATCATAGTCCATATGTTCCTCATTATGCAATATCAGAAAAAATTATATCCGGAATTTGATAAGTTTCTGGGTGTGAACTTCCATGGAACACTCATTTATAGAAACTGCTCAGTCCCGTAGCATTTACCTTTTGAGGAACAAAAAATACAATAGCCAATTCTTTACTGAACATATATCACCCATCTATCCAGCAAATAGCTGTAGCAATATTTCCTTGCAATATTGATAATTACGAGGCAAATTTTCAACTATGCATCTGCAAATGGTATTATTTTGGAAAATAAAATCGTAACGTTCTAGAAACATGTCTCTAGCTATCACAGATCTCGAGCTGACGCCCTATTGCCCAACACTATATAACCACTCATTAGTATCTGAAAAGTAGTGTTGATGTTATTTTGAAATTTGTACCTCGAATTTGTTTATAAATGATAACTTCGTATCATCTGCATATAGACAAGTACAAGTCCACATACACACTCACCTATTGCAAGAAATATTTCGTTGACGTTCATCGCCGTCTTGGCGGACGTTTCCATGAAGAGGAGACCGTTCTCGTCCGCGTACGTTTGCGCCTCTTCGTACTCTACCATGCGCTTGTTGGCCAGATCCTGCTTGTTGCCGGCCAAAGCGATCACGATCGTCGGACTCGCCTGGCGCTGAAGCTCCTTCACCCACGTCTTGGCCCTGCCGAACGTGTCCTGGTTGGTGATGTCGTAGACGACGATAGCTGCCTGAGCGCCCCGGTAGTACATGGGGGCTAAGCTGTGATATCTAGAAGAGAGGAACGGCAACTGAATTTATAATAATAATATTAATAATAATAATAATAATAATAATAATAATAATAATAATAATAATAATAATAATAATAATAATAATATTAATAATAATAATAATGATAATAATAATAATAATAATAATAATAATAATAATAATAATAATAATAACGTATTGCCCAATAATCCATAACTCACTAGTGAGTTATGGATTATAATATGATATTTGAATCAGTATTCTATCTATTCATTACTGTTTCCAACAGAATTCACATTGATATTGAAATTAAAGGAAAACGCTAACGGTTTATTCGAATTTGAAGTCATTGTAAAATTCGTTGGTTCATTGGAACCAGACGCTCCCATATCGGTACAGATGCTGATAGTGCTGGAAGGTGCCGACACATAAGAACCTTGCATTTTTTCTACAATTTATATTTTGTTATGCACCGATTCTTCTAGGTATCCTTCTGTTACCGTCGAGGACTTCCATCCTTCGTGACGCTTCAAAGTAATCACGTTAGCCCCTGCATTGGCCAAAAGAGTCGCCGAAGACCTTCTCAGGCAGTGACCGGTGTAGAGCGCTGGTTTCTGCAATTCCAAAAACTTTGCAATTTTTGAATGTATCTTCGACAACGTATTCATTCTCACACACTGGCTGGTACACCTCACATTATTGAAAAAACCAGAAAACCGGCTAGAGCTAGCATTCTTTGGTCTTAAAAATATGGATTTTCTACACTAATTGATCGGGTTGACTGGAAATCCTTCTTCAAGTATGGAGTAACTTCTCAATTTCTTGGTTTTTGTGTCTGGCAAAACTACATGAAAATTAGTCTCTTTGTCTTGAATGTTTTTTATTTTCAAATTGACCAATTCATCGCATCTACAAGCTCCCCTAATCTGAGTAATCGTCGTTGGGAGTTTTGTTCAAAAACTTCTCTAGTTCAGGTCGTTCTAATGTCTTGGGACTTCTGTGGCCTGACGGTCTCGTGGTATAAATCTTTCTCGCGTGACTTATTTTCAACAAAACACACTAGATCCATGAATAACTATCATTGCATTAGTGAAACATAGGTGATGATCCGTTAAATCTGTAAAATGTGATATTCAGCGATAACTGCACTCTTGGTATCCAAAAGTTCAACTCAGATAGAAACCAACTGAAGTCATTTTCGCTGTGCAGTAGTTTGTGTAGAAAAGTTATTGAAGAATATTTTCTCCTTTGTTCCAAAGAAATGAACTGAAATTTTTACCAAACTTTTTGAAAAACGTGAATTTAAAAAACTTTCTTTGTATTTTTTCAATTGTGTATCCATGGCATTGATAGTAGGGGCTCCAAATGATTGGGCAGTATTCTGACACATAGGAAGTACAATATTTTCAGGGCATAACGTTCGTGAAATTTTGACAGTTACGTATAATAAATTCTAACATTTCATTGGCTTCGAAAGCTTTCCTATTTATGTGATTGGCAAAAGCCATCTTGGAGTCAAAAAAATACGCCTAAATCTTGAGTCTCGTCGCTACGAATTATTAAGCTACCTCAGATATTGTATGGACATGCAATATGTGTATGTTTTCTAGTGTATGACATAACTTTACATTTACTAATGTTCAGATGTAAGTTATTAATTTCACATCTAGACTGTACATTGTCAATATCTTGTTGAATAGTTATGCAGTCATCCACATTTTGGATAGAATTCAGTATTTTCAGTTCGTCAGCAAAAAAAAAGCTTCATAGAATTTATTTGAGTGCATAAATCGTTGATAAATATTAGGAACGATAATGGTCCCAACTTTGATCCTCAGGGTACACCAGACATAGATTTTTTTTCATCTGTGGACAACACGAAAGGGAAACCTACAATGTTCGAGGAACATCGTGTTAGCCAGCGATGGAATTCTGGGAGAGAAGGAAGGTATTGGAATTTTTCTTGAAAGTTTGGAGGTTGAAAGCATAAGGAAAGACTTCACTAGGCAAAGAATTCCACAACTTTGTTGTTCTATTGATGAATGATGCTTGGTATGCCGATGGTCGACAGGTCTCGAGCCTGACAGTGTAGGGGTGACCAGCCTTACCTCGTCTGGTTTGTCTACTAGGAATCGCACGAGGTGGCATAATAGATGATATTTCCGTTGAGCACCGACCATGGAAGTATCTATAAAAAAGGCAGAGATCGCCGACCTTTTAACGATGATCTAGAGTGCTGAGTGTTGTATCATCGACTAGGCGAATAACTCTCTTCTGAATTGAATCTAAAAGCTTTAGAGTATGTTTGGAGGCTGAGCTCCAAACATGTGAACAGTACTCAAGGTCAGGACGAATTTGTGCTTTGTGAATTATGAGCAGTTGCTGGGATGTGAAGTATCTCTTCGCGCGGAATAGACAACCAAAGTTTTGTGAAGCAGTTTTCGCAATGGACCTCACACGATCGTCCCATGAGAGAGCGCTGTTGGTGGTGATACCCAGCGTGGATATTGGCGACCTCATAGGAACAGTGGTACCCGACATCATCAAATTGGGCATTGTGTGATCTGCCTTCTTGGTGAACATACAAGCTTGAGTTTTAGTTGCATTGAGCTTTACTAGATTTTCAGATCCCCATTTCAGAATTCTTGTCAGATCCTCATTTAGAGCATCGACCTGTCTCCGTCTTGCACCTCTGGCCTTGTTGGATGATATAGGGGCTCTAGAGGAGAGGAAAAGGCGGAATGAAGTGTACTATCATCTGCAAAGCTATGAACTGGGCTGGAGGTCACATTCAACAAATCATTGACGTGGAGCAAAACAAAGTTGGTGCTAAGACAGAGCCTTGTGGAACACCAGCATCGATCGTCATTGTATCAGACGAGACCCCGTCAACGACCATGTAAAGTGATCTATCAGCAAGGAAACTCTATAGTAAAATACTCAGTTGGGGCGGCAAACCATATGACGGAAGTTTCTTTAGGAGGCCTTGGTGCCAAACTCGGTGAAATGCTTTGGAGATATCCAAGGCTACAGCCAGAGACTCCCCATGTTTCTCCTGCCACTTATGTGTCACATGGGCAAGCCATATTGCCGGTCGTTCACGATTCTTGAGCTCTCTGGATATCGGAATAGCTCGATGTTGATTGCTTTTTCCATTACTTTAAGAGATCACAGATAGTGCAATCGGTCTATAGTTGTTAGGGACGGTTTTCTTGTCTTTTTTTGGAATCGGTTAGACCCTAGCTTTCTTCCAGTTAGAAGCAAATACGCCGAGTTTGTACGGAAGGGTGAACAACCTGCAAAGAACTGATGTTAGTTCTGGGGCACATTTCTTGAGAACAATAGGCGGTATTCCGTCAGGCCCCATAGCCTTCTTGACGTTGAGGCTAAGCAGAATGTGTCTGATTGTGCGTTGCCGGAAGACAATTTCTGGCAAACGGTTATCGATGGTAGAGATTTTGGGAAGTTCCTGGCCTCGTGGATCCAAGGTAGAATTGTCTGCAAACATTTTGACGAAGGTGTTGGCTTTTTCTTGGGGTGTTGTAGCCAATGTATTATCATCCTTTGTCAGGGGAAGAAATGAGCTAAAAGTGAAATTTCACCAGTGGTTCGTGATTTGGTGCTATGTGGTATGTAAGTTTCCATTCCCAGCATGATGATTTCCGAAATCTCTTCAGCACATCGCATAGGATCTCCCGATTCAAAACACATTCTCCTCCAAGGAAACTCAAAAAAAAAGAAGGCCATCCCAGTTGGCTGAATTGTAATGCCAAAGAGTGTGTGGGGGTGTTGGACTCGTTCACGGAGAGATGTAAGGACATATCGTGGAGATGAGTGTGGGGTCTGAGTTTCCTAGTGGTGCACGGTCTTTCACTTCATATTATTGTGTCTCGAATCTCGATGAATTGTATCAAGTTTCAACAAATGTTAATAACATGTATTTTGCTTTTTTTGATAACAATTATTAATGTACTTTCATGGGATCACCCAATATCCCATCGACCAAGGTCCTCCAGCATGCTTCAATGAATTACAAGATTACTTACATAAATATTAATAATTTGCACCGTATTAGAATGAATATAAAAAAGTAGGTTCGATTATAGTCTCTTTCAGAGTCTCTTCCTTCCTTAATTATCGAAGTTTTGATATTTTCAATTAATTTCCTATTTGCGATTTTTGTGTCATTACCATCAAAACTTATTTTTTACCAACTCTACACATGTTTACAAATGCAGATTGGCATCCCTCAGTAAAAAGTAGTAAAGAGATCAAGTAGGCTAAAGTCATCATCATGATGTCATGATACAGTCCAATGCTCACCTCTCCTGTCCAGCAGTATCCCATATCTCGAACTTAACCGTGGTATCGTCCAAACAGATGGTCTGCGTGAGAAAAGCGGCCCCGATGGTACTCTCTTGGTATTCGTGGAACTGTCCCTTGACGAACCTCAATACCAGACTGGATTTGCCTACGGCGCTTTCGCCCAATAGCACCAGCTTAAACTGACATATCTTGCCCTGGGTGGAGCCGTTAGGTCGCTGAGCTGCGCCAGTCCTGGTGGCCATTTTAGATTCGGCACGACTGAAGATAACATTAGAAATATACTTTTTCTGCCAACATTATGGAAATAGAAATGAAGATACTACTCCAAGTGAAGGGTTATGAAGCTATTAAATCGACATCTATATCAGCCCTTAATTCAACTATAGACTATACCATCCAATTGATGCGATCCACATTGGATGAGGTATAAATGTTTGAAATAATTCAACATCTAATAAGAACTCAGAATGCTAACAATAGCAATCTCTGGTATCATACATTCTTACACATAATATCATAGCATATCAATGTAGTTTGTCGTCTGTACAAATAAATCTGAATAGTTTTCAGAAAACATTGTCAAACCATAAAGAGTTCACAAACATAATATTCCATTTTGTGTGGAATCATCACACCAGTAAATAAGAGATAAATTAAAGATGATAAAATAGTCCATCAAATAAATATTCACCTCTTTCAAAAACAAGGAAATGACAGCAAATATTTTGGAGAAAATGATGAAAATAACAATGATTGGTGTTTTCCTAATGCCCAGCTGCTAAATACTGCTGAATCTCTAATGGTCAACTTTGTTATTGCAGGGTTTAGCTATGTAATAAGCTAAGTAATGATATTAAATCCTTAAATATTGATGTTAAAATAATTGTATCATTGATTATCTGTTTATATGAATTGTGCACTACCTTACTCTGTATCATTTTGAATTTGACTTGTTGAATTAGCTAGTATTTTTTGATGATGCTGTTTTTTTTCTGGTGTGATTGTGAAAGAAAACTCACTCAATGAATGTTTGATTGATTGATATTGAATTTGCTGCTACCCCTTACAAATATTTAGTTGTATAGTTTTCCTGATTTCTTTTATTGTATTCATGAAAATCATGATTGCAACACAAAATTTATTGTAGGTAGAACAGCTGTTTCCCTATTATAATCTTGAAAATTAATATAACAGTCTGGATTATGTGATGTTTCATTGACAGCACAGCCTATATAACATTGAACCTACTGAATCAAGATGTGAACAGCAGATTATTATTTGCATAGCACACATGGAAGCAAAAATTGAAGTGAAGAAATATAATATCAGTGAATTGTAATTCACAGTTTTTGCCTATTTTGATGAATGCCTGAAACACCTTCTCAAAAAATAGATTTTGAATGAACTATTCTTGATGCCAGTATCAACATGTTCCTTGAACTGTAATTTATGATCCCTCGTCACTATAAAATCTGCCTTAGCAATAAGTCTTTTAGTGTTACAGCCTCTCTATCTTGTGCTGAAATTGCAGGTCTCATGAATATATCAATTTGTGTATCAAGTCTTATTATTTCAGGTATAATTATTGTTGAAAATAATTGAAATCAGTGGCAGATATTTGTGTCTGATTTAGTTTCTAAATGCCTACACATACAGAAAATTTGCATGAACAATCAGCATGTGAGTAAATAATAGATGGTTCAGTTGAAACAGTTATAGGATATGTGTTGAGCTCATGTGTCATAAACACTACTCACCACTACACTACTACATCACCTTCAAACAGTATTAATTGAAATTTATTTTAAACTACTCATTTAAAATTCATTCCACCCTCAAAATTGTGCTTTTATCTAAGTCAAACTGTACTTATTTCATGTGGGAAAAATAGTCTGCTGTGAATTACAAATCTGCAAATGAAAAAGTGAGGGCTGGAAATACTTCAAGCTGACCCTGTATAATGATCCTCTGAATGAAAGATTCCTGTTTGAAAGATCTATCTAGCCCCCTTATTAGGATCCATTTCTCTACCATGTTCACAAGTCATCTCTATAATATATTTGTATTTGCTCAACAAAGAACCTCTAAAGCAGGTGCTGGGCCAGATTAATTGACTGGGTATGTACCAAAGACATTGCAACACAATGTACAGTTGAAGTGAATGTGAAGTGAATCACAACAATGTAAACAGCTGCGATCTGCAGGGATCAATCCATTCTCAGAATTTCCTGAATACTTTCCTTACATTTTGAAAAATTCCTATGAGAAATCCTTTAAATGATCTTTAAATGATCAGATATATGGAACATACCCTTTTTTATTATTAAATATTCAAGGCCTTCTTTATTATGCCCAATATATTTTCACAACCAATGGGTTGCATGTTGGATCATGATGTTGATAGATGAGTATTTCAGTTCTTTGTGAAATCTGAGGCATGGAATAACAGGAACTTCAAGAGAGAAGTCAACTAATAGTTGAATAGTAGTTGAATAAATGTCAGGAATATAGATACTTGAGAATTTTGTTCCATAATTACGAATTCAAAAATGAATGTTATCAGTTGAATTGATATTTAATGAAACTAGTCACTTTGATGATGAGGTTTGAATTGAAATTGAATTTAATTGAAAGAGCTTATATATCTGTGAATGGACGACGAAGTGATTATTGGATAATGCACATTATAAAAATGATCAAATAACAAAGAGGGGGGCGTATTATGAACCTCAAGGATATGAGTGGAATTCAAGGGTGTGAGGTGATGAAGCAAATCAGCTGACTTTTGTATTAAATGAATAAAATATGTCAGCTATACAATGATTGAAGACAATTCTTGCGAGAGTTTGAGATAATACCTACTGAATAGGCAAATCCCAGAGCAGTAGCAGTACATCAATGACGCATTTTGACATGGTGGAAAACATAGGACCTACCTTGGGAAATTTGTTATCACTTCCTACAGGACAATCACGTATCACTAGCTGGAGAATAAGCCTCTCAGGGCATAAGAAGTTTAATGAATTATTTATTTCGATATTTTAGCACAAAAAGAAGCACAATGCACACTTAAAATGAAATTAGAATAGACAACAGCAGATAAGATGACACTTAACCGTACGACGATTAGCAGGTTCGCCAAATGCTAATACGAAACAAAGAAGTCATCTGTCGATCAAGATGACAGATGATATATTTGACTTCAGAGTACCAACTGTCCCGTGATACTATAATGAGTCAGTGCAACTGTCCTGTCCAACTTTTATTATTATCTCTAAATCACGGTTTAGCTGCATAATATATTCTGTGCTACAGATTCACCACAGATTATAGGTACTTAATCTGTGGTCTAATCATCGTCAAAAAATATCGTGGCACAGAACAGTAGTTATATATATAAACTCTTCTGTGACATAACAACAGATTACCTTCATACATGATGTAAATAAAGACTGGTGTCTCAACTCCCTATACCCAGCCACTAGAAAAAGTTGTAGACCTACGCCTACTTGATTTTGTCGGATTTCAATACCTTACTAAGGCTTCCCAAGATCGAAACTAGGTGGCGTCACCTATGCCGATCTCGAAGGTTATCTTGGAAATGCTGGAAACACGATGTGGATTTGAAATTCAACATAAATGTAAGAACTGAACTGTTAGCTATCCATCACTGTCAGGTATCCGTCATTATCAGTAAAAGCGGATTTGACTTCACCGGATCGACGATCGTATCGCCATCTATACTCAAGTGGTGCGGCCTTAGTGAGGTCGTTTGACAGGTCTACATGTTTTGGAAAGAAACAATTGAAGAGTTATTTCACCATCCTATATCCACCTTGCCTTCATATATGTATTAACTACAATATTGACTAAAAGCCATAAGAGCAATGTTAGAAAAGTGATGCTTCATTATATACGTCTTTCCTTGTCTAATTGGCAACGATGATCGAGGGCGCATGCGCAAAGTTCAAATTTTGAAACTTCATGTGTAAGTTTCTCGAGGAGGTGGTACATTCATTTTTCAGCTTTTCATGGGATTTTCTCTCCTCGTTTCTAAAAAATAGAGTAGAAGTTATTAAAAATTATTGCAATATATTTGTAGTAAGGACAGATTTGGGATCTGCCCCAAAATGTCACTGCGCTTGAAATTAAACCTTTAGATACCTAAAAGAGAAATTCTCTATTGGTCAGTGACACCTTGTTTTTCAAAAAAATTTTGGAAATACAAATATAGTTAATAAGAATGAAACTTCTACTTATCTTGGTGGACGTTTCGGGAACGAATCTGCTCCCGTTCTCAACACAATTGAAATATTTTTCTCTTCGTAAAATTTTTCAATGTTTTCGATTTTGACACTGAAAAGTGACAATTTGGTAGACGGAGGAATTATGGGTACAAGGTGTTTTCATTAATTGATATCGAATTTTCCATTTTCATATTCAAGTTTCAGAAGTGGATGCGAGTGGATGCCAAGTTCTATCTATATCAACTGAACAAGAAGCAATATTATTGTCTCCGTTCAGGAGAATGCGAACAGACTCTTTGATTTTCCGTTTTTGGTTGTTGTCTTCTTTTCCTATGATCTTAATATTACCCCAATCGGCCATATGTTGTCCATTTTCAGTAAAGATATGTTCAGCTAATTTTGATTTGTCAGTATATCTTTTCTTTATATTGTTCTTATGCTCTTTCATCCTTACTGATAGAGGCCTGCTGGTTTCACCGGTATAATATTTTCCACAAACACATCATGGTAATATACTGTAAATACAATTATTTGATGATTGTTCTTCATTTTTCGGTTTTGTATGAGTCACTCACTGTTTTCACTCGAAACTTGTCACCAACACGTTTAATTTTTCAGATATTCCAGGAATGTATGGGATTACATTTGTTATCAGTGTTGGTTGTCTTTGTGTTTGTTGTATATTCTGTCTGTTCTCAATTTGGTGTATTGTTTTATCAATGAAATGTTTCGGATAAGTGTTGAGTTGTAGAACATCTTTTATATGGTTCATTTCGGCATTGAACATTTGGTGGTTCGATGATATGGATTTGGCTCTATCATAAAGTGATTCGATTATTCCTTTCTTTATACTTGTATGATGATTCGATTGAAAATTGAGGTATCTGTCGGTGTGTGTATTTTTACGATATACATTTGTTATCAAAATGTTATCTGATTTTTTAATGAGGACATCTAAAAATGGTAATTGATTATTAGATTCGATTTCTAAAGTGAATTTGAATGTGGATTCGATATTGTTTATATAATTTAGAAAATTATCTAGTTCCATACGGTTATGTGGCCAAATAATGAAAATATCATCCACTTGTATATTCTGTCTGTATATTCTGTATATTCTGTATTATCTGTGGACAACACGAAAGGAAAACCTATAATGTTCGGGGAACATCGTGTTAGCCATCGGTGGAATTTTGGGAGAGTAGGAAGGTGTTGGAATTTTTCTTGAAAGTTTGGAGGTTGTGAGCATCAGGAAAGACTTCACTAGGCAAAGAATTCCATAACTTTGCCGTTCTATTGAGGAATTGAGGAATGATGCTTGGTATAGCGATGTTCGACAGGTCTCGAGCCTGACATTGTAGGAGTGACCAGCTTGAGCTCGTCTGGTTTGTCTACTAGGAATCGCGCGTGGTGGGGCATAATATAATAATCTCCGTTGAGCACCGACCATGGAAGTATTACCTATAAAAAAGGCATAGATCGCCGACCTTTCTACGATGATCTAGAGAGGTCAATGATTTGGTGAGTGTTGTATCATCGACTAGGCGAATGGCTCTCTTCTGAATTGAATCTAAGAGCTTTAGCGTATGTTTGGGGGCTGAGCTCCAAACATGTGAACAGTATTCCAGGACAGGTCGAATTTGTGCTTTGTAGATCATAAGCAGCTGCTGGGATGTGAAGTATCTCTTTGCACGGAATAGAAAACCAAGTTTTTGTGAAGCAGTTTTCGCAATGGACCTCACATGATCGTCCAGCACTGTTGGTGGTGACACCCAGCATGGATATTGACGACTTCATAGGAACAGTGGTACCCGACATCATCAAATTGGGCATTGTGTGATCAGCCTTCTTGGTGAACATACAAGCTTGAGTTTTAGTTGCATTGAACTGTACTTGATTCTCAGATCCCCATTTCAGAATTCTTGTCAGATATGCCAAATAGAACTTCAAGAAATACAAACCTTTTTCAAATAGCACACCATTATACTAATTACGGACAACACACTACTCACCTATTAAAAGAACATTGATAATAATCAATGAAAATGATTTAGATGACATTTTTCATGGATCACCAAACAGTTTCAAAATACTTGTCAGATCTTTATTGTTTTGAAGTTTATGAAGTTTTTTAAATTTCTCGCACAAATATTGAATATTTGAATATTGATATTGAGCACATTCACTATGAATAAAATGTATATATGTATATTTTTTTGTAATGTGGTTTCCCGTAAATAAATAAATAAATAAATGAATAAATAAATAAGAAGCAACTGATCGAGGTGTCGAAGGGTCAGAGGCTCGCCGAACTACCACCTGGAGAAGAAGTGCACATGTCTGCTGACCTGCAGCAGAGAGGTAGAATAAGTAGAAATTGCATATAAAGTGAAAAACTGCATGAAAAGCATGCAAAGCATGTAGTAGAACTAGAAGTAGAGTAGAAACTAACTTATTAACATAGGATTAGTAGAGGTGTTGGAATTGAGCAAAGCATGAAACTTGAATATTAAAGAAAGCATGTAACAAAATTCAACACTTAGTATTTTAGGGCTTTTTTACTAACAAATTATATGTCCATGAAAGAAATCGATTCAGATTGAGAATTAACTTTTTCACTTATTTGGCATGAACCGATCTGTTCTAAAAATTTCACAGATTAAAAGACTTAGAGTAAATGAAAAAAGAAAAAAAAATCTATAGACCGTGAGGCATCCTCTAGGAGATCTGTCACACAACTTTCAACGGTATTCATGTCTATTAACAGTGAGGTCTTATAACCATCTCAATTAACAGGGATGAGTTACCCACAGTGTGTGACTTATCTCCACCGTTCACTTCATTTTCATTTGGGCTGCCGTTTTTATTTCAATATCATGATGGCGATATGAAATATGCCGTTATAGATATAATGATCTAGCTATACTACATATCAGCTAAACAAGGGAAAGATCTAGTAGGTGTCAATTCTTAGATTATGAAGGAGGCATTCATCGAGCTCATCTGAATCAGAGTACCCTATCAAAGACTTTAGTGACCCTATACTCTATCTGAAACGAAAGCCCAAAGAGACTAAATGCAACACACCAGTCCTCTCGCCACACTCAAGATGCCTATAGAGAGTATATATATACTATAAACAATATATATGCCTATATATTTATAATCTATGCCACACTGTAGTGCCATCTATGCAAGAATCTAGTCAAACATGTATAATCAATCTCTTTCAGAATTTTCACATTGAATCCTCATCATATGGGATAAAATAATTATTATTTATTCAAAATTGATGTTGAGTTGAAATTGAACTCATGTTGGTTATGATTTTCGGTATTAGCCCGGACATTATTGGAAAATCCGGGCGTCCCTGAACATCTTGCAAACATGTCCGGGCGAATCCCTAATAAAAGTTCCTTATCGCCTACCAGATAAGGCCTAGGAAACTGCGATGCGACCATGATGTAAATTGATTCAAATATAGGCTGGTGTCCTGACTCCCAATACCCAGCCACTAAAAAAAGTTGTAGACTTGTAGATGCCTACTTGATTATGTTGATTTTTTATACCTTACTGAGGATTCCCGACATCGAAACTAGACGGCGTCACCTCTGCTGATTTTGATGGTTATTTTGGAGACTGGAAAATACGATTTGAATCTGAAATTCAACACGAATGCAAGATTTGAACCATTAGCTATCCATCACTGTCAGATATCCGTCATTATCAGTAAAAGCGAATTTGACTTTATAGGATCGACGATCGTTTCGCCATCTATACTCAAGCGGTGCGACCCTAAGTATGGTTATTGAGGAATAGTTTGTTTAATTTTTGATTTGTATCACTTTGTATATTGATTTACTTTGTATACATTATTCTAATGATTTCGATCAATGTCAGAAACATGTTGTGATGGTTTCGATAAACGCAAGGAGGAGTTTAGTTGTTGATAAAATATGAGATTGACGAGTTTTTCTCCAACGAAATAAAGACAGAGATTTACAACCCCTGTTCTTTTCAAAAGTTGGTGTAGACAGGTGTACATGTTATGGAATTGGTTCATCATCCTATATCCCGCTTGGATGCGACAACCATGGGAAGGGCGTACCTACTTCTGCCAAAAGTTATTTTCTTCATATATATAAGTAAAGGGCTTTTCAATAAGGGCGGGTCGATGTTAAAATGGAATAAAACAAGCTGTGTGTGAGGTATTAACGAAATTCTTTTTTTATTTGATAGGCCCATGTATGCCATTATGTGTGGAATATAACATCGTTCAAATGTCCGCCGCGGCTTCTCACGGTGGCACGGATCCGAGTGGTCCAATTTTCAATGACTCTGCCGCATAGATCCGGCTGAATTTGAGCGATGGCCTGGGCTATGTTGACTTTAAGGGCATCGGTCGATTGCGGCTTATTGGCATAGACCTGCGACTTCAGAAAACCCCACAAGAAAAAGTCTAGTGGGGTCAAATCGCACGATCTTGGTGGCCAATTCACGTCACCTCTGCGAGAGATAACCATACCCTCAAATCGTTCATGCAGAATGTCCATCGTGGCGTCCGCTGTGTGGCACGTAGCGCCGTCCTGCTGGAACCACATATCGTCCACGTCCATGTCATTTAATTTGGGCCAAACGAAATCCGTTATCATCGTTCTGTAGCGCTCGCCGTTGCGATCGACGGTGATAGCCTCACCAACGTCATTTTCAAAAAAGTACGGACCAATGACGCCGCCGGCCCAAAATCCGCACCAAACAGTTACTTTTTGTGGATGCATTGCTACCTGGTGAACCTCGTGTGGGTTGGAGTTGTCCCATATTCGGCAATTCTGCTTGTTAACATAGCCATTCATCAAAAAATGCGCCTCGTCGCTAAAGATGATTTTTCGGCCAAAATTGGGGTCCTCTTCCAAACGCTCCGAAGCCCAGTCAGCAAACAAACGGCGTTGTCTATGATCATTAACTTTAAGCTCCTGGGTCAGTTGGATCTTGTACGGGTGTAGGCCCAAGTCCCGACGCAAAATTCGCCAAGTTGAAGTCTGCGAAAGGCCGAGTTCTTGTGAACGGCGAGGAATTGACTGCCTCGGGTTCTCCTGCACACTTTCACGGACAGCGGCGATGTTCTCGACCGATCTAGCGTTCTTTTGACGTACGGGTGTTGGCTGATTGTTTACCGAACCGGTCGTTTCGAATTTGGCCACCAAACGTTGGAGAGTCGACTTTGAAGGGCCACCGCGTCTTCCATAAAATGGGCGCAACGCGCGTAACGTTTGCACTGACGAACACTCATTTTGATAATAAAATTTTATCATTTGCACGTGCTGCTCAATCGTGTAACTTGTCATGGTGATTTGGCATCAGTCACTGAATAATAAACAACAGGTTAGACAGACGCCGCCAAAATAACATGGTCGCCACAGGCTGCCAAAATCGACCCGTCCCAATTGAAAAACCCATTAGCTTTAGTTGTTGAAATTCCGGAAATGTTCATGTAGAATTTTTTTTCTATTCTAGTTCTACACAAGTTTGTCAAATTTAAATAACATTTTATGGCTACTTTTAGTTTTAGCCATTTGTTTAACATTCAGGAAATCTTTGGGATATTAACAAATATTATATCCATGGGATATTCAAAATTTATCCAAAGGGAATAAATAAATGTAGAAGTCAGAAATATATGAATTAGAAGGGTAGAAGTTCAAATCCAAATATGACGAGGTATATTACTGGGAAAAGAGATGGAATATTGAATATGGGTGTTTGACCAGCGTTCTTTTGGGCATCCAATGGATATCCATGAGATATTCCGTTTGGACCATTGAACTACAACATTTCCTCAGCACATATACGAAATTAGGTTAATCTCTCAATTTTCCGTTGGGTAATTCAAAATCATATCTAGGTTTGTTTTATTATCACACTGTGTGATATCAAACATACCTACGTCGACTATAGGTAGACTGATGAATTCTCCTAGGGTAAAACACTCCGGAAGTAAAATACCTCTCCATTCGGATTTCCTGGCCAGAGGTGCTCGAGGGGGTTTACCATCGAAACATCTGAATTTAAAAATAGACCTTTGTAACATCCGAGGTCTGAACAAAAATATAAACGATGTTCATCACCATCTACAGGCTGAGAAACCAGATATACTGGCTTTAACTGAGACGCAGGTCAACTCATCAACTAATACGACCTATATGCTCTGCCCTGGATATGAGCTGCATACCCGTTTCAGATTCAGAGGAGGTTTATGTCTCTTTTCCAGAAATGATCTCTCATGCCATCGTGAGGAGGAACTGGAACCGAAAGAATTCGATGTAATGTGGCTCAAGATCGATAACCACAAACAGACAAAGTTCATCTGCTGCCTTTATCTACCACCAAACGAACCAACTCCTGGTGACCTCTTCGAATTCCTTTCTTTGAAACTTGATTTCATCCAACAGAATCACCCAGCAGCTGAAATCATCATCATGGGGGATTTCAATGTTCACAACTCCACCTGGCTCAAATTCTCAAACAAAACGGATAACGCAGGACGCCTGGCTGAGGCTTTTGCCATCACCTATGGTCTTGAGCAACTGATAAAAGAAACCACTCGGATTTCTGATACCAGCAATTATTATGCCAATACGCTCGACCTATTCCTCACTAACAATCCAGAACCTTATGAAGTGAGAGTCCGTGCACCACTAGGAAACTCAGACCACACACTCATCTCCACGATATGTCCTTACATCACTCCGCGAACCAGTCCAACACCCCCACGCACTGTTTGGCATTACAATTCAGCCGACTGGGATGGCCTTCGCATGTTTTTTTCTGAGTTTCCTTGAAGGAGAATGTGTTTTGAATGGGGAGATCCTACGCAATGTGCTGAAGAGATCTCGGAAATCATCATGCTGGGAATGGAAACTTACATACCACATAGCACCAAATCACGAACCACTGGTGAACCATGGTTCAATAGAACCTGTTCTAGGGTTGTCGCACTGAAGCAAGCAGCATACCGTCGTTGGCGCAGAAACCCAAGCCCTCAAACTAGAGCTGAATATGTTGAAGCTAGGAATACATGCAATCGAACGATAGATGAGTCTAAAGAGGCATACAACACGAAAATAAGATCGAAGCTCATAGAGTGTCCAAATGGTTCCCGTTCATTTTGGACGTTTGCCAAGGCAATCGGGAGAAATTTCACTTCTAGCTCATTTCCTCCCCTCACAAAGGATGATAATACATTGGCTATAACACCTCATGAAAAAGCCAACACCATCGCCAAAATGTTTGCAGACAATTCTACCTTGGATCCACGAGGCCAGGAACTTCCCAAAATCGCTACCATCGATAACCGTATGCCAGAAATTGTCTTCCGGCAACGCACAATCAGACACATTCTGCTTAGCCTCAACGTCAAGAAGGCTATGAGGCCTGACGGAATACCGCCTATTATTCTCAAGAAATGTGCCCCAGAACTAACACCAGTTCTTTGCAGGTTGTTCACCCTTTCGTACAAACTCGGCGTATTTCCTTCTAACTGGAAGAAAGCTAGGGTCCAACCGATTCCAAAGAAGGGCAAGAAAACCCTCTCTAACAACTATAGACCGATTGCACTACTATCTGTGATCTCTAAAGTAATGGAAAAAGCATCGAGCTCATCCGATATCTAGAGAGCTCAAGAATCGTGAACGACCGGCCATATGGCTTTCGTCACCAGAGGTCAACTGGAGATCTGCTTGCCTATGTGACACATAAAAGGCAGGTTTCAATAGAGAAACATGGGGAGTCTCTGGCTGTAGCCTTGGATATCTCCAAAGCATTCGACCGAGTTTGGCACCAAGGCCTCCTAGCGAAACTTCCGTCATATGGTTTGCCGCCCCAACTGTGTCTTTTACTTTCGAGTTTTCTTGCAGATAGATCACTCTACGTGGTGATAGACGGGGTCTCGTCTGATACAATAACGATCAATGCTGGTGTTCCACAAGGCTCTGTCTTGGCACCAACTTTGTTTTTGCTCCACATCAATGATTTGTTGAATGTGACCTCCAGCCCAGTTCATAGCTTTGCGGATGATAGTACACTTCATTCCGCCCTTTCCTCTAGAGCCCCTATATCATCCAATGAGGCCAGAGGTGCAAGGCGAAGACAGGTTGATGCTTTAAATGAGGATCTGACAAGAATTCTGTAATGAGGATCTGAGAATCTAGTACAGTTCAATGCAACTAAAACTCAAGCTTGTATGTTCACCAAGAAGGCTGATCACACAATGCCCAATTTGATGATGTCGGGTACCACTGTTCCAATGAGGTCGTCAATATCCATGCTGGGTGTCACCACCAACAGTGCTCTCTCATGGGACGAGCATGTGAGGTCCATTGCGAAAACTGCTTCACAAAAACTCGGTTTTCTTTTCCGTGCGAAGAGATACTTCACATCCCAGCAACTGCTCATGATCTACAAAGCACAAATTCGACCTGTCCTGGAGTACTGTTCACATGTTTGGAGCTCAGCCCACAAACATACGCTTAAGCTCTTAGATTCAAGAAGAGAGCTATTCGCCTAGTCGATGATACAACACTCACCAAATCATTGACCTCTCTAGATCATCGTAGAAAGGTCGGCGATCTTTGCCTTTTTTATAGGTACTTTCACGGTCGGTGCTCAACGGAAATATCATCTATTATGCCACCACGCGCGATTCCTAGTAGACAAACCAGACGAGCTCAAGCTGGTCACCCCTACACTGTCAGGCTCGAGACCTGTCGAACATCGCTATACCAAGCATCATTCATCAATAGAACGGCAAAGTTGTGGAATTCTTTGCCTAGTGAAGTCTTTCCTGATGCTTAAAACCTCCAAACATTCAAGAAAAATTCCAACACCTTCCTTCTTTCCCAAAATTCCACCGCTGGCTAACACGATGTTCCTCGAACATCATAGGTTTCCCTTTCGTGTTGTCCACAGATAAAAAAAAAGACTGAAATTTGCATTGGTGCAACATTATTTTTTTTATGTTACGCACGAATCGCACGATTGAGGTGGTTTTATACCTTCAGTTGGCTTGCTACTGGCCAGTATAATTTTCTGTTTCTCATTTTCTGAAAACAATATAAGCTTGCTACTAGAATGAGAACCATATCATCAAATACTTCTTAGGATATCATTTCCTCAACTTGTGAGATAGCATGAGTGGTGAAGGCGTTGATTGATATGAAAAGCATTAGCCTGGCGATCACAAGATCGCGGGATCCTGATTACCAGATTTTTTTACAATTTTTATTATCCGAAGAAATTGTCAACCTCTATTCCTATCTTCTGTCTCCTGATCTGATTTTTCTCCGTATTCCCCAACACGGTATCAGAATTCTATTTGTGCCATTCAATGATATCAATACCCGTAGATTAAGTTCACTCACCGAAACATGAAAAGAAATATTCAAATGATCTTTCAGCTGTAAAATATATCCATTTTTATCTCGTAGGTATACTCAAACAAACAACAACGAAAATATGACAAGTACGTCATTTGAGCTTCAACGAAATCATTCATCCAAATCTTTCAAAATATACCTGATAATATTTCAGCAAAATGGCTGGGAACCATGGAAAATTCATAGATAGGTCTCCAGTTATTTGTGCGGTAAAGCTCCAGAATATGATGATTCAATCTTTTCACAAGGAGAATCAACTATTTTCAGGCCGGCAAATCCAACGGATACGATGGTACGGTGGCTTCCACTATGCAACAATATCCTTTAACTGATAAAATAAGTGCAATTAAACATGATGCAGGAATATGGCATGAAAATATTTTTGAACCACCACTTCAGTTACCACCAATTCGGAATGCTTGTTTTCGAGGCACAGCAACTGAGGTAAGATTTCTGTACTGTCTTCAAAGTTGCGCCTATGAATTTGGTTTTTGAAAACGGTAAAAATAATAGAGAATATTTTGAGGATTAATAAATATGGGAAGATATTCGTGAAATGTTTTTTTTTTCAAGGAAATTCATTGTCTTTCTTACTGTCAGAGGATAGGCAGTGCAATATTTAACTATTCAATTGAAGTTTTTTGCAATTCATTATTGCCATTGAATCCTGATCAAACACTTTTTATCGTTTTCCGATTTTTTCTCATTTGATCATAAAAGAGGTGCCCTTCAAAGTAACCGACCTGCATTCATAAGTCCGCACACTGGCATTCTCAACACTCAGCAACAGGCTCCCATAGGTGGATTGTCCACCGGCTGGCGACGTCTTTTAATATTTCTTCTTGCCAAAATATTCCACGAAAAAGTTCAATGAATGCGCTGACGAAATATCGTGTTTAAGAAGTCAAGATCACGTCCGATTATTTTCTTATACTATATGGATTGAGAGAAAATTGAATTTTTGGTGGATCTAGCGAATTCCTAGATTTTTTTCGGTTACAGTATGTGACACCTACGACAATAAAACAATAATTACAAAACCAATGAATTATATCATCATCGGATTTGTTTTGCTCATCGAATGAGTTGATTCTTAAATGGATATAAAATAAAGCTCATCCCTAATCAAAGAGATATATAAGGTATTTTTTGAGCTTGGGGGGAAACTCTGATAAGCGATATCTCAGAGATATACGAGGTGGCCCAAAACTAGATATACAGTTACATGTACATAACTGATTATGCCCTTTGTTCAGTTTGAAAAATTAAACCTGTCATAAAAATATTGCTGTATAAATATCTGAATAGGTACCTTATTACCTTTGGGCTACTTATTTCCTAATTGGGTTCTATTAGTCATTTTGAAATAATTGTAGAAACATATTCGTTAGATAATTTCTAACTGTAATGTATACTGTATATATAAATATATACAAATATGCTCATTTTGCATGATATTGATATAGGAAATCACACATAGCACACACTATTGTAATATTGTCTCTGATAAAGTCAACCATCTAATCATTTCAACATTGTTTGTAGATTAAACCACTGCTGAATCCGTCAGTGGAAACCAGATTTCAGACATTCATAGGAGATCTAAAAAATACAATTTATGATTCCTTCTGGAATAAACCAATCGGCAAGGGCAGAGATCAAACACCTGGCTTGCCAAAAGGGACAAATCCTGTAGAAGTAACATTCGGAAAAAAATCAGAAAGGGGTCAGTACTTATAATACGTAGATTACTGTGTTTGTCCGTTGGTTGAGACCCTCGAAGTTGTGCATATTTGTCTTATTATTCTAATAGCTGTAACAAAAGGCACCAAGGCCTACTAGCGAAACTTCTGTCATATGCTTTGCCGCCCGGGTTTCTTTGCAGATAGATCACTCTATGTGGTGGTTGATGGGGTCTCATCTGATACAATGGCTATATCAATGCTGGTGTGCCACAAGGATTTGTCTTAGCACCAATTTTTTTCTTGTTTCACATCAACGATTTGTTAGATGCTCCTGCCCTGTCCATAGCTTTACGGATGATATAGTACACTTCATACCGCCTTTCTTCTAGAGCCCCTATATCATCCAATGAGGCTAGAAGTGCGAGATGGAGACAGGTCAATGCTTTTTGAATGATGATCTGGCAAGAATTCTGAAATGGGAATCGGAAAACAAACAAAAACTCAAAAGATTCTATCTTCACGAGGAAGGCAGATCATACAATACCTAATATGATGATGACAGGTACCACTGTTTCCATGAGGTCGTCAATATCCATATTCGGTATCACCACCGACAGCGCTCTCTCATGGGACGATCATGTGAGATCCATTGCGAAAACTGCTTCACAAAACCTTGGTTTTCTGTCCGTGCAAAGAGGTTCTTCAGACCCTAGCAACTGCTCATGATCTAAAAAGCGCAAATTTCACCTGTCTTGAAGTACTGTTCAGATGTTTAGATTAGAGTTCAGCCCCAAAACATACGCTGAAGCTATTAGACTCTATTCAAAAGAGGGCTATCAGCCTAGTCGGTGATACTATACTGAGAGATCGCAGAGAGGCGGGCGATCTGTCTCCCTCTTTTATAGATATTTCCACGGTCGGTGCTCAACGGAAATCTCGTTTGTCATGCCACCACAAGCGATTCCTGGTAGACAAACTAGACGAGTTCAGGCTGTTAATCCATACATTTTCAGGCTCGAAACATGCCGAACTTCTCATTACCAAGCACCATTCATCAATAGAACGGCAAAGTTATGAAATTCTTCGCATAATGAAGTATTTCCTAATGCTGACTAACACAATGTTCCCCGAACAAACTGAGGTCATTGTGCTATATCAAAACTAATAGGCACGCCGATATTATTATGTTTCTAGCGGAAATTCTGAAGCATCAAGATTTTTCAGAAGCACACTTAAATGAGGTTCTATAGAGTTCAATTACTTGTTTCCGCGTGGAAACAAATCCTGTACACAATTGGCCAACCTAGGTATACACTATAATCAACGTTTGATGCATTTTCGAAATTTTTTATTTCTATTTTTATTTCAATTCGAAGAAAATCCTTAGATGAGCAACCTCAATGAATATGATACTATAATGAGAAATTTGTTCCAAGTGTAAGAAAAATAATTTTAGATTCTCTTATTCATGCATTGGGAGCAGTTATTCCTTTGTTAATAAATTCTACACGCATATTCAACGTCATCACACTAAAATGATTGATGCCCAAAAAACTAATCATTTAGAACCATTAAATGGTTATTGAGCACACTCAATAGAACTTGTCATCAAGGTACAATCTGTACATGAGACGACATTAGGGGTATTTTAGGCGCGATGCAAGAGTGAGCAGACTTATTAGGATATCTATGTACCCTTAGTATTGGAGCCTCCAAGAGAGTCCAGTACTATATAGTAGACATATTATTGTAGCGGAGCCCTAGAGGACCCGATGTCGGAATGATGGAATTCTGAGTGTATTCATTTACCATTTACTTTTTTCCTATGTACATATTCTAGGAATACCAATGAAAGAACTGGTAAATCCACCAAAGACGCCTTATGAAGTATTATATGATAGCCAGGTTGGACATGACATGTACAAAAGAACACACGATGACTACAATCCGTCAGAACAGTTCGAAAGAGGGTTTGTAAAACAATTAGGGGCCTAGTTAAAACATATTTATTTGTTAATGAACATATATTTGTACAGCTCATCAGTACCGATTTTATCCATAAATTTTATGAATATTCTGCACCAATCAATTAATTCACTAATCTGATGATGTTGAGGATCTTTCTCGTATATTTTCATACGCACCCCACTTCTATCTAAATTTATATAAAAGATGATATAAATTATCTTATTTTAATGGAATTCACCTCGATTTACGAATTTTCAATGCATGTTTTTCACAGTTTAATTCTTTGACAATTAACAGTTTCACATAGTTAAATTTCCTTTCCCAATGGCCCAGGTATTATAGCTTACAATGTATTGTTACAACCCGTTGAAACAAAAAATAAAATTAATTTTCCGGTCTAACTGTAATTTATCGCGTAGCTTTAAATTGTCACAAGAAGGGAAAATTGATAATTACGACTAAGATTCCGTGATTTCTCGTGAATATGTCCTAGATGAAAAATAATCTACGAATTCCATTCCGCAAAAAACTTGGTGCCCCTGAAATCGAAATCATTGAAAATGTATTGTTGTCAGGGTAAAATTTATTGAGTGATTGAGTGAAGTGATTGTGTGCTACATATTCTAGTTGAGATTAACCATAGACCAATATGAGAGCCATAAAAAATATATAAAATTTCTAAACTTATAGTACATATACCTATACTCTTTGCTTATGTCTACTATACTATTGCCACCCCCGTCACCCGGTATTTTTTTTTAATATCTTTAATAATAACATTTTCAATATGACAAATTATCAAATTTTATAAATTATAACAGTGATATAAAACTAATGTTAGTAAAACGAACATCCCCAATCAGCTAATGCTGGTCTTGGGATCATTATTAGATTGTATGGTAAATGGTTAACTAAAATAATTCCATTTCAGCATTCCACTTGAGAATATATTTTTAGTAGTATATCTCTTTGGCGTTTTTCTTAAACATAACATAATTGTGACCTAGCTTTATTTCATCAGGAAGCCTATTATACTCTTGTGAGGCACGACTAATAGGATTATTTAGTGCGATATTGGTTCTTACATTTGGCAGTGATGCTATGTCTATGCAAAATTCTTCCATTGCATTTTTGCAATGAATTTTTAATTTTGTATGCGTATTTAATTTGTTCAATTCTGAAAATACTCTCCAACTGTAGAAAATTTTCAACACTGTATAGGATCTCACAGGGTGTTCTCCTATCCATGTTGAACAGCATTTTCAAAACCTTATTCTGCAAGATTTGCATTTTTTAAGTGAGTTCGCGAATAGGTTCCCCAGATAGTTATTAGATACCTAAATACACTGATAAAGTATGCATGATAAATGTTGTGTTTCATTTGTTGGTTTGTGAAATTTTTAGTTTATATAACGCTCCCATTATGCGTATTATTTTAGTACGAATTTTGTCTATGTGCTCAATCCAATTCAGGTTATTAATGATAAGTAATCACAGATATTTGGTGACTGTAACCATAGTCAACCTGTAGTCTCTCAGTTGGATATGGATGTTTTTTTTCCATATTTTTTTGTTGGAAACATATATATATATATATATATATATATATATATGTTAACAGTTTTTGTTTAACAGTTTTTGTTAACAGTTTTTGTTTCATTGATTTTCAAGTTATTGGACAGGATCCATTATTTTCTATAGACTTCTAAGTCTTTATTGATAAAGTTTTCTAGCATATTAAGTGGTGTACCAGTATAGACCAGTGCAGTATCGTCTGCAAATGTAAAGTACCTTGCTTGAAGATTGCATTTTTTCAAGCTCAGCACGTGTAAAGAATAGAGTAGTGGACCAAGTTCCGTATAAAGTATTTATAAACATATATCCTATTTCTTAATGTACAGGTACTTGTCTCCTCCTTTCGATCCGAGAAAAACTTTCGGGGTGAAAACTAAATACGATTACAGAGGAATTTGGGTGAAATGTGCTTGCAACTGGCACATAACCGAACCAGTTGTTCATGCCAGTAAAATACAGGCAGACTACCTGCAAAGGACGCGACATGAGATTGGGAAGCCTTTAGCACCGTGAGTAACGACCTAATAGAGGTGACTATATTTATTTTTAAAAGGTTCATAATGCTACAAAGCACAAATTCGACCTGTCCTGGAGTACTGTTCACATGTTTGGAGCTCAGCCCTCAAACATACGCTAAAGCTCTTAGATTCAATTCAGAAGAGAGCTATTCGCCTAGTCGATGATACAACACTCACCAAATCATTGACCTCTCTAGATCATCGTAGAAAGGTCGGCGATCTATGCCTTTTTTATAGGTACTTTCACGGTCGGTGCTCAACGGAAATATCATCTATTATGCCACCACTCGCGATTCCTAGTAGACACACCAGGCAAGCTCAGGCTGGTCACCCCTACACTGTCAGGCTCGAGACCTGTCGAACATCCCTATACCAAGCATCATTCATCAATAGAAAGTTGTGGAATTCTTTGCCAAGTGGAGTCTTCATGAAACATTCAAGAAAAATCACCTTCCTTCTCTCCCAAAATTCCACCGCTGGCTAACACGATGTTCCTCGAACATTATAGGTTTCCCTTTCGTGTTGTCCACAGATAAAAAAATGGTTCATGATTCAATATTTATTTACCGTTGATACTAATATATGGCAGGCATTTACCTATGGATTCTTTTGGTCAAAAATGGTACACTTAACATAAGTTGTTTTGAATATCTTTCATGTTTTCAATATCTAAAATAAGTAAAAGTGTTTCATGAGGGCTTCTGTTTCTGCAGATATCGAATAGCAAATGTATCATATGTTCTTGAGATATCCCTATTATATTCACCATAAATAATGAAAAGATTCATTGAAGTAACTTCCATTTGAATAATTCGAACCAGCTGGCATGATTATTCATATGACATTTATGTGACACTTTATTCGCCCATTATTTCGAAAACTACAGCATTTCACCGCTCACTTACACGGGTTCCATGAACATTGTAAATTATCTCAAAAGATACAATAATAATAATATTAATAATAACATTCAATGATACCAACAAAGACACAATGGAAGAATTAAATTAATGAGTAAATACATAAAGAAATATCAAGTCAAATAGAAGATTAATCAGGATCATTCGATATAAGGAAAAACGCTCAATCTTGAATTTTGTCAGAATTGCCTTATTATAAAGAGATTTCAGAGGTTTCAATATAGATTTTTCAGCTTTTGATGGGATTTTCTCTCCTCGTTTCTAAAAAATAGAGTAGAAGTTATTAAAAATTATTGCAATATATTTGTAGTAAGGACAGATTTAGGATCTGTCCCAAAATGTCACTGCGCTTGAAATTAAAACTTTAGATACCTAAAAGAGAAATTTTCTATTGGTCAGTGACACCTTGTTTTTGAAAAAATTTGGAAATACAAATATATTTAATAATAACAAAACCTCTACTTATCTTGGTGGACGTTTCGGGAACGAATCTGCTCCCGTTCTCAACACAATTGAAATATTTTTCTTCGTAAACTTTTTTCGATGTTTCCGATTTTGACACTGAAAAGTGACAATTTGGCAGACGGAGGAATTCTGGTTACAAGGTGTTTTCATTAATTGATATCGAATTTTCCATTTTCATATTCAAGTTTCAGAAGTGGATGCCAAGTTCTATCTATATCAACTGAACAAGAAGCAATATTATTGTCTCCGTTCAGGAGAATGCAAGCAGACTCTTTGATTTTCCGTTTTTGGTTGTTGTCTTCTTTTCCTATGATCTTAATATTACTCCAATCGGCCATATGTTGTCCATTCTCAGTAAGGATATGCTCAGTGAGCATATGAATGTACCACCTCCTCGAAGAACTTACAGACAGTATTTGTTTCAATATAGATTTTGCTGCGGTACCCCTGATTGATATCAAATACTGCAAGGGTGAATCGAACTAAATTGGATCAATTTCAAATATTTAGGCGGTATAAAAGACCTAAATTTGTATGATTTGTATATATATATATATATATATATATATATACATAAAATACTTATAGTTTTCAGAGCATTCACTGACTTCCTGTTCAGATTTACCTATTTTGGGTCCTTTCTGCAGGCTGAACAACTGCGATTATCTCTGTCGAGTCACAGGTGTAGGTGAAGTAGAAAATTACTACAACAAATATTTTTTTTAAGGAATCGTATTATTGAGCGTGTCCCTGAAGGTCATACTTTTGGAGATAAAATTGAGAAAGCCTTTTATAGAGTTGAAGATTTGTTGAAAGATCCCAATTGTGAGCCTTGTGTTTTCAAGAGAGATTTTCATAAATGGTTATCTTCTCTGAACCGACTGAGAAGAAAAATGGCCGATAAGAAAAGAAATGGTTTCAGTTTTCGAGATTTCTACAAGAGATGTTTATATTGGGACAAGGTAGGTAATAATTGTGCACATATGCCTACAGGGTGTCCCAAAGAGAGCCAACAGTTCCTTATTCTTCGAGTTATTTGAAAAATAGGAAAAAAAGTTCCTATGATGGCCCCTTATTAGGCATATATAAATTGAAATAATTTTGTTCACAGGCTTAAAATAATTTTGATTCAATCAGAGCGTTTCTATACTGCAGAAGAGATAGAATTTGGCTGGGAAACAGTGACAGACAGTCATGCAAAGGAAGGAAATGAATATATATATTTACTGTTACAAGTATCTATAAACAGGGTGTAACATGAGTACGTTGAAACATTCAAATGGCGTATTACTGAGACAATTTTGAGAAAACAACTTTTGTCATTGCTGAATCTGAATGAATAAAAATGCTGATATCTCTGACTTGAGAAAAACTATTATATCGAAATTCGATTGTAGTTGGTGATACTTGAGGGCTTTCCAAAATTTTGCCTAATCTTTATTGCTACTTCAATAGAGACGGGTGGTAAAAAAATTGCAGTTATTTCATTTTTCTGTTTTTCGAGGGATTTTCTCTCATCGTTTCTAAAGAATTACAGTTATTTCGTTTGTTTGAGAAGGCGACTGAAAGATTATTATTTCAACTTGAACACCCTGTATATTATCAATTTGGTATTTGGTAAGCAAGCAAGATCACCCGATCTCAACCCATTAGATTGACGAATTGTTACATAGGATCGCCCAAACATTTTTTTTTATTTACACTACTCAACAGATATACATCCAGTTACAGAGTAGGGGTAATAAGCATGTATACAGAATATTATTTTAAACCTAAGAATGAGATATTTATAGAAATGAAAAAATTATGAGAGATGTAAAACACATGTAAAATGGTGTCATTAATGTTTGTCAGGTCTTCTTGGAGAGAAAGGCAGTCATTATGTTCTGTGATTCTGGAGAAAATTTTCAGGTCATCTGCATAAATAAGGCAGTCAGCGTTGATGTTAAATATTATATCATTGATGAATATGTTGAAAAATAAGGATCCCAGAACGGATCCCTGAGGGACTCCTGAAGTGGGTGAGGACTCCACGGACTTATGTCCACTGCAGTCAACAAACTGTGATCGGTTTATTAGATATGAGGTTAAGAATAGAAGAAAGTCAAGTGAATGCTGGAAGTTGTGTGATTTATTGAGGAGTGTTACATGATCAAGTTTGTCGAAGGCCTTAGAGAAGTCCGTGTAGATCACATCCACTTGTGTTTTCTCGTTGAATGCGTTGCATATATATTGCGTAAGGCATAATAAATTAGTTTTGGTTGACCTTCCTCTGATGAAACCATGTTGAAATTCTGTAATTTGATTTTTTACGTGGTAGAAAATAGGCTGGTAGATCGCTATTTCAAATGCTTTTGAGAAATTGTTTATTATTGTGATAGGTCTATAATTCGAAATATCATGTTTATCCCCTTTTTTATGTATTGGTACAATTTTTGCTTGTTTCAGTAATGATGGAAAAGTCTCAGTAGATAATGAAAGGTTGAAGAGTATATTGTTAGAGGTTTTGCAAAAACTGTTGCACAATCGTGTAAGAGAAATGCGGGAATTTCATCAGGTCCAGTTGTGTTTTTTGGTTTCAGCTTTCTAAGGGCAAAAGCAACTTATTTTTCAGAAATAGGATTAATTCCAAGTGAGTCGTTACCTGCATCTTGCGGTGGAGAGAAATTGTCTGCATTCTTAGGAGAGTATGAATCGCCGAAGAAATCAGCAAATGCGTTCGCAATGTTTTTGGGATTATCAAAGTGCTCATTCTTATAGTTCATTTCATTGGGTAGTGAAGAACATGATCTTTTATTTTTTATGTACTGCCAAAAATTTTTCGAATCTTTTTTTTATATTTTTCTCGATTTTTTTACAGTACCGCGTGTGGCTGATTTCAATGTCGTATTTTAAACGCCTCCTCAAGGATGAAAATTCTCCGTATATTCGTGGATCATTCGTATTTTTGAACTGGTTCCATGCAATGTATTTGTGCCTGATACATTAGATTATATCACCAGTGTACCAAGGAGGATATGACCTTTGGTTCACTTTTCCTTTCGGGACATTTTCATGAATGATGAAGTAGATTTTTGCATAGAATTGCTCGAACGCAGAATCGACGTCAGAAAGGCCATTGAGAGGAAGCACCAATCCACATTTGCTATGTTTTGATATAGTTTGACCAAGTCGGCCTTCTTATAGTTGAAATACAAATTGATTGGCGATCATAGCATAGCATAGGACATAGCAACGTCAAGTAGTGGCTCCCAAAATAAAACCGATTTGCGAGTGACTGAAGTGCAAAACCAAATGGAAATTCACATCATATTGATCAGGAAAGTGCAGGAAATCATTCGGTCAGATTAGAAGTACATTTGTTATAATCGCCAAAAAGATATTTGAAAAGTCAGTTGACCTGTAAGAAGGAACGAAATATCAAACACAAGAACATCTAACATAAAAACACCAAATAAAGTGTGGAAAACTAATATAAGCACGTGCCTTATCTCTAACACTTAATTCAATAGTACGTGGGCCTGAGCGTGTTATGGAGAGAGTAGAGAAATTACTGGAAAGATTATGTCAAGATATGAGCGATGTGAAAGAACAAAATAAACGAATCGCTGAAGAAGTTAATGGACTGAAAGACGAAATAAATCACACGAGAAGTGACCTTCTTTCAATCAAAGTGCAGGTTGCCACTGAAGTGAACGAAATCAAAGCAGAAAACGTACTACTGAGAGACGAAATTAAACAGCTATCCCGAAGAAATATAACCTGATTGTGTATGGTTTGAAAGAGGAAGAAAAAGATACCCACAAGGCTATTACGCAGATATTCCAATCAAAATTGGAGATAAATAGCAAAGAAATAGAATTGAGAGATACATTCAGACTGTGCAAAGCTGAGAATAATAAAATACGTCCAGTCGTGATCGAATGCTTGTCCAATAGACTCAAGGTTGAAGTGCTGAACAGGGCAAAAAAGCTGAAAGGTACCGGGCTACTTGATTAAAAAGTTCCTAGTATCACAGCAAAAAGCCGCAAGAGATAACGGTCATGATGCTAAAATAAAAGGAAAAGCTCTTATAGTGGACAAGATCAGCTATACTTACGAGGATCTACAGAATAAGCTGGTGAGAAGCAATTCTACCGAAACAGTTGCAAGTGAAGCAAGCATAGACAAAGAAGACAAGCCAAAGAAAAGAACCGCTGAAGACCAGGCAGAAACCGAAAAACGAAGAGCAACTAAATCCTACAGACCATTGAGATCCACCAGTAAGAATCAGAATTAGACTATATTACTTCAACCTTCTTTTCATCACATGTTATCACCCCTGAATAGTTCATATATTATAGTATCTAACAGCGTATTGAAATTTTCGCTTTTTCTTTTTGATGAAGATGTCGCGTTTTTACAGAATTGGCCACTTGAACATCAGATCGCTTTTGCCCAAACTATCAGACTTGAAATATCTCATGACTTCACAAAAATATTCTATTTTATGTCTGAGTGAAACATGGTTATCTGATCGAATCGATAATAATTTTTGTCACGTAAATGATTATGTGTTTTTCAGAAAAGACCGCTTGAGAGGGAGAGGAGGGGGTGTTGGTATGTTCGTTGACTATAAATTGCGATGTAATTCAATTCCCATGAGGAGTGAACTCGAACAAGTTTGGGTTAATGTTAAAATATCGAAACGAAATGTGGCTGTTGGAGTTGTCTACAAGCCCCCGGACTATTCTGCGGTTGACCTCATTAATGAACTGGAGAATGATTTACTACCGTTAATTCCCAAATATGATCACGTAGTTATAATGGGTGATCTAAACATTGACTTATTGAAAAATGAGTGGAGCTACCATCAGATTGAATAACATGATAGAGGGCTTGGGACTCATTCAATTGGTAGATAGACCGACAAGAGTAACTGTTTCATCACTCTCACTTATAGATCTAATCATTACAAGTAACAATGATGATTTTTCTAACAATATCGAAGTAATCTCAGTACCAGGCATGTCAGATCATGAGCTGGTCCAGGTAGATATTAAAATTGGAAATATCTCAGACTCGCCAACATATAAAATCATCAGAGACCTCAGACACTTCAACCGGGAATCATTCTATGAAGATATGAGGTCAATCCCATTCGAATCAGTTTACGAAATGGATAATATAGACGATAAAATATGTTTTCTCAATGAAAACATCATGTTAAAATTCAATTTGCACGCACCTTTACGAAAGATTAGAATAACCAAACCCTACGCACCATGGATCACAGACAACATTAAGTTGATGATGTCACTGCGAAATAGAGCCCGCTCCAGGTGGCAAAAATCTAAGTCCCCGGCTCATCATGAATATTACAAGACACTCAGAAATTTTACAACCCTAGCGTGTCGAAATGAAAAAAAAAGCACACTTTCAGTATATTCTGAGACAACAAGGGGTGAGTGAAATATGGAAAGATCTTCATTACTTAGGTATTAAAAAAACGGCAAAATCTACCCGATCACATGACTGACGTGGAAGAAATAAATCAGTATTTCGTGAATGGGATTTCAGCAGTCGCTGCAGACCCCAATCTAGTCGAATTCTATTCCAATAGTCAACACGAAAATGCAGGCCAATTCCAATTCAAAACTATTTCACAATATGACACCCAGAAAGCCTTGTATAATTTGTAATCTAATGCGCAAGGGAGTGATGGAATCAATTTAAAGTTGTTACTAATGTGTTGTCCTCACTTGATACCATTCCTAAAACACATTATAAATTTTTGTCTCACCCACAATGCATATCCACACACCTGGAAAAAGTCTGTAGTACAGCGTATACCTAAAAAGAATATCGTTAATGAACTCAAAGATCTCAGACCTATCAATAATATACTGCCAACGCTCTCCAAAGTCCTTGAGAGAATTGTAGATGCCCAGCTGAGAGAGTATGTCTCTCAATAATACAATGTATTACCGGTAAAGCAGTCGGGCTTCCGACGAGGATACAGCTGTGAAACTGCCTTGTTGGGAATTACCGATGACATTCTAAGAGGAATTGATGATAAGAAAGTTACAATACTGGTACTGTTGGATTACTCCAAGGCCTTCGATACTCTGGATTATGCTCTATTATTGAGTAAACTTAAATCAATTGGAGTTGCCGACCAGACTCTATCATTCTTCAAAGAATATCTATATGGACGAAGCCAGAGTGTTAAAATAGGTAACAACTCATCATCCCTCCTGGAACTGTTCAGCGGTGTTCCACAGGGCTCCATTCTTGGACCCCTGCTTTTTGCACTATATACTTACGACTTTGAGAGCTTTGTCACTCACTGCGACACTAACTTTTATGCCGATGATACCCAACTTCATCTCTCGTTCTCACCTAATGAAACAGATCTCGCTATAGAAAAAATCAATGAGGATTTATCGACTCTCATAGCAACTTCTAGAAACCATGCGCTCAAAATCAATGCAGATAAAACGTCAGTTATATTGTTCGGGTCACGTCAACACAGGAATCTACTTGAGAACAATATCCAGATAAATGTTGAAAACAGTCGTGATAAGCGCATTGTTTTGCCCATAGACTAGATAATCAGCGTATGCACAGAAGAAGCAATCAACACCCTCATTTTGAAATGCTTGGAAGTGAACTTCCAGCGCTCTTCGAACATATTTTGAAATATCGTACATAATTGTTTTATTTTCTTATCAATATTTATATCAATATTTCTACTTAGTTTACAAGTTTATCTGAATGTATTGTAATTGTTCTCAATCCGTATAATTTTCTTGGCAGTTGATTCGGATTTATTTCACTGGCAATTTTATGACACTGTCCAAAAATAATGAACAAATTCAAAGAACTTGGTTCGGAAAGTTTTGTTTGCTTGTTTTTTGAAGGTATTTGAAACTTCTGAAATGACGAAAATGTCGATATGATTAAGAGATTGATGTAATAATCTATCTTATTATATCAATATTAAGAGAATGTCACAAACACTACTGTCAAATAGTAATCATAGCTGCATAGCTAATGGGGATATTAGGTTCAAAGCAAATTTTCACGAATAAATGCTCATAAGTTTTGAACTTGACTAGTTAGGTATAGGTATGATATCCATAGATGAAAAGCAAATTTCAACATTTTCTGAATTTTCAATAATATATGGGGTGTGAAATAATCAACTTTCAGTCACTTCTTCAAACAAAAGATATAACTGTATTTTTTACCACCCTGTATTGAAGTAACAGAGATTAGGCTCCAAGTATTACCTAATTTCAGATCAAATTTCGATACCATAGTGTTTCTCGACTCAAGAGATATCAGCATTTTTAGAGGTCATGATTTCTGAAGGATAAAATTGAATTTCTACTCCGAAAACGGTACCAGATGGTTATAGGGAAATGTCAAGAAAAGTGTTTTGGAAATTGTTAGAGATTTTGTGAGTAATATCATATTTAGATCAGAAAATCAAAGTTGCTACTACTTTCTAATAGAAGTGGCAACACAGCATCGTCGAAATTATTTTAGTTGGGTAGAGAATGTCCGAATATGTTCCCCACCAAATTTTCAAAGTGATCCATTGTCTGGTTCACCAGAAACGTCTGATGTGCCATCCACCGTGAATCAGCCTGTATATTTGTCTATATTCTGGAACTTCAATAAACATTATTATTATTATTATATTTTCACTACTCCTTTTTACTGGCTACGCGGCGATGCTTTCAAATTTACTATCCACCGCTTCATCTTCCCAGCCACCATCGTCAACTTCATTATTTCTTTTGGGACCACATTGTTTTTACAGAGAAAAATAGTAAGTTTTATTGTAATTTCATTTGAACTTTGTCTTAACTCCTGTAATTTCTGAATTGGTGGGTGTCGAATTTGAATTACCCTGTAGAATCTCACCAAACAAGGAAATTATTTTTTATTATTTTAGTATAAATCTGGGTGTATGCCATTGAATGGCTTCTATGAAATTTGCACTTGTGATCATGTGGCCTTCGATAGAGAAGATATCGAATCACTACTAAAGTTCCTTCAAATAATCGTGGAAGACAATATTCACTATGAAAAATTCATTGAACTAATGGATGTTAATGCAAAACAACAGCTATGTCTGATGCCAGTCAAAGGTTCTCATGAACTAAATCAATGAAAAAAGTCTAATGATTTTTCATTTTATTTTCAGATATACCAATCGATAACCTATATTATGTGACCACAAATCAAGCTGCTGGTTGTGATCATTTGATAATTGATAATTCAGGTAATTTTACCATAGTATCATGATGAAATTTATTTTAAATGGTGAGGTAGAAGAGGCCTGAAAGAACCTTGGGACAGTTTTAGCAAAATATTCAGTGTTTGAAAAGATGTTCCAAATTTACTCTCCTTCTAGTATTGAAGTAGAGAAAAATCAAAAGAAAATGTAACAAATCATCGTGAATTCACTAGCGTATATTCAGCAACACTAGGTACAATGGAAAAAAAGATTGTAATATTACTTGCAGAATTCAGTTTCAACCATATTCAGAAATTGTTTGAATACTATAAATGTTGGTGAATGATATGATGGACAATTTCAGATATGCCGCCAGCTGGAATTCCATCAATACGAAATGATTTACCCCGCCCTGTTGTGCCACCTTCAGGATGTAGAGCAGACTTAGAAAATCTGGGTGGAAATACTTCTGCGAAGACTTTGATAAGCCCGAATATATATAATAGTTATGGTTTGTCTTACAAAGACTTTTTTGAGGTAGGAAGATGAACAATATTGTGATTGAAGTTCCTGAAATATACACAATATTATGAGCAATATTTTGAAAATGCTTCGATTCAGGTATAAGTAATGATACACTGTGGAAACCAATCAAGGAAGAAAATTGATATTCCCCTTATCTTGATGATATATGTAAAATGTACTTCAGTAAAGGCAAAGTTGCTTTTTTTTCATGAAGAGATATGTTATTATAATTCCGAAATATCATTCAATTTGAGTATGAGCTGGTACTAATTACTTATTATATTATTAGTTATCAGCAAATTTATCTGCTTTCATTATGAGACTAGCAAGAATTGCTAGAATTGAAGAAATGTTTGCAGTTGAGATTAAATATTTCAACTTTATTTTTAGCCCAGACAACCACAAACTATAAGAAAACTATTTGAAAAAATCGGTTATTCCTTTTCTGGTGACACCTTTGAGAAATTCTGGCAAGAGGGTGTCCAATCAGATGAAACTGGTCTAGTATGCGTTGATACTTTCAAAAATATCTTGGACAAATATTCTGCACCAATCAAAATACGGGTGGATGAGAAAGATTGCGAGAAGCCTTAAAACAGTAGTTTATTGAGAAAATATAATACCTTTATATACACTGTGAATAATGAATATATATTTATTCAGCTCCTCTGCCTTTCTTTATCATTTCGTTTTCTACTCTCTCTGTCTTTGTGTTCTTTCATTTTAACTCTTTCTCTGGAATTTGACCGCCTCCTTGATTTATATTTTTCAAAAGATTTTTTATCATTTTTCAATTGGTGGATGTTACCCTCATGCCTACTTTTAACCCACTGGTGATCCTTCTTTCTTCTATCTTCTCTGATATCATCATTTTTCTTCAGAGATTTTTTGTGTGACTTATCAACAGAACTGCTTCTTTGTACTTTCTCAGATTTTCTCTGATGATCTTCTTGGGAAGAATCCTTGTGTTTTTTAATATCTCTTTTCTGTTTTTTATTGGAGAGATTTTTTTGTTTTTGCATCCTCTTTTCATCTCCAGAACTATCTGAAACTATTGAAAGGTAATTGAAAATGAGTGTTCTGAAAAAAAAATAGAATTTTCCTACTTGATTCATTATCACTCGAACTTTCGGAACTACTTTCGCTGCTGCTGGTACTACTGCTGCTATTCTCGCTGCTACTGCTACTTTCTTTATTAAGTGCAAAAAGTTCAACGTTTTTAGGGATATTTTTCAAGTGCTCCCGTAGTTCATCTGTAAGTCCACCCAAGCCAATAGATGTGAAAAAGTTTATAGAAAATCGGGTGTTTTTGGGATTGTCACGTGGAAACAACCCTGCAAAATATTCTTGCAGACTCCTAAAAAAAAATATTCAAACCGTAATATTGAAATACATATAGCAGACATCAGGTTCAAATCTGGCTCAATCTTTCAGTTCTGTTTTATTACCATGTATTACACCCATTTCCTCACCCACATTCTCATCAAAAATCATCAAATAGGAAAAGTTAGACAAGACACTCAAGACAGGACAAAATATCTGCCAGTGTGCATTATTAGATAGATAGATAGATAATTTATTGATCTCTTCAGACATGTTTGGTTGGTGTAACTAGGTATTTAGATATAAAATATATAATATCAAAAATTACACATAATAAACAAGAAAGATTGAATAAAAGATGGATTCTTTTTCGTATTCATATCTGCAATGTTATCATGTACCTTTTTTCTGTGATAAAAAGAATATAGTATAACCGAATAATAAAGGTCTTTAAAGTGAGCGTCAAATTCACCCCTTGGTTTTGAAAGCAGGAAACAAACGGGCCTTATATGGCTCAATCGAGATCCTGATGTTGAACATCTAAAAACTCACCTATTAGCATAAAAGTGTGAGGAGTGGTAATATATTAAGAATATCGAAATTGGCAGAAGTGGTGATGAGAGCTACTTTGAGTTTAAACATTGAATATGTTTCATTATATAGTCAAACTAATCGAAAAAATTCAAAGTATAGAAATGAATTCACAAGAATCAATTATTCCTTATCTATCATACACAGATACCATACGTTCATGAATTATAATCATATTTTTTTCAACTTTCAATAATTTCCACCATTACTGCCTAAATGGCAAACCTATTATAGGTGGTGATGAAGTCTATATATATAAATTGAAAAAAAAATTCTAAACTCTCTAATGGGAACGTGATATTTTTCATGACGGTACATTAACGACAAATTCTAAATATTCATTATCCACTAAATACTTAAAATGAAATATTTCTCCCAACAACTTACTCATCTTTGAGTCTGGCATTCAATTTACCAAGTCCCATATATTCGGCGAGTTCTTGAAAAAGAATCTTTATGAAAATTCGACTTGAACTATTTGTGTCTTCTTCATTCAGTTTCATAATATCTAATACTTCCCAACTTATGGCATCAGTGAACAGTAAATGTGCGAAGAATTTACTGACATTTCTCAATCTGTTTGCGTCTAACCTATGAGTAGTAGCATAGGTGTCTTTGAAAATTTGCTGAAATGGCTCCACGTATGTCTTGTTAATTTGGCAAAATCTCTGTGCAAGTAAACCATAAAACTTTTCATATGTACGTTGTTCAGCACAGCAATCTAAAATATTTCATTTGGTCAGAAAAAATTTCTGAAAAATCAGTTCTATCAGCAAAACTCACCCAGAAACATATGACACAGTTCAATTTCTTGTCCTGGTTTCAATTCCATTCTCAATAGCTTATGTGCACATTCTTCGAAGTCAAGACTCGACTGAATTGTCAAATATATTGTTCTTCTCAGAACTATCAAATTTGTTTCAGTATTATCAATTATTTTGGCTTCAGCTTTGGCATCCTCTTCATCGTCCTCATCAGATTCATCTTCACCCTCGGAACCTGATCCTGATTCATTATCACTCCCAAGGATTTCTTTACTGAGTGTTTGATATTTTCCTTCGTTTTCTTCATAAGCATCATCAAACTTGAATACATCTACAAATTCGATACTCTTGTTATACTAAATACTGTCACTGACAAGATGAAATTCAGCAGAGAAAAATTTTGTGTTCAAAACAGGAGCTAATCGCTAATCCGGCACTATGAAAAATCACTACCCCAGGGTTCTGTCTTGGGACCAATTTTGTTTATTATATATGTAAATGAGTTGAGTAACTATATGACTGCTTGTAAATGTGTCATGTTTGCCGATGACACATCATTCATATATTCAAATCCGAATTTCAGTACTTTAGTAAATCAGTCCAAAGAAATTGAAGAAAAAGCTGAAGCATGGTTCATATCTCATAATCTGAAACTAAATATTGATAAGTCGCAGAGATTATTCATCACTACTCGTCAGATTGAACAAGAAGAACGAAGTGTGAAGATACTTGGAATTATTCTAGATCATAAACTCAATTGGAGTGCTCATATAGAGACATTAAAACTGAAACTGTCAAGTATATTGTTTCTACTACGCCAGCTTAGTCATATTGCCAATTTTGATACACTAATAACAGTGTATTATTCACTCTTTCAGTCACATATGGGCTACGGCATTATTCTGTGGGGTAATTGCTCTGCTGCAGGTGGCATTTTCATTCAACAAAAAAAAGCGATCAGAATATTAGCAAAGGCGAGATACAGAGATTCATGCAGAACTTTATTTACAAAATTCAAAATCATGACTCTTCCGTCATTATATATATACAATTCACTAATTGAGATCCACAAGAAATCATTCACTCTCACCATACAAGCTGACATACATAAATATAGCACCAGGAATGCTGACAATATCAGGATTCCTAGGCATAGACTTTCTGTGTCTCAAAATAATTCTTTGGACTTTAGCCTCTATAATGTTCTACCGCATCATATCAAACTGTTGCATATGAGAAAATTCAAACAACAAATGAAATCTTTTTTTTCAGAAAATAGTTTTTATTCTGTCAGTGAATACCTTGAAAAAACATCAAAACCATGTGTTGTGTTTGGGAACGTACTTACCGAAACTTCTTAAAGTCTTCATTTATTTACGTATTTCAAGATGTTACTATAGTTCAGTGTTTTCTCTTTTAACTTGCTTACATAATCTGTAGATTTTACAACAAACCACAAATGACCTGCTATTAATATACGTTTGTATATAACATAGTTAAATAAACTATCTATCTATCTATCTATCTACTATAGAGGAGCCAGATTATTGGAATGGTCGGATTACTGGTATTTAAAGAACAAAGGTAAATTGTAGAAGTAAGACTATTTGTATTATTGTATATTATGTATCTTTCAAAATTTAATCCAATTGATCTCAAAATAGTCCTTAATTTGGGTCTGTATTTTTGCAACTATAGTCCTTGTTCAAATACTTATCACTTTCCTTCAAATACTTTTTCTCAGAGGTTTCAAAGAGGGGTGCTGGACTAGAGGACAGGATGAACTGATGTGCCAGATTAGTGGCAGGTGGACGAGATGGTCAAGCGACATCATAGTAATCATAAAGTTGTGGGTTTGATTCCTGGCTGGCCGTTGGATTTGGGTTATGTGCTATACAATGTATATTATAAAGTTCTACATAGAACTATCCCAAATGCCACAGTGGTTTTGATTCCACTTATAATATGAACTGTAGATACCCGTCTCCTTCACTTGCACAAGCTCTTCTGGGCTTCTAAGGGTTGCCTTGGCAACTAAGGAGATGAGTAACAATAACAAAAAAAACTAGCAAAAGTGAGATACATTATTGACTGTTGAAATGAATCAATGGAAATGAAGGATATTGATAATTTTTGAATAGAAATCAGAATTCAATGAAGCTTTTCCAGAAAAAGTCCAAAATGGGGTGGATTACTAGCCAAAGTTGCTAATTTTTTTTGACCTCAAAAGAAATTCTAATTAGGAATGTCAAAATACAGATGGAGTTTTTTTCATAATCAACATATGCTTGATATGCCAAGGAATTATACAACTGAGGACAACTGTCATCTGTGAAAAGGACATATGTGAGGCTGATAGGTTAACCCATAGGGTCTTCAGTTCATTATTGTAAATTTACAAGTACTCACTCAAGATATCTTCTGAATCAGCTTGCTTAACATCATCTAGTGTAATCAAATGGGTGAACTGATCTTCTTCTTCAACTATATCTAGCTCTTCTATTATAGCTGCATGATCTTTAAATCCATCCTTCCTTATTTGGAACATAACTTCAATCATATACTGTATTCTTTTTTCCAACTGACCCTCATGTAAAATATTTCTCAACATTTCAAAAATTGCTGTAATACCTGAAATTTGAAAGATTATATAAAATCATCAATACTGTTCCATTTTTCAAAAATACCTCTACTAGATACTTCAGTAAGTTTCTGTCCACATTCTTTCAAGAACGAAATAGCTACTTCCACAGAGTCATCAGTAGGATTTTCAACAAGTAGTGTTAGAATTTCTAATGCCAAAATTTCATGAGCTACCCTCTGATTGACTAAATGGGCAACAAATGTTGTAGCTGATATACAAATACTCTTATTATTCTGCTTGAAACCCCTTTTGAACTGGAGTACTAGTCTTTTCAGCAAGAGTTCACCTATATTTGGAAATTTTATGTTAATGGCAGCAACTAGTGCTGCATAAACATTTGTGAAAGTAGGTGAGGCAGCTTGGGCCTGAATTATAGATTTACAAAGCAAACCTCTGCCTCTTACAATATTCTCATGTAGTATTTCTCTGGCAATGATGCCAATATTAGAGATATTGATTTTGTTGATGTAACCATGAACTGACTTTTTGAGAGCTTCCCAAGCTATTCTTTGATAAGCAGCAGATGACTTATCAGTGATGTTTTCTTGCATCATGCGTAGTTTAGCTGGTGGAATGTAGGCACCACCAGTTCTGGAAGTCAATAAATCCACAGTTTTTCTTTCACGTGGTTTGATTACTGATTTATCCTCTTTTTCCACTCTAGTATTGCTACCACTTTCCTTGTCTTTCTCTTTTGGCAGATCTTTTCCATCATCATAATATCTGTGTCCAACTCTTGTATTGTCCTTTCGTGGATATTTATTCCAGTAGCTGTCACTGTTAGGCCGATCTTCTCCATAATACCTAGGGTGAGAATCTGGATTATCTTCATCATCATATCTGGGTTTCCTGCTTCTGTGAGATTTTTCAGGGGATTTAGATCTAGACTTCCGCTGCCTTTTACTGACATTTTTTGATTTTCGATTACTTTCATCCCCTGGATTAGTTTCTTTGGAGTTTTCTGCAGATTTAGATCTTTTTCGACGCTTTTTTCGGTCTGGAGAACCATTGCGTGATTCTGGCATATTTTTATTCTGCTGTGTATATTGAAATTACTAATTCAAAACTGAATCAACGTTAATTCAAAATCACATTTGTTGGTTTTATTTTTTATGGTGAAAAATTATTACCTTGCAATGTTTAACACACTTTAAAGCAAGTTTTTATTAACCTGTCAATCTCTTGGTAATTTCAATTTCAATGATTTCAATCACAATCATACAAAACACTCACTCTGTAATGCATTTTCTATGATTTCAATTCAATGTCATCAATGTCAAATTTATGATGGACGCGACTAATGACACGAACAATCGGTGATTTGACATTTAAAGCCCGTGTATGCATGTCTAACGGTTAAACGATTCGATCAAAATGGCATGTTTATATTCATCAAGTTGGTGTGGTGTACAGTATAAACCACAGTGGCAACAGTTACATGTGAAATACTCTCAATTCTTCAATCTCCGTTCAAAGAAATTTAATGAATTGGTCACAACGACTGCTTCCCACGAAGATTGAAGAATATTTTATACTCTATACTCTTTGGCACCAGTCTTCTGTGCACAATGAATTCTGTTACGTAGTATAGAATTCATTGTCTGTACATCGTTGAACCACAGGAATGGTTAAACTCACATTCAGGGCACTAATCACTTCAATCTATAAATTTATACAAAACCATGAGATGTCTCAATCGATTGTTTCAGGGTTGCTCTATAAACGAGATTTCAGACATCACGCCGATTAGAGGATATGATGGGAAGAGTGCGAATATGTCCAAAGTGAAGTGCCTACAAAATAGATATTTCCATCACTAGTGCAGAAAGTGTGTATATGTTGCATAAAGCATGAACTTTACAGCTCAAGACTGCGCTGATTGCAACAAATTAAATTTTTCCACTATAGTACGAAAAGTCAGTATTATCTGCAATATAAACGATCAAAACGCTGGCAAAACCCACGAATCGAATACTCTTTGATTAAGTCCTCCCTATATTATAGATCAGTGGTTACACCTTATTATTCACATCTCACTCTTTCGTTTGACAGTTGTTGTGTGATGTGTTGTTGTGAATGACGTGTGACATAAGGGGCGGGGTTTCTTTGCATTCACGTTTGACATTTCCATTTTGCAATTACTCTTTCATTTCTGTTTGTGTGTTGCTTGGAACTGGTCTGCAGATCTGCTGTTATTTGAAGAATCCTCTAGTTTTTTTAAAACTAGACTTCATTTAACAATCGCAAGATGCGAGCGAAGGTTAGTTGTCATTTTATTTTATATAATTATCTATTTTTTTTCTATGATTTGAAAGAGATCATAGTAAGAGTAATTCATGAGCAAAGCGCATGGTTGAATGTTCTAGATGATGGACATATCATCTTATCATATAATCAATCATAATTCAAATTTTGTGGCCCTTAATAATTGATAAATATAGAGGATAACCCTTGTGCGAGATTTTGTTGCATAGATATTATAATATATTTATGTAGGTTCAATCAAGGATATATTAAGTTGTGTCTCCACCTGCTTTGTCACTTCGTTTGCAAATGCAGTCTAAGATCACATGACATTTTCAATTCTACTATTGTCTATTTGATTACTTTGATACTAAATGACCAATAATCCACTGGGTTTTTCCTTGTAATTTCAGTGGCGTAAGAAGCGTATGCGTAGGTTGAAGAGGAAACGCAGGAAGATGCGTGCGAGGTCCAAGTAGATCATTTTGATGGTAAGTGGTTATTTTACTGATGTATTTATTCTTTGTTCTAAAGCAAGATTGAGAGCATAAGTGGGATGACCAGGCAAAATTTTGTAAACTTTGGTATGGGAAACATACCCCCAACTGGTTTTTGAAATTTTATGGACCACCAAAGTCACTGTTCAGTTAAGGGGTAATGATATCAATATCCTTATCATATAGCATTTAGTTATGAAGCCACAGAGTCTACAATACATAAATGAATAATATGATTTGATGAATAAATGAGCAAGGTTACAATAGAGTTTGTGAAATAGATTTTCAATTCATAGGTACATAAATGTAAAAAAAATGTACATGTAAAACTCCTTGAAAATTCTGAAATTTCACTGTTCCTAAGCACATTCCTGCTCGAATCTGAGAATAAACCCTGCAATAACAACTTTCATGTTGAGGTCAATGATATCTTAGCCAATGTTTCATTGGCCGGTCAGTAATGTTACTATTAGCTTTGTTCGCGGATCTCATTTTGAACCGATTTCGAACCAGTTCAGAACTAATTCAGGATTGTCGTAAAGCGCATGCCTAGTTACCAACTGGTTCAGGATTATATTTTACCGCGAACGATTTCAGAACTGAAGAACTTAGAACTGTCAGATAAGTCTTCTAACATAACCGTGTTTTTGTGTGTTTTGACCGCTGAAAAATGAGTGATACCGAAGCAGGTTGATATCAATTTATATATTCGATTCATTTTTAAACTGAATACATTTTGAACTATGAATAATCAGATATTATCACCTCATCACACACTAGGTGATAGGATCGTTGTGATAGATTAATTTGTTCAATCAGAAAACAGCTGACGACGATATCGACCGATATTGCGCATGGGCAACAGAATCGAACTCTCCGTCCTCGCAAAAATCCTAGAACCGCTAGGACCGATTCCGAATCAATCCGGAATCGATTCGTTGTCATCCGCGAACACAGAACTGTTACTAAAACGAACGCCGTTTTCAAGACTGCGCATGCGAACAGTCCCTGAACTGGTTAGGAATCGCATCCGTGAACAAAGCTATTTATGCAATTTCAATAAATACATATACATATTTGAAACCAACTTAAGCATATGTCAACGGTATTTTTGTATCAAACTTGTCCATAGCATATAATATAAGTATGTAAACAGTTGAAAGATTTTTGCATGGATCGATTACATCAGATTTACAATAAATAGCATTTTTCACTCTTATCACATCGTCGAATCAGCAATGAGAAAAAGTTCACGAGCCTTGTCATTAATATTTCAGTAAGAGAAACCTGCTAATTCAAACTATTTTGTTGATATTATCATACTGAGGAATAAGACAATGAAATTTTTTCCAAAATAGTGTCTGACTATATGGATTGAGCTATGCCAGTAGATGAACCAATCTGTTTGTGATTCATTTGGATTTAAACTGACCAAAGGCCACTAATTAAAATAATTTCTAGGGTGGCGTCATTTTTTTACTTCCTGTGAGCATTCAAGTATCTATTTTCTTTCACAGTTGAAAGCTGCAAGAAATGCAGACATTCAGCGGTGGATATCTCCATAATTCTAAGAAAAATTGTTTATATTATTTTCTTTGTTCCAGGGTTTCAAATTCTACTGACTGACTTGCCACCATGAGGATTTTAGAAGATTTGACATTCATCTGTTTGAATAAAATATACAAAATGTCCTGTGGAATGTACAAGTTATAGAATTTGACAATATTTCATTGTGACAACCAAAAAAATATATAAAAAACCTCAGTATTTTCATTTCATTAGTAATGATTCATGCGAGATGCATAGTGTTTCAGCCATTCAGATACAGTGAGAAGAAATTTTTGCTTTGATCATGGGTAGCCAACTTCATTAGTCCCAAGATCTGCTACTGACGAATCCGATTGATTACATACCTTTTGACATTTTATATGAAGCAAGATGGTTCGGTAAGTATACAGATATTTAGCAATTTTCACTTCATTGATAGGGAAAACATGAAACTGAAGAATTTTCTTAGTAACTAGTTTAGTACAAGGTGGACACATAATGGTAAACCAACTTATTGATTGTTTCTTTCCGATACATGTAGACCTGTCGAACAATCTTACTGAGGTCTCACCGCTAGAGTAGATATGGGGATACGATAGTCAAATCCGCAATGACGGGAAGCTACCAGTTCAAATCTCGCATCGACGATCGTATTGCCATCTCCACTCAAGCGGTGCGGCCTTGGTGAGGTTGACAGGTCTACATGTTTTGGAAAAGAACAATTGAAGAGTTGGATCACCATCCTGTATCCACCTTGATCAGAGCTGTGCAGTTGTCGATGAATCGGAGTATCTACTAAAAACTGGTATAATCTGAGACAACAAAATGAAATTTCGAGAATCTGTATATGAGTGGTCTGCGTGGAATAATAATGAACATGTTTCTGATAGTTCTAGTTAACGAAATGAGCTTACGAGATAAATTCATTGTCACTTTTCCTACTCTACAAATGGAATGAGCAAATTGAGAATCCAACGTTTCTTCATCACAAGAGACGGCCAGTCCAGACTAGCCGTCTGAATTTTTATTTCGTGTTTCGATATTATTAATGGATAAAAAATAATACTTTTTCGAGTTGAAACATTTTTTTGATGGACAGAATTTGTTTTCTTTTTCTGATTCGGATATCGCCAGAAATATCCCGAATTATTTAACTTCGAAGCAGAATTAGTTGAGCATGAAATGGCACAACTTTGGTCTTATTTGACCAACCTTGTATAACAGATTTGTGTTCGTATCTTATGACTACGGAGATCTCCATGCTTAAGCAGGGTCCACACTATGCCGCGGTAGGCCGGGCGGGTACGTTCGGGCCGGCACGACGTCCACACCCGAAAACGAAGCCGACCGGGTTATTTCTACCTACATTATTTAGTTTCAACACCAAGACTGGTGACTCCGTTGGAGAGTACTTTTTAGAAGTTTTTTTTTAGTGTTACTGTTCAAAAAATGATTAAGGACTATGACGCTTTAAATCAGCTCCCAATAAGACGTCAAAGAAGATTTTGGATTCGCCCGAGCCTTAGGAGAGAAGGCCCGTTGAATTTGGAATACTGAAATGACGTTGGTTTCACCAACTTTATTCGAATGCAGCGAATGTTTTTTTGGTTCCGGCGACCTCTGAAGGGGAAAGCGTTGATTCTTGTTTGTCTTCAGAATTTTGGGGATGAAAAACTTGGCTGTCATCGTTAATGCCTTCTTCTTGACTGGCTTGTCGTCCATCTACCTGAAAATATAAATACTAAAATATAAATAAATATACAAAGAAAAAATTCGCTAAAAAATATGACTAATTTTTCTTTTATTTTCTTTTTTCAAATGCCCCGGAGTGAAGCAGAGTGGAATGATATCGCCCAGGTATTTGAGGAACTTTCCAAACTGCATCGGTGCTATCGACGGCAAACATATCACTTTAGTAGCACCTTTTCATTCAGTCTCGGAATTTTTTAACTACAAGGGATTTTTTAGCATAGTTTTGATTGCTGTGGTGGACGCCAATTGAAATTTTATATATGTTAATGTGGGTTGTCAAGGGAGAATCTCCGATGGAGGCGCTTTGAATAATACATTTTTCAAGAAAGCTCTAGAAGAAAACTCTACATTTACCTCCCCCACGGGCATTGCCAGGAAGGACAACCCTAATTCCGTTTGTGTTAGTTGCAGACGACGCGTTCTCTCTTTCACCAAATATTATGAAACCGTACTCTGGAATACATGACAAAGGATCTAAGATAAGGATATTTGGTTATAGACTCAGCAGGGCTCGAAGAGTTTCTGAGAATGCCTCTGGAGTGCTGCCTGCTTGCTTTCGTGAACCTGAAGCTGCAACGAAAGTTACTATGGCTGCTGTTTACCTACATAATTTTTCATGCAAAACCTCCTCAAAATCAGTTTATAACCCTAAAGGAATGTTCGGTAGCGAATCTACGGAAGATGGGGAACTTACGTTAGAATTATGGAGGCGTGATGCTTCTTCATCTTTAAGTTCCCTTTCTGGAGTCCCCAGAAGAAGTACTACTCTGGCTCAATCAGTAAGAGATGAATTTGTCGATTCTTTTATTTCTCCACAGGGTGAAGTGACATTCCAACACAACAAGTAAAACATATTATGTTGGGAAGTGAACTTAGTTTTTAGCATAGTTATAAAAATTAAATAAATAGAAATTACAAACTTACCTCTTCTTTTCTTTGTGAGCTATCCGGAGTATTCCTTTATTTTTATCGCCCAAAAAATTCATCGGCGGCACTCCCTGTTCTTTCCGTTTCAGCTTCTTTTTTTTCCTCCAAAAATGGCTAGTTAAATTTTTCCATTTGCGCTCAATTTCATTTTTATCCACTCCAAGAGACACAGCAATCTCTGTGAGATTGTCGTGTCTTTGGTTTTTTAATTTGTCTTGGGAATCTGAACTATCCCATAGAAGACGACGTTCTCTACATATGTCTATTAACACTAAAACTTGTTCGTCATTTCACTCCATCACTTGAAATGAACAATAAAAAACCCTACTAAAACAAACTGAGTCGAAAATGAAATAATTCGTCTAGTTCGGTCAGAGGTTAAATTGTAACTGAAGTCGCTTGGGGCCGCTCGGCACATCCCCACTCTATATTTTTGTTCGGCTCGGCTTCCTTTGATCTGTATCTACTTTATGCGGGTTGGGATCGGCACGGCCCAGGCCGGCATTTTCTAACCCGGCAAAGCCGCCCGAGACGTCTACGTCAACGCGACTTAGGCCGCCCGGGTCAGCCCGCCCGGCCTACCCCGTCACAGTGTGGACCCTGCTTTAGCCACGACATAGATTAGAGGTCGGCAAAATGAGGCTCTAGCACAAATATCCACGGGCAAGCCGCGCAACATATTTGGTTAGAGAGTTTGCCGACCACTGCTCTAGATAATGAATAGTTGTTTTGTTATACGGCCTGTCATTAATCTCCGAATCAGAATTGGAAATATTGTAACAGTGGTTTCAGAAGTGATAATTTTCCGGTCGAGGATTTAATGCGATGGTCGACTACTGCAATTTAAACAAAATATATTTGCTGTGTTGGAAAAACGTAACAAAGACGATAAACACCAGGAGGGTAGTACAAAACGAGAATTACGAGAAGACGAAAAGAATCAACAATAAGACTTAACACATATGTGAAATAACCGACTATTGACGGTCAGTCGCCGGTCTCCGTGGTCAATGTACCGCCGTCAACAATACTCAGTCACTCAGTACCATCGTTAGTATTGGTTTATTGAGAAAAATATTATTTGGTATTTTTGAATTATGGATACGATAATAAATTCGTCAATTTATAAGACACCCTCTGAATATTCGTATGATAAAAATATGTAAGAATTTCACCATTGGGAATAAAATGGACATACATTAACATATTTCATGCGTGGCACTTTTTATTTCGCCACTGATTTTTATAATTATTATTCTAGTTCTCAATGGAATCAATACTGACAGGAAGAGGTGTATTCACTGAATCAGAAGTTGACCTTATTAAATATATTTGTCAATAAATAAAATTTATCAATTACGTATTCACCATAATTCATAGTTTACCTAAACAGCTTTCATCTTGTAAAATTATAGACATCAACTGCTTGTCCTTCAGTGCAGAGCTAACCTCCTCTTCGTCCCACTCCAAGGTAACTTTCTGAAGACGAGGCTCTTTCTTTCTGGATACCCTAATAATCCCTCTTGTCTCAATTAATGAACATAATCCTGCAAACTCTGCCTGATCCACAGCATTAATATGTCTTTTAGTACATACACGCTTATACACTTCATGAAGTTTACCCACTGTCACGTCTTTATTTTTTGCCTTCTTCAGTATCAATATCAGTGAACATATTATAATTTTTTGTTGCAAGGGAAATGTATCCTCTGATGATTCTGTCAGGCTCTGGGATGTTCCATAAACATTATTCAATACTCCCATAACTTCTGTCATGTCCACAGTTTTCATTTCAGCTTCTATAAGTGAATCTGCTGCATTCTCTATTGGTTGCAATGCATTGGTTGTTCTATTGTGGTCGACTAACTCAATAACCCTCCTGCCAATATCTAAGGCCCTCCTTACATCCCCAGAAATTGCAGCAACTTTTCCAGCAAGCATCTGAAGTGCTGGTTTAGAGAATACATCAATAACACCGGCTGTTTTCAAGCGATCGGTGAAAATATTTATAATTTGCTGTTTGGTATATGGGGCAAAATGCATAAGTTGAGGTTTCAAGTCACAACTAGCTTGAAGCCTAGGTAGAGTTCTGTCAGTCAAATCTAAAGCATTAGCAATGCCGATCAGAATGAGCTGCAAGTTACATCTTGATGGCCATTCAAAGATGGTGTAAAGAATAGACTGATTCTTGTTTTCAAGTTGATCTATTTCGTCCAGCACCAATAAGCTGAAAAAATAATCAAAAAATGAATATGTGAACAATATGTAAAGTGAATGAATTATTTTTTGTCCTACGTGTATGCACAGTGTTTGAAAGTTGATGTGCATGTAATGGTGGTCCAGAATAAGCCATCAATAATTTGTGTTTCTTAATAATGAGACACAGGGAGTGCTTTCTTGATTTAACTTATAGTATTCAAAATTGGTCATTTTATTTTACTGAACGTGAGATTGCTGTTTGAATTCGTGAAATTCGACCAAAAAGACCTATTGAATTTCATTAAACTGATTGTGATTTCGACAATCAATAAAAGGTTTCATGAGAAAGGTCCTGAGAATGGTATAAAGGTGTTCCCAAATATACTAATTTGCATGTGTACAGACTCTTGATCCTGATGGAAAAAATGAGCTTTAAGATCTGTCAAACAATACTTTCCCAAAAGTTATATATTCAAAATTCAAAATTTCCGAAACTTTACTTCCCATTCAAGGAATTTATCATTGTATATTGCACATCAGAAATGATGCTGAAAATTATTTTATTAAACATACATTCTAGTAGGTACTTCACAATCTATACATAACCCCATCAAACCTATATCATTGAACTCTGAATGTAAATCCATGTATGATTATGGAATAAAATACAGGGGGTTCCATTTGAAAAAATAAATCAATTATGTGGCACTTAAATTAATACTGTCTGTAAGTTAATCAAGAAGGTAGTGTATTAATTTTCCTAGATTTTTCTGGGATTTTCTCTGCTCATTTCTAAAAAATAAAAAGAAGTTGCAATAATTATTTCAATATATTTGTTGTAAGGACAGACTTGTGATCTGCCCCAAAATATCACTGCTCTTGAGAGAAAAATCTAGGAAAAGTATTGAAATAGTAGTCATTCCAGTATCAGTTGAGACACTTCTGTTAGAAACAAGCAACTGGCATACTGGCTTACCAGCTATACTCTCGCGCCTCATTCACTAAATGTATCTAAGTTTCTCACCACAATGAGACATGATATAGACAAATAGGAATAAATAAATCAAAAAATCATTGATCTTGCCGGAATCGTTGCCAGAATGTTTGTTATTCAGCTTTGAGAATTTTAGAGAAGTTTTTGGCCGCATCATCTTGTTCCTTTCAATCTGTCTTTTCTGTCCCAAGATCATCATTACTACCATAGACTATAGAATACTATAAGACGGGTCACTCGCTCGATTTTCGACTTCTAAAGAATCGTGCCGCCTGCCAGAATCGGCCGCTGCTGGCAGGTGGCCGCATGCCGAAACGTTACAGTGTGTCGCACACAGTTACCAGTCGTAGTTGAGAGACCATATATACCGGTAGTCCTTTAAGCAGTGTGATTCTTGTAGCGTGGCAGTAGAAATTAAAATGTCTACTTATTGTTCAGTGGATGGGTGCTCCAGTGTAGTAGGAAGTCCAGGGATATCGTTTTTTCGCTGTCCAAAAAACAGGGAAAGGTATGTAATTCAATATACAAGGTCCTGCCATTAGTGTTTTCTAAAGGCTGGTTCATGCAACGTTCATTATAATTACATTTTAATTATATTGTGATTAAGAAAAGTTGAATCACTAATACTGATGCGGCGCGTTCATGCAATGCATTAGTGCATTTTCATTACATTAGTCCACTAAGAAGTTGGCCAACTTTCAACTATGCATTATAATTACATTATATTCGTAGTGAAATCAGCTAATTCGCATGCGCCAGGATGTCATTTGCTAGACATGGAGCATGAAATCGAATTCCTGTCACTTCTCCTCACACCAAATCTGCGGTTTCGTGACCTTTTCTTTCGAACCAATACAAGCAAAGACATAATCAATGAAGATAACAAAAGTCCAATACGCTGTGAAGACAAAAATTAATTATTAAACACATACAGATGCATTCCACAATTCGTTGAATTTCAAATAAAACACATGGTAAAAATCTGAAGAGTCTCAATAAGCATGCACTAATGCGCTGTTAATGTGTTGCATGAACGGGGAATTTTTCTTAGTGATAATATAATTATAATATAATTAAAATGTAATTATAATGAACGTTGCATGAACCAGCCTTAATTTCGATCAATTTAAACAAAAGTTGCGTGAATTAGACACCTTCAATATGGCGTTTCGCAAACTGAAGAAAAAATTATTAGTAGTTACTGAAATATTATGAAAGAACTGGAATTCACGGATTTTGTTGTTGATAATTTTTTTAGTTGATATTCAGGGAAGAAATCTGAAATTTCGCATCATCAGATGATTATTCAAGACAAAGAAATGTCTTCATTATAGTTTCAGGGATATACTGTGTAACTTTTGTATTTCAAAAGGGTGACATGTTATCGGCAGTTCAATTTCAAGCAGCAAACGAATATTTTCACTGTTGTTCGTTGTTGTTTCATGTAACAATGCAGATATGTATCACATTGCTGTGAAGAAAATTCAGGAATTGCTGATTTCATTTCAGTTTGCAAAACAGTTGGTATATATTGAAGAGGTTTAAATTATCCAACTTTTGCCCAATTTGAACAACAACCCTGTTTACTTCACTTTTTCAAATTGTTCATTTCTTCGTTTTCAGGTGTCAACGTTGGAAAAATGTTTTAGGTATAATTGGTACTCATAGATATGCGAATCTTACACCAGAACAGAATTACTGTAGACTGAAAGTTTGCAGCTTACATTTTATGCACTCATTTGATCGTTTAATGTTTGTAGTTTGGTTTCTGAGCAAAATATGTTATGTAGGTAGGTACTGTATATTATGGAAATTAATACTTTTTTGAAATGCATGTGTATCATTTTAGTGTGAATCGTTGAGAATTTTCAATCATTATCAAATGTCATATACTGCTGAGCTATTCTAATGAATATATATTATAATATAAAAAGCTTCGCTGATGCTCTCAAAAACGCTTTCAATGTCCCTCGTATCTCTCGCGAAGGCGCTGAAATTTGGCTCACCCTCGTATAACTGGGCGGAGTCGGTACATCGGATGATTTCTTTTGGCGGCGAAATAGTTTATGGCTAATTCATGGGAAATGCAAAAAGTCATAGGATTTCCATAGCCGACAAAAGATTTGCTTCAAGTGACCCGTCTTATAGTATTCTATAGTCTATGTTACTACCAACCAATGTTACATATGTAGATGAAAATCTATTGAAAATAATTACAATGGCATTTACAAAAAAAAAATGAGCATACTGAGTACAATGCTCTGTCATTGAAGAAACTGCCGCCGGCTGGATGTAGTTTTTTTTACCCTCCCAACTGATTTTGGAATGACTTTCTGCTTATATGTGATGTGATATGAATTTGATGTTTTTGATAATCATGGACCATGCAACACTTGTGACTTGGAATAAAGAATGATGATCAACTTAAGAACACTTTTTTCCAACATTTTTTCTTTCCAGGTATTTTTTATGACCCAAATAGTCATTAAACTGATGGAAAGGCATTCTGGATGAAGTGAGGAAGTGAAAGAGTGGTAAATAGCAACAGTGTTCAGGTTTCAATCAACTAGTTTTTTTTTTATAAAATGAAAACTTACATTAATTGGTGTTTTCTCTTCAAGAAATCTTCAATTCCTGCTAGGTAATCTTTCTCAGACTTTCCTTTTGCTCGTATTTTCAATTCTGTAGCTATTTTAGAGTAAATAGCAGTAGGAGATTTAATAGCTGTGCAATTCACATAAACCTCCTTGAATTGTGAGGATACCTACAAAAAAGACTTCATATATGTATGATGAGGTGAGAAAATAGTGCACTAAGTTTGAGAGAAATCAGATTCTACCAAGTTGAATATTCAAATCAGAACAGGACACCCAAAATGAATTAAAATTGAATTCAAGAGGTAGACTTTTTGATACTTTTTTCCTAGGAAAGAATGTGTCAATATGATAATGGGCCATATACAGGGTGTTCCGGTGATCATATTACAAACTTCTAGGGTAGATAAAACACACATGTGAACATGGGTCCGGAAACGCTTCTTCAGGGAGCTAGGGCCCTTCGAAGATGACCTTCAAAAACTACTTTTCGTTTTATAGCTTCGGTACTACTGCAGCTATCGCAACCAATTTTGGGACATGGAATCTTGTTCGTAGGTTCATCAATTTGAGCCTTCCGGATTTTGTCACCTTTAACCAGGGGCGTACAAACCAGGGGGGTATTTGGGTAAATTTGACCCTACTCCTCTTAGGCTTTAATTTCTTACCATTTTTATATCTGATTATGATTCTCCAATGCCTTTTACATAAAAAAGGTACTCTTGTAAAAATCGCTATTTGTCACCGTTTCCTCCGAAAATGGCTAAATCCAATCAATAATAAATTATTGGTCTTAAACCAATTATTACGTTGAAATATGAAAATGAGGTTCAGTACAGATAGTGAGCATTATTAGTTAGTCAAATCTTCTTCTTCAATGAAAATGAATTAGATTAGAGAAATTTATTGCCTTTTCGAAATTGGAGGTATAAAAAGTAAAAGGTAACGTATACAAAATATTTCATCTTTGAAGGGCCCTAGCTCCCTGAAGAAGCGTTTCCGGACCCATGTTCACATGAACTTTTTTCTTATTTTCGTGTGTTTTATCTACCCTAGAAGTTTGTAACATGATCACCGAAACACCCTGTATATATTTATGAAATTAGAAAAAAAAATATTATTCCTAAAATACACAAATTTCACCCAATTGTACAAAAGCTCTCTCATATTATTCAGATTCAGAGGATATATGAGTGGAAAATACTAGAACAAATCCTTTATATTATAGAAATGAATGTACCAATAAGGGTTGAACTAGAGTGTACAGGTACCAAACATGACAGAAAATGATGCACACATTCCAAAAATTTGAGGATGTCCATTGATCTATACCTATGAAAGTGGAGCTCAAACAAATCTTAAAGGTATTCAATATATTTCTATAATCATCATTACCTCTTCTTTTTCCAGTATGTAATTTAGACAAGCAGTTTTACCAGTACCAGGAGGTCCACTGATGTACATGGAACCTGAAGTTTTATTAAGCAAATGCTTGTCTAAAAATATCTTGAGTTGTTCCAATTCTTTTTCTCGTCCAGGCATGTTGGTAGGAAATGAACTGTGAAGAGCTTGCCTTGCATTTCGATATGTGCTTACACTCTTGGCTCCTTTCTTGCCTGACCCATTGTGAATCTCTTCCTCATTTTCTGAGTTACTGAGCTGAGTTAACACAATTTCATCAGTATACTTTTTGATTTTACTCTCTGTGGTAGACTCATTTTGATTCTCAGAGTATTCAATTTTTTTATGGAATTTTGAGTTTTTCTTGACAGGACTGCACAAGGACAATCCTTTGAATAACTTTGATGGTGTACTAGTGGTGGCTAGGATGGTTTGTGAGTCATGATTGGATATCTTGGTTTGTTTGGGAGGTGTTCCAGGGCTATCAATGTCATATCCACATGTCCTTGATTTGGCTTTCCTAGGTGTGGTGGGAGCGTTCGTGAAATGTTTCAATTCATCATCACTATCATTTTCATCACTACTAGAAAGGATATATTTTTGTACTTTTCTTTGAGTAACGGATGAAACATGTTTCGATTTGAGAGCAGTTCTTGCTGATCTTCTCACGTTTGAACTCATTTTCACATATTTTAGAAATTCATACAATACAAGAATATATCAAAAAACCAGAACTCAACAATAATAAATAATATATCAGCGTCTTTGGCAAATTTGCTTCTGTCCCGCCATAACCATATTCTTGAAATTTTATTTCTTCTTTTTATTGGGCTCTGCACTCTGCAACTACTCACAGCCCATGGTACACAGTCCATACCTCAACAAGAGACACACAAACTGCTGTGCATAGACCAAAGACATCAAAACACAGACCAATATGTTCTTGAAAGAACATAATTTCGATTATTGTTCGAAAAAAAAAACCAATTCGTACCGATTAGCTGATTATGAGCATCTCAGCTGATTATTAAAATTCGGGTACCCAAAGTCAAGATACTACGGGTGTGAAATGGGCTGCCAGAAGCTGACTGCCTAGATTTCCGAACATACCCGATTATGTATGGTCAGTGGCGTGTATCCCCCCTTTAAGGAATCTTATAAGGGAATATGAATTGTGTATTGACATTGTGAATACACATGAATTGTGTATGTGTATTGAAGTTTCAAATATACCGAATGGGAATAACGAATGAAAAATAGATGTTAAAAACGTCGAAACCAGATTTGGATAGATATTGATTAGGTATATCCTAGATTCCAAATATTTGTATATCATATTTGCAATTCGTGAATAGTGATTGTAGTAGTTTCCACAGGAAAAAAAAACCATAATAGTTTTTTCATAACTTCCGAACAACTGCCAAAACGACAAACCACCTTTACTGAGAATAATTCCTTGCCAAATAGGCTGGAAGACTCTACACAGAAAAAAAGTAATTTTGAAAATTAATTTTTTCGGCACTTTCGCAAGAAACTGGGTCGAGTTTTTCTGGTCAGGGATATAGCTGACCATGTCCAGAATCACCCTCAATGAGAATAATTCCTTGCCAAATAGGCTGGAAGACTCTACACACAAAAAACAGAATTTTCAAAATTAATTTTTTTCGGCACTTTCGCAAAAAACTGGATCGAGTTTTTCTGGTTAGGGATATAGCTGACCATGTCCAGAATCACCCTCACTGAGGATAATTCCTTGCCAAATAGGCTGGAAGACTCTACACCCGAAAAACAGAATTTTCAGAATTAATTTTTTTCGGCACTTTCGCAGAAAACTGGGTCGAGTTTTTCTGGTCAGGGATATAGTTGACCATGTCCAGAATCACCCTCACTGAGAATAATTCCTTGCGAAAGTGCCGAAAAGAATTAATTTTGAAAATTCTTTTTTCGTGTGTAGAGTCTTCCAGCCTATTTGGCAAGGAATTATTCTCAGTGAGGGTGATTCTGGACATGGTCAGCTATATCCCTGACCAGAAAAACTCGACTCAGTTTTTTGCGAAAGTGCCGAAAAAAATTAATTTTGAAAATTCTTTTTTTCGTGTGTAGAGTCTTCCAGCCTATTTGACAAGGAATTATTCTCAGTGAGGGTGATTCTGGACATGGTCAGCTATATCCCTTACCAGAAAAACTCGACCCAGTTTTTTGCGAAAGTGCCGAAAAAAATTAATTTTGAAAATTCTTTTTTTCGTGTGTAGAGTCTTCCAGCCTATTTGACAAGGAATTATTCTCAGTGAGGGTGATTCTGGACATGGTCAGCTATATCCCTAACCAGAAAAACTCGACCCAGTTTTTTGCGAAAGTGTCGAAAAAAATTAATTTTGAAAATTACTTTTTTCCTGTGTAGAGTCTTCCAGCCTATTTGGCAAGGAATTATTCTCAGTAAGGGTGGTTTGTCGTTTTGGCAGTTGTTCGGAAGTTATGAAAAAAACTATTATGGTTTTTTTTTCCTGTGGAAACTCCTACAATCACTCTTCACGAATTGCAAATATGATATTCAAATATTTGGAATCTAGGATATACCTAATCAATATCTATCCAAATCTGGTTTCGACGTTTTTAACATCTATTTTTCATTCGTTATTCCCATTCGGTATATTTGAAACTTGAATATCAATACACAATTCATATTCCTTTATAAGATTCCTCAAAGGGGGGATACACGCCACTGGCCATACATAATCGGGTATGTTCGGAAATCTAGGCAGTCAGCTTCTGGCAACCCATTTCACACCCGTCAAGATACTAGGATACCAAATTATTTTTAGAAAAAATCCCATCGCATTAATCTATATAAGTGCAAAATTACTACACTACTACATTCCTATTTTTTGAATTTTCCTCAGTTTCCTCCAGTCACTGAAAAAAAGTGACATATTGACATACCACTGACACTGACTGTCATTCCGGTACACGGTTCATGATATGATATGACCAGACACAGTATATTATCCCTAGATCTGGGATAATATACTGTGGTTTCAATGCAGAAGTGGGGACGCTTGCCCAATTTCTGTGGAAGTGAACTTACTGTCTCGTCTAGGGATAATATACTGTGGACCAGACGGAAACGTCAGTAAGAATTCAAAATTGCAATCCAACAAGAATGCCAAATCCAACACATCTAACGATGAGGAACTTGCATGATTTTGAATTACCAAATGACGGAGAAATATCTCTATGTGAAATTAATGGTCGAATTCATTCTATGAACTACGATTATGCGAATGTTAATGCCTTCACTAATACTGTGAGTGTTTTGAATAAGGTTTATTATGTATGTATTACGTTTACATTCTTCATATTCTAGGTAGATAATTATCCAAAAATTCGCATAACCAGAGATTTGTTACACCCAGTCAGCTCAGGAGATGAGGGAAAAGCTTTGTTCATACCTGTAGATGTTTCATTTTTGAAACAACTTACACAGGTATATTATGAGCAAGGATTGCTTGAAGCTTTACATACAGCTTCTTCCCATAATAAAATATTGATTGCCAAGACTGCCACTATAATTTTAGACATTTTGAAGAAAGTTCAAAAAATGAGACTTATTTTGAATCCAAATTTGCGGTACAGTGGACCTAACCTAATCAATCAGTTTTCACAAACAAAGAACTGGGTTAACACCACCATTAGATATATGGCATGGCATCATTACTGTACCAAAGTAGCAGTGGCAACTTGTGATGATAGCATTCGAATTTTCAGTGGTGATAGTTCTATCATTGCCCCCTTGTTAAGATGCAAACAACAAAAGCATATCACCTGTATTTCGTGGAGGCCAATGTCCAACACTGAGATTGCTGTAGGTCATGAAAATGGAATCATTGTATGGAATATTGATCCCAATTCTCTGGTAAGATGATTCAAACCCTGAAGTGCAGCATTGCTTCAGATTTCATGTCTGTTTGAAAATGTTTTGAACCTCTTTTCTAGTCATGGAGATCTCAAAATATATTATTAGGTATCCTGCAGTAATTACAAAAATACAGTGTCCTCCAGGCCTACTCTATTACTGAATTCTGAGTGCATTTTATTGATATATGTGTTTAATTTTTAATCAAGTTTGAATTATGGCAAAATAATAATAACAAACATGCTTTATTGGCTATTCAATAGGCTAGTGACTATTACATAGAGATTATACTGTGTGTCTGCTTAAATTCGCACCATATGGAAAAATTTTTTATTATTAATTTCACAAAAAAAAGTCATTCTGCATAAAAAGTTCTGCAAGGCTCAAAACTGAAAATGCGAATAACAGATATCAAATGTTTTCAGTAGTATACGAGGTATCTCCAGAAATGTAAATTTTGCTCAAGAGTAAAGTACCTTTATTTTCCACAATATTGAAAATTGTTACTGAAAAAAGTTGACTAGAATTGGAAACTACAATGAAAATCAGGTTTTAAAATGTTTACCACCTCCTCAAATAACTTACAGACAGTATTCAAGGGTAGCTTTTTCAGTCTCTCAGAAATTGGTTGTACCCTGGTTAGCTGATATAAAAGTTCATTTGGTGGATTGTGAAGGGGATTTTGAGGGTGTCGGATTTTAGTGATCAGCTCTAGGGATCCGAACATATTATTCAATACTTGACGATCAATTGCAATTGTAAGATGAAATTTTGGATTCACACATAGTTTTTAAACTGTGACAATTCGCGACAATAATGTTTTCAAGAGTAAAAAAGTTGAAATACACGTACCAACGATGCTCTTGGTAATGTTTTTTCGCAACAAATAATGTTAGTAATGATGCAATAAACGATGTTATATAAAGAAGATAAAGTCAACAATGAAATGGTCATGCACTTGATAGGCAGTTACTCTTTGAAAAATTTCAAATATTTCCTTTAGCACGACGCGCTGGATCCCAGACATTGATGTTGGCCCGGGTTCAACTCTCATCGTGGTATTTTTTTTGGGTTTTTATTTCAGTCGTAGATAAAGTATAGTCTTCTACTCTCGTATAACGACTTATCATTCTCTTGGATGATTCTGAAACTCATCATCATCGTTATATCATATAGGTATGCTCATTGAAGAATAAACTCTTCCACTATGATTCTACGAGTTTGTAATCATTATCTGCTTAAGGAAATATGTTGATGATTTGAACGAAACTATCAAAAGAGCAGTTTGAACCTCAACTGTGCTAACACATGTATTGAGAAATAGATTCAATATATTTTGAAAATACAATCAAACATTCAAATAAATTCTCAAAAAAAGGCATTCGCTCCTTCACAAATCATTGATCAACATTGATTTCAGGTAGCTCGCCCTTCCATCACTAATGCAACCATTTTACAAAGAGCCAATCACAGACCTGTTATGAGTATAGCATGGTCTCCAGGTGGTGACAAATTAGCAAGTGTAGCTGCCTGTGATAGAACAATATATATTTGGGATGTGGAGTTGGATAAAACGAGCTCCTTAAAACGACCTGGAGGGTCCGGCAATATACTGATCAAATGGTCTCCTATTGGAGAGAAATTATTCACATGTACAAACAGTCTTGTGTTTAGGTATGTTGAACGGAAGATTTTAGAGAAAAATATTTTTGTTTCAAATATTGTGTGTAGGTAGTTGAATTGAAATAACTAAATATTCTGAAGAATACGAGTGTAGATGAGCCAAAATTTCACATTCATAACAAAAGAATCTGTGATGATTGAATCTACTGATATGTCATTCCTTTCTGAATATAGGTTTTGTGAGAACAAGTGAAAACTAGACTGTCTAGTATTGAACCAGTAATTATTGCCGAATATATAGCAAATATACAACCGTGAGTCCATTAACTGGCCAAATTCTATCTAAAAACCTCAATTTTTTACAAAAAAAAATCTTATATTTCTAAGGAAGTTGATTACCAGTTCATATGGTACATATGTATGTCAATAATATTGACTCTGTAATAGCAGGGTGTCATTATACGGCCTATGTTGATGATTTATCTTTGATTATTTCTGCGTCAGATACCAAAATTTTGGAAAATAAATGTATCAGTGCAGTTAGTCAGATATCAAATTTCTTTAATAATCATGATTTATATTTCAATCCAGATAAAACATAATAGACAAAATACATAGACATACATAATAGACAAAATAAAATAGAAAGATTTAGTTTCATGGTTGACAATGTGACACTGGAGACCAACGGAAGTGTTAAGTTTCTGGGTATTTTCCTTGACAAGTTTCTGAACTGGAATGTCCACTGTCAACACTTAACTTCTAAGCTCAATTCCCTGAAGTTTCTTTTTATGAATTTGCGCCCGGTTTTAAAAAGAACTCAGCTGCTTAATATTTACTACTCTCAGGTAGAGTCCAGACTTAAGTAAGGTGCCTGTTTTTGGGGTAGTTCAAGCATGGCGCAAGATGTATTCATTGCCCAAAAACGCATATTGCGATGTATTGCAAAGGTCTCGGCCAGAGAGTCTTGTAAACCACTCTTTGAAGATTTCAATGTGTTATAGTATCTATATATATGTCAGAAATATGTCTGTATATATAAAAAAACAGGTCAGTTTTTGAAGTGAATAAAAATGTTCATCACCATAACACAAAGATTAGAGATCAATTTCATGTAAAATTTGCTAGATTAAGAGTAACTTCCAGTTCACCTGAGCACATCGGAAGAAGAATTTTCAATAAACTTCCTGACCACATAAAGAATGCAGAGCATCTTGGTCTTTTCAAAAAGACCCTAAATAGTTTTTTGGTGCAAAAATGTTTTTATTCGTTGACAGAATTTTTAGACTAGATATAGGTCTTAGAATTTTCAGACTAGATATAGGTTCTTTGAATCGTCTCTACTACATTTTCTCTTTTTTCTTTTCTATGTTTTGACAATTTCCTATACAATTTGTAATATTGTCTTAGTGGAAAATAAAGTATTATTATTATTATTATCATATATGTTTGGAGTGGATGCTGGAAAATTAGAATTCTGTTCCCTTCCACTCGGTGTGGTATTATCAGGTTTCATCAACCTCAACAGAAATTATGCTTCTTACTTCTTACAGCAGATTTTTGTGAAACTAACATAGCAATGCATAGTAAATACATTACCCCAATTCATAATTCCATGTGTGATTTTGAAACCAAAAAGTGAACAGTCATCTGCGCACACAAGGAAAGACCTTCCCTTCAGAAGAATATAAATATTAGTAAACTAGGTGTTGGAATTCATTACCTGAAAGAACTGCATAATGGTTATATGTTGATCAAATGTAAGATTGAGAAAGATATTCAGAAAGTTGAACAAGTAATTATTGAAAAATTACCTTCCACATTTAATGCAGAAATAAAGAAATTGATCCAGCCAAAAATCAAAATAACATATATAAAATTGGAGTGCAATGTATTTAAAGAAGAATTGGAGAATATGATTATCAAACAGAATACAATAATACAAGAAGGCGATAGTTTCTATATTGAATTTATGAATTTTTTAGAGAAAACAGGCACAAATACAGTATTTGCAGAAATAAATGCAAAACTAATCAACAAAATAATGACAATTAACAGTGGTAGACTTGTTTGTTGGTTGGTAAAATTTGAAGTTTATGACAACAACATCATATCACAATGCAACAAATGTTATGGATACAATCACAAAATTAACAAATGTGAAAATGAATTAGTATTTCCACGTTGTGGTGGATCACATAGAATCAGATCCTGTCAAAATGAGGAACTGAAATGCAATAACTGTTTGCATTCGAATAATCGATACCAAAAAGAATTTTGCGTGAAACACTCAGCAGAAAATGAAAACTGTCCAACTTTTAAGTTTCATCAGAATCACCTCAAATCCCAAATTGACTATGTCAATTGAAACGCTACCTACAATAGCAAATAATGAAGCAGCAAACCACTACAAAATTATCGGAATTAGATTCTGTCGATGATATAGAAGAAGATAACAATGCAAATTTGAAAATTCTGTGTCTCAATGCAAGATCCATGAAAGATAAAATGGACGAATTTGAAATTATCATTGATCAAATGGAGCTGTCATCATGGCTGAATGAAGAAGATGAACCATAATTAAACTTTAATAACTTCAATTCTATATTTGCAAATTGTGCTAAATTGAAAAGGTACAAACCAATCTAACTTATCTAGCTATCCAGATCAAATCACCTGAAATGATATGACACACAAAAATTAAAAAACGAATTGGAGAAACTTACCAATAATATTGATCAATATGATGATCTTGATGATGTCTAAGAAGAACTGTTGAATACTTTCCATAATTGTTTGATTTCGAAAATGATTAAAAAAAATTCGATGCTAAACCATGGTTCAATAATAATCTGAGTAAATTAATGAAATTACGTGATAAATTCTATTTTGAGAAGATAAAGAATCCAAATGTAAATTACTTTGAAGATCAATATAATTTCTACAATAAATTACTGAAGAAAACAATTAGAGAAAGGAAAAAGCAATTTTATGATGATCATTTTTTCAATAGCACTCCCAAAATAGTTTGGAATGGAATAAACTCACTCTTATAAAATAAATCAAACAATCAGGCAGGAAATATTAAACATATCACAGTACATAATGTTAAAATTGATGATTGTCATCAAATGTGTAAAGTAATCAAATCTGATTTGGCACCAATTTTACTAAAAATTATAACAAAATCTTTTGAAAGTGGAATTATTTCAGAAAAAATTGAAATTGCCAAGGCATTGCCAATATTCAAATGTGGCATCAGAGACGATTTGAATAATTACAGACCAATATCTGTCCTTCCGATCTTTTCTAAAATTATGGAAAAAATTATGAACAATCATCTACTTGATTTCCTTGAAAATAATCATCTACTGTATAGGGGTTAATATGGATTTTGCAGATCAAAAGATACTGAGGTTGCCGTAATCGATGTGATTTTGGATATTCAGTTACTAATTGATGAAAGTTATGAATGTTGGTTAGAGCAGCATTTCGATTCAGGTTTTTTAATCTTTCTGATTGCAAACACTGACTTGATGAGTCTGATGCCATTATTATTTATATTTTCTATCCATGTTGAAGTTGACTGAGGGGTGAGCAATTCTGTTTTCTGTTCATCTACAACAAGCTCATTGGCTCAACATGCTTTCTCTAGTATTACTGTTAGAAATTGTTGGTGATTTCCTGATGTATTTGAACATCTCAAAGTTGAATCATCTGTATACATTTTCCTTCCAATGCCAGCTGAATGTGAAACAATAATGTACTGAATGTTGACCTCTGAGGTGCTCATAGAAATAATATTGAACACTATTATTTCCCTCTAAGGAGTTGCAATTTTTTCACTGCAGATTGAACCAAAATCTACTACCAGAAACCTTGAAAATCAATGAGCAATTTTGTATAAATTTTCAGAGTTTGGGACTGTAGAAATTGGGAATGTGAACGTTGGACAGTTCTCAACGGCAGAGTACAAACTGCATGTTGGTCAAACTGTGGGACGAATTTGCTGTTCTCTAGTAACACGGAGCCTACGATATATGGAGTAATTATAAAGAGTGACTTGGTTTTCACATCTGATTGTGATGGTTCTTCTGTCCAAGCATTGCCAATGTTCGATGTCAGCAAAGTAGACATAGATGGCGTGATTGTTGGTGGTCTCGTGCAGTGTATGGAGAGTGATCCTAAAGGAAAGCGCCTAGCAATATTATTCCAGGACACGAATTGTGTGGCTATTTTCAACATTGTGAGACAGCCTGGATTGCAGCTCATTCCAAGGCAAGTTCAAATTGTGGCAGCTAATACATAAACACATTAAAGAAGCAATTGTTATCTCTTGACTTTATTCTGAATGAGATATGTGAAGAGATATATGAATGGCACTTCATAGTTGAACGTCAAATTCAGTCTAATTCAACCTTAACTGCCACATTTTTTCCAGATTTTTTACATCAATATATATGAGCTTCAACTTGAAATCACTAACGGCTTAAAAAATACTAATTCAAGATTGAATGTGTGTTTTTTAAACTCATTTGGACTAGTTGGAGTTGACCAACTTTTTTTCAATCAAACATTTTGAAAATACATCTAACATGTGAATTATTGTAAATTTCTAAAACTCTAAGGGGTGATTGGGGATATCAAAACAAGCATTTTTGGTTATTTAAACAAGTGTCCGCAAAAGAGCCGTTAGAGCTGTAGAGCAAAAAAACTATTTGCATCATATTAGAATAATTAAAGTTTTCTCCTCGGTTTTTCATTTAGTTGACCACGAAGTGCATTTCAAAAATTCTTACCTTGGGAAAAACTAAGATAAAAAATTTGGGGAAAAACCATACCTTTTTTTCTTTGGGGTTATCTGAAAAATTTAGTCTATGGAACACCTGTTCGTGAAGAGCAAGGATAATGGCGAGTTGTACCCATGTAGAAGCTATTCCTGGAATATTCCAAAGAATTCGCGAGCCAATTACCGGACGGTGCAAACTTTGCATTGAAGTAAATGGTCGACATTTAGAACAATTATTGTAAACCATAATTTATTTGTTAAAAAAGCAAAATTAGGAAGTAATCAGTGATTCAATTATTGCATAGTACCAAACAGTTTTTTGCTCTACAGCCCAAACGGCTTATTTGCGGACATATGTTTATGTAAACAAAAATGCTTGTTTTGTTTTCCCCTTTGAGGTTTGTCGGTACCTTTTTGAGACACCCTGTATATGTATCTTTACTTTTAATTTCGTAAACGAAAAAAAAAACTCAGTTATGATATGAATACAACCTAAACTTTCAATGTACTATATTTTCATTCTTTTCTTCACACTATGAAATCACAAATATTGTAATTTACAGTTCATTGGTGATGGGTTTGGCTGAGGAGAAACCAATTACGATAAGCTTTGTTCAGAATTTTGAGGCTGGCGCATGTCTTACCGTAGGATGGTCCAGTGGGAGAATTCAGTACTATCCAATTATTTATACCGACTTGGCTTGTAATACTGAAGTGACACAACCATCAAATGTATCTTTATATAATTCATTCAGCTCACAGCTTTTTTGAAACATGATAATTTTTTCAATTCGTAAATAAACAAATACTTTCAATAGTTTTTTTTTTATATTTTCATCAATTTGACTATATGCTGTGCTCTTGTAGCTGTTTCAAGTTTAGGAAAGAATTGTTCGATACATTCCAGTATTTTACCTACTACAATTGGCATTGTACATTCAATACTTTTCATGAAATCCAGACAATTCCTTCTGTAAAAACAGGTTTTATTTTATAGTTTATTTTTTATTTTATATTTTATACATACATGAGGCAGATGCTGCGAGGAAGGCATAGATTACGAAACATTGCTCTGATTATACTAAAACTTACAGTTGTATGTAGGTCTAATTTATTTCTAGGTACTCTGTGTTCTCGGATAAAAATCAATCAAAACTTATACTTGGCGACAATATTGATGAAACTCAAATTTTGTTGAGGTTTGTATCAAAAAAAACTTGTGCGAGAGTTCGCTGAACTCAAAGTTTGGAAAGTTTATTTTTGGAAATATTTTGAATTTTCAATCTCGCTATACATAAATAGCCATAAAATTTCTGAAGATAGAATTTGAAATGTTTTCCCACAAACCTAACATATCACACCTTTGAGTTTGATATTAATTATATTGTTACGGAAATCAATAGAATTTTTGGTTTACAATTATTTATTATACTAAGGGCGGCAAAAATGTAAACTGATTTTGTCACAATTCTCAAAATGAAAAGAATACAATACTATCAACATAAACTTATATTAGGAATGATTAATATACAAATAATAACTAAATACAAAATATTCACTTATCTTAATCACTTAATAAATCATCATCAATATTGATATCCTGAAAAAAAAAAAAATTGACTAGTTTTTTTATGATAGGGATATTGAGAACTTACTGTCGTGTCTATGTTATCATCAATATTGACACCTTCCAAATCTAGCTCCAAATCATCATCATCATCTTGTTCTAATGAGAGTTTCTTCAATTCTTCTAATGGTACTCTGAAATCAAATATGAATATAGGCTGACAAACATGCCCAAAGCCATTAACGTCGATATTTATCATTCAATTTCAAGACACCAACTACCGTCATTTGTCAATTAATTCTGATAGGGAATGTTTATTGATTCAGTTGTATAAAATGAGTTTTACAACACTCTCTGACAATAAGACATGTATATTACGACTACTACAGCAGTACGTGTTATATTTGGCATCGTATCAGATTTTATATATTATATAAACATCGCTCACAAATATGAATTACTGCCCTACTAAGACAATTCAAATAAAGATATCGGTATAAATCTAGAACACGACAAATTGAATTTTAGTGTTGATGAGATTGTATAGGTTCAGGAAAAGAATACATGTGCTCGTAGGATAGTGATGTGATTTCAAAAAATCATTATCTTTAACCGCCATTTGAAATTGAATGACATCTAAATGTAGAATGTTCAGGGTTATCCATCAAAGAGGTCTATAGTTTCGTTATGTTTAGCTGAAAGGAAGAAAACAATATATGGAAGTTGAATGCTCTGGCATTTACACAGCCCTTTTCAGAGATTATACAAGATGATATACTACAAATTCTTTTCAATTTTTAATGAATCAGTGATACACAAAAATATACTATAATGTGTGCGATTTCAAACCGCAACACCCTAATTGGAAACCCGTTGAGCAATTTTCAAAAACAAAATATCTATATTATAGTACTTAACGAGCTTTCTTCGGAAATGTACTCAGATCTGAAATATTCATATCTTCGAGGCCGACTATTGTTCGTTAAACTATTGGGTCGAAATAAAAAAAAACGACTATTAGGAATTTTATGTTAAAAATGGGACAGCCCATTCGATTCGAGCACAGCTGAAATGCCCCCATGAAAAATTTCGAAGCAATATCTTATACAGGGTCTTAGTTATTTGATGACAAATTTTGAAATTTCTGCTTTGGTGATTCACTCTGTATATCTGAGTTTATATAAGTGGTATTTCAATGGAGAAATACATCAAATTCTCAGATCCTTAAATCAGATCAGATCATCTTGATAACTTCTACAGTGGCCTTTAACAGCATAAAATACAGTGACTTCAGTGAACACAATGTCGGCAGCGGGTCAAACTCAACAATGTTAAGGCAAAGTCATATTCATTTTTCAGAAAATGATTTATTCGCAAATTCATGGCGGATTATTAACATCATAATGTTTTGATTTTCGAATAATAACAAGAATCACGGACTACAAAACATGAATCTCATAAAAGTGGTTACGTATTTTCGTCTATTTCTATTCGTATACGAATCGAATTCGAATAATTCGAGAACAGTACACCCATGAAACGACCAATAGAAAAGCGGATGTCACCATAGCGGAAAATGCCACTAGCGGTTTGGCGAAACGAAACAATATCAGTGATTCCACCATTCTTCTCTACATCGCACATAAATGTCAAAAAGGGTCGTGTAAGGGCCACAGCATGGCTCTCAATTTCTTCGTATTAGTTTTTTCTTTTCAACAAAAATCGATGGATATCCCTGTGCAATTCAAACCCTGTACAAAAATTTCTGAACAGTTCATATAACTGGATAGTTCATTGTATTGGGAGCTATTATTCATTTATTATATCATAGAAAAAACTATTGTCTATTCAAATAACTATACAATATGATTCTCAATAAGATTTTTTTTAAATTTTTTTTATTTCATTTTCATTAAGAAAGTGTCTTTTTACGAAATAAGCCACATGACAATTGACACTTCAGAGTATCATTCAAGGTGGACATAGGATGGTGAAATAACTCTTCAATTTTTTCTTTCCAAAACATGGAGACTTGTCAAACAACCTTACTAAGGCCGCACCGCTTGAGTATAGATGGCAATACGATCGTCGATCCTGTGAAGTCAAATCCGCTTTTACCGATAATGACGGATAGCTAAAGGTTCAATATTTGCATTCGAGTTGAATTTCAAATTCTAATCACGGTTTCAAGAGTTTCGAACAAAATCTTCGAGATCGACAGAGGTGATGTCATCTAGTGTCGAACTTCGGCAGCCTTAGTCAAGTGTCAAAATTCGAATTAATCAAGTAGGCAACAGTCTACAATTTTTTCTAGTGGCTGGGTATAGGGAGTTGGAACACCACTCTTCATTTACATCATGGTATCATTCAAGTATCATTCAATACTCATACAGCGCCGAAAAAAATCGAGATTAAGTGTGATTTGAGATTACATAGAAGAGATTTTGATTTTGAGATGCATCAATGATGAAACATCCTAAATGGTAAAAGGTTTTATGGATGTTAAATAACAACGGTAAATCTAGATCAATTCTGAGAAGTGTCACATTCCATATCAAAATCAGAAAAAATATATCTCACCTAGATTGTTGGGGTTGAGAACTGGATAAGGCTCCACTATTCAACTGTGCCTGTACTTCTGCTATGATGTTCCTATCATGATTAGGAGTGGCAGTAGTGGCAGTAGCAGCAGGATGAAGCCCACTACTATTCTGCGCCATTACCTTCTGTGCCAAAATTGCATCCTGTAAACCAGGGAATAAATTCTCGTAGTTCTTGGGATCAGCCAAACTTTGGCCAGCTTTTTCATTGACAGTTGATAGCTGTACTCTCCAAAGCTCGACAATCTCTGATATTCTATCTGGCAAGTAAGACCTTGCAAAAAATGCAGCTTCTGGCAGACGCCCAGTAGTTATCAGTATGTCTAAACATTTGTTCAAGTCTCCAATAAGAAAGTATGAAAGGAAAGAGAGATTATGTTTTCCCTCTTCATAGGTGCTCTCTCCCAAACTGCGAACTAGATTTTCGTCACCGGAACTAGTTGCTAAAAGCAAGAGTCCACCATAATCTTGTGCTTTTTGCATGCATTCTTTAGCCAAAGGTAGATTGTTTGTGGATGCAGCTAGTTCTCCTAGTTGACTCCATTTTTGAGGATTGTTAGCTTCTTGAGCAAGAGTTCTAGCTGTATTCAGATCTTCAAGACTCACAGCTAGCTCGAACCTATGTTCTGCGTCTGTACTAACAGCTAAAGCTTGTTGTTTGAATCCTTGTTTTTCCAGGAAATGTGCTACTCTCGTTCTATGTTCTTTAGGAATTGAAGGCAACACTCGATCGGCTGTCGAGAAATCTCGTCGCATAACTGCAGTCTGATACTCGAGTACAGATAATAGCAGCTGATAACTGACTACTCCTAATTCTTTATCAGCCAAGTAGAGCCGGTCATCTCTAGGCACATATCCTAAGACGTACAGTGGGCGGTCTAAATGTGCAATAGTAACCAATTCGCCACCCACAAAATAGTTGATACGATTAACTGAATTAGTGTAGATGAAGCAGTCTCCTACCCAAAGCCCTGTTCTCACAGATTCATTGATTTCACCTAGAACATCAAATGCAGCCTCCACCCCGTCTTCAGCAACTGTATTATTATCTCTAGCTTTCTGAACTTGATCAGAGTCATAAGATAGGATAAAATAGCTGTCTTCAGTAGCAAGACATACCAACTTCCCACTATCTGACCAGTAAATAGCTCTGGGTTGTATTTCAATGCGCCTCACCAATTCTAGAGTTTCCCAGTCATAGAAAGCTAATCCAGAGACAGATTTGACGCCCAATAGGAAACCACCGTAGATTCCCTCGGCTCCAAAATCGGATTTGAAGTTCTTTTTTTCTTTGAAATTTTTAAAGATTCGTATGGTGGAGCCAGATTCGCGGATGGCGTATTCACTGGAGTCTTGTGCCCACACAAATTCTTGAGCACTTCCAAATGCTTTGTTGCGAAGGGCCATAGCTGTGTAGATTATGTATTCTCCATCACCACATACTACTACAAAACGACCATTTGGGTTGTGTTGTATAGTTTGGGGATATATTTCACATGCTCCCATATCCTTCACTGTTACTGGCAGACGTTCTCCATCTCTGATTTCAGCACCTGCAATTTGAAAAATCATGTGGTGCTCTAGATACTGTATATTCTCAGACGAATTGAGAAGTTATAATTCAATTTCTCAATAACTTCAGAGAGGAGGAATGCAAATACAAAAATTTTCAAATTTGAGCAATCAACTCACTTCTGGTTCTGTCAAATTAGACTGGTTGAAATAACGACAATTCAGATAGGACCGTTCAAGTCATATTTTTGTAAAAATCATTGTATTTTGCAAGCAAACACAAGTGTACTTTATAATGGAAATGTCAAAGCAAATAGAACAGTGAATTACTAATAAATCATTTTCTACAGCTACATTTGATTCTTCAAATTTCGTTCGGTCCTCATTACTCTCGTTAGTTGAAAATGTATCTTGCAAAACATGTACAAACATTATTTCAAGCAACAAAAAGTACAAAAATTGAATGAAGGTATCTTTGAAATATTATCGTTGCAACTGACATTCCTTTTGTCTGTAGGTGTTTTGAGGAGGTTGTATGGTAATTTTTACAGACTTTATGGGATTTTGTCTCTTCGTTTCCTACCTCAAGATCTTCTCAGGGATTCATTTGTATCATCATCAGAAATTATGTGAGCATAATATGAAATGAGTGACGAAAACTATACCAACTTCCAATGCAAGGTTATTGGGAGTAATTTCCTGCCCTCGCCAGAGGCTACAACACTACGAGAAAATGTTTACTGGATACTAATATCGCTATCATCGATATGCTTGAAATTGTCTCATATGGCAGAAATTGTCTTCCACAAATGCACAATGTGGCACATTTTGCTTGAACTCAACGCCAAGAAGGCTATTTAGCCAGGCGGAATTCCACCTATCGTTCTGGAGGATAGCTTGATTCCAAGCAATTCCAAAAAAGAACAAGATTTTTTTTCTTAACAACTAGAGACCAACGATTGCACTACTATCTGTGATCTCTCAAGTAATGGAAAAATCAATCAACATCGAGGTCATCCGATATCTACAGAGCTAAAGAATCGTGAACGACCGGCAATACGACTCGCGTCACCAGAGGTTAACATGAGGCCTTCTCGCCTACGTGGCACATATGTAGCAGGTGTCTCTGGCTGTAGCATTTGAAATCATTTATTTAATGATGAGTGATAGTCGAGCATTATATTACATTTATATTATATTTTCAATTCTGCATATTTTATTATGCTTTCTCATGAGTACATTAGGGTTCCTACTTAAAAAACTAATATCCATATATTATTTGCCTAGTGAAGTCTTTCCCGATGCATACAACCTCCGAACTTCTAAGAAAAATTCCAACACCTTCCTTTGCTTCCAAAATTCCACCACTAGCTAACACGATGTTCTTCGGACATTATAGGTTTTCATTTCGTGTTATCAACAAATAAAAAAAAAGCATTGGACCGATTTTGGCACCAAGTCCTTATAACAAAACTTTCGTAATACGGTTCACCGCCATATCTATGCCTCTGTTCCACAAGGATCTCTCTTGGCATAAACTTTGTTTTTCCTTCAAATGTTGGATGTGATCTCCTGCTTAGTCCACAGCATTGCAAATGATCTAGAGGTGTTCAATGCAACAAAAACTCAAACCTTCATCTTCACCAGGAAAGTAGATCACACAATACTCAATATGGGTAATTCATTTTATTGTATTTATATTTTCAATATGCTTCCTTATATGTACATTAGGGTTCCTAATTGAATAAAGATCTATCTATTGAAAGTGCGACATCTCCCTCATGATTTGTCGCAAAGTTAAGTGTTTTGAACAGAACTTATTAAAAATATAGTCTTTCATAAGGATGGGTGATTTTATCCTAAGATCCACCAGTGGGGAGATGATGCAAGAAATTAGACACTAGCCTTTGAAACATTCAAAAATCAAAACAACCAGACCTTTTGCAAGGCAAGACTGTTACTCGGACACAGGATTTTGTAATGAAAATATGCATTTACACAAAGGATTCGGCAGAGAGAGCAAAAAAAATTATGTGTATTAGCATGGCATCAGAGAAACCGTCTGCAAAATTTCAGAGCAGAGTAAATTTATGGGTTATTTTCAAAGTGAAACCCCAAAGATAAGTACTTTTCTTTTCATAACGTTGATACACTCTATTTCGAGTGACCTCCCGGTGTTGCCAACTACATAATAAGATATAAGACATCTAAGTACTAAGTATCAAAATGAAGGAAAATCTGAACACTCAATTGGTACAAGAACAACTTTACCCTTGAAAATTAAATCAATCATGAATTCCTATGATTATCCTCGTTTGATACCTACGCATATTTTCGAATGTGTAAACATTGTTCGAGTGAAAGAACATTGAAAGAAAGAGCTGACAACAGGATGTAGTTGCGATGCTAGAGAGGCGATGACAAGCGATGCGATAGTCTCCAGTTCCATTTGGGGTCGGAGTGAGAATTCTAATAAGTTGAATTGCGAAGTATTGTTTTCGTGATCAGTTGTTATCGACAGGGTCTCTAGGCAAATCTCTACGTTGTAATAATGATAAAATTTGATGTTTTTGTGAATACGTTAAAAAATTCTGCCGAAAGAATTCCTATATCACGACCCGTACTCAATATCTTCTACAACGCGTGTTTCCAAGTTCAATGTTTTCTTTCGTGTCTACGTTAGAAAAGTTTGTCAACTGATTTTACCAAGCAAAATAATTTTGATTGGAGATGGACTTCCATTTTTTGAGTTACATAAAGCTTGATGTGCGCAATTTGACATTGTGACTCAGAGCTAGGAAGTGACAGCGAATGGAATCAAATTTTGATGTGAATTAGCTGTACACACAAATATATGTATACCTACTTCACATATTACTCACCAAAATCTCAGCAAAGGTCAATGTTCCCATCATGGATGCATATTGCCTAATAATTATCAAGTATTTTTCATTCCCTCATACAAGAATGCATACTACATCTCGCCAGAAAATTCTCTCAAAAACAAGAAATTATTAAGGTAATAACCAAATATGCCCTTGAAAGAAACCCAAACAAACAATTCCACTTATCTCTTTTTTTTGTTTTGTAAATATAAATGATGAATCTCTCAACATACATCACTTGTAAACAAAAAATTGTACTCATTGGCAGAGAGACCTTGGTTGATAGCCGTTTGAATTAAATTGTAATATCAATTCAATGAACTACTTTATTATTATTATCATTCACCCTGTATATTTTTTACTATTATGGTGGATATAGAATTGTCTACATTACTATGGTATCTGTGAGAATGTTGTCACAGCATCAGCCAATAGCCCATTTTTCTGACTAAATATGATAACTATTAGATTACACTCAGGAATTATTTGACCTCTCTGGACCATTGTAGAAAGAGGGACAATCTCTCTCTTTTTTTATAGATATTTCCATGGTCAGCCATAAATCAGAAATCTTGTCTATTATGCCACCTTGAGTGATTCCAGGTAGACAAACTAGACAAACTCAGACTGGTCACTCCTATATTCTCAGGCTTGAGATCTGTCAAACATTGCTCTGTGTAGCATGAAACATCATTCACCAATAGAACTTCAAAGTTCTGGAATTCTTTGCATAAAGTCTTTCCTGATGCTTACAACCTTCAAACTTTCAAAAAAAATTCCAATACCTTCCTTCTCTCCCAATATTTTACTGCTGCCTCACATGATATTTGTCTAACATTGAAGCTATCTTTTCATTTGCCCAAAGATGAAAAGATCTAATTCTAGTGAGTTTTCTAAGCTAACAGTGATACTCACCCTCTGGTAAAGCTTTCAAATTGGCTTGCTGTAATTCTGAATGCCTGGCCCAAATGATTTTACCTCCACTTGCATCCATACTAACAGCAGGCTCATCTCTTCCAACTTTCACCAGTATGCTACCCTCATCGTACCCAAGAGCAACATTGTTGGAACCCTTGAGGCAGCAGATAGTCCACACTCTTTCAAATCCATAGTTCAAACTGCTTTCGAGACGATGGGTATTTGCATGCCATATTCTCACAGTTCCATCTTCACTTCCAGTGAGTGCAACAGGTAGTTCAGGATGGAAATATACTGCTGTGACATTCAGAGAATGTCCTTCAAGTGTTTGAACACATGTTTTATTCTGGTAATCCCAAATTTTCACTAATCGATCATCAGCGCCTGAGATTAGGTATGGTTTATCACCTCCATGATAATAATCCACACAATTGACACCTTTCTCATGGCCCTCAAGAGTGAAGTTGGCAGTGGATGCTCCCAGTTGCCAGACTTTAAGAGTACGATCAAGTGAACCACTAGCAAAAGTATTGTTGTCTTTGGGATTGATGGCAATTTGCATGATATAATGTGAGTGACCCTCAAACACTTGCTGGCATGCCCATGCTTTTTCCCAGTTCCATAATTTTATGAGCATGTCATCTGAAATGGTGAAGAGTAACTTTGGAATATTCATTGGAAGTGACAGAGATGAGTAACTTACCACTACTAGTAAGTATGTATGGTTGAGTGGGATGTACAACAATACATCGTACATAATCAGAGTGGGCTTCGAAAGAATGCACTCGATCTAATGTATTGTAATTGAAAACTCTGATCTGCATATCATCAGAACCACTGATAATCCAATTTTTTCTAGGAACAAACTTTGCTGCCCTTACTGGTAGATCACATACTTCGAAAGTTTTGACTAATTGTTGATTTTCATGGTTCCAGACATTAATATTTCCACTGTAAAGGGAACAGAGCATCCAGGGTTCTGTGGGATGGAGGTCTACACATTTCACTCTGTCTGAACGGGAAGTTAACTTCCTTTTAATATCAAGTCGAAGAGGCTATAAAGAGTTGAATTATTATACAGAAAGTTGAAAATGAAGTTTTGACGGTCCTCACCATTTTCTGAGATAACTTCTATATTATATTAGAAATACCTCGTCTTCTGACACATCAGCAGTTGTCATAAATATAACCTGAAAATACGTGGAGACATTTACGGCTCAAACTCAACGGCACATTTTTTTTTGCATTGCGCTGTGAGTCCTGAGACTATCTCACTTCTAACCAGAGATAAGTCAGAATGAAATAGGTGGATAAATTATATCTGGATAGGTTGTACAAGAAAAAAAGTGAGAAATACAGTAAAATTCAGTCATAGAAAGCGGAAACACGGTAATTACATGTAATTATGTTAATCGCCTGGTTATAAGCAAAACTTTTAGAAACAAACGCCATCTCATTTACATCGTTAGGTTACTTCCAAGAAATAAAGAAGAAAAATAAATTAACCTGGCTGAATAGCTGTCATTCGATCTGACACTTCTGACAGTTCATGTACTAAATGGTGAACAGCATGCACTAAAGTCATTCAAATTTATAATTTTAGAACCAATAGTTGGATTTCTCCGATTTCTACATCTGAAGTTCTGTTACCCTTATTTCCAATATTTTGAATTCTTCCATCGCTGCAACTGATATATTGAAAGTATGTACCTGTATGATTTGTCAATGATTTGATCATCATCCATATGCTACAAGATCTCCTAATATTTTCCCTTTTACAGAATGGTGATTGACAATGGAATCAATTTATCCTGTGAGGAAAAATACAACTTGATATGCAGAAACTTACAGGAAGTATTAGGAGAAGAAAAAATCAAGACAATTATTAAAGAACGTGACTTGAAACTATACTGGGGTACTGCAACAACTGGAAAACCCCATATAGCCTATTTTGTACCAATGTCCAAAATAGCTGATTTTCTCCGGGCAGGTGCTGAAGTGACAATTCTCTTTGCTGACTTACATGCTTATTTGGATAATATGAAAGCTCCTTGGGACCTTTTGGAGCTGAGAGTCCAATATTATGAACACTCAATAAAGGCTATGCTACAATCAATTGGTGTATCTCTAGAAAAACTGAAATTTGTGAAAGGTTCTGATTATGAGTTGTCAAAAGAATATACTCTGGATGTTTATAGATTGACATCTGTTGTAACTGAACATGATGCTAAGAAAGCAGGTGCTGAAGTTGTCAAACAAGTTGATAATGCATTACTCAGTGGTCTTTTATATCCAGGTATGTAGGTACTACATGATCTATGGGAATAAAGTAAAGATTTCTGATGTGTACAAGTACAATCTATAATAAACAGTTATATTTTGGTGATATTAAAAGTCTTGATTACATAGTGATTCCAGGGCTCAATCATTTTTCATCAGATATGGTCTTTCAGGCTTGCAAGCTCTGGATGAAGAATATCTCAAAGTAGATGCTCAGTTTGGTGGAGTTGACCAAAGAAAAATATTCACTTTTGCAGAGAAATACTTGCCACAATTGGGTTATCAAAAGAGAGCTCATCTGATGAACCCAATGGGTGAGTGAGATTATTGACTATTTTTCAAACCCTCATGAAATTATATTATTTCAGTACCAGGTCTGACAGGTTCAAAAATGTCATCATCTGAAGATGATAGTAAAATAGATCTACTCGATTCTCCATCTAATGTTAAGAAGAAATTGAAGAAAGCTTTTTGTGAACCAGGAAATATTGAGAACAATGGTATCCTGTCCTTCTCAAAACATGTTGTTTTTCCCCTACTAAAGCCAAACGAAAAATTTGTTGTTCCTAGGAAAGCTGAATTTGGGGGAGACTCTTCATTTGCAGAATACAAATATCTTGAAGATGCTTTTGCTAAAGAAGAAATTCACCCTGGTGACCTCAAGAATGCTGTGGAAGTATACATCAATAGGTTATTAGAACCTATAAGAAAGACTTTTGATTCACCAGAATTGAGAAAACTAACAGAAAAGGCATACCCTGTACCTAGTAAAACAAGTAAGGTCTTGATGTGAAGTAAAGTGTCAAGATATTTAAAATTATATCAACATCTGATGATTATCATTACCATTACAAAATTTTCTGGAACCTCAAATAACTGTGAAAATATGAACTTGTATTTTGGCAAGTTGTATGGAAATACTTGAGAAAACAGTGATAACTGTTACAATATTTCTTTTATTCAGGTTTATTGATTTTTCACACTGACAAAAAACTATTGATTTCTATCCATAATGTTCTCTATAAAACCACAACCATTTTGTCATTTTAAGTATTGCCCCAATAGACTAACCTTGATCTATTTAGTTTGAGCAAACTGAATGAATTGAAGTTGCCAGTTGACTCCAATGTCAATTGGCTCAAGTTCAAGTTATTCCTAGTTGTCATTTAGTCGATGATCCGAATTAATGGAAGTAAACCTCAGTCGATACCTTAATGTATTTGTAGAAGGAGCTCCCAATGCAACTGCAGCCACCGATGAAATTGTACCGAGCCGGTTAGATATCCGGGTAGGAAAAATTGTGGAAGTTTCCAAACACCCTGAGGCAGATTCTCTTTATGTTGAGAAAATTGATTTGGGAGAAGGAACCCCAAGAACCATTGTCAGTGGTCTTGTAAATTTCATACCAATTGAAGAGATGCAAGGCAGAATGGTTGTGGTTTTATGTAACCTTAAACCTGCCAAAATGAGAGGTGTGGAGTCTCAAGGAATGGTACTGTGTGCCTCAGTGTAAGTTCCTCTTTGTATTTCATTATTCAATATTGAATGAAAATATCATGAATAATCAGATAGAAGTAACTGATATGAGAATATCAATTTCACACAAACTAAAATATTGAAATATTTCAAAGTGAAATATTGAAAGGTATAAAACTTCGGTAACAATGGCGTCATGAGTGTTTATTTTGTTGCATAAAAATATGTTACTTCTCTTGAATTTGGAATTGCATGTTACTGAAATTGTTCAAATCGTCAGGTAATTTATTGAATTCATTATGTGTGATTTTTTTCTCTCCATGCTCAGAATTTGTTGCATCTAGGTGATATAAACCATATTATCTAGTATGATGATTATAAGTTGGAAAATTTCTTGTTAATATGAAATTTGATTATACTTCATCAATAACTTTTGTTAATATGAATAATTAGTTTCACAAAAAATAATAATTATCCATTTGGATGTGGTTGATTTAAAAAATTGATTTATCAATTTGTAGAGATGAGCCTAAACAAGTAGAACCTCTTATACCACCACAAGGAGCCATCATTGGTGAACAAGTTCTTATTAAAAACTTTGAAAATGGAAAGCCTGATGAGGTTCTCAATCCTAAAAAGAAAGTCTGGGAGAAGCTGCAAGTGGATATGAAAACTAATACAGACTGTATAGCACAGTGGCAAGGAAATACTTTACTCACAAAATCAGGTGGGAAGATCTGTAGTAAAAGTATGACTGGGGCACCAATAAAATAAGTTCTAATTTGTTATTATTTGTTGTATTATTATGATGCATTAATAATAAATTTGAATGACTTATGCAATATCTTATTAATTATTGAAAACATTATACAGTAAGTGGCCAGATTATGGAACAATTTCAATTACCCACTTGAAAAACAAACTTTAGTAGTGTTATGATGTAATTGATGATTTTTTAGAGATAAGCAGGAATTTAAATAACGTGAACCAATAATTCGAATTCACAAGACATACTAATCAAACCCTTTATGAGATCCCCTCATTATGATTTACAATTTGTTCTGTGGTACGTCTATTATGAATTTGAAATGACACCCAAATGCGAAAACTTCCCATTCGATCCGCAACTTTTAATTTCTTTGGTATTGGCATCACTTAAATGTCAGTCAAACGATAGATATAAAAACTCAATTTATAAAAAATATAAATTATAGCTTCCCTTTCAAAACGCAGTTTTTGTTTTCTTTTTGCCGTTATATACCATTTTGATACACTAATCTTACGAAATAACGATTTCACACACACCATAATGAGTAATGAATCTTTCAATACCGTTTGGACTTCTTTTGTTACTGGAAACTTGTGTAGCCCTTTTGAAATCTCAATCAGTTCATCAGTAATGTCAGACATGTCCAATATTTCTCTGATTGAGAAATATCTACCACAAATTCATCATTTTTCCATTGAGAATTGATGCAAAATGATGAAAAAAAAATTGCTATTGGAAAACCTCTGTTCATTATCTACAGTGAGCTAATGAAAAACTGTTGGATGAGGAAGCTGCGGCCACAGATTGATTCCTTCCCAAACCATATAGTAATGGACGAATCACTCAAAATTTATTTTTCTGAGATAGTTTGACAATACTTCCGGTTTTTTGATTTCAAGAATCGTTTGAGTTGCAAGGGGGCATGTAAGGTGAATCACCTGATACATACCTGTATTTACGTACCTACCTCATTTTTGTTGCTGTGATGAGCATTGATTTGTTGTTTTGTTTTTCTGTTCATGTATTAAGTTCCTGTTATGCAAATAATTTTCCATTTATCTAATGTTGATGTAGTGATGGTATGTATTCTTCTAAAAGTTCTACATATGTTTTAAATAAATCATCAATTTGTTCAACAGTGTGATTTATGTGTACTTTAGCGTCAATTCAAACGTTCCACTAAATAAAAGCAGGCTATTCGATCAGCGAATTTCATTAGATGAAATTGTAAACAGGGTTTTTTGGAAGGAATTGGAAATATTTTATGACCATGTCTAGGAAGCCAAAATAAGGGCATATTATGTTTGATCAAATGTAATTTTAAAACTGAAGAATTCATTACAAAACTAATTAAACAAAAAAGAGAAGTGTGCTGCTTCAAAAGTTTGTTATGAATTAATGCTATACAAGTTATGTTATATTTTTTCTTGCAATTAATCAAAGTATCTCTGAATCAAATAAAAAATGGATCTTGAACACTTGGACAGCTTATTCTGGTATACCAAACATTTCCATTTCGTCCCGAAACTAATATAGTATACAGGGTATATTATGTTGGTTATGACTAGATATGTTGGTTATGACTAGATATTCCACAAGTGCCTAAGGCCATGAAGCTTGAAATAAAACAAAGTTTTTTAAACAAAAATCATTATTAAATATAATTTTCACAGAAAATATCACTTTTGATTTCTTATATCTAATGAGTGATAAAAAATGCAAAAACCGCATTTTTTATGTCAAGAACCTAATATATAATAGCAATGGCAATCAAACCCATCATTTTACAGTCACTTAATTTAATCTGACATTGGAAACACAATATTAAAACTAATGAAGAATGAACGACTGTCAACTATAGCCTGATATACCCAATGATCAACTACATTTATAATCCCACGTCGAATAAGTAATAAAAAAGTAAGTTTTTTGTGGAATTCACATGTAATTGAATTATCTCAAAAAGGTTCATTCAAAGTAGGGATCAGCCTAAAGTTGACATAGGTACCATCAAATACCTACAAGTATATGTAGCACAGGAAAATTTCCTCATTGAATTCTCGATGAAATAGTGAAAATCATCAAGCAATATCAAATTGAATGAATTGAGTAGTTACAAAAATAACATTTGCGTCGCCTCAATGTCAGTATTTCGGAGGTTGATACATTAATAATCCAAATGTCCAATTTCTCTTCAATAATTTTGATCCACCATTATTGCAAGTGAATATAATTCCAGATCAAAAATTCAAATTGCTTATCCTATGCTACACTGGAATTCTATCGAATCTATACGCTATTTATTCCATGTGATTCAAGTAACTCCTTCAGATGCACAATCTCCTCATTTTTCTCAACTAGCTGTAGCCTCAACTTTTCTATTTCTTCGGATTCCGTAGATTTCAAGGTGTCCAGCAAACTCGCTGTATCCGGCCTCTCGTCAGGATTCTTGACTACTAATTTTTCGATCATCTGAGCAATATCAGGGTACTTCAGTCCTATATTCTGTGGGATGTTACCTTTGCGGAGATCAGATAAGTGGTGAACACGCTCCATGTCTGTTCCAAAGTTCTCTACCAGCTCAAAAAGAACTAGTCCCAAAGAGTACATGTCACTCTGAAAATTATGAATAAATCTTACCTATAGATTTGTACAATATATGGTGTTTCATTAATATAAAATGAAACTTGAAGATCAGATCTATGGGTCAAAATATGAAAAAAAGTTCACATGCCTTTTTTGTTTTGAGAGAGTATTCAAGTTTATCGAAAAAAGTCGAAACGGCTTCAATCAATTTCGATAAAATTCTCATTTCTTTTTCATTATCTCAATGAGGTATCTTTTGGACCCATTTAGGTTGATGAATCATCAGTCGTGCCCATGAGATAAGTTTTTAGATTCCTTTAATTATAACTTTTTGGGCTCTTGAGATTTTTTGTAGCTAGCTTAATTTTAGAGAAAACAAATAAAAACCAAACCTATCTTTCTAGGTTAGGGGGACAAGTTTTTTTCATTGGAACTCCCTGTATATTATCTGTCATATCTAACAAGAGCGATTTTTTCTGATTTCAAACAAAATACATATGCTTCATTACATCCACCCGTTTTTTAAATATGTGCATTCAAATATTCTAACAAATTTAAATTGATGTGCTTTAAAACATAGTAAGTCATGCTCAAGAGGCAATCGGGAATGACTGGACCTGGCGCCACTTTTGTTGTTCACCTATTGAATGTGAATTTTGATGGATTTGTATTTTTTTGATGACTTTTCAAGTAACCCTTGGCACCCTACTTGTTGGTAGAGGTTATTTGAAAAATTCTCAAAATATGACATTTGTCAAAATAATTTTGAATTTGTGATAAGAAATTCTGATGATTCAGAAAAAAAAAAAAATAAAACTTGCATCCACCATTTTTTGTGCAGGGTACAGTATATTTCCGAACATTTTTCAATAGCTTTTCAAATAACCCCTGTTGGTAGGGTGCACAGGGGTTATTTGAAATAAAACTTGGTGACATGAGATCAAAGGTTTCAACAGCGAATGGAACTACTGCTTTCAGAGTGTATACTCGTATACTGTGGTAATATCCACTATGAAGGAAACAATGGTGAACCTGCTCTGCTTAATTTCCATCTAATGTATTCTGCCAGAACACGCGGAATAGTAGGAAATCACTTGTATGTGAACCGTTAGATGGCGACACAGAAATAGCAATAAGATCATGTACCATCTATAATTGTACAATTCAAATATGTAAAAACATTGATTAACCTACATAATAACAATTCAAAAACATCAAATAATTGTACGAAAATCTGCGAAAATAGCGCCATCTTCTAGGAAGTTTTATCACTGTTATGCCATTACAGCGTAAAATGCCGTTATTGTTTTGGCGAAACGCGTACAACTTCGTAGTTGAGTTGAACACATAGTTGAATATATATTTTTAATTTTTGCAGGAAATTTGTAAATGTACAAAGTGCTATACTTTTTTTTCATTTTTGATTCCGACTTGTATGTCGGATGTATGATAAATAAGTCGGAACTGAAAAGAAAAAAACTTTCGTATAATTTTTGTCTTGATAATTTTTTCTTATCAAAATATCAAGTTGCTATTTGAAAATTGGAATTTTGTCGTTAATTGGAGTAAAATATTTTTTTCACATCACATGAACAGTCCTGATCAGTTACATCAGAGTGTTATGAAAAAAGCATCTGAGTGTCTCAAAAATCTTCCTATTGATAACATATATTCTCCTCTTGAACAAGTTATTGTGTTATCTGCTTTGATGATATAAATGAAAATGAAACGAAGTTCAATGAAGACTTTACATTTGTCTATCTACTATTGATAATATCTTAGAAAAACAAAAAACATGTTTATAATCAATTGATAGATTACATCGAAGACAATCACATTATGATCTGATCAGTCAGAAAAAATTGTCGTGAAAAAGTGTGTTATTCATGAATGGAAAAATATATTGGGTTCTAACCATGGAGTTTTCATTGATTTGCAGAGAGCGTTCAAGATTCGATTGTTCAAAAAGTTCAGTTTATTAGTTATAGATTTTCCGAAACTGACGATAACTATGATACACTCCATCGAAGTATATAAGGACCAATAACCAGAATAATGTAGGAACCAATATGCTAATGTTTTTTGTCTGAGTACTCCATTGAGGAATATGAATAGTACTAATATCCATATGACAAAACTACATTTAGGTACAAACTTGAATATATAAAACTCACCTTTGGGTTACATTTTCCAGCCAGTTGTTCGGGAGCAGCGTACAGTTTTGTACCAAAAGCTAAACTATGTTGAACACTTTGCAAAGGACAGGCCAGTCCAAAATCTCCCAATTGGATTGAAATGCCATTATTTTCTATTTGGATGAAAATGTTACTTGGTTTGATGTCATGATGTACTACACCCTTTGAATGGATATATCCTATACCTAGAAAAAAAATCACATTTGGTCTTCAGATGTTACATCATCCAAGATCAAAACAACATGTATGTATCCAAATTTGATTGAGCAAGGATCCCAAACGTTTTGGAACTGGATTGTGGATTGTCCATATCTTACTTGAACAATTGAGGTAGTCCAATGGCTTGTGCTCAAATTTTGACTAATTTTTTTTTCAACAACTTATTTATAGACCTCTAAACAGTTACAGTGGAAGAAAGCAATTAATTCATTCAGTTGGGACAATTTGATAGTGAAACTGATGAGACTGTATGTGGAGTCCCACAAGGAGCAATTCCTTCTTATATACAATATGTGTGATGTCAATTTTCGAAAAACAAATTTATGATATAGTTCTCAACTAGCTCTCTTCAAAAATGTGGACAGATCTGAAATATTCATATTTTCAAAGCCTACTACTTTCTGATTACTAAAAGGGTCAAGATTTCAAGAATGAATTTTTGTTAAAAAAGGGACAGTTAACCGATTCAGGCATAGCTGGAATAACCCCATGAAAAATTTTAAGCCAATATCTTGTATAGGGTGTAAGTTATTCATAGGAAAACTTTTACATTTTTGCTCTTTAGATTCATCTTGTATTGAAATCCAAGGAGTTAATTTAACTGGTGAAGAAGTTATTTTATGGTGATTACAAACTGAAAAAAAGGAAGTATCATAAAACAGCCAACATTTTGAAGTCAATCAAGAAAAGAAATAATATTAAAATAACTACATGAAAAGTTGAAAAACACAAAAATGATACTGTACTGCAAAATGAATTCCACACATATGAAAACAACTTGAATAATTTTATGAATGAAGATAATTCAAATGAAATATGGGATACTATAAAGGAAACCTGCAGGAAGAAAGGAAATGATATTCATATAAAAGAAATGAAACTTATCAATAATGAAATAATTCTATACCAGATTGCCAGAATATGCTGAATGGCATCGTTTATATTACTTACCCTGGAGTAATTGTTTCAGAATCTGAGTAATTGTACTTGCCCTGATGACATGATCATTAACATGGACTATGGCTTTTTCTGAATTGCTGATAGCATTTCTTTTTTCCAACCATTGTTTTAATGTAGAATGACACAAAGCCATCTGAATATAAAGTGTTGCCCATTTAATTTTTGTCCTATTGGTTGTTCTTATTTTTTCAATTTCTTTGATGCTCAATTTGCAGATTACATTATCTTCTTCACCTTCAGAAAGACTTTTCCTCTTTTTCTTGTTTCTAGAATTTGATTTTGTTCCTAATTTGACAGAACTAGCCCCACTGAAGCTATGCTCAAAATTGATTTGGAAATCTGTGTTGTCACCACTTGAATTTTCTGTGAATGAATGGGTATCTTTGTGATATATATATTTGGTTTTGAGATTTTGAAGATGTGAATAAGTAGTTTCATGCTCTTCTGAATGATTATCCATAATTGCTATATTAGTGGAAGGTGCACCAATTTCAAGCCAGGCTCCTTTATACTGAACTATGTTAGGATGATTCATGCTGGCAAATGTTTTCACTTCTGATAAGTAGTTTCTAACTGATTGAATTCCATCTGATCGAATTGGTATTTTTTTCACAGCATATTCTGTACCATCAAGTTTGTGTTTGACTCTAAAAACCTGAAATGAGACAATATATAATCGGTTTCAATATTTAAACGTAGACTTACTTGTCCAAATCCTCCACCTGCAATATAATCCACTTCATCAAACTCTCGATGATAATGTGAATAAATTTGGGATTTAGGCCAAATGGGACTGATGGGTAACGATTTATCACCACTTTTGACTGATGCCAAAAGTTGTAAAAAAGCTCTTTGATATTGACTTCGGATACCTTCAAATTCCATCATGTTATAACTTTCTCCAAGAAGATTCATACTGTGTAATTTATCACAAATTACTTGATACATTACCGATTGCTTTTTTTTGTCACTCTCGTAGATTGTACATATATTTTGCACTAATGATTCTATTAATATACTAACAGGAGTTGAGACACATGGTTCGGATACTACATAATGAGGTTGAGTTTGGGAATTCTCTTCAATACTAGATATTTCATCATTCTTACTAGGCATCTTTGAGGCATATTCGTCTTCGTCAGAAGAAACTAATTTTGACATGATAGAACTTGTTGGATTTTGCTTACAACTTGTTCTAGAATAATCATGAATGCAAAATTTCTGTTAAATATGGAATTTTCTCAGTATAATTAGTATTTCAATTATATCAGTGACTAGATAGAATTTAAGAAATAAAGAAATATAAAATACTAATAAACCGATTGTTTGGCAACCAGGAACTATAACCAACAAACAAACCATCTAGGCAACCACAGCTGATTCTCGTTCTCGATGTTCTCGATGATCACCCTTCTCTTTCCTCATCTCACTGTCACTGTTTCTCTTGTTTGTTTATATCACCGTAGAGGAGTAAACTGTTGCCACAGCATAAGCTGTTGCTTCGGCACCTTAGATCATGGCAACGATGTAGGGAACACTGGTGCAGCTACTCTCTTGTATCATGCTACTCTGTCTATTTGCCTATCTAATTTCCTCAGCCAAAACTTGATAACAACATTTTATTCGTTATAGCGGAAAATCACTAATATGTTAGTTGTTAGATGGCGGCGCAAAATAACAGCAAAATCAGTATTATCGATGATTGCACAATCAGTGTTATGAAAACGTTGATTCAGAAGCAGTAATTTCGGTTACTTACTGCACCAGTCTTCTGTACATCGTTGTCATTGTTCATGTCATGTAAGTTCGGCATCATCTGGCAATTTTTCTCTTGTTTTTTTTTTGCGATATATCAGTGCATGTGCTGGCAACACTGCTGCATACTACATTCTTTGTTCTCTGACACACTCGGAGGTCTGTAAAGTGAGGCCACAGCATCTGAGGACTGAGGACAAGGTGAATATCACATCACGGTAAGCTGTTGGATCATACATGATGGTAAACTTGTCAATTGTTTATTTCCAAAATATGTGGACTTGTCAAACAGCCTTACTAAAGCCGCACCGCTTGTATAAAGATGGCAATACGATCGTCGATCCTGAAATATCAAATCATCTTTCACTGATATTGACGGATATCTGACAGTAACGGATAGCTAATGGTTCAAATCTTGCATTCGTGTTGAATTTCCCGTCCACTTTCTCGTGCGATGCGACCACTGGTTTTTCTATGAACCAGCGTATAAGCCGTGACCAAATCCAGAGAAGACTCCGGGTATTCTGAGACGAGAGCAAAGATGAAACATCCCACGATAAGCCATGCCTACAACTGGCTTGACTTCACGCGATATGATAGGTCCCTATAGAGATGGCTATAAAAACCGTAAAGAGGGTTCACTTCCCTACGGTGCTATAAATATATATTCACGAAATGGTGGAATAGACAATACTTACTATAAATTATTACTTCAGTTCCAAACGAAGAAATCTATGAATCAATCCGAATGGTAGTCAATCGAAACACCTGGCATATATACTGTTTGACCTGACCTTTCTCTTCACCTAACCTTGATGAATGAAGTAAAAGGTTATTTGTAGACGTGCAAATCATAATATATATATATATATATATATATATATAATGTCACCAATAGACGTCTGTATAACATCATTGGCATATTTTCAACTGATGCTCTTTCTTGATCTCCTTGCATGTGATATCAAAGAGATATGGAGATATTATTCGGGTCATAGCATTGTGGGCTGGGAGCTTGCGGCTGCATTAAAGTCATTATCACTAGAAAAAAGTCATGATGATAAAAACAATTATTATAGTGTAAAAAGTCATTGTTTTTGGAGACAGAAAATAGAGCGTGACACCAGAGGGTGCTTCAAAAGATATTTAGAGTTTTTGGGATTGGGTATACTTGGCAACGTTGGTATCGACCAGGCGGTTTTTACTGCCATTAAAATGAGTAATAAAGGGAGATAGATGATAAATGTCATCTTGAATGTCATAATATCCACTATTTTTTTTCTCATTTTCTCATTATTCAGAGAAAATGCCCTTCGGATGGAAATTTCCTTGTAAATTACAAGCTTGTAATAGTCAACACAAGCAATAATGGATAGATCATCGCTCAAGGTTGAATTACTGTATTAGTGTTTAGGTTGACAATATGCAACCCCAAATAATTCATTACTCCCTCACGGAATTAGTGATATGTTTGATAGTGGTTGGATATGCAGCTGTGGAGTTGGGTCCTTGTGATAAAACTCGCACGATATTCCATTCGTCTTGGGGTATCATAAGTGATGGTCCAGTAGACTCAAACTACACCCAAGACAGTCATTGCGAATGGTTGATCAAAGCTGATGATGACAAAAAATTCATAACTTTAAGTTTTCATAGTATGGGAACAGAATGCTCCTATGATTATGTATTCGTGTACGATGGAGATTCTTTCAACTCACCCCTACTTGGCAGCTTCAGTGGAAAGACTGAGCCTCAAAAAGTTATTGCAACTTCAGGGCACATGCTAGTATTATTATATAGTGATACAAACTATGTTTTGGATGGTTTTAGAGCAGAATTCTCTGTAACAGATTGTCCAAATAACTGTTCTCATCATGGTGTGTGTTATGATCATCTTTGTGCCTGTGAAACTGATTGGGGTGGATATGACTGTTCAAGAAAATTGTGTCCAAACAATTGTGGAAGGAATTTGGGCCATGGACACTGTGACCAAGGGCAGTGTATCTGCCGCTCTGGTTATTCTGGTGAGGCCTGTACATTGTATGAGTTTGACACAGTTGGAAACAAATGGCATTGGCTCTCACATTCTGAAGGTGGTTTACAGCCTCGTGCTGCACATACTGCAGTGTACATAGAAATGACTGATTCTCTATATGTATTTGGGGGATACAATCTCAACACCGTCCTTGGAGACTTAGAAATTTACAATTTTCAATCCAGTAATTGGAGAGATGAAAATGGTGATGTTCTCCCAGATAAAGGTTTAATAAATTCTATAGATCCAAGCTCTATTGCCAAATTGATAGAGCATGCTGGACCAGACTGGGAACAGAAATGGGGTATCAATAGCAGGACTTCCTTCCTTAGAAATCTACTTTACACTGTTAGTGAAAATACAACATTCACTAGAAGAAGACAACGCCACTCTAGAGTATCAGAATTCCATAAACCTGCACCCAGATATGGGCATTCAGCATGTGCTGTATCTAAAGGCTTTGTTTTATATGGAGGTAAACTGCTGAATGGAAGTTTGGCAAATGATTTGTGGTACTATGATGTTCAAACACGGTTTTGGGAGCTGAGGGCCAAACTTTCTGATTTACAGCCACCAAGATTGACCAGACACACTTTGACATGTGCAAATAATGTTATATATTTGTTTGGAGGCAGCACTGAAAATGGTGAATTCTCCTCATCTTTGTATGGTATACAACTGTCCCCAGACTTTGATGAAAATTGGCAGGAAATCAAGCCAAGAGGAGGAAAGCAGTTAGATGTCAGAGTAGTGGCCCATAGTACAGTTTTCCATAAATCCACAAATTCATTAATTGTGTATGGTGGTATTGTACCTGGGGTAGCAAGATTTTCAAAACTGTCTGATAGAATGTTTCTCTTTCAACTTGATAATCGTCATTGGACTGAAGTCCACTATACTAGGGAGTATCTCAGAGAGAAGTTTGTTCCTAGAGAACGTGCCTTCCATACTGCTAATATTTTTGGTAACTACTTGATTGTGTTTGGAGGATATTCACACAGACATAACAAAGAGGAAATATGCTATGATAATCAGATGTATCTGTATCACCTGGGATGCCACACATGGGTGAATCCAGAAATTCTTGGGAAGACTAATGACTCTAGATATTCTAAACAGCAAGGTGAGTTTTTTTATTTTTCCCACACACACATTCAGAGAGGAAAAATCAATATATATCAAAACTGTCACATATCTCAGGACTAGCTCCAAAAAAAATTATGAAAATTTATACAGGGCGGATTATAGTAAGGACAGTATTGATATTTTTTCCGATTGATTGTCTTTATTACCCAAGAAACATCACTTTTTATAATAGGGTATACATATATACATATAAATGAAACATTAAAGAGAGAGAAAAAATATTTGTTCGAATTGAAAAATAAAAAAAAAACAAGAAATCTTCAATATACAACCAAGTTCTAACATATCAATGCTAAATGTAAGTATCCGAATCAAAGTATAAAATTATTCCATCATGGAATACCCATTGCTTACCAATGTTCCACCTGAATGTATTTGCTATCCAAGAATTCATTGTCTAGTGCCATAATTATGGACTGTATTGACTTCAGTAAAAGATATTTTTTCCTGACAAAATGAATAAAGCAACATATCTTGAGTTTATATAACAAAATCGAATTCAAAAAATTTCTAGGTTTGTATAAATTTACTCTCACGAGTGGTTTCAAATGTGAAATATTGGTACTTTCCCAGACAGATAGCAAATATTGTGAGTTTCGAGTAAAAGAAGGGAGAAATAAATGCTCTCCAAATATGTAACAGGGATAATATTACGAATTTTGAATATGACGCCTATGATGGGATTCAATTTCTTTCTCAAATGATCTATATGTTTTGTCCATGAGCAATGTTCATCAATATAATGACCTAGAAATTTTCTTGTGTTTTTATATTTAATGGATTTGTTGTTGAATGATATTGCATCATTTGATATATTAGTTCTCTTTGAAATAAACATATATGAAGATTTGTTCTAATTGAGAGTCAATTTATAATTTTGCAGCTGAGATGATATTTTTCTCAAATCACTAGTTTTATCAATTACAATATCATTTGAATCTTTTGAAACATAGATCGATGTTACATCATCCGCAAATAATTTCAGATTTCCTTTCAATTCCAAAGTTGATATTGAATCAATACATACCAAAAATAAAATTGGTCCTAGTATTGATCGTTGTGGTACACCACAAGAGATAGTCATGAGAGAGCTACAAGTATTATTCATTTCAACATACTGTTTTCTATTTGTTAAATAATGTTTGAACCAGTCACGAATTTTTTCTCTGATACCTATTGAAAAACACTTATTTATCAAGATTTGACAGTGTCAAAGGCTTTGCATAAATCCAAAGACAAGAGGCTGAATTTATAACTTTCATCAATTAGTAACTGAATATCCGAAATCACATCCATTACAGCAACCTCAGTATCTTTTGATCTGCGAAATTCATATTTAAGATTAGAAGGACATATTGGTTTGTAATTATTCAAATCGTCTCTGTTGCTACATTTGAACATCGGCAATTTCCATTTTGTCTGGAATGATTCCACTTCCAAAAGATTTTGTTATAATTTTTAGTAAAATTGGCAGATTTGATTACTATCACAATTTTAACATTTATAAAATCGAATCCGCAAGATTTTGGAACATACAGGTTATCGATAATATTTTCGATTTCTAGGAGATTTGGTGATATAGAAACATAGGATGCTTGAGCAATTATTTTCAAGTCGAGAGCTGAAAGTGATTTTTGAAGATAGATTTGGACCCACATCAACAAAATGATTATTAGTTTCACTACACATTTGATAACAATCATCAATTTTAAAGTTATTTACTGTGATACGTTTGATATTTCCTGCCCGATTGTTTGATTTATTATGTAAGAGTGAGTTCATTCCATTCCAGACTATTTTGGGAGAGCTATTGAAAAAATGATCTTCATAAAATTGCTCTTTCCTTTCTCTGATCGTTTTCTTCACTAATTTATTGTAAAAATTGTATTGATCTTCAAAGTAACTTTCATTTGGATTGTTTTTTAGTAAAATTGTAGTAAGGCCAGATTTATGATCTGCCCTCGGATCTGTCCCAGAATGTCATTGAGCTTGGGATTTGACCTTCAGATACCTGAAAGAAAAATTCTCTGTTTGTCCTTTTATTCAAAAAAATTGAGATACGATCAACATAAAATTCTCAATTGCATGTCGAAGAATGCACAATAACTATCTCTTCAAACTACATCTCATTTCCATAGTTGAAGAATGCACAAAAACTATCTCTTGAAACCTACTAAATCTCATTTGCATAATTCGATCAGTTTCAGAGTAAAAAATGAATAGTAAATTCAAAAGGAAAACTCAACACCCCGTATCTCGGAAAACGAAGCATACGCGGACAAAAGGTATACAGCAAACTGTCATTATTTTTTCAAGCAGAATCACTTCTTGAAGTTTGTCGCACTTATTCACTAACACCATTTATCTATATTATTATGGCATCTATACTACAGTGGCTTTATACAAGACAGTGGCGACAATAGGCTCATTATTTGCCTCCTAATGGCGGATGGGCGGAGCTAATGAGTGCGCCGATATTTAAATCGTACGTTCATCATCAGAATGCCTATTTCAATAATGATAATAATGATAAACTTTATTTTCCTTCCATACAAATTCAAATTTGTATAGAAATAATCATACGTAGTGAATAATCAAAATTTTACAAACATATATGAATATATACATATAAAATTTATGTATCTGTTACAATCACATTAAATCTGTCACATCAAAATGAGTCATTGACTGAATAAAGACACATATCAATGAGGAACAATTTCAACTTTCTCTTAAAGTTATGGAGAGTGGAACAGCATTTCAACTCATTTGGTAATCTATTGAAAAAAATCAAACCAGCTCTATCTGGAGATCGGTATGAGATTGAATATCTAGTTTGCGGAATATGAAAATTATCTATGTAATGTTAGGATATTAAATTTTATGAAAAGATCCCTACAACTATGCCGTCCTGAAACACTAGACATAGTTCTTATAATTCGTTTTTGGACAAGAAAATTATTTGCATGTGTAGACCAGCCCCCAAAACTCACACCATATCTCAGACGTGATTCCACCTGAACATAGTGAATGTTGAGTGCTTGTTCTGTATTTAGGATTTTCCTTAAGTTTCTGAATAAGTAATTCTGAGAATTAAGATTCTGAGTCAACTCATCACAGTGAGTTTTCCAACTTAACGTATTGTCAAAATGGATACCCAGAGATTTACCATTTGTAAAATTTTGAGCTACTTGATTATCACTAATTTTGATATTCAGTTCTGGGCATGACTTTTGGTAATACCGGAATCTAAGGAAGTGTGTCTTTTCAGAATTTAAATCGAGAGAATTAGCCGAGAACCACACATTCAACTTTTGGAAGATGTCACTACACTGTTTTTGTATTGAATTATCGTTTTTATGGGATACAATCACTGATGTATCGTCAGCGTATATGGTAATGGAAATATCACATATTGACACGTTTAAGTTATTTATATATGAAATAAATAGAACCGGTTCCAACACTGAACCCTGTGGTACTGCGAGTGAATTTAGCAGAATTAAAACAGCCCACAGCTGCACATTTGTGTCATTATTATTTTCAAGTTGAAAATACGAATGAAAAAATATTGATACCTACCACTAGATTTCTGAATGAAAGCAACTGTAGTCGATATAAAATGATTTATTTGATGAAGAAAGTTCAAGAATATACAGGGTATGTCACGACGAGCTTACACTATCTTGATATCGAGAATCAGTCTGGAAAAATCCATGAAAATGTGAATGCTTATATTTGAAATTACGCTCTCTTCATCTGTATTATTTTCGACAATGCAGTGTTGCCGCTTCTACTAGAAAGTAATAGCAACATTGATATTTCAAAGGAACACCTGGTATATGATATTATTCTTAGAATCCTCATCAAAATCTTGATATGCCTACCTGTTACCTTGTACTTATCTCTGACCGTTTTTGAGATATTGAATATTTCACATTTTTTTGCGGAAAACATCACTTTCTAAAAATGCTTATATTTTTGGACACCGAGGTACTGGGACATTGTTTGGTTTGTGGTTTGTGGTTATATAATTACTGGGAACTACCAACACGATAGTCAAATCTGAAATACTTTAAAAACATATCGGCATTTCGTTCACATGGAATGCTGATGAAATTTGCTATTCATCTATGTATATCATACCTATTCCTAAATAGTCAAGCTCTTGACTTATAAGCATTTTTTTGTAAATATCCTATAAAATATCAACGCCACTGGGATTTAAATGATGGAGTACCATAATATCCAAGTATGCATTGTCGAAAATATTTTAAATGAAGAGAGCGTGATCTCAAATATAAGCATGCCCATTTTCATGGATTTCTCCCGACTGATTCTCGATATAAATATAGTGTAAGCTCGTCGTGACATACCCTGTATATAAAAACCGATATCCGTGGATGATTAATCACGAGTTCAATGTGAACTCAATGTAAGTTCATGGATAATATAATTCATTGACTTCTTGTTTTCATTTATCCAAAGTCCAGGAATCGCTATGATGAAACACATTCCTCACACTGTTAACTATATTTTATTCTTTATATTTCCTCACTCTGATTGATTTGTATCCACTCATCATTTCGTATATTTACCGTCCAATTTATTTCACTCAGTTATAAATTTCAACTGATTTGTAACTACAAGTTGTTCGTGTATTATGATGTCCTATTATTCAAATGAATTCATTCATTCATTCTTATCATATTCTCATATCTATATCCGTTGCAGGAGTATTCGCTCACGCCTCGGCGGCGCGCAACGCCAACACCCTCCTGCTCGTCGGCGGATACCACGGCAACGTGAACGGCGACCTGCTCGCCTACGCCGTCCCTCCGACGGTGGCGGCCGTCGACGGCGCCTCCCGCACTCCCGAGGCGGCGTGCGCGCGCCACAGGGGCTACGGCGCGTGCGCGGCCGACCCGGAGTGCGGCTGGTGCTCGGCCGACGAGCGCTGCTACGGTCGGACGGTCGGCGCGAACTGCACCACGAACTTGCAGACGACGCGCTGCCCGGGCGTGTGTCCGGCGCTGGGCGACTGTCATTCGTGTTTGATACACGGGCGCGGTTCGGCCGCAAGGGAGCCCATGGTGTCGGCGGCTCATAAGTTGGGTAGGTTCTTTCTGATGTTTGATAGATAGTGATAGTGACAAGTTGTCAGACAGAAAAAAAAATCCCAGTACTAACCTGAGAAATTGCCATTGTGCAAGGAATGCCTCTGATGACACTTTTGTGACCTAGGTTAATAATGATGAAGAAATTTCACCTACGTAGATACACACGTAGATACTGATGCTTATGCAACCAATGAAACATTCATTATTAACCAAAACGTAAAAAGAATATAAATTCACTACAGCCCGAAGCAATTTCTGCAATTATCAAAAATATGTTTGGATATTTCAGATCATTTCAATGAACACTGAATTTTTGATTTATACTTGCGATATTCATCAGTAATCGATATTCTGATCTTGATCCCTCATACCCACCTGTCCAAACGCATCTCTAGTATATGTTTCCTCCAGAGGAAATGGAAATTGGATATAATATAACATACTGTAATTTGAGTGTTGTTAGTGGAGAAATATTATATATAACCCGGGTTTAAGAAAATATTATTATACAGGGTGTATCTGAATAACACCGAAAAAATGTGATGAAAATTAAGGTGGGTATTCAGTATAAAATTTTTAGAAAAACTTCCCCCCAGAAAAGTTACATCCGAAGATCAACAAAAAATGTGTGTCTTTTTTATTTTTCCTGTATATTGACTCAAAGACACGAAACTTGGTAAATATTATTCGTCAATACAATTACACATTTCGATTTTTTTTCAACCCTGAAGCACAGTATAAAGAATACTAACAGTAGACCGACTCTGGCCTACGTGCTCGCTTAACGGTTCCCGTCCCCTCAGGCCCCTCGGACACCGTTCGGTAGCCACACGGTAGACCGCTACGCAGTGGCTAACGAAAAGTTCTGCGCTCTATTGTAACGTGCCGTAGGCTATAAATATAGAGTGCGAGAAAATAACTACGTATTATAATTCTTTAGTGCTCGTTTTTTATTTTATAATAATGCCTGTGGTGTATTGTCCTGTGGGAAATTGCACGTCAGGACGTGGAGGAGGCTTATCCTTTTTTCGTTGTCCAAAAGATGCAGCAAGGTATGTATTTTACGCGGCATTTCATATAAACGTCTGTTGAATCACAATATAGAGTATAGATTCTTATTTCATTTAGAAAATTACAAACCAAGTTTTTATTCACTCGAAATCTCAATCAAGATTGTTTAGAAAATTTTCTTGGACAAATCAGGAACACTTGTGGTAATTTAAAAAATCCAACTCCCATACAATTCAGTCGTTCGTTTAAAAAAATGTTCGCATTGAAATAATTTGATCAAACCGACGGTACTAATTGTATGGAAGACATAAATGAAGTTTTATTGAGTATCGCTTCAAAAAATATCGTCAAAAATGTCAATCGAGATATAATTCTCAAACCTACGTATATTCCGCTCAAAGTATACACAAGCGATTATCGAAATCTAGAAACTCCTGAAGGCAACTCATTAGTATATGTAACCGGCTATTTTTTGAGGAAATGTCTTTTACAACATTCTTGTGAAATTTGCCATGATTTCAGTAACTCAAACACTTTGAATGAGAGAGAAACCGCGTAGTACACCAGGGGGTTTAGTTGTGCCCTCCAGAAATATTGTCGAGTTCGTTATTGCGCTAGAGGATATTTTCACAAGTGAATTTGTGGAACTGGTTTCCCAAGTTGACATTGGAAACACACTGGAAAAACATTTCGCAAAAATATCTTTCAGTCATCCATGTGACAAGTTTCCTTTGGACTACTTCATCAATTTGTATTGCAGAGTTCGTATTCATTTCACATTGGAATTTGCATATCGAAATATGAAAACAGGAAAAGCATCAAGTAAAGTTTATGTCTTTCAATATATTATAATAAAAGGTTCATTGTCCAATTTCGTTTTTATTTATCTGTACTTTGAAAATTTCCAAAATTTTGACATTGTCTTTTGCTAACAATTAGAAGTAGTAGGTAGCGGCGCGCTTCCGATCTCGAAATATCAAAATCATAGTAGATATCCAATCCACTCAAATTTTTGGGTCGTCACGGTACATCAGCTATCGCGCGAAATGCTTTTCCGTTACCCCGTATCTACAGCGAATTCGCCATGAGGACACGTGCAGGCGGTACGCTTTTGAGCTGAGAATCTCAAACGCCCGACAGGGAGTCGTCCAACTGTTTATTTATTGAACTGTACCTGAAGTATGCTCAGAAGGGGTTCAAATAGTCAACCCATAAGATATTTTTTCTTTTCCGGGGGAACGACGGATTATAGGTTATAATTCATAATTTAAAAGAACGGCGACACACGGAACGACATTCTTGACTTTGACGAAAAGTGGTTCAACAATGATGACGTCTTCCAGTACGGTTGGGTAGATGCTTGATGTAAATATAGACTCATGTCCCGACTCCTTATACCCACTACAATGAGTTGTAGACTTTCGCCTACTTGATTATGCTAAATTTCAATAGTTTCCTAAAGCTTCCCAAGATTGAATCTAGATGGCGTCACCTATGATGATCTCGAATGCAAGATTTGAACCGTTAGGTATTCGTCGCTCTCAGATATCCGTCTATATCATTAGAAGCGGTTTTGACTTTACAGGATCGACGGTCGTATTGCCATCTCTACTCAAGAGGTGCGGCCTTAGTGAGGTTGTTTGACAAATCCACATATTTTGGTATGAAACAGTTGAAGGGTTAATTCACCATGCTATATCCACCTTGGGTAGATGAGAGCAAGAATAGTAATCTGAATGCTCCATTTTCCGAAGGTTGAATTTGATCGTTCACTCCGATGACTTATATATTTATTTATGATTTATTTCAAATTGCAATTCCTCTTCAAACAGTGAACCGCATTCAATGATTCGCATAATTTCGTGGGGATCCACTCACTGTATATAAAATATAGTAACTCACCATAGTTCAGAAAATATACAGACATAATATATTACTGTGGCTCTGGACTAAAACCTTTGTATGGGCAATTAACATTGCTCATTTATTGTCTCAAAATACACATGCACAAAACACAATAAGGTTTTTTTTTATGATAGAAATATATCAGTGTAATTTCTTACACATTCAACTGGAATGAAGTAATAATCAATTTTTGGGATAACATTTCTCAAATACGATGAAATCGATTAGGTTTTATTATGTATTAAAAGTGTTAATTTGTTGTTATTTGGTTATCTGTGAATCTTTAAAAGGACTATAATGATTCATCCAATATACAGGAGGGTACAGTTCATAGTAGCATAACTTGGTAGAAAGATCTCAATTCAAGAAGAAGAAAAAACATAGTGTGGTTTTATGAAACCACAATGGAAGTGATTGAGAATATAAATGCTACACGGTTAGCTGATGCGAGCCATGGAAACCGTCATATTTGCCTTGGCTCAAGACCTGCTCTATTTCATCCGGCCTATCTCTATCTCGATGCTGACGTCACACTAGTGGGTTGAGTTTTCACATCAATTCATAATAATGCGTCTTTGATTGGAAGGCTATAGCTCATTTAGTATAAAATTAGAAACATCTTTGATTGAGACAAAAAGATTCCTGATAAATTCTCTACTTTTTGGTGAAACTTAAGATTCAATAGGATAAATCATTAATGAGTTATAAAGAAATTCCATTTGAAAGAAAATCAGGACATTGTCCTACGGAATACTAATTTTCGCCAATTTTAAATCGGTGTATGATGAAAATGACTTAGTATGACAAACTAGGATGATGCATCAATTGTATTGTGAAAAAACCTCTCTCTACCTACAATATATTACCTCTTAACTAATTTCGCCGTATCAACTATTCAGCGGTTATTCCTGAATTATCTGGATTACCTTCGGACAGTACAAAGCAGTAAAGAAAATGAAGAAGTAAGAGAGAAATGTTTCAATGTAAGTACTGAAATTGTTGCTCTCAGTAAAAACTATTCACCTTGTATTTTGAATATCATGCTGGTTCAGTAGATTACGTTGGTACATTTTAGGCCCATATAGACTTTTTTTAGAATTATTCATTTGAATAACTAAATAAGATAGACGAGTGGTTCATAACCAATTATCTGATACTATATAATCACCAGAAGCGTCCTTGAATCGTCGTTTTTTTAAGAGCATCGCAACTAACTTCTATGAAATTCTCTGAGAGATATAAGAATAGCATATTCCTCTTATTCTGATATCAATGCCTGTCTCTTCCTCTTCAGACCCAAAGAGTATAATAAGGTCATCTATGGTGAGATCATTTGGTATCTCACACTGTATAAAAAATCGTATCTCTCGTTTTCAGGTTTGGAGGAATGTACCTGGTGTGTTCAGAATGCTAGGTGTCATCATAAAGACGATAACTATGGAGTTTGTGGTTTGCAAGAAGACAGTCCAAGTCAAATTCCAGGATGGTGGGGTCCAAAAGGAACGGAAGTCGCAAAGCCCAAAGAGTGTCGAAAACTCGATCGACGACCTGGGCTGACATTCGTCAAATACCATTATCCTGTTAATTACTCACAGCCTGATATTGTTGCTATTATCAATGCTACAACCGTGAGTAATATTTTCTTTCACATATATTCTTGAAAATTACTTAGACCAGATATAGTTTTCATGTAGTTCATGGTCATGAAGTAATGTAAGTATACTGTTTTTTCTACAACCAGGTATACTCACAAATAGACACATTCACTAATTTCAATTACAAGAAGCACAATGTTTGAAAACTTGTTAGGTGACGAGTAAGTATGACTTCATAATTAAGATCTAATATAATAAAAACGGATATAATAAAAAATTTGTATCTTGATGAATGCCATTAAAGTGCCGGTGAGGAATTCCAATAAACGAATTGAAGTATCGTAATAGAAAAAACTTTATGATCACGGACAATGAATTTGCAAAAAAATAGGACTAGGTGGCAAAATATCTAAAGATATTACATTATACATGAATCATAGACATATCCTAATTGGGAATTCGTTATTGAATGCACTCGTCAAACCCAAACTTGATGAATATTCTGGTGAAATGTTTGGCCAAACTTGACAGGTCAGGCAACTAAGGTTCAGATAAAGTATGCATAGGTTGATATAGTCCTGGAAATACTTCAAGTCACAAAATAAAACACTATCAAATTTTTGGTTACCATTCGTATATGTATTCTTGAATATTCGAAATTTTGACAAACATGATATCATTATGATCTTAATGTTCTTTTTCGACATGCATCAAACTATTTTTCGTAGTCTGTAAAACGGTGGTATCCCTCAGTTTTTGTTTATTTGGCCTTTCTCAAAACTATTTCTGGATAGACTGCACCTGAGTTTACCGAAAGCATCGTGTTTTTCAAAATAAGCGATTACACTCGATTCGATATTGATCATTGAATCGTTCATCATGAGAAATTCAAATTGTAAATGATGAAAAACACTCAGTGACCAATTTTTGGTTCAAATATGTGCGTTTTCTATAACAAATTTCAATTCTGATAATTTCAAGGTTCAGAAGTCAATAGAATTTTCAACTTTGTTATATTCTTTAAAGATTTTTATATCCGTTGCATATGTCAGTTGACTTTTAGCAGCATCTTCACCTATTTTCTTCCTTTGCGAATGCCATGAGCTAACAATAGAACGTGTCCAAAGGAAATTTATGAAATTCTTAATATTTGAAACTGATGGAACCTATCCGGAGCGAGGAATAACTAATGATTACTTGTGCGACCGTCTACATTTTCCCAGTATTGAGTCACGTAAAGATTGTGCTGCCCTAATTTTTCTTTATAAACTATTACATAATTCCATCGATTCCATGAGCTTACTCGCTCAAATAAATTTCAATATATCAAGTTTTCAAACGAGATCACAAAATGTGTTCAAACACAAGAAAGCTAGAACTAATATTTTATTTAAATCACCCATCTTTGTTATGTGTAGCTACTACAACAATATCTGTAATTACTGCGACTTGAATATCTGTAAGATTAGTGAACTTATTAGGGTAGTTAAGATTTACTTAGGTAACTAGTATACTCTGTATTCCCCCCATTTTTTTTCTTTTTTTTTCACTTGTTTTTGCTTTTCTCTACTCTACCTTAATTTTTCGCATACTATAATGTAACTATTTCATTTATATCTACTGATACTATATTTGTATAATATTGATTGTCCTGTAAATGGTTTCTACTGTTGGACAAATAAAGCTATTATTATTATTATTATTATTTCGCAGTAGCTGGTAATGTATAATCAACATGTGTGGTTTTTCTTGCAGGTTGACTATGTCAGTCCGACAAGCTCTCTAACCCGAGTGGATTTCAACGGAGGAGAGATGGTTGCTAGACTTTTGGGGTTTCTTAGACTTCCATCCAACTGGCAAGAAATGTTGAACGTTTGTGTCAGTTTCTGTTCGGCATCCTTGACAGTTTCAGATTATTCATTAGCAAATGTAACATCGGAAGCCAAAGAATGCACTACCGTGAAATGGCCAGAGAATCTAACTTCGGACAAAATATCGGTTGATTTTATGTCGAAAAAGATGGTCAATATGGGATATACGTATATGCAACAGAGCAAGATGGAATTGCAACACTACAAGGAGTTTGACGATGCACCTAAGGTGATTACCATTCTCAAGAAATGAACCAACTGACCTTTGAAAAGAGATAATTGAGGAATGACAATACAATACTCACCTATATTATTTCATACTTTTTTTTCAAAATTGAAGTGACGATTGAATAATCAGATACCAAATAAATATCCCCAACTTCACATTAATGTTAACAAATGTATGAATGTGTATTTCAGCATCTGAGTTGCCATCTTCAGTAGACCTAGAAAGTAAAAATGATTATCGACTCCATAGTAGTTCTCAAGAATCAGAAATTACCATTGAATAATCAATATGTCAATAATCATAAAATTATGTCGTATCAATGAACCGTTAGATCTCAGTCGAACGTTAGAGTTCCATCAAAGCAAATCAAATAATCGAGAATATGAAATAGGATCATAGTATTCCTGAAACCACTACTCTGGAACAGACATGACCCAATAGGAAATTTGCAAATAATTCTTTTTGATTCCAGAGTGACTATGAATTTGAATGGCGTTTCAAAAAGGCAAGGGCTCAGTGTAGTTTTTACGAAAAAAAAATGCCTTTCATAGTTTATTGGGTAACTTCAAAGATAAAATCAATGTCAATGAGAAATCAGGAATAAAACAAATTATCGTAGTAACTGTAACATGAAATATATTGTACAAATTCTATGAAACATAGGAACTACATGCAAAAATTCATGGTCATCTAATGACCTCAGATGATTTGAAACTTGAACATGTAATGAACAATCAGTAATTGAGGAGTATTTTCATTTACCTTAATAAGAACCAAATAATGAACCAAATCTATTCAATATAATGTTTGACTGAGTTGTTACGGTTCATTGAGTCATAACATAATTTTAGCTATAGAATGGCTGTAATGAATATCAATGATCACTCTTTTTGAGGAATGTCTTAAAGAATACTATGATCGCTGATCATTTTCACTTTTCAGGTCTACAGCAGATGGCAAGTTAGTTGCCGAAATACGTATTCAGGCTCTTCTAGATATAAATATGGTGTTTTAGGTATTAACTTTATATTTGTGTCATGATGATACAACGAATTTTTATTAATTTCAGGTTTTCACGTTCGAATATTTAGAGCCCTATGCAAATGGCACTTGCGATCAATATAAAAACTGCCTGCACTGTCTGACAGACTCACAATGCGGTTGGTGTGACCTCACGAATTCCTGTCAATCTCGTAATGATGACGAGGACATCAGTTGCTCCGTCGATGATGATTGGCAGTATCTGACGCTTCTGCCTAGCAGTTGTTCTAACTGCTCTAACTACATCACGTGCGAGTCCTGTATCGATTCTAATATGTGCGAGTGGTGGGTTGATGAAGCAAGGTAAATTTTTAATTTTAAATAATAGTGTGGGTTAAATAGAAAGAAAATTTCTGAGTACACTATACGTAATGTCACGAACTAAATCCAGTTTGAATGTGCATATGATTGAAATTTCATGGAACATTCAGACATGTGGATTTTGAACTGAACTCTCTTTTATCTCAAGGAAACGTGAGTTTGCAGGATCATATCATGAAAGAGGTGTCCATAAAAAATGGTAAAAATTTATATGAACAATTATATTGATACTCAATCTGAGAGCAAATTTGTAATCCTAAATAATCCTTGAATCTAAAAATACCTCGAGTCCTTTTTTTTTAGAGTTTGGGAAAGTCCACACAACACACAACTGCGATTGTTCGACGTACAGTTCCAGCAACAAATGCTTCAAAATTCGTAAACAGCTTATTTTACTCGGTTATACAGGAATGAATTCATTGCATGAATTTCTGGTCACCTGGTCGACCATTTCCATAAAACCTTTGGATACTAATTCGCCGGTTTCTTAGCAGCATCAACGAGGAAATGCGCTCTGCACCACCGCTCAACACCTTCTCCCTTCACTTGCTCTCCTCCGAGTCCTCTGGCCATTCGCGCTGAAACCACGCCGGTGAAGCTCAGGCAAACTACCCTATTGGTCCATTCGGGCGCGTTCTTCATCACGTCACAATAACGACAAATTCTAGAAGTATTGGCGCACCTCTACTATGCTCAACATAATCTTGTTTTTACTCTACGCCGCGTCACACCAACACCGAAAGTCTCTTAATATCATCTAACCTATTCTATAATTAGGGTGGGCCTATTACTATTTGGCGGTCACTTCCATGATAGGTGATTTTACATGACTGTGCTGTTGTTACCTATTTCAGCGTTTCCGGTTGTGATGTTTCCCTGAATCAGCAAGTAAATAGTGTTTTCAGAGTTTATGTTTGGAAATGAGAAAACAGGAATAGGTTTATGTAGTAAGTTTCAATGATATTGGAGTGATTTTAAATATTCCTTGTATGAAAATAACTAACTTCTGTACTTTGCGTTCTATGTTGAGAATTTCATGCAAAATGTTCTGCATCCCTGTCCTCGACAGTCTTCGAGCGCTGTCAATGATTGGCCAAGGCACATCAGACGTAATTCCAACATTTTTTTCGTTGTCGAACGAAATCATTTCTTTGGATTTTTTTTTGAAAAGTTACTTTGAATAAAGACGAAAAAAAAAATGGGTTTCGACTCCATTTATCATACTGGGGGTGGCGGTATGTTTAAAAAAAATGTGTTCTCTTCCATTATTTTATGGATTCTGATACAGAGTTTTCTTCTGGTTGGCACCAGAGATACGATCTTGATTATTGGTTATGTTTTATAAGGTAACTGATCGCATATTTTGACAGTACACTTGACTTGGTATTACTTCCGGTTCGACCGGAAAAAGTACTGTCTCTTTCTAGGTCAAATTACCTTTCCACTAATTCATCAGAAGTTGACATTTATATTCGAAATGGTGAAATAATTGGTGAACGTTGAATGTTCATACTGAATATATTTTTGTATAGAGTAATATCAAGATTTTCATGCGTATTAAGCACGGCTAGTGAGCTGGATAATTGAGGTTTGAAAAAAAGAAATGGAAAATATATAGTTGCATTTGAGATTTCACAAAAATTAAACTGCAAATATAAACAATAATAGACATATGATGATTTGCTATTCACATGCCAAAAATAGATGAAGTATTGTTACTGGTCAGTGGGCTGAGGAAAATTGATTATTTAAATTCACCGTTCAACACGGAAGTGATATCTAGTGGATTATGCCATCGATTCCCTTATAAAATATGCCCAAAGTTTAAAATTGTTTTTCAAACTTTGGGCTTGTGGCATGTACTTTATATCCGTGGTCATCCGTTATATCTTGCTATTTGAACAATACGTCGTGTACAAAAAACTCCCAATATCTCATGAACCAATGAAAATTTTGGTTTCATATTTCACGAAAATACATTATTTGACCACTGCTATTAAATGAAGAGGTGTTATTTATACCTTAGTTTCAACTACAGCCGTTTATTCATTATTACCACAAGATTTTTCTTCATCACATTTTTTGATATATTCTGTTGACATATTCGTAACTTCGAACATACAGTATTGTTGGGGTCAAAATAGATTTTTTCGTGTCCTAAAATTCATCCTCTGCGAGCTACAGCCACTGTAAGTTAGGTAAAAAAAGATTATCTAAAATTATGACAGTAATTACAAATCAAATCTTCTGAAAATGGGCATGCTCCTATTTTTCAGGTACTATTTCTAATCACCCTGTATATGCATGGTTCCCCTACATTATTCTTTTGACCTTTGTTCCTTCATGATTTCATTCCTTCTGAGGTTTTTTGTTAATATTTTGAGTTTCTATTAGCCTAAACAGAAGGATCCCATCTTTGATAGGTTTCCACATTGGTATTCCTCATTAGTGAAATGAAACGGCATCATAAACACACTCTGAGAAATATAGTTTCAACTCAATGAATGAACACCAACAAAAAAAAAAAACAGTAATGACAGCTATAGCTAAACAATAGTTTTTCATAATGAAATTGAGGATTTGACACTTAGCACTGCCAACTGTATTTAGACAAATATTGTAAGCTACTGATATTAATTTATTAATAATTTTATAAAATTTTACTATACGAACAGATTGAAGAGGATAACAATATTTGTCTCTCGGTTTCGTAAATATTTATTATAGTAATGAATTTTTGATGGTGCTTTATTTTTTATTGATTTATTTCTTGAGTGTAAAAATGAAAATAATAATTTAACACATGATAACTGGAATGGTGCCAGAAATTTTTTTTACAATTTTTTACAATTTTCTGTAGATTCCGAATCTGAGCTCAGATTTTTGAAGATCATTATACAGGGTAAGTCATTCTTACATGAACTCAAAATGGAAGAAAAACAATATTTCGGTCCTGTTATTGGTTAAATTGGCTGTATTCAATATGGCGGATTGAATTTTTTGTTGAAATTGACAAATCACTATTTATGCCAGTAATGAAGCGGTTTTGGACATTTGAATTTGACATTTTCAATCATCGGCAGTCCCCATAATCCGAAAGTTTTCTCGGTTTTATCTCTGGAAACCCTGTATATCTGATAGTTTTCGAAACTGGTGCAACAACTATTTGGTTTTAGTACCAGTTAGTTCCAGGTACTTTAGTTATGGACATATTTTTCAGATGTCAAAGAATAGGTCAGAGATCCGATGCCGCTGTCAGCCACGAACAATGTCCTACCCCCTGTTACAAGAGGACAGATTGCGGATCTTGTCTGGACCAGAAGGGCAGGTGCGTGTGGTGTCAAGCGACGCAGCAATGCTTCAGCTTCTCTGTTTATACCAGCGAGTATCAGTTCGGGCTGTGCAGAGAATGGTTGGATCAGGTGTTTCCTATGGCGACGAGACAAGATAGCTTGATGCCTCTCACTAGTAAGCCGCAGGAACAGTGTAAGACGTGTTCGATGTATTTGAATTGTTCGACGTGTTTGGGAGCTCTGAGTTGCGGATGGTGTTATAATGGATCCAATCCTATGACAGGTCAGTAAACGTAAAACGTAAAAATTTTTGTCAGAAAGACATTTTGAATTCAGATTTTTTGATATTAGTTTTAGATTTTATTACAGTCTATCTCAATCTCTTTTGGGAAATGGCACAAGAAACACCATATACAATATTGCATTTTTGGTATCTATGATGATTCAAAATATCAATTCAAAACACACATCGAATGTCTGAAAGGCTCCTTTAATTATTCCAGTTTTTCGGAATTTTTTACAGATGCAACACTCATAAAAAATGATATTACAAAATCCGAAAGATTAAAGTCAGAAATTCTCGGAATTTGCCTAATCAAGACTTTCATATATTTGTAAACTTAATCTGTGAAATATATGGAAGGAATGAATTGAAATGAGAAATTGAAAATTTCATATATTCGCCGCTCTGAAATTGGCGCCAACATCAGTTGAAAAAGATACACTGAAAGATAGGGCGGCTCATGTTTATTTTGCTTTACAATGAACGGTTTTTATATTAACTTGAAAAAAACACGTTTTCGTTTATTAGAGAAGTTCAAATTGTCAGTGGTCGTCGACTGGAAGTTGAGTGATTCGCGAAAAGTATCACCTAATATGAAGACGACATAAACCTGATAGGAGTAGTCAATTTTCAACATCCATTAGTCAATTGTACGACAATCAGTGTGTGATCAATTTATCCTTTTTGATATATTTTCGTCACACGATTGCGGACGATTTGGCCATATACCATTTCTATTCACAGATACCTTTCTTGGCTTCACGCGAAATGTATTCTTAAAATATATGAAACTTCTACGACATAGTGTTTAACAACTGCGCTGCGTCGGAGTGTCATGGATGGATTTAGTCGTAATAATAATAATAAAAATGATATTAATAATAATAATAATGAACTGTCAATAGCGTTGATGATATGTAGTATATGCACGTAACCAACGCAACCAATGAAACATTAATAACCGAAATAAGACTGCGAAATTCACTACAGCCCAAAGCGATTTCTGAATTTATGAAAAAATGTTTTGAATAATTATCAATTCTAAAAATGTCACACATGATACGTGAGCTGAGCTGTCACTGTCATGTGTTAATTAGAGATGTCGGTCAACTAAGAGAATACCTATGTTCGACGGTAGCGGTAGCATTTGAGATGTTCATGAGGTTTGAATATTTCAAATCGTATCGATGAATACTGTATTTTTGATATATACTTGTGATATTCATCAGTATGGAGATTCTGATTCCAATTTCTTATACGTGTCCGAACGCATCTCTAGTCTATGTTTATGAATATATGAAATGAAAATAGGAATTGATGAAACATGCTGATATTTAAGTGCCAGTAGTGGAAAAAATTTTATATATACCTCGGGTGACAATGCTATTATATAGCTCGGCGATTCACGCCTCAGGATATAAAGGTGCTTGCTATATAATAGCTCACTTCTCACACCAGGTATATAATATACTATTTATTGTTCACTTTCAAAGCTTATATCTTTCGTTTCGATTTCTACAATCGAAAGCTAACTGATGATTCGAAGTTATATAAAAAACTGTTTGTTGTTATTGTTGCCTCCATTTATGGTAGTTTTTAAGGATCGCAACGTGATTCGTACGTATTTGCTATCCATAAATCCAAATGACGTGTTTCAACTCCATTGAAATTCAAGTGTTATGTTATGAACATTACTTTATTCCATTAATTTCAGGTGTTTGTGTCCAAGGCGATTTCAACAAGCCTCACCTCAACTGCTCCATAGCTTTAGGCTCATCTGACGCTAAATGGGCCTATTCCCAGTGCCCCGACGTAGATGAATGCGGCCTTGGTTTGCACGACTGCCACGAACAGGCCATCTGCACCAACACGGATGGATCTTTCAGCTGTCATTGTAGAAAGGGTTACATCGGAGACGGCAGGAAACATTGCCATCGAACCTGCCTCAACGTCTGCATCCATGGAGTGTGTCAAGGAGAGCCGGACTATTCGTGCAAATGCCATACGGGGTGGTATGGGGATGACTGCTCGAAAAATTGCGGGTGTAATAATCATTCGGCTTGTCCCCAGGGAGAAGGTATTTGCGAGGAGTGTATGGATAATACAGTGGGCGAGTTTTGCGAGTTTTGCAAGCCTGGGAGTTACGGAAATGCTACCACAGAAAGGGGTGAGTCGATAATAGCTTCATCAGTATTAGATTGTCATCAGTGTAAAGAAGTGTACAGAAAGTATTGATTTGATTAGGCTATTGAAATTTTCAACGACTTGAAGGGAACATAGGAAATTACTTCAGTCTAGCCTGTGTATTTATCAATGTTCCATCATGCAAAAGTGGTAACACCACTTGAAAAAGTCTAGTAAGGATATGAGGGTTATTTTGGAGTAATGCTTTATTGATAGAATGTCTCTTTTCAAAGACGTATTTGTCAAAATATGAAGTGTCATTGAATCAGGCATACATTTTTCAGGCTATTGCAATATTAAAAATTGAACCAAATCGCTTTACCTGAATAACTGAACTGAAACTGAACTGAAAACCTCAGTTCTGAAAACTGCAGTTCTAACAAACTTGCAATGAAACAAAATTGAAACATAAATAGACTTTTGTGCATTCAGAATAATTTAATTGTAGTATATTTGATAAAATCATGATGAAATGATTCAAATGAGTGAAATGAAAACATTTGTTAGACACCATGGGATTTGAAACGCAAAATAGTTGTAAAATAATGGCGCCATCTTCAGAAATACTCGCGACTCCAACATCAGCTAGGGTAAAGCAGATTGATTGAAACAAAAGCGCATCAGTGCACTATTCCTAATTCATTATGGTCAAAACATACAATACATTCTCAAACAGGCTAAATTTAAGACTTTCAAAGAAAGTCCTGTTTTCAAACTAAATTGCCGGTGATTAATGCCGGTGTCTAAGATCGTTTGATTGACCAAAAGAAGAAAGAAATCGAATACCTTTGGTAGAAAAGATTGAACGATTCCTCAAAGAATCAGTGAATAACGAACACTAAAATGAGTGAACAGAAGCATATCTTTTACGATAGTCAGTATAGAATCTATTACTGAAGGCTATCAACTTTACAGGTTGCAAGAAATGTGATTGTAATGGACATGGCAACGTAGACAAAGGTGTATGTGATATTGAGACTGGCGTTTGCTATTGCGAGGATAATACTGAAGGGGACCACTGTGAAACTTGTAAAACGAATTATTTTGGAGATCCACAGAACGGAAATCAGTGTTACTATCAGTGTGAGGCGAGAGGTTTACTGAAAGATCCCCTTGGTCAGGGGATCAGTTCAAAGCAGTCTTATATACCACCTTGGGGAGGTGCACCGACTAGAGAATGCTTATGGATTATCAAACCAGAGGTGGATTTTGGGTTGGCAATTATTCAGCTTCAGGTAAATATCGGTTCATATAGTTTCACGTTTCTGATTGTTTCCAAGTGAGCCAAGTTTTTTATATTTTACAACATGTTATTTTTGCTCAGCAATGAAATATTCATGTGTCACGAATTTGGTTCTGAAAAAGAGTTGAGCACGAATATATTCAGACAAAAAATCAGCCCAAACGATTTGAAAAAAAAGTCGTTATCTTTGATCTGTGTTATCTGTGGCTACATTGTGCTTTTTATGTTTGTGGCTGTTTGAAAGAAAGAACGATAATTGATAACTGTTTGTAAGTTATTTGAGGAGCTGGAATATTAATTTTTCTAGTTTCGTTTCTCGTTTTTCGTTTCGTTTTAGTTTCTCGTTTCTAAAAAATTGAAACAGAAACTATAATAATTATCTCAATATATTTGTAATGAGGACATATATATTATTTTCCCCAAAATGTCATTACACTTGGAATTAGGAAGGTGGAGATTTTGATATTTACTAAATATATTTGTTTTCCAAACATTTTATCAAAAATAAAATGTCACTGACAAGTAGAGAATTTTTCTTTTAGGTATCTAAAGGTTTAATTCCAAGCAAAGTGACATTTTGGGGCAGATCCTTGCTACAAATATATTGAGATAGTTATCATAATTTTTATTTTTTAGAAACGAGGAGAGAAAATTCTACACAAAAACTAGAAAAAACGAATATTGAAATAGCAGAAAACATACAGAATTGACTCAATAAACTGTTAACGTTTTTGGAAGAAAATGATTTCTTCCATTTTAAGTATAGATAAAACATTCAGCGGAATTCAATTCACTAGTGTCAGTACATTTGTCAGTTTTCAGTCAAATATTTGTTTATGTAGCCCTATTATGATCAACTATGTTTCTGGATAATAAAGACAAGCCATCATGGCATGTTTTTTTAGTCCTCTCATTGATTGAATATAATAGCATCTCTAAATAAATTTAATTTAATTCTTGATGCTGGCTGCAGTAAAAATAATATTAATTAATATTAGTAATGCGCCATTCTGATTGCGATCTCATGCCTTTCAACACAACTATCGTGTGTCATTAGGAATTGAAGTTACCACGTTGGCCTTCAAGAAAAAGAAGTTTCAAAAATATATAACTCATATAACCAATCATCAATTGATGGCGTTGAGAGACACAACAAAAAAATGATAATTGAAATGTTGAGATACGTATCGTACAGATATCCAATTCCTGATCACTGTAAGCCGTTTCTGAAATATGACACTCTTTCGCTAAACTGAGCATATTACAGATCTGCTACTTGGGGTTTGAAGTAATGTCGTGACGGTGAATTAAATTCCCAAAAAAATTATTACCTTTATCATTATTATCTAGCGCTGAGATATCAGACGGTGACAACACTGTTAGTTCTTATATGTGGCAGTGGAATTAATATGTATTTTTTACCAAACTAGATAAATTCTTCTCAACTCAATATCAGCTGTGGTGAGAATGCTGTCTACGTGTATGAGTTAGTTGATATGGGCAGTCAGAATGCATTATCCACAGCTTTATGTACAGAAGAGGCTTTACCTGTCAGTACAATCGAATCTAGGACAGGTTGGTACAACATCTGAATTTTTTCTTCTTTTCTTCTTCATCAATTTCATTTCAATGTTTTGTGTTTCTTGACTAGTGGAACTATTGAAATGTTTCCTGCTTTCCATCATTCGGTCATTACGAGAGCTTATATCCTGTAACTTGTTTATTTTTGAACCGATTTGAAACTTCAATGGAATAATTTTTCATCGTTACTTTGTACTGGTTGTCAACGTATTCTATAGAAAAACCATGGTTTACAGTGTACCGCGGGTGTGTGATTCAAACTTGACAGGAGTGTTGAATTCAAGAATTGGATATCTTCCAACATAGTCTAGTAACATTTTCTGGTATCACAACTATATGATCATACTCAGAACCGTCTACAGAATCTCAAAAGTGAAGTGATCGGAGAGTATGAGATACAAAGAGAATATTTCCAATTCTTGAATCCAACTTCTTGCCAAGTTTGAATCTCATGCACTCTAGAAACCATGGCTTGTCTGTATTCCATCAAAATACACTCAGCTTCCTAAATGAATGAATTATAGGGGGTAGTAGTTGATTTTTTCGAATGAAACTCCGTGAATTTGAATCCACAACTAACTATTTCCCTAAGTATTTTATTCCTAACATCCTGTATATTTTCATGAAATATATAATATGTCTTTGAATAATGATTTGAAAATCATTTTTGAATTCTCTTATCCGTTCATAAATAGCCTATAGCAAGAAAATGATGATTTGAACTTGCTCTTTACCTTTATCCATACATAACAACCCATTTCTTGTTTCGGAGGTCTGTGCATCAGTTTGAATATCATTCTGATTATTCAATTGCAATTTAAGGGAATTGAAACTTTTGTATCCCTCCTTTAACAAAGGTTTTTTTATGTGCCATTATTTAAGTGTAAAGACAGTTTTGGCTCATGAATTCTAACAGAAGCCTATAGTTTCCTAGTTAATTTTTGAATCGTCAATAGAAATAAAAATTGGTGCTTTGAATTTGACGGAAGGCAAATTGAACATTTGTATCAACATACATCCAGATACCAACTGTGTTGGTAATGACAGTGTATTTTCTATCACGTTTTTGATGCAGTGGTTGCAGTCGAATCAATGGTGTTCATTTCCTCAGAATTACTTTTCTAATTAGGTGATGGTGATTTATAGAAGTGAATTTAAAAACTCCGTGTCTATGTATCGATTCTACAAGTGATGATACTGACAACTTCTTTCCTTTTCAAATAGAATTGTTACGATCACGATGTTCAGATAATGGGGAACCTACTCTGTCCGATTGCCATCTAATTTATTCTGCCAGAACTCTAACATACCGGCCACTTGATATCAGTATCAGTATCTTTTTTATTATAGCGGAAATTAACTCATTTAAGTCTTTAGATGGCGATACAAAAATCAAAACAAGGCCAGCATTATGGATACGAAATTTTGTATGAACACATTGATTCAGGATTAATAATGTTAGGTAACTCCTCGATTAACGACCAAACTCCATGATTATAATCTCAAAACACTATTTGTACAGGAATATGCAAAAATGGGGAGTTTAATAACTACTATGCAATCATAGTGGAAAATGCTGTTAGTGTTTTGGCGAAAAAAAAAACACTATCAGTGATTCGACTATTGTTCCCTACATCGTTACATTGAAGGTGTTTTTGAATGTTTCAATGATTATGCTAGAATACCCACTTCAATACCACAGGAACATATGAACCACTTTGGTCTATGTTTGAAGGGACAATTTAATTTCACTTCAGTCCCGGAAGTGCAAAAAAACTCTTACATCCATAGGCAAGATTTGCTTTCCATTTCATGAAGATCACATTCAAATCGATTTAATACTACTTTCTGTTTCAATATACAGGGAACAAATATACCAGCTCAATCACGTAAAGTTTGTACAATAACTAAAATATCCTTTACCTAGTAAAAGTTTTTCAATCATAATTGAATCCCACACAATTATTCCCTCTCACTCATTTCAACAGTTGCCCTGTCTCATTTTTCCTGCTTCACACATATCAACGAGTGAACGGGTCCTTCCGAGGTTTCTTTCCAGTTCGCTAAAGAATCCGCTGGTTCAGGCTGTATACTGTATCCAGTTTGTGTTTTCGATAGGCCAACTGATTGTTCATTACAAACAAGGATTACCGGGAGAAAGCTTCAGTGCTATGTACAAAGTGATCAGCTGTGACAACTGTCGTCCGCCTCGCGAATGCCGCAACGGCCAATGCGTTTGTACCGACGGTTTGGTGGGATTCAACTGTGATGAGATGATTTGTCCGGATAACTGCAGTCACGATAAAGGTCAAGGTTCTTGCGATAAATCGTACGGTAGATGCCTGTGCGCTGAGGGTTGGGCAGGTCCGTCCTGCGATACGAGGTTTGTATCCATTTTTATTGAGGTGCCTTGCATCTTCAATAATAATACTGTCTATAAGTTATTTGAGGAGATGGTACATTCATTTTTCCACCTTTTGTGTGGGATTTTCACTCCTAGCTCAGTAGACGTTTCGGGAACGAATTTGCTACTACTCTCAACACAATTCGAATAATTTTCAATGTCAAAACAACCTGAAATTTAAAAAAAAGATTCGAATTTTGTTGAGAACGGGAGATGATTCGTTCCCAAAACGTCCACTAAGTGAGGAGTGAAAATTCCACACAAAAGCTGAAAAAAATTCAATAATTCAGTCATGCAATAATTATTACTAACCAATATATCGACAGTTCAGGTTTGCTGAAAAATTAAGTTTTGTATTGATATGAGATCCAAAAACTTCAGTGAGCAGTCTTGAACTATGATTCTGAGTGAAGTTGCTTATTTTGAAGAACATGATAATTTCTGTCAAGATCATAGGAAGAATGTTAGCACTTCAGTCGATGCATTCATTTGAGAGAGAAGTTTCTAATAGAAATGGATTTGAACAAGGGCAAATGAATAAAACCTAAGGTGGATTTCACCGTTTTACAGGCGTCACAAGAAATTATCGAAAAAGAACACTGTGATTATGATAATTGACCAAATCTGAATATTATAGAAAACGATAGTGTTACAGTTCGTGACTCGGTGTATTTCCAGGACTATACCTACTAGAAATGATTTCATCATTTTCATGTTTTTCTGAAGGTGCATAAATATATATATATAATATATATAATAATTATAATAATAATAATAAACGTCTTTATTATTTTCAATAAAAGCACAAAAACAAATAATTTAACTTGAACTCAAATACTTTTGAAAATAAGAGGCGGAGTTTATTTTCAGTTGTACATTACTGCACAAAAAATATTCTTCCGCTCAACCCAAAAACAAATTATAAGCTGATAACACATAAAATCAAATAAATTAATTAGTATTTGCAAAACAAGATAAACAAAAACCAATGAAAATATGAGTGTATCATAGTAGGTACAATATTAGATATAAATAAGTATTAAACAATTCATAGTTGATGATAAAAGAGAAGATATACGAAGCGAGACAATTTGTAAGAGATGCTTTACAAGGCGAGAAACAAACTTATGCATTTACTTTTTTAAATGAGAAATGAGCAGGTAGATATTTTACGTTACTGCTAAATTTGATTGTCCAATATATATTTTTTGAGGGTTCTTTTAAATTTAGGAATATTATAAACCTTAAACTCGGATGGAATGGCATTATAATGAGAGTAAATTTGGTATGTAAACGAACGTCTGAAAGACTCAGTCGTGAAATGAGGAACAGTAACTAAACCTCTTTTTCTAATATTTACATTATGGACATCTGAACGATACGTAATTTTGCGGTGTAGGTAGGAAGGTTTCTTATCAATAATTATTTTATGGCATAAGGTAATAAAATGAAACTTTCTTCTATTCTCCATATGTAACCATCCAATCTCCTTCAATTTATGAGATACTCGTTGTCGTCTTCTTATACCAAAAATCATACGTAGGCAAGAGTTTTGAACTTTCTGAATCTTATTTTTATATAGGTGAGTTAGATTAGGTCCGCATAGAGCATCTGCGTAATTGAATAATGATAGCACAAGTGTTTCACAGAATTATTTTTTATAATGAATAGGAAAAATGTGTCGATTGCCGTATATCATTTTAATATTACAATAAGCCCATTGTAACAACCTGTTTATATGCCTTTCAAATCTAAGTTCAGAATCTAATATAACTCCTAAATTTTTCGCTTCACTTACCACCTCTAATTCTTCATTACCAATAGTAATATTTACTAAATTCAATAAATTTTGTCTGTTTCGCTTAGTGCCAAACAGAATGATTTTAGATTTTACTGTGTTTATAAGTAGGCAGTGTTCAGTTGCATAACTGATAAATTCATCTAGATTTTTATTGATAACGATACAAGCGTTATCCACATCAGCATGCCTGAAGCTATAATACAGCTGAGTATCGTCAGCATATAAATGAACTTTGCAGTCATGGATTTTATTCAAGAGATGAGAAGCATATATAGTAGTGGTCCAAGGATCGACCCTTGAGGTACACCAGATCCTAGTACGAGATTTTCTGAACTAATACCATTCATAAAAACTTGCTGTTGCCTAAATTTAAGGTAGGCTTCTATTAAAGAACAAGCATCATTAGAAAAACCCATATATTTCAAAATACAAATCATTAAATCGTGATTTATCGTGTCAAATGCGCGACTAAAATCTAGCATAACCAGCAATTTTGAATAACCCGAATCAGTAGCTTTGAAAATATCATCAATAACATGAATTAAAGCAGTAGTACAACTATATCCTTTACGAAAACCTGACTGTATTGAGGGTAATAGTGAATGTATATGTAAATAATTCTTAATTTGAGATTCTAAAGTTTTTTCCAAGATTTTTGACAACGCAGGTAGAATACTTATTGGACGTAAGTCTTTGAACTCAGTTGGATCTTGTTTTTTAGGTAGAACTTTGACAACTGCTCTCTTCCATACCTCCGGAATGACATTTTCGGTTATGCAAAAATTCACAATATGTGTATGTACGGGATAATAAATGGACAACACAGTTTGATGAAATTTATACTTGATCCATCACATCCGGTAGCGTTTGATTTAATGTCACAAATTGCTTGACAGACAAGTAAATCATTACTTTCACTAAATTTGAAATCGGGATTATTAATTTTATTTGATTTATAAAAAGACTTTATTTCATCCGATGGTTCAGATTGCGGCACTGATTCAATAAAAAACCTATTAACTTTATTTGGATCCCTCAGATTTTCTGGTATATCAAGTGATTTGTCTGGTAAAAATTTATTAGCTCTTAAAATTCTCCACATATCTTTTGGTTTACTGTTACTGAATTGAAAAATAAAATAAGCCCTTTTCTCTCTTTTGATGGATTGGAATGTAAAATTTCGTAAATTTTTATAAGTTTGTAAAGTTGCTTCAGTTCTCATTCTTTTATACTTTCTTAGAGCTTTGTCTCTTTCATCCATCATTTTCTTCATAGGAAATGTTATCCACGGTGCTTTAGGTTTTGTTACCCTCGAGGTAACAATAGGAGCATGCCTATCAAGCAAATTATTTAGACAATTGACTAAGTAAGAAACCTCCCCATCTACTGTTTCCTGATCATATATCCTGAAAAATGACGTGCCAAAGAGATCACGTTGAAAATTATCATCATCAAAATTTTTGAAATTTCTATATGTTACAAGTTTAGGACCTCTATGTTCATTAGATATTTTTAACTCACAAAATACCATTGAATGATCTGAAATAACTCGTTGCATAATACCTTTATTATAATTAGTACCTTCGGGAATTATTACATAGTCTAAAAGTGCTGCAGATGTAGCAGTGATTCTAGTAGGTTCATCAATTACTTGACATAGATTGAGTGATTCTAAAATCGAACTGAATTTTTTAACGCTCGTATTTTCATACTCATACATAATAAATTTAAATTGAAATCTCCCATACAAATAATTTCATCAACAGTAGGATATATTGAAGCAAGGCTATCTTCAAATTCATCTAAAAAAATATTCGTATTTTGTATGTGGTTTGTAAATAATACCTACAGCGAATGATTTCTCATTAATAACTACCTTAACCCATAGTTGTTCCCAAATGTAGTCCAGTCTACTAATAAGTATCTCGCTACGTATCTTATTTTTAACATATATACATACTCCCTTACCATGACAATTTCTATCAGCTCTATATAAGCGATAATTACTAATATTTATGACAGAATTATTAACAGAATTTTTCAACCAAGTTTCGCATATCAAAAAAATATCAAAATCATTCTCTAGAATAGTTTGTTTTACATCAGTTATCGAAGGAACTAGTGATCTAGCATTCACACAACCAACTTTCAAGAAATTCCTTTTTTTTCATTTTTAAATGTCCCTGAACTAATTTTTATCAACAGTAAAATAATATGAAGTTGCAAGAAGTAATATTATATTTTCAAATTCAGCAAATACCAGCAACAAAGCAAAAACCTCCACAAGCAAAAAACCTCCACAAAGGTGTGAGTCAATTGCACCAAATTGCTGGTGCTGCAGAATTAATCCTATTATGAGTTAACATACAAAGATTTAAATATAACTATGTGAATGAAATTCTATGACGAAATAAAAGGTATGATGATATATATTTCAATATATAATCGAGAGAGGAGAGAAAAGAAGAAAAGTACATATATATATATATATATATATATATATATCAAATATTCAGAAAAATTAAATTTTGTCAATGTCATCTATGGAGACTAACTTCCTAATTTGATTAGCATTATTAAATTTCACAAAAACGTTTCCATGATGTGTCCAAATGGTTTCATTCCTACCCACTTTATTCAGTGCAGCTTTCAATACTTTAACTTTATCAGGAGTAAGGTCTTCTCTTACGATAACCTTGGTTTGTTTTAAATGTCTCTTATTCTTGTAGATATATACAGGGTGTCCTTAGAAGGTCTTTACAAAAAGCTACCACATATTCTTTAGACCAAAACAATTCGATACAAGCAAACTTACCTCAGTAAAAAGTTGCTTAGTTTGGGCGCTAGACGGCTCTGAAGTTGAAATTTTCAAATCGATTTTGCTTCATAACTTTTGAACGGCTCATGAGATTTTTTTCAAATTTGGTACGTTGGCATAGACTCATCGGGCAATGAAACTCATATCATAATCATAATGAATATCATTCCATGGGCGTAGAACTTGATTTTTTCAGTAAATAAACATCTAAAACTCCTACGCCAATGGAAAAAAATTAGTTTCAATATGAAATCTAAATTATTCAACTCATTCACTACAAAAAAGGTACTCTTGACAAAAGTCGATTCCTCTCATGGTCTCGACAAAATTTTAATTTTAGTGATTTAGAGCATAATTAATAATAAAACGATTAACAGATATTTCATAAAAATTGTTCAAAATGTTCACCATTTTCACGTATACAAAGATTTATACGACGCAAAAAGTTGAGATGTACTTTTTGCATAGGTTATTTCTATTGAAAATAAGTAGCACTGGTTTTTTTTCTGAAGACTATTATTATCTGCTCGAAAACAGTGATATTCACATTCTTGGTTTCCATAGTTTCATCTGTGTTGATTTGTCGAGTTTTATTGACGTTGATTGTTGATATCGGACTTTTCTGATTTATCATGGCCGTACAATACACCAATGAAGAATACACCGATATGTTATTGGTATTCGGATATTGTCAAGGAAATGGTCGAGAGAGTGTGAGGGTGTATTCGGCAAGGTTTCCAAATCGTCGCGTACCAAGCCACCCAACCTTTGCTGCAGTTGAGAGACGTCTTCGGGAGACCGGTCATTTTGCTCCTAGAACTGGTGATTATGGAAGACAGCGTTATGTAAGGATTCCCGAAGTCGAAGTAGAAATTTTAGACCGTATTGAAAATCCAGAATTGAGTACTAGACGGATAAGTAATGAACTAGAAGTTTCTAGGAATGCCGTTCATGAAGTACTAAGAGAACAATTATTATACCCATACCACAAGACGCCAGTTCAAGATTTATTAATCCATGATTCACAAAGTCGTCTGATGTTTTGTAGGTTCATTAATTTGCAAAGAGAAATGAATCTGAACTTTGGAAAGAATATTTTGTTCACTGATGAAGCCTGTTTCACGAGAAGAGGAATAACTAATTTTCATAATGAACACGTTTATGCAATTGAAAATCCTCATTCATGGTGTATTGTACGGCCATGATAAATCAGAAAAGTCCGATATCAACAATCAACGTCAATAAAACTCGACAAATCAACACAGATGAAACTATGGAAACCAAGAATGTGAATATCACTGTTTTCGAGCAGATAATAATAGTCTTCAGAAAAAAAAAACAGTGCTACTTATTTTCAATAGAAATAACCTATGCGAAAAGTACATCTCAACTTTTTGCGTCGTATAAATCTTTGTATACGTGAAAATGGTGAACATTTTGAACAATTTTTATGAAATATCTGTTAATCGTTTTATTATTAATTTTGCTCTAAATCACTAAAATTAAAATTTTGTCGAAACCATGAGAGGAATCAACTTTTGTCAAGAGTACCTTTTTTGTAGTGAATGAGTTGAATAATTTAGATTTCATATTGAAACAAATTTTTTTCCATTGGCGTAGGAGTTTTAGATGTTTATTTACTGAAAAAATCAAGTTCTACGCCCATGGAATGATATTCATTATGATTATGATATGAGTTTCATTGCCCGATGAGTCTATGCCAACGTACCAAATTTGAAAAAAATCTCATGAGCCGTTCAAAAGTTATGAAGCAAAATCGATTTGAAAATTTCAACTTCAGAGCCGTCTAGCGCCCAAACTAAGCAACTTTTTACTGAGGTAAGTTTGCTTGTATCGAATTGTTTTGGTCTGAAGAATATGTGGTAGCTTTTTGTAAAGACCTTTTAAGGACACCCTGTATATATATATATATATATATATATAAATTTAGAAATTCAGATTTAGAAAACTAGATGAAGGTTTTCTTCATGAGGATGCAGTCAAAATTTTGGCATAAGTAAGTGGACTCTTATAAACCGAGAATGAGCATCTTATACAGCGTGGACTATAATGTTTGTAACGGATATGAGAAAAAAAAACTTCATAAGATATTATTTTAGAATGAGAGAACAAGAATTATTTTTTTCTATTTTACATGAATTTCTACTAGAAATGGTGAATAACAGTTGAATTTAATAACAAACAAAAATTGCAATGCTTGGCAACATAGATGAAATGATCACAACTTCTCTATTAGGAATTTCAGATGGTGTCCCAAATGGTTATGAAAGGTTCATATGAAATTCAATTTCGTTCTCTCCCAATGTGATGTTGAACCAATAATCTTAATGTGATACCATTGTTAAGAAAATGAAATAAAAGTTCCTTATTGGATGATACTTCAATATGCAGTTGAGTCTCATGATAAGCGAAATTGAAAAATTGTTTTGAAGGAAATCGTTTTGACTATTTCACATAGAAACCAGAAGAATGACCACCACAAGATAGCCATTTTGACAAAGAATAAATACAGTTGAAATGATAAATGTCATTGTGGTTGTCACTTCAACAGAATTATCTAGTGGGCATTCCTAGTTTCATTAAAGTTACCATTTTTTGCCAGAATACTATGAGGGGTTGTCTAAATCATAATCCAGACTATTCATATTTTCTTAAGTTTGATCAAGACATTGCTCAATAATTCAGTATAACAATTCAGACGTCATTGCGCGTCATAGATCGATTGATTGATTTCCATAATGACGACGGAGAGGTGGGGACAATATAGGAGATACAACTTTGTTTACATTCAAAATCGCACGCGCACTGACGCGTTCAAATTCGGTGTCTATTTTCATTTTTTTTTCTATGACAATATGAAATCTCGAAAATTGTGTATGAGTTACTTGAGAGTCATTCATTTTCAGATTTCTTCTGGAAATCATATGAAATGCTTATTCCACAGCCTTGCATAATATTATACAGCTCTTCTACTTCTCATTGAAACTTCCTAATTCATTTATTATTGAATACTATAATTATTATCATTACTATTTCAGCGAAACCAATTCTCAACTCATATTTACCGAGCTATTCAACACGGTAAGGCTAGCAGATAGTTTGGAACATTTTCGAAAAACTCTACCTCGTTTCGGACACTCACTGGTATCCGACCGCAGAGGCTCTCTTTGGATGTTCGGAGGCTACTCCTTATCCCACGGTCCTCTCAACGACATCCGACTCTTTGACACAAAAAATTTAACTTGGATGCAAGTAACCGTAGAATCGACGCCTGACGCGAAAATGCCTACAGGAAGATATTTCCATGGAGCTGACATAGTCCATACCCAAACGATTTATGTTTACGGAGGTTTGACGAAGAAACTGAAAAAATTCACTAATAGGACCTTGGATGACTTCTGGCATTTCGACATTCAAAATCAACGTTGGAATGAGGTTGAAAAGAGGGATATTTGGCCTCCCGCCGTATCAGGACATACACTAACTTATCACAAAAGCCAAGACAGCTTGGTTCTTATTGGAGGTGTTTCGCCTCAAAATGGTTTTCTGAATATCGTTTGGGAGTATAAATTGGAGAAGGAACAGTGGCATCTGTTGAGAACCAGGGGAAGTGGGCCATATGGTATTTACGGACATACGACTGTTTACCATGCTCAAAGTAACAATATTTATGTGTTTGGTGGAGTAGTATTCAATAAACAGCAAGCCACTATTTCTGGAGATCTCTACATGTTGAACTTCGAAAACAAGACCTGGATTCAATTGAATAACCTTGGACCCGCAGCTCACTGGGTAAGAAACAGACACTTAATAAGTCAACGTAGTTGAACTTAGTTATTATGTATATCACATTTTTATTTTTCCTCCAAATCTTTCCACTATTTGTAATCATGATTTATAGTTCTACAAAACTTTATTTACTTTCAGAGATATTATGTGCGCACGATCCTAATCTAATTAAACATTCGGATCATTTATGTTATCTTTGTGTCAAAAAGTCTACAAAGGAGCAAAACTGATTTTCATTTTCATCACGAACATATATATATATATACTGTATTTATGGAACAAATTCATTATTTATCAAATTGAAAATATTTCGAAAAAACACATGAATGGTTTATTATCATTTTTATTAATTTTCCACGAAAGAAATCACAATAATGTGATTTGATATGATTCATGAAGTTGACAATATTCCACCTGTTCAGAAAATTCCTTTCTAACTCTACTGTACGTTAAATAATGTCTGTAGGTTAATCAAGGAGGTAGCATGTTATTTCATCTAGTTTTTATGAGATTTTCTCTCTTCTTTTCTGAAATATCTACTCAATGTTTCTGGACGACATGGAATCTACGGCTTATATTGAGATTCGAACCACTTGACGCCTAAGCTGCCAAAACTACAGATACCGCGATTTTTTTATTATTTCCTCATTTCAAGGTTTTATCACATGTAGGGAGGATATACCAATGAATCAATCGAAATATCTTAGAAATAATTCTCATATTATTCATTGATGATCTATGAAAATACTTTTATTATATCGACAACCAATGATAATATTCGAAAAAACATTTCAAAATTTTTAGCCTCGTCCACGATATTTTCATTCAGCCGTTACCACCGAAGACTACATGATGGTTATGGGAGGAAGAATATATCCTTGGAATATAAGTGATACCTTGTATACATATTCTTATAACTGCAATCAGTGGCTGAATTTGATGTCAGAGGGTAATATTTAACCTCACTGACACATTATTGCATCCAGCTCTAATATTCTTCAATTATCTCAGATATAGAAAAAATTGGACCATACCCATCCCAAACTTATGCTCAAGCTATGACAATCGAACCCGATGGAGATGCTATTTACGCTATTGGTGGTTGGGGAATCGACACTCAGAGCACTGTTTTGAGACTCGAACTGCCGATGGATCTATGCAACCTCTTGCCAAAAAGAAGTAACTGCTTGTATATGTCAGGCTGTGGATATTGTGCCAATAAAAGAAATGATGATATTATTTTGGAGACGTGTCATGGTAATAATAAGGATTGTCCTCTGGAAACAATCTCGAATGGTAATTATTCAATTGATTGATAAGTATTCTGTTCATGTTAGTGAGAATCACATCTAGAGTTTTCGAATATATTTCATCAAAATCTGAAAATTTTCACAACTCATATGTCGATAATTTGTGAACAGCTTATTTAGGAATTTTGTCATTTGAGCTTGACTCAAAGACTCAAAGACTCTATTTGCGTTTCTCAAAGACTTTATCTGCCTGAATTTTATATGATATAGTTTAGTCTATAACTGCTGGATGTCTCTCAACCCATTGAAATGCATCAAGTAGGTAAACATGAATGTATGCATATGAAATTCCAAATGGAGTTGTGATATTCAAAATATTAAATCCATGAAACATCAATAAAATGTTCCATAAATCCGTTCATTGAATGGATGCATGGAAATAACTAGAAATAATGATAGTTCGATAATATTCATATACCTATTCATCAAAAAAATGTATGCTAAATTTGCTGGGAAAAGGATGAAAACGAATAAAGAATAGAATGTGATAAACCAGGGGGATCACCCTCTATAAGAACTTTGTAGATAATATCCTAATAAGAATTGATAATGTTGATGAATCGTTTTTATCAAATCATATAACAGTTATGCATGGTTCCTGTTTTCGAGAATAGGATCACAATAACCCTAATACATTGAAGTTGGTTTCATCAATGCAAAGTTGGACCTTTCATCCTTGGTTTTTCAAATATTGATGAAAAACTAATACATATATGTGATGTGATTTTATTTTTAACGGAAATTTGGAATTCCTTATTTCTATCCAGCAGAAATCTGCAGAATACTAACCTGACTTCACTATCACTAGGATGGAGAGATCTCCTGTATATTTCAGAGGTACTGTTATTGAAAAAATCATACCGTATTTGTGACAAAAAAAGTGGATTTCAAATTTTATCAATTGATGAAAGAAAATAATATGCTATTCGCAATTTCAGCATCTCTCATCACAAACCTTGGCCAAAAATGCGAGATGAATAGTTTTTATCAAAGTTCTAATTGCTCGGCAGTCCTAGAATGCACTGCTTGTTTACAAAGCAACTGTTTCTGGTGCCAAGGAATATGTACAAATAATAACAGCACTTGCGAAAGTACTTCAGCAAAGTGTCCCTACAATAAATGTGTTGCTACTGATTGTGTACAATGCCATCAGATCACAGGTTGTGATTGGAGTTACTCTAAGAGAGAATGTATTCCAGGTAAGTCAAAGTTAATTTCAACTATAGATTACAACATAATAAGGTCTAGTTGTTTGAATAAAGGACTGTTCGCTGTATCTCTATGAACTATGATATTGTACACTGAAGAGATTGGGTAGCACCCAAACTGTTCGGTGATTCTTGTGTACCATTGTTTCCATCGGCACTGAGTGTAAGTTGTAGTATACAATACATTTTTCATGCAGACACAGTGAACAAACCTCAATAGTAAGAGTGTGCTATTATTTTGATTAGCTTATATTCATTCGTTCCTATGAGTATCTGCTTGTATAAATATGACTATCACTATTCGGATCTCATCAACCCATGAAATATAAATAGGGCTAAATCTCGAGAATTGTATGAAATGTTTTTTCAGTATCCATTGGGGAAATTCAACATGGTGTTAAGAAAGTGAAATTGGAAAGCCAAATTTTGTTAACAAAAACTGATAACACTACTTAAACAATGTCGGAAAAGTCGTTTTCCACCAGAATCTAATTGAGTAGGTTAAATTCCATTACTTTTATTTCTGAAGTTCTCACCACATTCTTCCTTTGATGGAATCGAAGTTTTGTTATGTATTTTCAATTAATAATTATAACATGCTGATTTTATAGCATTTATTGTTTGTATTATACTCTGATTCGCGAAAAATTCTACCCCCATACAAAAGGAAGTTCTTTAATCTTTCGAGTTCTCAATTTTCTGTACACGCGACCCTTATGAAAAATTTTCGTCAATTCTATGTGCTAGTCCACGTCGAGTTCTACGCTTTTTTCGTATCTCCTTTGTTTAAAAGATATCCATTTATCTATCATATTTTGTAAGATATCTATAATTCACTTGTGAATTATGGATATCATAATGCCTGAGGAAATACATATATTTACAGTCCGTTTCTTAGTTACCATCGCACTTATTCGATTACTAGGATCATCGGGGAAGTCACGATTTGCTGACTGTCACCGGGCCAACTTGAATTGAAATGATCGCAGGTAATATCCCGATACCATGAAAATTCGTTTCAACTTAAATTTTTACAACCTTGAATTGATCAGAAATAACAAGAACATCTGAGAATTTTCAAGAAAATAGTTTCAGGACAACGGTTCATAATTTGACTGCTAGCCGTGAGCCATTTACTGTCTGCGCATTTCCGATTTCATCCTTGGCAAGTTTTTGTACACACAGGATTTTATTCGTTTCTGCCAGAATGGGTTACATCGTTTTTCATTTCCCTTAAGAAGTAATCGATTTTACAATAAATACCTTCGCCTCCTTGCCAGATACTATCGGAAAAAATTTCTTCTGAAGGCCGTCTGGGATATTCTCATCGTAGCTATCTATAATAGCATTCAATTCATCTAAAGTTAGTGCTTCTGAACTTTCCTTCCTTTTTTGAGGACACTATTGCAGGTTTCGCCTTTGTGCATTACGCACATCCCTGGCACTTTGGAATTCGATATTTTCAAATGGATTCATCTTACGTTGATATTCATTGAAGTATAATTCGTGGATAGTTTCCGCAGTAGAATCCCACATCAATTTGACTGTGCACTCTTTATATTCTTCACCACTTCCTTTGCGCATATTCCTAGCCCAATCTTTGAAGATTTCAGCAATAACGATTGTTGCGGCAGTCTCACATAATTCCTATTTCTTCTGCTGTCTAAAAGACATAAATTGTCTCCATACAGACTCTTCACTGCTCTTTGTATTCTCTGCTCATATTGGAAGATAAACCAAAACGAGACATTCTCAAATTTCGCTGTTTGATTTATGTCAAACTTTGACATTTTTGCAATTAAACGAAAGGTTTGTTCGTGACATCAGTTCATCTATCTCCAACTCATTCAGTTCATTACTCTGTTCATTTATGAAATCAGATACAAGCAGCTGAATCTGACTCAAACGAACAGGCCTAATAGTCGATCATATTCCTCTGTTTACCTAAATAGCCGCTCATATTGCATATCATATCATTCGAACAAAATTGAAAGAAATATATTCCTTACAGCAAAACAAAATAATTGGTGACACGTTGATTTCGGAGGCAATGTGTCAGAAAGTGTTTTAGCAATGTGTTTTATTTGATATATATCCGTTTATGCAGAGATGTATTTCACTAAATAAAGAGAACAATGAGACAGGGGATCACCGACACATGAAAGAGATGTTGAACTATGAAACGAAGAGCTCATGTACTTAAGTACATGTACATGTCTATATTGATTTTCGAAATAAACTTGAAAACGATATGATTTTTGAAAAATTGGGGGTTGTACCTGTCATTCGAAGGGGGTTGAAGTTAGGGATCGCAGTTTAGCGTTGAAGAATGTGAATTTTTGATTTGGATTCCACGCGTTTCGGGATTTTTTTATGAATATTTACAGTGCTTCCCAATTTGGTTGAGACTGCCAGGTTTCTCGGCTGTTATTGAAGATGGAGCCTTCAGGTTTCCTGTCCTACTTTTTCCTTGAAACTCAAGATGGTCCAATAAGATTTTGGATAACTGTTTACGTTTAAAAGATACAGGTCGATTTTGGAAATTATCACTTTTTGGACCCTTTCTATATCTACGAAGTCATTAGAAATACTGTCTAGCTTAGATCTACGTCTAATAAAGAATTTCCCGCAGAATCCAGTGACGTCCTCATTTTTTTCTCGAATTCTGGATATACGACACAAACATATATTTTTTTCAATGAAACACCCTGTATTTTATTATCTCAATGAATTCGTTATTTTTTCGTTTATATTCGTTTTTCTTTTAAAATGATGTAGTAGGCCACGTATTTTCAATATATAACAGGTCCCAATTGAGGAATTTACATGTGTGATTTCTTTATGGTAGAGTAAGCGAAGAAGAAGAATGCAAACACTAATTCAGGAACAATAAACAGAGAACAGGTAGTTAGTTTTGTGTTATTGAATTAGTGTTCGCATTTTTCTTTGCTTACTCTCTTATGAAAAAATCCATCATAATGCAATGATTTAGTGTTTTTTAGCATTTCCGAGAATCCAATCTAGAGAGTTTTACATATCATTTTGGAAGAAAGAAAATATCGAATTTCATGGGATAATGAAATACAGGGTGTTCCAATGAATATGATATGAGTAATGAATAAAATATGAGTTTGTGTCGTATCTCCAAAACCATACCCCGAAAAAAATTTTTGAGTACGTCACTGGATCCTTCGCAAAATTTTATAAGCTCGACAGTATCTCTGATGACTTCGTAGATATAGAATGGGGTCCAAAATGGATTATCTTTCAAAATCACCCTGTATTTTTTGAACGGAAACAATATCAACCGAGAAACCTGGCCCAACCAAAATGGGATGCACGTACAGTAATTGAAATAATGAATTTATTCTGTTTGTTTTTCATTTCTTTAGGTGGGATTTTCTCTCCTCGTTTCTAACAAATGAGATAGAAGTTATAATTATTTCAATATATTTGTAGTGAGGACACACTTGTGATCTGCCCTAAAATGTCACTGCGCTTGAAATTGAACCTTAAGTTACCTAAAAGAGAAATTCTCTATTTGTCAGTGACACTTTGTTGAATGATATTTTTTTCAACAAAAACAAATCCTCTATTTATTTTAGTGGACGTTCGGGAACGAATCTGTTCCTGTTTTCAACATATATTAAAAATATATTTTTTCATTTCCAAATTTTTTGAGTGAATGTATCACTTTCTCAAGCAGCACTCAGCAGTACTTATTTCGTTTGGCCTTTACACACTGCATCCATGACTGTATGAATTGAATGTGCGGCTTGAGGCGAAAAAGGGGGTTCATGCAGCGAATCGTTTCGTCACATTAGTTTCATAAAGCCTATAAGTATGTTCGAAGAATATGTGAAAACGTTGATCTCACTTGGCATTCAACCCGATGACAATATTCCTTTCCGTAGTGACTCAAGCTCAAGAACCCAACTCGGTCGCGGTCTGCCCGCAACCGTGCATCAATTACTCCAGCTGCAGCTCTTGCCTAGAAGCCCCCGATTGCCGCTGGTCCACCCAGCTAGACGAGTGTCTGTCCTCGTCCTATCAGCACATCTACTGCGCCGGCGGGGTGTGCGGCCTGGTTCTGCAGTCCGACGAGAGGCAGCACTGTCCCGAGCCATGCGACTCTTTCACGCAATGCTCGAGCTGCTTGAGTCACGCCCATTGCGGGTGGTGTGCCGAGCCGGGATGGAATGGAGACGGGCTCTGTACGGAGGGGTCCAGCGAGAGGCCCATATCGGGGTCTTGCAGGGATGTGTATTTCGAGAATAATAGGAAATTGGTGGTGAGTATAATTGTTAACCAAGAGTACTTTATATATTTTATTTTACACGAAAAATGTTTCAATCCCAAAATGACAAAACAAGCGGATCATTTTATATGATTCGCTAAAAGATTTTAAAGAATTTAAAGAAGGTTGCACTTGGATCATGCTTTGAATTAATTCGTGAAAGAAAAACCAATTCACATCATCTTCAATCTGCACATCTTTAGCGATATATCTCTCTTTTTTGCATATACATCGCATACATACACCAAAGCTTCATGTGTTCATTGAAATGAAAGATTTGTGATATTATGCTGGGTGACTATACAAATTCTATTTTTTTTTTCTATTTCTGTGAAGTGATTATACAGGGTGAGTTACCTTGGAATACAGAAAAATTATGTGATAGTATGGTATCAGAAAAAGTAGTTGCAGAATTTTCAGAGCCATCTGAGTAAATTCATGCAATTCTTCCAAAGTCAAACCCGCAAGATAAGCCACTCATATACTCATACTACATACTCATACTCTAATGGGCATGTTCAGGAATAGTACATTAAAACGTGAGTTGCAGATGGCAACATATTCTAGCAAGAGTCCGAAATTCGGAAATGAGCTGCGTAGTAGCGAATTTCCGAACGGACGAGTGTAGGAATGGCCTTCTGTAACGAATGTTTCGGCTGTATTATATGGTTATGTTGATTTTTAATACATATTTTCGTCACAGAAATCAATACCTACGTAGGGAAATTCCAGCAAAATAATTAGGTTGGCAGAAATGATTTGTTTCTGATAGTTGACTAAAATTTGACACAATATAGCGGAACTTTTCATAAATCCAGAAGCTGCTCCAAATATTCGTAAAATAAACCTATCAGTGTATTTCCTATCAGTAATCAGATGAATTCCAAGGTACACCGCCTGAATTGCGGGAACGGAATATACGAAATTCATGTCTTGATGCTCGGACCTATCTATTATTGCTTTATTGTTCGAAGGTTGTTAGTCTCAACTGTGGAAAAAATAACTATACACCATTCCTATTTATTCGATAGTTCTTCCATTGAAAAATTGTTGACGGTTATTGCTGTGACTATTGTTTCCATTTGATTTTCCTTTGCAGCCTAAATGAATATAAACAACTTGTATCGAAATATTAGGAAAATTCTTATTTCTTTCAAGATAGATCTGGATCAAATCGGGTAGTCTCGAATCACATAATATATACCCTACAGTATAGGGTAGGTATATATACTGTGTTTGAACTGTCATACACTCATACAGGCAAGCATACCAATCGTCGAAATTCCCAAAACAAAAATATCTAAAAATCGTGTATTGATGGAGCTCATTATTAAACGAAAAATAGTGCGTTAATGAGTCTGTTAAAGTGCCGAAACAGAGAAAAAAATAAATATTTTATCATCTTCCAATATGATTATTTCATTTGATATATTTCATCATCATTTTTAATATGATCGAAATTTATTTGGCCGTGTCTGAGCAAGAATACTCACAGTACAGTCGACAGTGATCTGAGCATCTATGCATGAAAAAGGAAAATCTTATCCCGCAATCGGTATCAAAGAACAAAGTAACACTGCTTTCACGTTAATGGAGTCAATAACTCTCTTCAATATCTTATAATTATCCTCGTTTATTACTCATGATTTCGTATGTGTGCACGTCATTCGAATGAAAATAAAAGATTACCTGTAGTTCCATTTGAAATCTCTTGCTGATCGGTGTTATCAATTGAAATACGAAGTACTATTTTCGTGATCAGTTGTTGATTAAAAGTGTTTCTATGCAACCTTCTACGTCGCAAGAATGAAGCATGCCTACGTATCGCCATTTCGAATCATTTCTCTATCTGATATTCATATTCCAGCGCGTACTCATTTCCTGGAGACTGACTCGTATCTTAACAGTAATGTCGACGTCTGAAATCGGATTTGTCAAAATTGAGATACTAAAAAAGAATTTGGTAGAATCAGCAATGGCAGCTAGATTACATCACATGAGATGCTCAAAGTACACGATGTAATATTAGTTCCTATTACCACTTTTGGCTAACTTCAATTATAAATGCGAAAGTTATTTATAAATCAGTGAGAGTATTTTTTAGTTTCGCATATTCTCGTAATATTAATGTGATTTTTTCCCTATATCCGACACAGGAAGAAGATGACTCCTTACTAGAATCGAATCTAACAAATCAGTTGCAATGGCATTACGTTAAATGTCCCCCTGAGAACGAATGCACAAATGGGCATCACAGTTGTGTGGCGGAATCTGAAATATGTGTTGATTTGAATGAGGGTTTCGAATGTAGGTGTGGATCTGGATATAAAGCTGGTTCTAGCGGATGTGAACCCGTTTGTCCGTTAGGTATGTATAGCTTTTGTTACTTCATTTCATAGTTTGATGCAGTTGAGTTCGAACTATGCTTTTGAAATTTTGGTTTGTCCGATGGTATGAACTCGTAATTTCTGTATGTCATTCTCATGATGTTTTTGTGACTCAATTCCGAGGTCAACCTTAACATTTATCAATGAATTCTTCAAATGTCATAGGTGAGGTTATTTCATATGCAGGGTGTAACGTGAATGATATCATCAATTCCAGGTGGTGATTCCTTATCATATTTTATGAAGAAAAGTTCATAGAAACGTGCGCCCTATCTTGATCCGTTCCCGAGTAACGGGTTTTCCAAAGTTTAATGAAAGATCTTTTTTTTTTAATTACTCAACATTGTTTTCGTTGATTACTATTGAACTTTGTGTGTGTTTTGTTTGTAATACGTTAGTTGTAATACGTTGTTAGTTTCCAGTGGTGTCGCAGAGGCTGACATGATTTCTTTCGGAGTGAAGACTTTTGAGTTAATAATAAAAAACCTATTTAATAGTAACACTTTGACACCTCGTTACTAGGAAACGAAGTAAGTTAGGACACACGTTTATATGAACTTATTTCATGAAATATGACAAAAAAATACCACCTGAAATCAATGATATCATTCAAGTTACACCCTGTATATCCTGAGAATATATTCACCAATATGGAAGCTAACTGTCCTGAAAACGCTATCACCATTTCCGGCGATAATGTCATGATCGCTATGAAACTTCCCAAAAGATGGCGACATTTTTGCCGATCTTTGTACAAATAGTTGGTCTTTGGATATAGTAATTATGTAATTGATTAATTAATTGATTAATATTAATTGATTAATTGATTGATTAATATTAATTGATTAATTAATTGAGAAGTAAGCTGACATTACTATTTCTGAATCGTTTTCATATAACTGGCATTGCAATTATTATCAATAATAATGGATATTCTTGTGATTTTTTTGTCGCCATCAAATGACTAACATGTCGGTTATTTTCTATTATAATTATAGAATGCATAAAATGTGGGCTGTACGTTGTGTTTCTACAAGATACATCATGGTTTTGTGTTATGGATCATAGAGTTACATTAAATATTCAATGTTCATTGCTTTGTGTTATTGATCTCGGGTTTTAATCATTCAAGCTTTATTGAGCTCATGAGGTATCACTAATTGCAATCTAAGTTTCGTCAGATTACTCATATCAAGGTTTCGAATCGAATGAGAAAACAGTCGAATTATTATCAGTATGATTTGATTGAGGGATTTATAAAAATGATTTGTTTCAAGTTTTTTCTGGGTGTAAAAAATTTTTCTCATTTTCAAACACTTACAAGCTTATATATTCACGTGGGCGTGATTTTCATATGTTTTAAGACTTTGAGTATCATCTCTGCTCTTTTGTTCTTCTTTCTTTCATTTTCCATTCAGTTCTTGACTGGATTTGAATTATTGTTTTATCAAAAGAGGTGGAAATTAGTGATCATTATTTGATCCTTAATGTTAGGCCTAAAAAAATTTGGGCTCGAAATTTTGCAGAATTGAGCTGTGGATACTTGAATTTCTCCCAATGCATCCTCTAATTTTGTGGGCTCATTGTTTTCTAGATATACCATTTCTTTTGCTATTCCATTTCATTATTTATATTTGTATTTCATAGATATTGTTGCGATTCAAATTGTGAATATGCATTCATGCTGTAACTAGAATGAAAATATAATTTCATGCAACTACATCATGTGTCACAACTATAAACTCGTTTGGCTTTGGTGCAAGAGGATTTTTCTATCTTCACTCAACCACATTAATTTCAGTGAAATCAGAAGTCAAAAGATACAATATTATTGTGCTATATACTTCGGATTTTTCACCTTTTTGCTTTTATGAAATGCAATGGGATGCCAAAAAAATTATAGGTACGCACGAGAACTCAATTAAAGTTCTGCTGCTTATCCATTATCTGCTTTGTTATATTCGATTTCAGTGTTCTTGGCATATTGAGCACTTTCGACATGACATCGTCAGAGTATCGAGCATTCTATATTTTCGAATTATGTATGGAGGCAAAGCCTATGTGTTTTATCATCTTACCGATGTGTATGATATTGTCTAGCACTTGCAATGTTCTAGCTAGTTTTCAGAATGTCTGCAGTGCTTGAATTCAGAGTTACTTCTAAATTATGCTATACTATAATGGCACACATGCCAATAACGCTGGCTCGAACTATAATATCTTGATTATCTGAATGAATTCTTATCCTCATCTGCAGAAGAACACATCAAACATCATCTTCATTATGGCGCTTCATAATTGTGCTTTTTCAAATGCGATGTGCCTATCGGCACAATTACATCATTCAAAATTAAGAAATCTGTAAATTCTGAACATATGATCACCAATAACAGGATATGTGGCAAAGAAAAATTCAAACATTCCAGTGTGGATAGCGTGTTTAGCCTGATTTTATCAAAATATTGTCAAGGTGGTGTACAATTTTTCCATCTATATTTTGAGTCTTGACCAAATGATATAGAGGGTTGAATAATCTGCTTATTCTTTGATGAATATAGAGTGAGGTACTGGAGGATATACAAGATTAAAATTACGCGAATTCAATCGAAATGATTTTGGAATTAGGGTATAACAATTGAATAATATTCGTGCTTGTTTAAAAAAAAATAATAATAATATTTATTAATCCCATACCAAGTTCTCAGCGGTACTATTTTCTGGTAATATTGAGTAATTCTATCTCTATGTATTTGACAGGCAGAAGATTTTGATGATAACCACTACTGATCGATATTCAGTATTATTTATCCAATAAATTTGATACTGACGGTGAACTGAAATCACTAGTGGATGTTGATTTTTTACATCGTGTAACTCAATTGCTGAAAATATGAAGAGATAAATCATCAAATTTGGGATCTACCTCTCAAAGCCTGAATTTGGAAACCTTGTTATGATTCTCTTCTTGTTTGTGTTTTATCACTCATGCTTCTATAAAAAAATTTCGCCAACATTTCAGTGTTTTCAATCATTAATGTTCGGGGAATTTAATTCCGAAAAATTTTAAGGCAAAAAAGGAATTCCGAGTGACTGTTCTCAGCATACTGGAGGTTGTGGTATTTTTTTTAATGATCTGATGAAAAATGATCCAGTATAAAATTGTGAATTGTAATATTTTGATTCAGTTCATTGCGGTCTCAACATAATTTGATACTTGAAATTTTTCTTCGAATATCTTGAGCAGTCTGTGTGTTCTTCGTTTCTGAAGTGAAGGATAAATATACGAGTAGAATTTTAGGGCGAACAAAGCTAGGAGAGCTCCAATGATGCGACAGTTTGTCATATAAAACGAATATCATCGCTTTGGAGATTCTGGGCTGAACTGTTTTAATGATTGAAACATCAAAATTGCTGCAGTGACGATCAAACCGTTTGATGTTAGAACAGCAGCTCGAATGGTTATGAAAGCTCTATTTCTAATAGAAAATATTCGATTGACGTTTGAAAGTACGGCACGGTTGAGTGACATAATGATTTCATTAGACATCCAGCTCCAGAAGTTCTTGAAATTTGCATTGGATCAGAACTGAATGTTATCAACAAATTAATTTGTAGAAAAGGCACACCATTCAATCTATCCCGTGATATTCACAAAGTATCACTATCTTCGAGAGATTCACATGCTCGCTGCTTGATTTGTGAGATGAGAAACAGATCATTTAAGTGTTGAAATTATTCTAGATTTCCAAGCACAAGACGATAAAAAAGATTTGGATGATAATGTTCGACTCTTTCATTTGCTTACCTTTCTACTTCTATTAAAAATTACTGATTCTAGTGCTGATGAGTACCACAGTTAACAGATCGCTCACTAGCATCGGTTTATATTATGGGGATATATTATGATAATAAAAAGGTCGATTTTACACTGTACGTTTATTGTTGACTGCTTGCTTTGCTAGGCTGTGTTCGTGGTCAGTGTATCCAACCTAATAAATGTCAATGCGACTTTGGCTATGTGGGTGCTAACTGCAGTATACAATGTCAATGCAATGGTCATGCTAACTGTGAAGGTCCTGACAAATTGGACAAGTGCTTGTTATGCCACAATAACACGATGGTGAGTCGTCTCACCTTTTGTAAAAATAAATGTGCCATAATGTTGCTTTTGCTGATGTTTTAGGGACCGCAATGCGAAAAGTGCAAACCACTTTTCGTGGGAGATCCAGCTGATGGAGGTAATTGTGTGCCATGTTTGGAATATTGCCATGGACATAGTTCGATCTGTGTCGATAACAGTACGGATCTTGATCCATATGATTATATTAATTATGAGTATCTCAACGAACATTTGACGGAGGGACCAAAAAGTAATGCTCGATGTTTGAGGTGCGCCAATTCAACTTCGGGGGCACGATGTGACGAATGTATCATTGGTAAGTTCAGTTGAGTGATAAATGAAATGAGTGTTTGTTGAGTTTGTAAATGCCATCAGAATTACAAGATCATGAGTAGGTCGTAAAACAATGTATTAAAGGGCACGAGCTCAGGATCGTTTTGAATGTAACACAGGATGCCCGGAAAGACGAATTTTCCTATCATTCTATTCATGTACCGTTTTCGTAGACCCATGTGCTGACTAGGTTGTATCAATATTAATGTCTCGTGAGTAAGTCTGATAGTATCGCAGTGTTTGAGCAAAACATAGACAGTGGCAAAAAGGATTGTTGAATTTCTATAGGTTTCCTAAGGATTTTTTATTGCATTATATACAGGCTGTTTCATTTAAAGCGCACATTAGAAGTTTTCTAGGTTCCAATGATGAGCACTTTGAAAATTTCTGGAGAGACATAATCGATGATTTGCTGGTTTTCAAGATGGTGGCACTTCCGGTTATAAAGGATGTAGACAGCAACTTCGTTATTTCAAATGGGATGCTATATTTTTCATCTTTGAGATTTTTTACCATGATCTTTATCAGCCTTCTCTATACTCAAGTCTAGTCGTTTTCGAAATATTCGGACTTGAAGAAGAAAAAATGAGTTTGCACCGTCATCGTTGAAAATCGCTAAGTCAGGTCATTTTTTAATGTATCGGAATTGTTTTCGAGCAACATCAAGAGTAAAAATGGATCTTCCTTGTGGTTTATCCATAATTGGAGGAAAACAATTGGAAATCCTCCAAGTTTGCTGAAAGATTTGAGGATGGCCAAATAGCCATAACTCTTATTTCAAATGGGATGCCTAATTTTTCATTTCCCTAAATGAAAGAAGATGGAGTTTCACTTCGATCTGTATAAATATTCCATATATCGATATTGGAGACATCAAACTTGACGTAAACTATTCTTCATCACGATTTAACAGCTCAGAAAGCGTTGTTCGATGGTTCTAAAATGAAATAGAGAAATATAACTATATTCGGAAATGAAGAAGATGAATTGTTCTGGATCAATCTAGAAGAATGAAAAATCTATAGTCGAAAAATGAATATACACAGTATAAAAATATATTATTATCTCTATAGAGTTGATAACAGTGTTGGTGTTGAATGAATTATAATGAAAATTAAGAAAAATTGAAAACAAATCAATCTCTTCATTATTGAGTAGCAACCCAACAATATCATTACTATTTTCAGATCAGCATTCTTGAGCTGTGTTCTTTTAATTACAGTTTCACTTCATTTTCAAATTACTGTACCTCATTCTATTTGTGATCATCCATTACTAGACAATGAACCTTTTCAAGGGAATTTCCGCGGTAGCGAAGACCACAGAGACCCCTGCCGTGCGTGCGATTGCCATGGTCATGGCGATACTTGCGACCCCATCCACGGAGATAAGTGCAATTGTCAGAATAACACCGAGAGCGATGTCTGCCGAGGGGTGACAGAAAAAAATTCTGCTCACCCTTGCTGGATGGTGCAATGTTCAAAATGTAAAGATGGATATCTTGGCACCCCGACTTCTGGACATCAATGCTATAAACAGATGCATGTGGATAACAAGATGTGCTTTGATGCCAAACCCTTAGGTATTTATAATGTCATCTAGAATCTTTCTATCATCCTACTGCCTATGTGGCCTTCCCAGCTTTAACCAGCCAATTATGAATTTATACATTTTGTTTTCATGTCAATGTTCATTGTCTGTAGCCAGAATAATATTGATGAATTAAGTGGGAGGTATAATGGAGTATGGGATGATCTCAGACGAATAAAAGAAATAGACCCGCCAATGTTTTGTTCAAGGATCTCTGTTGAGGCGAAAAGAGTGGGAGGTATTCTGTTTACTCAGACCCCTCGGTCAGAGAAGTACTGATTTGAGTTCCTATCGTTAAATTCTATTGAATTCTTTTAGCTCAGATATAGCATCCACCAAAGTGTAATATTATTTGAAAACCCTTCATACTTCCTAATGAGAACATGATGAACTGAAAAAAATAGGAATTCACTTCGAATGACAAGTAGGTATTTGTAGTAGAAACAGTGGTAGTACTGGATTTATCAGATACCAACCTATCAACATAGAAATTACTCTAAAACCATTATCGAATTCTGTCTGTGAGTTCTTCGAGGAGGTGGTACATTCATTTTTCAGCTTTCCATGGGATTTTCTCTCCTCGTTTCTAAAAAATAGAGTAGAAGTTATTGAAAATTATTTCAATATATTTGTAGTAAGGACAGATTTCGGATCTGCCCCAAAATGTCACTGCGCTTGAAATTAAAGATACCTAAAAGAGAAATTCTCTATTGGTCAGTGACACCTTGTTTTTGAAAAATTTGGAAATACAAATATATTTAATAAGAATAAAACCTCTACTTATCTTGGTGGACGTTTCGGGAACGAATCTGCTCCCGTTCTCCACACAATTGAAATATATTTTTCAGCATGTTTTTGGTTTTGACACTGAAAAGTGTAATTGTGTTGAGAACGGGAGCAGATACGTTCCCGAAACGTCCACCAAGATAAGTAGAGGTTTTATTCTTATTAAATATATTTGTATTTCCAAATTTTTCAAAAGCAAGGTGTCACTGACCAATAGAGAATTTCTCTTCTAGGTATCTAAAGGTTTAATTTCAAGCGGAGTGACATTTTGGGGCAGATCCGAAATCTGTCCTTACTACAAATATATTGAAATCATTTTTAATAACTTCTATTCTATTTTTCAGAAACGAGGAGAGAAAATCCCACGAGAAGCTGAAAAATGCATTATCGAATTGTATGCCTCAATTTTTATAAACTCATTGATCAATGAAATGTGAAAATATTATATTCATTCATCACCTACGACAAAGAATATCATATTTTTTTCCTATTGTTTCAATAAGAGTTCCTACATCCTGTTCATCATTGTCTATTCAAGATCTATGACGACTGTGATATATCTAATTATGAAAGTGAAAAATATATACCTTCACACATGTAATGACAAACTTTGTTGAACTGATATTCAATGCAGGAACTATCTTCCGGGCACAAATCAAGCGAAATTTTCCGATTCATCACTAATGAATCTTAATCGGGATGATAGAAATACAATTCTCACTGAAAACATCTTGGATAAGTAAGACAATAAAGCGTGATTAAAATCATATTTTTTTTCATTTTAGTTAATGATAATTTTTCTATTGATGTTAAGTAGTATTTTGAAGCAAACAACTCGAATATTTGCCATCAATGGTATAGTTTTCAAAATGTGCTTCATTCTGTTGATATAATTTGGGACACACTGCATAATCCAGGAACCAGAGAAATTCAGAGAAAGTATAGTGATCCTGATATCCACTTTATTGCAGTTTTTCTATTTTTTTTTATTTTTCTATTCTATTTTTTTTGTGTATCATTCGTTGATGATTCCAGATGAGTGCAAAATGAAACCTAAACCTCTCCATCCTGGTGAAGTGGTTTTTTTCGTGATACAACCTCGATTCATGAATGTCGATATAAGGATAATAATAGATGTAACTCAAGGAAGAATGAACGTTTTTATGAGCACCCATGATGACACATACGTTGCTTATTCTAATTCGACAACTGGTGTCATCGATATCGACGTCGATGGACAGTACGGACATTGGGAAAATGGTACGCTCAAAACCAAAGATATGTACCTGGCGAAGGAAGCCGTTGGACTGAGGACTTACATCACGATCACACAGCCGAAGACAATTCTACTTGTTAAAAACTTGCAGGACAGACTAGTCATCACATTACCAGAAGTAAGTTTTACCTTTTATTCGATTCTGTTCATAGCCATGCTCTCTCAGCTTGCTAGTTACTCGACAACATTATTCTGTATATTATCTTATAAGTACAAAATATCCACTGGACACCTGACATTCGAAATTAGTGAATCTCTGCAAGTCCATGGGAAATCGCTGACAATGATGGTGATTCTGGCGAAAATTTCTCCATCGACTCTGTATATTTTGGCGATGTTTATGAAATGATAAAAATCGATGATTCTCTTATGAAGTTTCAAAGTGTAGACTATATACAGGCTCTTACAAATTCGTGACTCTTGGAATTTGATGATCAAGAAATGAATGCTTCGAAGTTCGGTAAATTCGGAAAACTCTCGGAGGTATCCGAAAACAAAAGAAATACATTAGGCAGTTCCTCCTCAAATGGCATTATTGAATTGGAAATCCGAATTTTCGCCATCATAAACTTATTTTTTTTTTCAAATAAGGGCCTGGATGTTTCAACTCGTTTTGATAGTTTCAAATCTTGTCAATATGATGGTGACTACAACAGTAGATAAAATGAATACTCCAGTGCAAAATGGTTTTTACAAGTGGATTGAGCAAGTATCAAATGAGCAATTGAAAAATATTCGATATAGTTAGTTTTAGGAAAAGTTGATAACATACGAACATTCAGACCCAAAAATGTGTCAGCATACTTTCATATTTATATATTTACTTCATCAAGTTGTGTTTTATCACTCATAAACAGAATTATAATTTCATGATACAGTAACTCACAGAAATTCAGTTCGCCATCATTTTAACAGTAAATCGAACGTAATCAAATCTGAGTAAACGTTTTCGCATGGATTCAAATTGAGTTGCATGAGATCCAATTCTGCCATAAAAGAAAAATTCATGATGTACAAAGATCTAGTCAGTTCTATCGACATTCTAATCAACAGTAATCATGTAAATTGTACCACTATAAGTTCTCTTGCTCAGAATAGTATGATATCATTTCAATGCACTAATCAACTTAGTGCACCAATACAAAGTAACAATTTGTCAGTGTCATAAATTTAGTGATCACATTTACGACTTGAAAAGAGCAGCTGAATATTTTTAGAAGGTATTATGCTAACAAAATAAAGGAAAGTATACCAAGCGTATTCAGACATCTATCAAATGGGGCTGCTAGAGGAATGTCGGAAATTTCTGCAAAGATGTTATTCTCTGAGGAATCCAGGACTTTTTTGGTCCCATTATTTCATGTCGAACACTATGCTCAAAATCACAAATAATACCGATATAATTAAATTTCACAGATCAATTGCTCTGCTAAAAAGAATACATTCCAGAATCTAGTGATTAGATGAATCACTTTGGTCCTTGTTGAAAGGATTCATGATATACTTTAGTGGTAATCCGACAGTTGACTTGTTTATTGGACGGTGGAGTATCCTTTCAGGAATACCACAGCTTGGAAACCACCCGCTTCTTCCTCGTGCTGCAAGCACTCGAACCGACCGACACCGACAAGAAAGTCTCCTACGGCGTCGTCTTCTCGCGCCAGGACCAGCTGCACATCGACCTGTTCGTCTTCTTCTCCGTGTTCTTCTCGTGCTTCTTCCTCTTCCTGGCCGCCTGCGTGGTCGCGTGGAAGGCGAAACAGGCGGCCGACGTGCGGCGCGCGCGGCGCCGACACGTCGTCGAGATGCTGCACATGGCGAAGCGGCCCTTCGCCGCCGTCACCGTCAATCTGGCCAGCAAGCCGAAGCCGAAGAAGTCGGCGCATTACGATCTGAGGCCGGTGGCCGTCGAACCGACAGGTGATGTTGTGGAAATATTTTTCTAGTTGTGGTTTTTAATAGGAATTCGCACGTTGATGACGCGGTGGTAATTATACTCCTCGCACCCCAACGATCCCTGCCAGCAGCCTACAAGCTTTATAAAACGACAGACAGAGGGTGGTATACTGTCTGTAAGTTATTCGAGGAGGTGGCCGTTTTTCGTTGTTTTCTTCTTTTCTGAAGATGAAATTTCAAGCGCAGTGACATTTTGGGGCAGATCAAAAATCTGTAGTTGCTACATATATTGAAATAATTATAAATTTTATTTTATTTTTTAGAAACGAGGAGAGAAAATCCCATACTAAGTACTAAAAAAATGAATAGGGTGGTATGATTGAAAATAGTTTTTGCTTGTATTTCAAGTAAAAGCTTTCACTTCCTAGTATTTTGTGGAGTTGACATATTGAAAATTCTTAGATGGAAATGCTCACTTTGGTTAGAAGTATAAACTGCTCCATTGTCATCAATATCGTCAGGATCTTCATCATGATCGTACAAATATGTAGCAATATTGTGCAGTATGAATCTTGCTAATATAAAGTTACTCACTCGGTCAGTTTTCAGTCGCAGAGTATAATTAATAATTGAGCGAAATCGCCTTTCCAGCTATCCAAAGCAGTATTGAATTCTAACATTGAATTTCAATTATATGATCTACCTCTAACGTTCCAATAACCATGGAGCGATATCATGAATTTCTCCAAAACTCGGCTGTTTTGTTATGAACAGACGTGAAAAATCCTTCAGAACTGCATGTAGCCTGCACATTATAACTACAAAATCCTTTACGGTTGAAATATCATTTCCCGTGGATTTTTAGTTTTATTATTCTAATATGGATACAATCTTTCGCATCTATCGCCCCAGATATCGTCCACCCATCTTTAGCTAATTCTAGGTATTTTGTGGACATTTTGAGGAAAAGAAATAAAATCATTCTCTTCGACACAATTGTTTGTGTAACTTCTTTAATTACTTTTGACACGATTGTTCAATGTACCCCGATATCTACACCAACTCCTAGTTGAGACCCGGGATGACTTAGAGTTCTCAAAAACATCTACATTTTCGTTAAATTTGACAAAGCTGGTCCCCTCATCTCAATATGAGTTCCCCAGAACTCATTAGCTATCCATTTAACATTCATATAAAAGTATAGCGCTTGATAGTAGAAATAATTTTCTATATTTATTGTGCCTCCATATATATTCTACGTTCTCATATTGCCTCCTGCCATAATTCACAAAAAAATGCTAATTTTGACACCTTTTTAGGTGAATTACTTGATTCTTGATTGATCAGCTTCTCAAAAACTACACCAAACACTCCCAAATGGAGAAAATTAGTAATGTCTGCAGTAGTAAATTCTGTATATCGAAGTAAATGAAACAAAGTATAAGTAATTGCTCCTAGTACTTACTTTATTCTAAGTTTGAGAATTATGTGCAGTACATGAGTAATTTTTTTAAGTGGAAACCACAAAAAGAGTGTCTTTTTTAGTTGATGTGCAAGCAAATACTCTTTTATCATACCACCCATAATCTCCAACGAACGTTGCGACGAATTGTTTCAGATTGCAACATTTAAAAGAGAGAGAAGGCACTATATGGCTGCGTATTTTATTGTCTAGATTGTCAAATTGACACGCTTCCCAATTATGCCACAATTCATCCATGTATAATATTTTGAAAAGTATTTATGGTTTTACTGATGAATATCAAATTATTTCCCTCCGTTATGAATTGAGTATTATTATTGAGTTATTATTGAATTTGCATTTTATGGAACTGAAATCCTTCGAAATATATTTGATACGGGGATATCAAATAATGGTAACTCCAAAGATACTTCATCAGATTTCAATCTCAAAAATAAACCACCTTGTCAAATTAGACCTATGAATGGAAGTGTAATGTGCCAAATTAACCTTTTTATTTGACAGATGATTCTTTGTTACATTTTCCTATATTTTTTTCTATATCCAACTTACAACATGCATGATACATGTTAGAAAAAAATAACAAAAATTGTTTTTTTTTTCATTTTCAATCTTTAACTCATGATATTTGAGTCAAAACAGTAATTACAAATTGTTCATTCAATAGACTTTGTGAGCAAAAATACAGTTTTTTCCATTTGAAGAAACAAAGTTGAGCAAGGAAAAACCATAATAAAATCATTGAGATTTTTCTCAAATGAAACAATTTTAGTATAAAATATGAATCCATTTATGAAATCATAGTTTGACATAATAGTTAACATTACGTTATTTACTGCAACTGCAGGTGAATACTGATTGCTCTTTGATAAATTTGGTGTCTTTTCATGTATTCAAAGATTGAATAATATATAATAAGAGTGAACAAAAGGATATCAAAGTTGGGTTCCAAAAAGACGTTGCTTGAATCATGTAACATTTTTCAGGTGATGGGATTGCAGCCGTTGCCACTGTATTTGTCAGTTTACCTGGTGGTCAGAGCACATCAGTCAAACTGGCATTAGCATCATCATTGATATTACTTACCAGACAGTTCCCTTCCGGTGGAAGAATTTTTTTGAGGAGGCGATCTATACACGCTGCAGCTCCGACATAATTTTTATGTTTTTCTATTTTATATTTTAAGTCTGTTATTATTTATAAATAAATAATGAAATAGAAAATGTGCAACATTATTCCAAGGAGCTTTCAATGAAGTCACGTCTTTTCAGGCCGACGCCGTTGGTAAGGCCTGAAAGTCTACAGATCCTGTAAAGAGCGTTTCCTTCTTATCGTTCAACGTTGAGTCTCTTTTGAGTTTCATTTGGAAAGATTTCGTGCGGTTGATTCTGTTAAGACTGATTCATCGTATTTTGAAACGGATGAATTGAAATGATGAATCTCAACAAATTTGCCAATGTTAGTGTGTGTAATTAGTGTTGCTCTGCTATTAGAGATAGAAGAACGAAATTTTGACAGGAGTTGTCGGTTCATGATAGTCCTGTTTCAGAATTATTTTCCATTATTCAGTGTGACCCAATGAATCGTCCCATATCAAACTTATTTATAGGACCATTTGACACATAGAACACAAATTGTCAAGGTAAACGAATCTCCCAGCGACCCACTACTAGTTACCCGCGGTGTATCCCAAGGAACTGTATTAGGACCCATCTTATTTCTCCTATATATGAACAACATTTCTAATTTCAATGGGAAAATAACTTCATTTGCTGATGATACAGCTATCAATTTTGTTGGAAAAACGTGGGAAGACGTATACACTCAGGCTGAAATAGGCATCAAAATTATCTTCAACTGGCTGAGTACTAATTTATTGAGTGGCAATGTAAAAAAAAACCATATTCATTGCATTTACTACAACTACTAGAGACCAACCGGCTGAAAACATTTCAAGAATCCATAAGACAACTTGTGCCAATGTTCTCAATTGTAGCTGTACTCCTATACATAAAACGGACACAATAAAGTATGTAGGGATATTAGTAGACCAATCTCTTCGGTGGAATGAACACATTGATTATACAGTAACAAGACTACGTAAATTAATCTATAAATTTTATCAGCTTAGAAATATAATAAACAGGAAAATGATGCTGATGATCGATGATGCCTTGGTCAACTCCATACTACGTTACTGTATAATAGTATGGGGCGGTACCTTCAAGTCATCGCTAGTTAACTTGGAAGGGGTTCAAATTCATTATTAAGCATTATGATGAAAAAAGATCGGAGGTATTGTACTCAGTCGTTGTATTATGAAACTAGATTATTCGTCTGAGTGGCAAGAGAAATTTGAAAGGATTATATGGTCTCAACATGATTGCTTGCAAACCAGATACTGCTGTGGGTATATGCTACTTCGTCATCTGAAAGTCTCCCACTTTGGCATGAGCGACGTCATGTCAAAAGTGTTTTGAAACGTCATAACATTGAATTTCAGCATGATTGTGGAGATTTGTTTTGTGAAGGCTGTATTTTTGGGAAATAACACCGATTCTCTTTCAAATCACGAAAAAAAAAAAAGACCTACAAAGCCTGGTGAGCTGATAAATGCTGATGTCTGTGGTCAAATGCAAGTGGATTCGATAGGCCAGAGCCAAGTATTATGTCTGCTACACAAGATATCGTCGAGCTTTCTTTATCAAGACGAAAAGTGGAGTTGCGAGTACTATTCAAGTATTCCTCAATGAAGCAGAAGTATCAGGAGTTAGCGTTTAGTGAAAACAAAGATAGACAGGAGTATTTGCCGTGATAAAGCACGAGACCTCAGCCCCGTGGCTCGTTTTGATACCCTCAGAATCGTCTTCAGTATAGCAGCTCCAGAAAACATGAAACTTTCACAATTTGATGTAAAAACTGCATTTTTGTATGGTAAACTCCAGGAGGAAGTGTTCATGAATCAACCCGAAGAATTCAATGATGATACAGAACGAGTATGCAAACTTAAACCAAGAAGGAGGTATAGATTATAACGAGACTCTCAGCCCCGTGGCACGTTTTGATACCCTCAGAATCGTCTTCAGTATAGCAGCTCCAGAAAACATGAAACTTTCACAATTTGATGTAAAAACTGCATTTTTGTATGGTAAACTCCAGGAGGAAGTGTTCATGAATCAACCAGAAGAATTCAATGATGATACAGGACGAGTATGCAAACTTAACAGGAGCAACCGTTTTGTAGACTTGTAGACTGATGATGGATTCGTTGCAGGAACTGATCATGCAGAAATATCGTCATTTCTCAGTGAGTTGCGAAAGACATTCAAGATCACTGTTGGCAGTATATTTATCAATCAGAGTGCCTGCATGAATAAAGTACTGATGTGGAAAATAATCATTGATTATATTTAGATATTAGCTAGTTTTTCATTTATATTGTACAATCTTTGGTAAAATTCAGCAAACATTCAGTAGGAACAAGTTATGACGGAAAACGTCAAATAATTAAAATTTGTCACATCAGTCTGAGAAAATGTTCTGAGTTTATCCAAAGATAATAGAGATAAAGCTTGAACATTAGGAGCAATCGTAAGTTACCCTTCACCATGTTCATTCATTGTATTAATGTCACTATTTATAGGAATTTGAGTAAATAATACTAGCCAGTGGAAAATGAGCTGTGTTCATTGATTTACTGCAAATTGGCTTCTTAATAACCAAGTGTTCGAGCAAAAGCATCTCCAACAAATTCTCAAATTCGACTCGGTCTAAAAATGGGTCCATCTACGAGTGGAAGAACCTAAGAAGACCTCTGTCTAGTATGCAACAGACCATATCGTCAAGAACGAATGGTTGAATGCACCAAATGTTTGAAATGGTACTGTTTTGAGTGCGTTAATGTGACAGAAGCTGTAGCTTCAGATGATACTTGGCTGTGTCCATACTGTGAAAACATTCGTCATGAAACCATGCAGCAGCAAACTGATATACAACTGTCGAGACGACGTCAGTCTTCGAATCAATTAGTAGTCAATCCGATAACCTCCTCAAACCCAAACAGATTTCTAACTTTTCCTCAAAGCGTGACGAGTAAGCAAAGTAAATCTACAACTAGTAGCAGGTGCAAATTGAAACTACAGCTATTACAAGAAGAAAGAGAGTTATTGAGGAAAGAAAGAGAGTTTGCAGAAGAAACTCGAAAACTTATTGATGAAGAGTCTGATGATAGTCAATGCTTGGACAAGGAGGAATTAGAAAAATCTGATCCGTTGGCGAACAGATTATTATCATTACAAATAGAAGAACACGCCGAAAGAGGCAGAGTACACCTAGGAATCGACTCACCCGAAGTAAATATCGAAAAAAGGAGAAAAAATCAAGAGCAAGACTCCAACATGCAGCGGACACAGGATGAACAAAAACCGACCCAAGCATCAAAGCTACCAACGTTCGATAGTATACTAGAACAATCTGCGTTGACTCCCCAACAGTATGCCGCACGACGAACTACTCCGAAAGAATTACCAACTTTCAGTGGCAATTCCTACGATTGACCTTTATTCATCAGCTGTTATGAAAGGTCCACTCAGTTATGTGGATTGGACAATTATGAAAACTTGATAAGGTTACAACAGAGCCTCAAAGGAACTGCAAAATCCGTAGTATCCAGTTTTCTTACATTGCCAGAATGTGTACCATAAATCATATCCACTTTGAGGATGCTCTTTGGTAGACCAGATCAGATTTTGGAGGCACATATCAATGCCATTCATCGCCAACCGCCTCCCAAAGCGGAAAAACTCGAAACTCTAGTTGAATTCGCATTAGCAGTGAAAAATTTATGCGTTTCTATACAAGCCTCAAATTTGACAGAATCCGATGTTGATGCACGAACTCGTGGATAAACTAACATCACAGATGAAGGTGAACTGGGCCTTATATCGCGCCACTTTATCGTCTACTGGTTTGGAGCATTTCGCTGAATGGATGTATAATTTGGCTACAAATATGTGTACTGTCCTACCTACCTTGAAAATAGAAGGACTCAATAAGCAGAATCCCAAGAATGAACATCTCAGCGTTCACAATTCAACATCTGGAATAAGTTCATACTCACCAAGAGAAAAATCAAAGTGTAGGTTATGCAGGAAAGATTGTAAGGTTGTAGCAGAATGCAGAATTTTTCAAAAATATCCAATATCAGATAAATGGAAGATAATCAAAGATTGGAAGCTGTGCAGATTATGCGAGAAAGATCAATGTCAGCGGAAGCATTACCCACTTCTTCACAGAGATACAGATCCTACACCAGGACAAGTCGCAACAACATCACTTTCAAATGAAGCTGTGAGCTCAGCAGTCAATGTATACCATCAGTCATCTACACAGGGCAGTCGTTTTCGCATATTACCAGTCAAACTGAAAAACGGAAATAAAGAAGTTACAACTTACGCATTCTTAGATGGTTCGTCAATTACTATGATGGATGAAGGTCTATCCGAAGAGCTCGGCTTGAAAGGCGATTATGAACCATTGTGCCTCAAATGGACTGGAAAGCAACAGCGAATGGAAAGTCAGTCACAAAGGGTTATCCTATCAATTGTCGGTGACTTCCACGGCGCTAAACGGTTCGATCATCGTCCAGCTCGTACTGTTAGTTCATTGAATCTCCCACACCAAACTGTTGACGCCTCTAAACTTGCGAACGAGTATATGTATCTGAGGAACTTACCTATTAAGTCATATGATAATGCAAATCCACGAATTCTCATTGGATTGGACAACTGGAAATTGGCCTTGCCACTTCGTGTTATCGAAGGTGATGAGGGTCAACCGATCGCAGCAAAATCAAGATTAGGGTGGATAGTGTTTGCAGTTCAGTCATCACCTCTGCAAATACGCGAGCCCATCTACAATTATCATGTATGTGAATGTGCCAACGCCTTGATAAGCAATCAAGAACTTCATGAGGCAGTGAAAACATATTTCTCAGTAGAAAGCCTCGGAGTCAGAGCATCGATTGTTTCTTCAAAGGAACTAAGAAGAGCGATGAATATCATGCGGTCCACTATAACTCAAATTGGAAATAGGTACAATGTTGGTTTACTATGGAAATATGATAATCTGAAGTTACCTGATAGCCGCAATATGGCTCTCCGAAGACTGGAATGCATAGAAAAACGTATTAAATGTCATCCAGAGTTGGGTACGAAGATTGACTCACAAATGAATGATTATTTCGAAAAAGGATACAACAATATGAGAGGATTTGGTACCTTCCTATATTTCCTGCATTCATCCTAATAAACTTGGGAAATTCAGGATCGTTTGGGATGCTGCGGCTGCGGTACAGGGAATATCTCTCAACTCGATGCTACTGAAGGGCGATGATCAAATTCCTACTTTACTAGGGATTCTTCATCGATTTCGTGAAAGAAAAGTCGGATTCAGCGCAGACATCAAGGAAATGTTTCTCCGAGTTGGAATTAAACAAGACGATCAACATGCGCAACGTTTTTATTGGCGAAATAGCAACCCTGCGAATCCATTAGATACATATGTTATGACAGTCATGACCTTTGGCGCAACCTGCTCACCAAGTTGCGCTCAATACGTGAAAAATACAAATGCAGAGAAATTTTCTTCACAGTATCCAAGGGCTGTGGAATCTATTACAAAAAACCATTACGTTGATGATTTACTTGATTCTGCAGATAGTGAATTGGAAGCCATAGAAATTGCTAAACAGGTACTAACGATACATTCCAATGCCAACTTCGAAATAAGAAACTGGCGTTTGAATTCGAAGAAACTAATGCAGACTATGAACGGTTCTAGTCATAATCCTGAAGAGATTAACATCAGCATAGGTATGGAAGAAAACACAGAAAAAATTCTTGGAATGTGGTGGAATTTAACAACCGATTGTTTCATATATTCACTGAGATTCAACAAAGGTAATAAAGATGTCTTGGAAGGTAGAAGAAAACCTACCAAACGGGAGATTCTGCGCATATTGATGTCAATATATGATCCCTTAGGTCTTTTGTCCCATTTCTTGGTCTATCTGAAAATTCTTCTCCAAGACATATGGCGGAGTAGAATTACTTGGGATGAACCAATAACAGAAGAACAGTATGCAAAATGGCTCTCTTGGTTGAAATATCTTCCAGATCTGCAGAAACTTTCAATTCCTAGACATTACTTGAACAATAAATCAACGTGGGAGAGTTCCAATGTACAACTACACATATTCGTGGATGCCAGCGAGAATGCTAGTGCCGTAGCTGCATACCTTAGGATATTCAAAAAATTTGAGGGTGTGGAATGTGTCCTCGTAGGTAGTAAGACACATGTGGCACCTATTAAGTTACAAACAATTCCTCGTCTAGAACTGGATGGCGCATTAATAGGTGCTAGATTTGCGAAAAACCTAAGACAACATATATCAATATCAATTGATGACATCATTTACTGGTCTGATTCTAAAATCGTCTTGAGCTGGATACGCTCGGAAGATCCAACAAAGTTGTGCAAGTATGTCGCCTATAGTATAGCAGAGATTCAAGACAATACCATGGTATCTAACTGGCGCTACGTACCAACAGAACTCAATGTGGCTGATGAGGCAACAAAATGGACTAAGCAACCGTCATTGAAGGCAACTGACCAATGGTTCAAGGGGCCAGATGTGGAGGAACTATGGCCAACTGAAGGGTCACCCGAAAAACAAACTTTGGTAGAAATTGTCAATATCCATTCAAATCATAAACCCTTCATTGATATGGAAAAATTTAGTCGATACACGAAGCTATTGCGTACAATGGGCTACGTCTATAAGTTCATAACCATGACTCAAAGAAAACCAAGGTCTGTGGGCGTATTATCATCTGAAGAACTTAAGCTTGCTGAAGTATGGCGCAAAGAGAGTTTTATTCAGAAGAGATAAGTATATTGACTGATTCGTCCTCGACACCACCACAACCTACAGTGAATTCTTCGAGCAGCATCTTCAAATTATCACCGTATGTAGACCAGGAGGGAATCCTTCGTCTTCGAGGAAGATTAGATGGTGCCAGTTGTATTCCAACGGGTATGAAACGACCTATTATCTTACCCCGAGAAAGTCATCTTACTGTACTGATCATCGAAAAATACCACGTTACCTTTCAACATCGCAATCATGAGAGTGTTATCAATGAAGTCAAGCAAAAATACTATGTTCCTAAATTACGAAGAACTTTAAACAAAATCCGAAAAAATTGCCAAATTTGTAAGATCAGACAAGCTTCTCCTTATGTACCTGAGATGTCACCGCTTCCAGAATGTCGTTTAGCTACATTTGCATCTCCATTCACTCATACTGGAGTGGACTACTTTGGGCCGATGAATGTCCTGGTAGGAAGACGCATCGAAAAACGATGGGGTGCACTATTTACGTGCATGACCACAAGGGCTGTTCACATCGAAATGGCATACAAATTAGACCACGGAGAATGCATTCTTTGTTTCTCTAACTTCATGAATAGGAGAGGTAGACCTAGACATATCTATTGCGATCGTGGTACCAACTTTGTAGCAACGGAAAGTGTTCTGCGTGAAGAGTTACAGAAATTAGATTCAAATCTTATTGCTAATTCCTTCGTGAGTCCGGAATTATCATTCCATTTCAACCCACCTATGTCACCTCACATGGGAGGAGCTTGGGAACGTCTAGTCAGAGCCGGTAAAATTTCCTTGTATAATGCCCTACCATCGAGAACACCTACTGATCCACTACTCCGAAGCTGTATGATAACAGCTGAGAATATGGTGAATTCTAGACCGTTAACCTATCTGCCATTAGATTCCGAAGAATCGGAGGCATTAACTCCGAATCATTTTATAATCGGCTCCTCCAATTGGGATAAACCTATGGTGCCATTGAATGATGATGAAAACGTTTTTAAATTCAGCTATATATACCGAGAGCAGTTCGCTAATAAATGCTGGCGCCGATTTGTGAAGGAGTATATTCCAGAACTTTTGTTACGTTCGAAGTGGCGCGAACAAGTTCGTCCTTTGAAAAATGGTGATATCGTGATTGTCTGCGATAAAGACCTTCCGCGCTGCAATTGGCCTAAGGGAAGGATAATAGATGTAACCCAATCGCGTGATGGGCAAGTTAGAAGAGCCAAGGTACAAACAGTTTCCGGTGTTTTTGAAAGACCAGTAGCCAAACTTGCCTTATTGGTTGTGGACAAACCTGAGAATGGTACAGCAGCACTCGCTCTCGAGAAAGCTGTACCGGGCCGGAGTGTGGAAAATAATCCTTGATTATATTTAGATATTAGCTAGTTTTTCATTTAATATTGTACAATCTTTGGTAAAATTCAGCAAACATTAAAATTTGTCACATCAGTCTGAGAAAATGTTCTGAGTTTATCCAAAGATAATAGAGATAAAGCTTGAACATTAGGAGCAATCGTAAGTTACCCTTCACCATGTTCATTCATTGTATTAATGTCACTATTTATAGGAATTTGAGTAATACTCACTAGCCAGTGGAAAATGAGCTGTGTTCATTGATTTACTGCAAATTGGCTTCTTAATAACCAAGTGTTCGAGCAAAAGCATCTCCAACAACTGAATCGATTCAATATGCAAGATCGTAATCCAATTTCAACAACCTTTGACATTGTTGTACATAATATTGCGAACAGCAATGAAGAACTGGATAGCAAGATACCCTACCGTGAGGCAGTGGGCAGCCTCATGTATGTTATGACTGGATCTCGTCCAGACATAGCTTTTGCCATGAGCATAGTTTCAGAGGAAATGAGTTCACCTAAGATAACTGATGGTATGGTATGGCGTATTGTCAAACGTATTTTGAGATATCTGAAAGGGACAACTGATTTTGGATTGCTCTATAGTGCAAAGAATCAAACAAACCTTGGAGTCTTCAGTGATGCTGACTACGCTACTGACACACTTTCAAGGAAACCGAGATCCGCCGGTGATATTTGTATGAATACTGGAACTGCAGTAACTTGGCTCAGTCAGAAACAGAAAAGTGTTTCCCACAGAAGCGGAGTATATTGCTGCTTGCGAGGCGACCAAGGAACTTATTTGGGTGAAACGTCTACTGAGTGAAATCACTACATTTGATGGACACGTTACAGTATATACATATGGATAGCGCGAGTGCTATTAAACTCGTCAAAAACCCAGACTTTCATAAAAAAATCGAAACATATCGAGATACATACTGTCTGTAAGTATTTCGAGGAGGTGGTACATTCATTTTCCAGCTTTTTGTGGAATTCTCTTTCATCGTTTCTGAAAAATGATGTGGAAGTCATTAAAAATTATTTTAATATATTTGTAGTAAGGAGAGATTTTGTGATCTGCCCCAAAATCTCACTGCGTTTGAAATTAAACCTACCTAAAAGAGAAATTCTCTATTTGTCAGTGACACCTTGTTTTTGAAAATATTGGAAATACAAATATATTTAATAAGAATAAAACTTCTACTTATGTTGGTGGACGTTTCGGAACGAATCTGCTCCCGTTCTCAACACAATTAGAATACTTTTATCGCAGTATATCTTTTCTTTATATTGTTCTTATGCTCTTTCATTTCATACGAGACAAACTTCGATATCAATATCAATATGGAGGTATGCATACAGAACATGTTCCAAGCGAAGAACCACTGGCAGACAAACCCCTACCAAGAATGAAATTCATTTGACAACTTCCAGGTGTGCAGCAATGTTAAGAGTTAGTGTACAGGATGATTTTAGGAGCAAGTGTTAAATTATATAAAATCTACATCCTGTATATGAACCAAGTGTGCTGAAATATTTATTATATACTTGGCAGTTGTCAATCACACTCGTATCTAAATATATGAATACGTTCTATGATTACGTAATCTCTGAATTTTATGTATCTATATATTTATTTTTCTTTCCTTCTATCATAGACGAATATGTATCTGTCTTATATCCGAATTGAGATTTCAAAATTGTGAAATTTCTGAATTCATATTCAGGTTATACCTCTTTTGAAAGGGTCACAATCACGGTCTACAAGATTCTTCGATCATTGAACAGACTAGATAAGTAATCCACAGCCCTGGCAATACAGTTTGTTTGGAAGCAACATCTATAGAATCTATCTTTGTCTAAACATGGATAGCAGAACCTGATTCTCCCAGCACCAGTGCCGTGTTGTCGGAGGGAGTCGAATTTATTATTAATTCATGATGAAACCAAATTGAAAATCCGTAACAATTTCAGTGGTACTTTTTAGCATTTCTTGGTGGAAAAATGAACATCTTTATACTTCCTTCACATTGTTACGAGAAATTCGAATACATACAATCCTATGGTGATTTTTGTAACTTGCATGCTTGTAATCAATGAACTTATTATGACCACGTCACAAGAGAAGTTTAATTCTCAACGGCATATGAAACAATATACTTACTATTCAGTATACAGTTGTCTACTTATACTTTATCATAAATAACGTTCAATTTCAATAATGAACATTTATATCTTTGGCGATCAGTGACAGTGCATGTAAGTATATTTACGATTTCGAAGTTCAGTACCTACTAGTGGAAATAATTTTCAAATAAGTGAAAGACTCGTTTTCAAGGCGAAAAGATATGATTGCATATTTGAATGTAATTTTCAAATCTGAAGATGAAACTTGTTTATATCATTTCACGATATCGTCAAAAATTAAGGAGGTTTCATCTTGAGCAGAATTCATATATTTTGACGCAAAGAATTGATGTCTGATTATTTCATTTCATGTAGATAGATGAGAATCGATAATGAATATGTGTTGACAAGTATTATGACAAAATGTTATATCAACAATAAAATCATGAATCATGTGAAGATGTAGCAAATAGCAGTGTTTCTTATTTAAAACAGGACTGAAATGAAAAACAACCATGGATAATCACACGAATAATTTATTGATTTTTTAATAGGATTGTTTTTGTTAACAAACTTCTTACTCTAACTTCCGTTGAATCTTTCGATTTATTTGCCTCATGATGCCTCACAGTGAAATATCTTCCCAAATTAGTTTGACTAGTTCCAAAAACAGTCAACGGTAAATTTCTCATTGTTGTGTGTAGAAGAAGTATAGAAATATCCTTATATTTTTTATCGAAAATATTAATTGAGTTCATCATTATTCTCAGTGATTTTTCAGCAGCTTCGCATATTTTGACTTCAAATAAGCATTCATCAGTGCTACATATTCTACCACAAGACACTGTCGCAGCTGACAAATGGGTATAATCAATATAATCTAATCAATTCAATTTAAATTCATTTTTATCTATTACATTTGGGAAAATGCTTCAAAATCTCGAATGATACGACAATGGTAACTCACCTTTGAAATGACGTGTTTTGATCGCCGGTTCAAATTGTCTTTAACACACTTCACAACGTCTCACCATTATATCAAATCACCAAAACAGGAAATAAACTGAGTTTCTGATGAATTCTGAGTACCACAAAACTGAACACAAGTTGAATAATATCGATAAATCAAAACGTAAATAATGACAGATACCAAACAAAGCAATAATCGCCGTCGACTGTCAATATCAAATTGCGGTGTTGCAACGTTGAGCAAAAAGAATTCACGATATACCCATGCTGGTCCTCGAGCCCCCAAGAAAGTAAAATTGCTAAGTCTCAGAATAATGTAGCAATCTTCTATTAATCAGAACTGATTCATAATCGTCATGACCCAAATTTATTATTATATTTGTGCATTGAACTACATGAATTCATAAAGGACTTTAAATATTATGGACTAATCATCACTTTTTGATGATTGGATATGACAACACTGGCGTCGATTGGGTACTAATATTATGATAATTCTGGGAATTCATGTTAGCATCAGAATATTTGTTTTGTGATCCTTCTAGTGGGTTTGTTGTTCGGAGACAAGATTGATGATATGTAGTCTCATATATTCACAGTATATTATATATAATATTTATAGAAATTTGGTGGTCAAACGACACAAAAATATACCGGATTGAATGAATGAATAAATGCTCAGAATATCATGAAGGGTGTCCCAAGAACATACAGACAAACTTCGAGAGGTGATATAGAGGACATCAAATCGAACACTTTTTGGTTGATAATAGTCATTAGTTTGAAATATATTTAAGAATGTTGTGATATTTGCTATAACTACGTTAACATGCAATTTTCACCAACACAATTCACATAATGTTCGTATACAACTTTTACATTTCAGTTATTTATCGAACCCATCATTTTCCCGAATTGCGGTCAATTATTCTCCTGTAGCCCTGAGCACTGCGGTAGGGGAGGGTGTGAAATGAGCCGTTTTGACCTCTTATGTCGGAATTGAGTTGCGGTGCACGTTCCGGAGTTACATATTTCCAGCCGAATCCCTTCTCGCTTGGCTACTCAAATGGATTTATGAGAATACAATGAATTTTATTCTCCTATTCTCACAATCTATTTTCTGACCAAATAAACATATTATGTGAGTATCGTTTGTATGAAGCGCTACACCATTTGTTGATACTTCTCTGTTGAAAGTGTTGATATGTTGACAATAGTTTCCGGATGAAAATTGAATATATTGACTTTCATTGAACTCTCTCATTGCTGACGTGCCTATAAGGCCTTATAAAAAAGGCAAAAAGGTTCGATCCTGAAAATACACCAAGTCAGAAAATGAAAACTATCGATTTTTTGGTTAGCATTCGTATTGTATTTTCAGATACTTACATATAATTCAGATTTCCACAAATTAATTATTTGACAAAGATAATAATAATTCATTTAGGACATATGTATCTCGAATTATTTCGCGTGAAGCCTATTGAACTGTATGAATTATTTGCCTAGTGAAATCTTTCCTTCTTCTTCGATGAATGTCCAGTGAATAACTATCCATTCAAGGAATTTTGTATATCCCACGGACGTCCAAAATAATATCCAAAGGATAAACCATGGATATCCACAGGATATCCGGTGTTTTATGGAAATCCACGCTGGCTAACATGATGTTCGTCGGACATTTTAGGTTTACCATTCATGTTGTTGTTGACTAGTTGACAGTTTTTTTCTTTTGAAAACTATTGCTGCATTGACTGCGACTAATTTTCTTCGGGGAATTTTCGATTCGATACTCTCTGATATGAAGGTTTCGACTGTTGTGCATTATAGCATCATTTGTAGGAACTTTAGAAGAATCATCGTTTTTTTTTCCAAAACAACCTAACGAGGAACGTGGCTCAAAGTCGTTCAGAAATATTTAAGAAAAGAATGTGCGCCGCATTGAACTTTAACATATTTATTTTGATGAGGGGCATGGAACAAAATCTCAAGAGGAAAATCAATTTTATTTCCTCGAATAGAGTATGAACTCATCAATGATACTATACAGCTAATACTATTGTATTATACTTTTGTAAAATCATTAATCTTTCTAATAATCAAGGGTTTTCCTGGAGGAGTAATAACTACCATTGATTTCATACATGCACAGGTGGAATAATGCTGAATGTGTAATGAACTTATCATATCTACTTCAACTACCCGACGTGAGTACATTTTCAAGTTTCAGCTTCCATAATGTTTGTTACTAAGTATTTTGAATTGCAAATATGGAATTATATTACCTATTTTCAATAACTGTCATTGGAAATTCTTGCTTGGGTGTAGGATTTTTCGCAAGAAACAACAAGGGCATACGAAAAAAAAAAGGGTTTGAAAATCCTGAAATAGTGAAAAAATGAATGTGTTCCGGAAGATGAGGTTAACATTTTCTCGGAAACGGTCGAGAGATGAGAAAAAATTTAGAAATTCAAAGGCGTACACGAATTTTTTTGAGGGGTCAAATGGTGGTTCAGTTTTGACAGGTGCGTCGAGGGTGTTTCAAAGGGCAAATAATTTTTTATTTCGTCTATCAGGTGAATTTTTTACTCATTTGCTCATTCACATTTTAAGTATTTTAAGTATTTTCTAAGAGTTGTGGACAAAGAATAGCATTATACTTGCATATTATGACTTTTTGCTTGATTTAGTGACAAATAACACAAAAGATGAAGTAATACGCTTTTCGCACTAGAACATATACATCACGCACATATCAGCCACCATATCGTGCGTCAAAATTCATTCAACTATCACTAACCAATTTGGTGGAAGAATGTATTGGAAACAGATAAACTAGTATAAAACGTTCGTGACAGAAGGCCATTCATGCACTCGTCCACTCGTAACTTTTTTCGATTTTCGAATTTTTGTCTGGTATTAGAATGAGTTTTGCTTTTGTATAACTCAATTTTAATTTTTTATACTCACTATACTTTTCACTGTTGATAAGGAAATGAATCTATGATCAGCAACCATGGAAACTGGTCTCTAATAACTGATTTTCCGCAGAAACCCAGCGTTTGACTGACAATTTCTAAAACTAAATTTCAGTTGCCAGTATGAAATATGATTAATATCAAGAAATTCATTTTTTCCATCGTGAAAAAATATTGTGTACAAACACAATAGATACCAACTAACTTCAAGCGTCATGCATTCATGTACGAGGTACACAAAGAACCATTTCATATTTTCATTACATTTTGCACCAGTGCGAAAATAAAATTTTCTGGAAACATATAAACATTAACAACAGTTCGAAATTTTCTCATTAATCAATACTTTTATGGCTATTGATATTTCGTAATGGTCAGCATTTTTTTCTCTGCTGGCTAATTGAAATAGTAGAAATGGAACAATATTTGCAAAGGCTTGCGACAAAATTAATGTAGATACAGGGGTACGCAAAATGGCACGGAAAACAATACAATACCACTCGAGCGTTGGCTTGTCTAGGCGTTAACCCTTTGTATCTGGCTACCAAAGGGTACCCGAGAGGTATGACAGTTCAAAAACTTTCTGAGTTGGAATACTGTTATGTACGTTATGTATCCTTCTTTTTTTTTAATTTTGCAATCTTTTTTCACTTTGCTATAACAACGTTCTGTAGACGATTCGGATATTTGAAGTGATATGATATATGAAGTGAGTATGTATTTGTGAAAGTATTTGAAATTCTCACCAAATATTCCTATCATTCGAGTGTTTATGAGAGCTCATCCTGGATGACGCAAGAGTTATGTCAATAATTATCTTACGAGCTTTAGTCACACGTGGCGTTAATCGGGTAGTCTCAATACATATACCTACATCTTGAAGTACATACATCTTGAAGTATACATGATGAACTTATAGATTTCGATGATGACGACCTTTTTGATCTGCCCTTGATCTGCATTGTAATCTCCCGTAACTCGGAATGTCCAGTAGAATTCTGAATTCTATGGAATCATGAATATAATTATTTTTCGGTAGGTGCCTATCTATCTTCATCGAATATAATGAAGATTCGCAGACACATAGGCATGCAAGAATAATAACAAAGACATCGATACCATAATACCGAGCAGAGGATTATGCATATAATAGAGTAGGTAGGTATCTCGTGAATCGCCGACTAAAGTGATTTAAATCACGAACATCTCAAACACAAGAACAAAAAATCCAAATAACACTTCCAGCACGCCATGTTCGACGCGAGAGAAACCCATTCTTTCGATGATATTGTGAGGAATGTTATTTATGAGCAATAAAAATGCATTGTTCTAAATTTAATCTTTTGATAAGACCGGCCCTGTAATTGGGTTTGATGAGACCGAGAGCCGAGATGTAGAGAGAGTGGCGGCGCGTTGAAGGGCTGTGCATGGCAAATGAAATTTCGGAAATTGTAGGTGAATATTATGGAACTGAAACGGCACTCCTTCATTGAACTTCAATTGCGAGTTAAGGAAATGGGAATCTAGAGTTTATACTAGTACTTCCCACACTAGTGCGGGAAAAACAAATATATATTATATTCTCGCAAATTATAAGTGGTTGGTGACAAACATTGGAAGTTTGATTGTTGCATTATTAAGTAAGTTTGTTCGAAATCATTCATCAAATTGCACTAATCATTATGAGAGTGAAGAGATATTGGAAAATAATAATGTATTGTCATGAAGATTCCACTATATAGATTGATCTTACGTAGGTAACAATTGTTGTCATGCCGATCAAAACACAATTTTGTTTGTAATTGTCAGAGTGGCAGACGAAACGTTACTTATATAGAATTTTCGATTCAGTGGAATTGCCACAATGGATTATTCATTTGATGAAGAACTTCCACAAGATATTGTGCAAGAAGCTACAGATACAAACTTAGAATTATTGCCTACGAATTCTAAAGGAACGTAGATACCCCAATAAAAAAGTGAAAACACTAAATAGAGAAGAAGTATTTCTAGAAATGTATGTGACCTAGAAGCCGAGCACCTTATGGTCCGATATCCGATGTTGAAAAGTGTATAAAAAGTAAAGCAAGTGCATGCTTGCAGATGAGAAGACCTGACGAAACCATTGTCAATATAGACGACGCGAAGGAAACCTGATAATTGTTGATATCAAGGATTACAAAAAATATTCCTCCAGATCCCTCATGATATCTGAAGAAGCAAATGGTGGATATTTTCTGAACGTATACAGAAAGTATGTACATTACTTTTGTCAGATGTTCCCATTTGCATGAATGAATAATTGAAACAATCGATTTATTTTCTATGCTTGTAGAAAAAATATTGTTTCTAACTATCCGCATTTGTGAGGGAAATAACTTGGTAATGTTGCACTTATCATGCGATGGGTTTTTTTTTTAGATTTTTTTGTGGCACTCATCACGTCTTTCGACCTCAGGAATTTCACAATAAAGTCGTGCGCAAATTAATATTTTCCGAGATATTCCAGGAAAAAAGTATGAAAATTAACCTTCTTTCTTCGACTCGTTTTGGGTAGGCATGGAGTTTCTTTTCTCACAAAGGATACTTTTTATACCTTCCTTGAACATTCAAGAAGTCAAAAAGAAGGGAAAACATCCTCGAATTAGTTGAATCAACGTTCTTTAGCATCTTGGAGGAAGGTGGGTCCAGTATTTTTCATATGGACGGGGCTGTCGAATGAGAATCTTTGTCAGAATCACTAGTTCTTTCAGTCAAAATATCACAGATGCACATTTGACAGCGCCATCCATATGAGGGAAGGATTCATCAAAGATGCTAAACTCCTTGAAGGATGTTTCTCCTTCTTTTTAGCTAGTGAGAAATGAAACTTCGAATGGCTATGGTGCCTACCCAAAGCAGGCCGAAACAAGAAGGGTAATTTTCATACTTTTTTCTGGAATATCTCGAAAAATATAAGTTTGAGCACGTTTTTATTGTGAAATTCGGCTTCCTGAGGTCGAAATACGTGAGTACCAAAAAAAAAAGATTGAAAAAAACCCATCGCATATTAAGGGCAAAATTAGCAATAACCTTTTCAGTTACCTATCTATCATTCGAATAAAAAAATATCATCAACTATCAATATGCTGTATTATCATGTGAGGATGTTGAAAACTCATCAAACTAGTGAAGTCTTTTCTGATGCTTATAATCTCCAAACTTCCAACACCTTCCTTTGCTCCCAAAATTCCACCGCTGGCTAACACGATGTTATTGAAGTGAGCTTCAGAAAGAAATTTAAAGTAAATAAATGAAGTAAACTGTTTATCATTTGACTCATCAATATTGACCAATAATTTTGAATGAAACTCTACGGCAAGCGACACCTCTTCCAAGAAGTTTTCAAAATGATACTTATTTCGTCTGTGTTTATGCCAGTTTCAATGGCTCATTAGTAAACATTAATATTTAAACTCCATTGTGTTCAGTAGGCCTTGTGACGTTATTTTTGACGATTTCGTCATCTATCATCACTAGTAGGGAAGTTCACAACCTTTAATATTCAGTTTCCAAATTTCACTTGTTAATGTATAAGATAAGAGGAGAGAAATAGGACTTTTGAGTAGCACAGTATACCTCACTATTGAGTTCTGGATAAAAGTGTATAAGATACTCTCGACTTGAAATTATTTAAGGAATAAGCTCTCACGGGACACCCATATGATAATCTGTTGATTATAGTATTGTGTCACCTTGCTTACCTACAAGTATCATCAATTTTTTGACTAACAGGTATTATCAGCATTTATGAATTGACAATGAGGAAACTCGGAGGATCTTGAAATTAAAAAAAAAAATAATGAACGTCCTCTTGAGGAACCAAGTAGGTACTTCTGATGTGTTTGTTGTTTGGATCTCAATGCGACCCCGAACGTAGGTAGGTGTTCTCGTTTGAATAGGTAGGATGGTAATTTTAATTCCTACATCAGGTGTGGGACGCCCCTGGCAGAGGTGTAAGATGGACAACGAATTGCTGCTAACACCTGTGCGAGCCCCAAGGGTTCTTTCCTACGTGCTGGCACGTCGGGAATACTTAAGCTGGCACTGCATCATCTCTCCGTATGAGGCGGCTCGCATCAACAAAGATATTTATAACCATATGTCACAACAACGACCTCTATTAAGGATGGCCGGAGTAAATTAAAAATCAGTCCGTATGGAGATCACCCAAATATAATTGAAAGTCGATATGCATATGTTTCTACCGTCACCAACTAACTTCTTTGGCCATTGATCTCTTGTTACTGACAATTTTGGAGATGTGAATCATTGTCCGCTAAATATGATCTGTCACTCAGTCGAGTGCATGATCACCCGATAGCGTTACTGTATCGTACGAAATGATTCTCACTTTGTTTCTCGAAAATTTTCTAAATCTGTGGTTATGTAACAACAATTATGTTAACTTGCTTCAAAAATTCATACTTTTTCAATTTCCATTGTTCTAATATTCCTTCTGTTTATAGATTTGTGTTCCTAGTATAGTAGTTTTGTCGTTTCGTTTGATTAGTTTGTACTTCGTTTACGTATTTTTGCTTCGCTGGTTCTGTTCTAAGTCTTTTTTTTTCTTTATTTTAAGAGCTTCGACTGCAATGGTCATTCGCTCTATATTCATCTTTGGAACATTCAGATTTTATGAAAGAGCTCAATTTCTTTTAGATAAGTTATGACTTTCATAATCGATTCCTGGTCATCACGTAACGCCAGCTCTGTTCCAGGTGCTATGCCAATGGTTTGTCTTTGATGTTCAAAGTTCTGGCACGTCAGAATATGTTGTGTAGTCCAGCGAGTTTGGCATGTGTCACATCTCGGCCTCCTAGAGCCGTTGAGGAGGTGTAGATGAGTCATATTTGTATGTCCGATCCGCATTCTACATAGGACTACTTGTTCCCGTCTTGAGAGTTCCAGTGGGTATGTCCATTTTTTCACAGATGTTTTTATTTGTTTCAGGTGATTATCACGGTTATTCCACTGTGATATTTGTATGTCCGATCCGCATTCTACATAGGACTACTTGTTCCCGTCTTGAGAGTTCCAGTGGGTATGTCCATTTTTTCACAGATGTTTTTATTTGTTTCAGGTGATTATCACAGTTATTCCACTGTGATTGCCATACTTCGTAGCAGGCTTTTCTAATAGCTACTTTCAGGTCACTTAGTGATACTGGTATCCCTTCATCATATTGGGAATTTGTTGTATTTTTTGCTGCTCTGTCCGCTTTTTCATTACCCTCAATGTCGCAGTGGCCAGGAATCCACATAATTTCTGCTTCTTTGTTTTGTGACTCTAGATAGGATATCAAGTCCAATATGCGTATTGCCCACTCATTTCTGGTGAAAAGATCTTGAAGCGATGAGATGGAACTAAGTGAATCAGTACAAATGAGACATTTGTTATTTTGGCTCCTTGAGAAATATAACAGTGCCTGCCAGATTGCGTACATCTCTGCCGAGAATATGTTACTGCTCGTGGGTAATGTCCACGTATAAGAAAGCTCATTCACAACAAATGCTGCCCCAATACCCTCGTCCGTTTTTGATCCGTCTGTAAAAATTATCAAGCGGTTTTGGTAGTGAGACATTTGTTCCAGGAAGAGTGTTCTATATGTAGATGCAGGGGTGTTCTCTTTCTTCCACTCTGTGAGCACAGTATTCATTCGGACTGGGGTTCTCATCCACGGGGCGACACTTTGGTTCAGGGTCATGACATTTGAGAGATCAGGGATCGTATGTGCTTCTGTGTATTCAATGAAGCGTATATGTGCAGGTTTCGATATTCTGGATGGCCGATCAGTAATGTCTACTCCCGTAGAAATGAGGTCATGGTTCATGTGTCGAGGAAGAGCTTGCATTCTTGCACCATAAGTTAAAGTTTGCATTTGTCTGCGCAGGTTGAGAGGGAGAGTCGAGGAATCTGACTGGATTGATTGAATAGGGCTCGTTCTGAATGCCCCAGTCGCAATGCGTATAGCTACATTTTGGATTCCGTCGAGAAGTTCCAGTCGAGATGGACAAGCAGATCCGTAGACGATACTTCCGTAGTCGATTCTGCTCTGCACCAGCGCCTGGTACATTCTGAGTAAGACTTCCCTATCCGCACCCCATCGAATGCTCCCCACGCTTCTCATGACATTTATGACTTTACGACATTTTGTTACCATATAGTCGATGTGTGATTTCCAGGTTAGTTTCTGGTCGAATATGACACCTAATAATTTAGATTCCTCTCTATTACTGATTATCTCGTTTTGCAACGAGAGTTGAGGTTCTGGGTGCGGTGACCTAAGTCTACAGAAATGTACGACATGTGACTTTGTTGGAGAGAACTTGAATCCACGTGTATTTGCAATAACTTGTACGCCATCCAATGCTTTCTGTAGAGTACGGTTCAACTGATCCATGGAGGAGCCCCGGCTACACAAGGTTAGGTCATCTACATAGAGGACAGCTTCTACTGATTCTGGTAAGCTCTCCATGAAACAGTTAATAGCTATAGAGAAAAGAGTTACACTGAGAGTCGAACCTTGTGGTATACCGTTCTCCAGTTCTTCTAAATCTTATTCTGATTATTCGTCATTATCTCTCCACCTATTTGTGCCGTACATTTTTGTTCATCCAGAAAGTGTGAAACCGTTTCCATTCATTTCCAAGTGATATTTCTTTGCGACAGAAGATATTGGATATTGGACTAGATATTGGACTAGATATTGGACTAGAAGATATTGGAATACGAGTAACACTTTGAAATTATTCGAGAACTACTTGACCGGAAGATACCAGACTGTGAGAATTGATGATATACTAAGCAGCGATCAGGCTGACTGTGGAGTACCCCAAGGCTCCGTGCTAGGCCCAACACTATTCAATATTAAAATTAACGGATTGTTTCCACTTGGTGATAATGGAAATATTGTCGGATTTGCAGACGATACAGCCATTATTTATGAAGCAGATGATTGGAACGATCTGAAATGTAAAGATGAAAATGACTTCTCTCGTATCAAATACTGGTTGGATAACAAACTGTTAACAGTGAATATTGAAAAAACCTTTCACCTTCCATTCTGTTGCAACTCCTCTGGGATGCCTCCTTTCGATCGCCTAATAATTCGCACTGACATACCATTTCATATCCTCTCCGAGAAGAAGATGAAATATTTTAGAATTATAATTGATCCTGATCTAAAATGGGACCTACACATACAATATACCGTTAATTAATTCAGGACTATATTGTTTAAATTTAGAAAACTAAAAAACTCCTACCTATGCAATACCTGAAAACGTTATATTACTCAATTGTGGAAAGCCATATCCGTTACGGAATAGCAGCATGGGGAGAAGCCTGAAGAACACATATCTACAATCTCGAAACTACACAGAAGCAATTTTTCGAATTGATATTCTCGAAAACCAGTTGATATCCTACAGCTAATGCAGGAACTCAGATTTTAGATATAAGACAAATTTATTTTCTATGTTCTAGTATCAAATATCATTCAAATTAATAAAGTGCATAACTTCCCTCCCATCAGTATGCAACTAGCAAAAAAATCATTATGATGTCTGTATCATCAAGCCTGTAATGTTGAGAGTGGTTACTCAACGTTCTTATGACTTTTTCGTTCCAAAGCTGTACAGCTCCATTCCTGAAGCAATCAATTCAATAACAAACACTAAATGTTGGGAAAAATTGAGAAAATATTTACTCCAAAGTCAAAGAACCCATTCGTTGACAATGTTCGAATAACTGTGATTTTAAAAACTGTCCTTTTATCACGTTTCTGTCAGATTTATGTCTGTATTATTGAATGTAGTCAATCAATTCAGTTATGTGTATCAACTTTATTATTATTTGTGATATGTTGAATCTTGTACGAAAAAAGTATATACAGTCTGGAACAGCCAAATGGAATGAATTCGATAACGAATAAATGAGAGCGTATTGGAAAAAACGCTTGGACATGTCGATTTGTATTTTTAGATGCGCATTCAAAAAAAAAATAATTATATAGGGTGTGTCATGTGACAGTGGCCGATACCAACTTTCTCATTTTGAATACAACCCCCTGTAAATTATTAGTTTCTTGGATTCTTCAGAAAATTCTAGATATAATTCATGTCCCATACAATGTCCCATATCTATCTTCAACTGTTTCAGAAATATTAAGTGTTTCCAGATGTATTATAAAAATCAACCTTTGAATAAGAAAATTATTTAATTTTACAAATTCGCTACATTACAATATGATCCAATTAGCAGATGTTTTGTTTTCTGATGAGAGCGCATTTACACTTAACGGTCATGTTGATCGTCAAAATTGCCGCTATTGGTCTAATGAGACTCCTCACTGGATGAGAGAGGAGCATACGCAATATCCTGAAAAAGTTAATGTTTGGACAGGAATTGTTGGAAATCATATCGTAGGTGCTTTTTTCATTGATGGCAACTTGAATGGAGATTAATATTTAGAACTGCTCCAAAATAATGTCGTGCCAACTTCGACAAACTTATATCCTGATCCAGCAAACCCAAAAGTTCCTGCCAATATACTAGGGTTTCAGCAAGATGGAGTACCATCTCATTATCAAATCAATGTTCGGCAGTACCTGAACCAAAATTTCCCAAATCGGTGGATAGGGAGGCGCGGATCGATAGAATGGCCAGCACGATCTCCTGATCTGACGCCATTAGACTTCTTTTTGTGGGGATATGTCAAAAGTATTGTATACCAAACTAAACCACTCAACTTAGATGACTTGAATAGACGAATCACGCTTGCGATTAGATCAGTCACGCCTGAGATGTTGAGTATCGTTAGAAGACATTTCTATACTAGATTAGCATGTTGCCAAGACGTTCGCGGCGAACATTTTGAACATCTCTTACATAGAAATTATTGTTTTTTCGTTTTTTTTTTTCACATTATTCGTGAAATAAAATAATTTTAATTTTTTTATGTTAATTTTTGTAATACATCTGAAAACACTTTCTGAAGGAGCCAAAAAACTAATAATATACAGGGGGTTGTATTTGAAATAAGAAAGTTGGTATCGGCCACTGTCACATGACACAGCAACTATAATTTTTTTTGAAAAAAATGCGCATCTGAAAATACAAATCGACGTGTCCAAGATTTTTTTCCCAACATGCTCTCATTTATTCGTTATCAAATTTATTCCATTTGGCTGTTCCACACTGTATGTAGTTATCGTTCTGCCTGGCTTTATTGCTGCATCATCAACCAAAGTAATGTTATGTGATATGTTATGTTATGGGCATGTTTAATACAGTTCTATTTATTTTATTTTTTTATTTAATTCAGGTGTTGAGTGTTACGAAATTGGGTACCATTCTGGTGTCTGCAGTAAATAATTCGAGAAGAAATGTTTTAAGGTGATAAATTAACTCCTGTATAAAATGTATCATTTAAAGACGACTGTTTTGTCATTTTGCCAGCGATAAAAAAGGTGCATCGTTTTTTATCACCGATAAAAACGCCTGTTCCTCTTAAGCGTCCACATCTAGTATGCTTACGTCACTTTAATGTCTGCCCTGTCAGTTATTTGAGCATCGTTGATAATTGATACTACATGAGTCTGATACTAATTACTGAGTCGTTAATTTATCTTGCCAAAAAAACACTCGAGCTTTTCTTTTAAGGACAAAATCACTCGACCTTCGGTCTCGCGATTTTGTCATGTCAGTTTTTCTCGCAAAATTACTGATTGGCAAAATTATTTCGTTACAAAAAGAAATTTATCCGATATTGTGTTTTTACTGTTGACAAAACACTGGGAAAGGTTGCTCAGAAATTCCGTATTTCGTGAACCTCTCATGTATCATTTAGGGATATAGGGGAGCTCCGTCTCAACATAACGGCTCATGAGTTCTGAGAGTAGTAGAGATAATTTGCATAATTTCGATTTTCTAGGTTATATAGGTTTGACAAATTTTTGACAGGAAAACATCTGAAATCATTGTTTATTTACAACCATATGTGTGATGCTGTCATCATTAACGTCATTGAAGGTTGGGAAGTGTAACATTACCTACCTCAACTTCCCAACCTCACTTCCCAACCTCATTTCCCGCGAATTTAATATCCGACTTTATTTGACACTTATTGACGTTCAGAACGAAACAGAAATTCATAAATTCTAATTGAAATATGATGATGGTTGTGAATAAAATAGTATACAAACCTCGTTAGGGAGTTTCATTCCTGTCTCGAGATCATAGCTAACTAATCTTATGACAGGAATGAATCTATTCCCACCTCGGTGTGTAATATACTATTCCTCGAATTGAGAAGACTGTAGTTGATTTGCGCTGATTGAGCAGACCAGAATATTCGCTGACTAGATTTTTTCCATATTTGGCCGACAATGATGGTGAATATATGATTTTTAGTATTTTCACTAGTTCCATTAGGATTCAGAAAGTGTTGACCTTAGTAATGCGATTCATGATACTATTGCTGCTTCAACCAATTCCTCAGCTTAACATAACTATGAGTAGATACCATCCAATCGCATTGTCATTCCAATGGTTCACAAGATTTCAAAATAGACAACATCAGATCGAAAATATGGATTTCGACAACGACAAAAATAATTCACCTCCGAGCAATAATGCAGGTTATTCACATCTGGAAAATCACCTTAGAATAATCTAGGGATACCACTGAAGTGTTTGACCAAGCATGGAACCAAGCTCTCTTGATTTTGCAATATTTCTCGATGGCTTGCCTTCTATAATTGCCTATACCGATGTATCAATAATTTTCTTTAGGACTGACGTTTTCAGGACGGGAACGGAGAAGGCCACAAACATAGAATAAATGGAATCTTCTTCATGGTATAGGAGGAAATTAGAAACTAGGCAATTGATGAGAGATGGCTAGAAAATGCTCTCTGAGAACAAACAAGAGGAACATACGAATTAAGGAAAAGAATACAATAATAATAATAATAATAATAATAATAATAATAATATCGTTTATTATGCATAAAGTACATTTTATACATAAAAGGAAAAGGGTTAGCCAAAGGCTATCTTCCACCCCTCCTAAAAATTAAATAGTGTGTGCAAGAAAATAATGATAAAATTAAAAAGAAAAATACTTATTCACTACCAAAACAATGTTAGAGAAAAAAACAATGTTAGAGAAAAAACAATGTTAGAGAAAAAAAAGGAAGAAATCAATAATGAAGAGAGAAAGAAAGAACAAAACAAAATTTATACAATCATAAATGTGCTAATAGCTATTAATATCCTTGACATTCCATTGGTCAACTTAACGAATACATTACAATATTATACATTGAGTCTTATATTAGCACTGAGCAGTAAGCAGCTGTGATTTTATTTTTTTCTTGAATTGATGAATATTATGATGTAAAATTGGTAAAATTTCATTCAGATAACTAGGGGCAATATTTGAAAAACATCCTTCATATTTGAAAGTACGGTGCCTAGGTATGTTGAATGAGTTAATTCTCAAATTGACCGAATGTATGTCAGAATGCCTGCTTAATAGACAATATAAATAACTAGGAGTTTTAGTTTGGAGCAACTTAAACAGAAAAATTGTTATCAAATATTGGACTCTGTACCTCACATTCAACTCCTTCGTTTTTAACAAAAATGGCGTGACATGTTCACCATATGGAATGCAGCATACGAATCGCATGCAAGCATTTTGTATGCGTTGTAACTTCAATTTGTTATATTGCGGCAAAAAATTGTAATACACCGAACAACAATACTCGATATGGGGGTAAATAAGAGTTTTAACTAGCCTGAGTTTCATTTCTTCAGATAACTGATACTTGAATTTATATAGCGATTTGAGTTTAAAGAATGATACTTTAAAAATGTTTTTCACATGTTCATCGAAAGACAAAGAGCTATCTATGATTACGCCAAGATTTTTAGCACTATCTACCCAGTCAATGTCTGCGTTATCGAGAGTGAGCCTAAAGTTTCTTTGGGTTTCAACTTTTTGTCCCTGAGATCCTATGCATAGAGCCAGGGTTTTATTTGGATTAATTTTCAGTCCATGATGCTCCGAGTAAAGGAATGTTTTATGCAAATCTGAGTTTAAATTAGCTACGCAACTTTCTGTATCAGTGTTATGGGAAGACAAATATAACTGTGTATCATCTGCGTATAGATGTACCTGACAATGTGATAGGGAAGTGGGGTAATCAAAAATAAACATTGAAAACATCAAGGGCCCCAAAATGCTTCCCTGCGGTACACCTGAGGAGGTTTCTTTTAGGGTTGACCATGAGTAATCATCCAGTTTGACCCTCTGTGACCGGCCTGTGAGATAGCTGGTCATCCATTTAAGAGAAATGTCGTCGAATCCTATGAACTTGATTTTGCCAATGAGCAAATCAAAATTAACTAAATCGAAAGCTTTGCTTTGATCAAGCAGTACTAAAATGGTGACTTCTGACTCATCTCTGGCTCTCGCAAGATCGTTGATGACTTTCAAGAGGGCAGTCTGTGTTCCGTGTTTTTTGCGGAACCCAGACTGCTCGTTCGGAAGTATTCGATTTTCTTCCAGAAAAGCTCTTACTTGATGGGAAACATTTTTCTCGAATATTTCAGAGAATGAGGGCAGAATGCTAATAGGGCGCAGGTCACTGAAAGAGGTAGGTGCCTTCTTTTTCGGGATTGGAATTATATTAGCAACCTTCCAGACATCTGGAAAAATACCCTGTCTGAAGGACTCGTTGAAAATATGTTTAACTTCATCAATACAGTGTGGTATCACTAGGGAAATCATCTTGATATTTATATTGTCAATTCCTAAAGCATTGGATTTTATTTCGTTGATAGCAGTCAAAATATCAGCATTACATATATCGGTAAGGGAAAAGTTCAAAGGAGCATTCAATTTATTACTATTATAGAATGAAAGAGTGTCATTATTTACTATTGAATGTCCAGCCACATTTAAAAAATAGTCATTAATTTCTTCAGGTCTACGTAGTTCAATTGGCAGGCTATTAATTTGTGAGGATGATTTTGTAGTAACACCCCAATCTGCAAGATTTCTCCATGTCTTTTTTGAGTTGTTTTTATTTTTGTTCAGAACAAATTGTATGTATGCTGTTTTTTCACGTTTTACTGCATCACTGACGTAGTTGCGTAAAGTTACATAGTATTGTCTAGTTGCTGCTGTTTTTTCTTTAAGATATTTGGCATGAGCTCTATCACGGGTTTTCATCATCAATTTGATATTATAAGTTATATAAGGGGGTGCTTTATGTTTCCTGTTCACAGTGCAAATAGGAGCATGTTTGTCAAATAGCGTAATGATGCATTCATTTAGAAAGTTTACTTTGGAATTAATATCTTGCATAGTCACAATTTCACCCCATGGTAATTTATCAGCATCTAGGGAAAAAAGTTCATGATTGAAATTCCTAAAATTTCTATAAAAGATCAAGTCATCATGAGTGTCTTCACCTTTGAAATCAATATCGCAATATACCATTAGGTGATCAGTTATACCATTCATATCAAGTGTATTAGAATTTCTTACCATTACATCCTTACTAGTGCAAATAACATCAATCAAGGATTCAGAGGTTGTTGTTATCCGAGTAGAATTTTCTACAATCTGGTTCATATCAAAACAAGAAACTAGGGCAGTGAATAGTTGAGTATCGCGAGAGTCACAGTTTAGCAAATTAATATTAATATCACCAACTAACACCACCATGGATGTTTCCAAATACACTCGTTCCAGTACATCACCCATCTCCTGCATACAGACCTCTACATTTGTTCCTGGTGGACGATAAACAACTCCACAGGCTACTTTTTGTTTGTTTATATTGGTTATAATCCATAGCTGCTCTAGACCACTTGTCGAAATAGAAGAGTGGTATAATTTATAATTATACTGTGATTTGATGAAAAAACATATTCCACCACCTCTACCAGCACGGTCCATACGTATCAAGTTGTAGTTAGGTATAGTAACAAATTTATCTGGATATTCTGGAGCAAGCCAGGTTTCTGTGACTCCTATTATTGAAATTTTGTTATTATTAATAGAGTCTTTGAAGTCACCAAAACAATTATTCAAGGAACGAATATTCACGTGACCGAATCTCATGTTGAGTTTTTTGATTTGCTGATGGATGGAACGCCATAAACATATTTGATATATATGTCATCCTCGCCATTTTGTTTCCGTTCCTTAAGTTGCACAAGAACCTTTCTCAAAATTTCACGTTGAAGAATTGTCTTATCGGTACTAATCTGAACATTAAAGTTGTAATTTTTTAGTTTATGTTTATTTTTCAATACCATATTGACATCTTCTCGTCTATTCAGAGTTACTTTCAGTGGTGATAACTGATCACCTCTTCTGCCAATCCTGTACGTTTTTATATCGTCAGTATTCACTGTCTGTGCGATAGCTCCAATTATTTCTTTGGCACTTTTCATATCGGAGTCTTGGCCATCATCCTTCAGTTTATATATAATTATATTTTTTTCTTTACGTTGCCTTTCCGATATCTCAGTTATAATGGTTTCAGTATTATCAGAGTATTTAATCTCCTTGATTTCTTTGATTTGATGATATCATAGGAGAATTAATTGGTGAGATTGAAAAAGAATGCTTCAACACACACACAATAGCAAGAAAGCAAACAATACGTGATAATTTTTTTTTCAGCTTTTTGTGGGATTTTCTCTCCTCGTTTCTAAAAAATAGAGTGGAAGTTATTAAAAATTATTTTAATATGTTTGTAGTAAGGACAGATTTTGTGATCTGCCCCAAAATGTCACTGCGCTTGAAATTAAACCTTCAGATACCTAAAAGGAAAATCCTCTATTTGTCCTTGTTTTTGAAAAATTTGGAAATACAAATATATTTCATAAGAATGAAACCTCTACTCATCTTGGTGGTAACGATAACGGATCCTGATGATATGACCTAGCAATGAAGTATATTATAACGATAGACTGTAAAATCATCGAAAAGACCATTAAAAAAATTGAGTGAGGCAAGAAATGAAGATTAAGCTAATCAGATAGACCATATACTCATAGCAAGATCGTACAGACGAACTCAGATGATAATCTTCTAGCGATAGCGAACATTGAAATGAAGAGGATCAGATAAATGCACGAGGGAAATGCAATATCAAAAAGCAAATCAAATCAAATCAAATTTTAATATGCAATGGATTGGACGTGTTTAGTGAGGTGTAAAACTCACACAATTACTGCAAGAAATTACTTCCAATTACAAGATAGATTTTATATATATATATATATATATATATATAGACATATTAAATTGATGACCTACTTTTGGAAATTCCGTAGGTATTACTATTTTTTATTCTATCAGAAAGCCTATTGAAGTGATGCGGTCCAGTCATCAGAGATTTTTTATGGAAAGTGTGGTTCGCAACATGAGGTTTGAAAAGGTGAATCAAAAATAAATCGTAATATTCTTTTTTGTAATACAAACACCCTTTGAATATCATGGCCTTGTCCCCATACTATGAGACTGCCCTGTGGGGTTCCAAGATCAGAACCAAAAATATATGCCTCGGATTTCGATCGAACTCTTCTTTAGAGGTAACTGACTCTTAGATAGATAGATTGATAGATAGCTCTTTATTTCCAACAGGTATACACCCAATTACAGGAAATGCTAGAAGGTAATATTCAACATAACGAAATACAAAACGACAAATATAAATAAATGTATATAAATGTAAATAAATAATTGATTATATATTGAACGCTACAGTCAAAAAACTGAAATGAGAAGAAGAAGGAGGAGTTTACAATCTATTGATGATACATTCCGAAATATATTTGAGAGAGCTCACATTGGTATCACATACATCACAGATCAAATTATAATTAGAACACATTAACGACACTGGTGCCCTGCGCATTACGTTTGTTCGAATATTCTCACAATAAAAGGTCGTCTCACTTCTAGAATTAAGGCAAGGAATATGAAAGTTGATTTTTTGTAAAAGTGAGGCGCAGGAAATACTATTGTGCAGTAAATTGTAGAGAAATGATATTGTACCAAAGATACGACGAGTGTGCAAAGAAATTACATCGAATCGATTCAGAAGGATTGAATGATCGATCCCTCTTCGGGTATAAGTTCCTGTTTGTTTGAATAGCAGGTATTTCAAGAATTTTCTTTTGAACAGCTTCCAAAGAATTAATTTCAGAATCGTGTAGAGGATACCATATCAATGCCCCATATTCGAGTTTGGACCTCACATACGCATAGGAAACTGTGAGAATTGTCCCAACATCGTAGAACTCCCTAGTACTTCTCATAATGAAGCCCATCATCCTATTTGCTGAAGATATAATTTCCTCAATTTGCAGAGAAAATGTGAATTCACAATCAAACTTAATCCCAAGGTCTTTTATCTCCCTGACCCTATTGATGATACTATTATCTATTTGGTAAGGAAACTCCATCATCTCTTTCCTTCTTGAGAATGACATAATGAAACATTTTGAAATATTCAATTGTAAATGCTTATGGAGACACCAATCGAATACTAAATCTACATCTTTTTGTAAATTACTGCAGTCTCTATTATCTTTGACAACTCTGAATAACTTCAGGTCATCAGGGTATAAAAGTTTCGAACAGGTTATTCTCTTTTTGCTGAATCATCAATAAATAATAGGAATAACAGAGGTCCTAGATTTGAGCCCTGAGGAACACCGGAACTGGGGTTATACAAAGGGGGCTGAAAACTTTCGTACTCCAGGAATTGCTTTCTACCAAATGAATAAGTTGTAAATAAGTTTATTAAATTCACAGAAAAACCAAATGACTTCAGCCGATATAGAAGAATGTAAAAGTCAATTTGGTCAAAGGCCTTTTGAAAGTCTGTGAAAATAATATCGACTTGTAGTTTTCTATCGAGAGCCTCGGAAACACATTGTGATGAGCACGCCAAGTTGGTAATACAAGACTTTTTTTCTACAAATCCGTGTTGATCATCTGATATAACATTTTTGATCGAGTCATAAAGGAAAACATACATGAGTGTTTCAAATACCGTAGAAAAATTACTCAGCACGGAGATTGGTCTATAATTTTTTAATGTTCTATCGCCTTTTTTAAAAATTGGACAGACACGGGAATCTTACATTGTTATGGAATCCTTGTTAACGGATGATTTTTAATTTAAGTTATCACCTTGATTCAATGAAAGTTATCACTTTAAACTGAGATGAATGTAATGATTCAATAGATGGCACTAAGATAATATCGATGATAAATACTTTCGTATGGATTTTTGCTGAAACAGCATTTATAACCAAAAAATTCCAAATTTGAATTACCTACTACATTTTTGGATACTGAAAAGAAGATTCAGTAGGTAGCAAGTAAATTCAATTAGCTAAGATAACTAACTATCCGTATAGTCCATATCAAGGATATTTGTTGAGTATTGTTTAATTTTAATCTGATTTGGATCTGCGGTCTGTGGTTTTGATATCATTAGGTTTAGTGAAAAGTGACGATTACTGATTCAAAATCAATGTCACCGGACTAAAACTGAAATTTTGAAACTCTTAACACTCAAAGTACTGAGCTGACGAGCTACTTTTGTATTGTACTTTTCATTTTGATAGTATATTCCAATTTTTTCAACATCGCTTCGTTGGAGTGTAACACACTAAGCCGTCCGGGCTGAAAAGAGTGATGGCACAGCATTTCATAGCGGACTCCGAATCACTCCTGGAGGACACAGTTTGTTGAAATTTAATTGAAAAATTAATATATTCTGGCTCAGCTCCAATTCGCTGTCCGTATATGGTGCAGGGACACTAACCCTTATGCTACGGTCTTCTATTACTGATTTATAATATCCTTATATAATTATACCAATGTCAACAACGATCTTTCAAAATCCTATCCTATCCATTGAATTAATCACGAATGAAAATTTCAAATGAAAATAGTGTATACGTTTCGTGATCTTGGCTGGAAGGACCATCCTAAAAAGGGATGCCAATAGTTTTGATATACGAGACTATATATGGAAACATTTATTGTATCGCTATGATACGAATGCAATATTACTATTATGGTTCAATGATGCCACAGTTCAAGGATTAAATAACACTTTGATATTTTCAGTTCAAAAGCCAGCGGCTGATACCTGTTCATGCTGCGAACATGCTGGAGACACGGGATGAAAAGACAGATCGCGCGATAGCTGATGTATGGCAAATGTTACGCTACAACTCGAACCGTGTTATCCCCCTCTATGCGTCTGGACACCGGGCTGTACCTGAGAGGAATGAGGAGAGCGGTGAAGGCAGCTCGTCGCGTAGGCCAGAGTCGGCCTACTATTAGTATTCTGTATGCTTTGATGATGCCAAATTAGGTAGCATTTCTGAATACAATGGATAAATATGAATAGGAATGAAGAAGTTTCACTGGTGCACCTGCAAGTTTACAAATCGGGAAATGAATCATAAAATATAAATGCAGAGTGTTCGAAACAATTTTCGTCAGATAGTATACGTATATACGTCCCGTTGGATAGTTTCTCACCTATAATGTTCCTTAAATTTGTCACTGATTTAAGGAAAATATCGAACGAATTGAGGATATTACCTTCACCAAATTTTCAAATTTTCAATCGTTTTTTCATCTGTAAAAACACGCAAGGAGAAACAATGTTATCTATGTAATGTAATGTTTAATCTATAAAAAGGAAGATATCGCCCCCATTTCTACGATGTTCGCAAGGCCAATGAATTCGTGAGCGCATTATCTCCGACTGGGCGAATAGCTCTCTTCTTAGTGTAATTTGAAAGTTTCAGAGTAGGTACCTATTTTCGGAAGCTGAATTACAGATATGTGATTAGTTCTCAAGGACAGGTCGAATTCGCGCGTAGAGACTCCATACACGAATATTCCGATTCAATTGTTTCTACACTTTTCGAGCATCAATTGAATTTGTCATTTGAGAAGATTAAATAGATTTTTTTTGGAAAATTACCTTATTGGTTTCGTAATTAAGTTCAGTTGGTGCACCTTCGCCATATTTTCAAATCCGAAAATTATAAAGAAAATTATGCAGAGATATCAAGAAAAATTTGTTAGTGATGAAAATTCAAAAGAAAAATGCGGAAATTCAAAGTTCCATCGATACACCTCTACCGAATTTTCAAAACAAAGAATTAACTTGAAAAATATGTGTGTAGATATGAAAGAATGAATGAGTTTGTGTACGCATGCTTATATTGAATGGTTTCTTATCATGAGTATCCAGTTGAATTCTTCACTGATGAAAATTTAAGAGATATAAGAAGTGCAGAAACAGAGCAGTCAGTAACAGTACCTAGACAAATGTGGGAGACACTGAAATCAATCATGCCGAAGAGTAAAAATAAAGTAACTTCCGAGGAATTAGAAAACGAGAACAATATATTGAACAATCCGTCTGATTTTCCAAATATACTGAATACATTCATAGTATTGATTCAGTTAGTAATGTCCCTCTATGTAATCAACTTATTGTCTCTCATCTTGGAATAATCAGTCAAGTTACAGATTTTGAATTCATTGACACCGACATATTATTGGAAATAATTACTTCACTTCCCTATAAGAAGAGCCCTGATGAGTTAGATGTGAGTTTCTTGAAAAATACATTCGAAGGTGTCAAAAATCCTATAATTAACATTATGAATTGTTCTTCAGATCAAGGTATTGTGCCCTCTTCGTTGAAAATATCAACAATCATACTAATACCAAACAAAATTCAAAAAATGCTCGTGACCTTCGTCCCATAAATATATTGAGTACTATCGATAATATATTAGAAAGACATGTATATAATCAACTATTAGAATACATTGAAAACAATAACATTTTGAATGACAATCAGTCTGTTTTCAGAAAGAACCATAGTTGTGAAACAACAAAACAGTGTGTGATTGTTGAATGGAAGAATCTTTTGGATTGTAACTAGGCTGTGTTAGCAGTTCTCCTTTATTTGCAGCGGGCTTTCGAGACCATTGATCGCCAAAGATTAATTGAAAAATCAGGTAAAATTGGACTGAAGGGAAGTGTTCTCATGTGGTTCAATAGCTATTTGGTGAATCGAAAACAAAAAGTTTATTTCAATGGTTACACATCTTTCGAAATCCTCAATGACCATGGTGTACCCCAAGGAAGTAAATTAGGACCGATACTTTTCGTCTTGTATTTTAATGATACATCGAATTTGAATTTCAACATTAAAATAAATCTCTTTGCAGATGATGACACACTTATTAATGCATCTGCACGTGATTTGAAGAACTTAATTTATGTAATGCAAATCGCTTTGGATGCGATTTTCAATTTTACCTCTCAAAATTCACTAAAAAGGTAATGTTCCAGAAACTAAATTTATGCTGCTTTGCAAAGAAACAATACAACAAGAGTTGATAATGAATAACTACTCGTTAGAGATTGGTGATGACTGTATTGAAAAAGTGGAAAAATTCAAGTACTTAGGGGTATAGTAGTGGATCGCAAACTATCATTCCGAGAACATGCGAACATAATATCAAAAATCAACTGTGGAATATATAATTTATCTAGGTGCTCGCACTCTCTATAATATTTTGCGAAGGAAAACATATATGACACATTAATTCTTCCGCATCTAAATTTTTGATCAACGATTCTATATTTGTTGAATCAAAATGTCTCGAATAGAATACAAAGATTGCGAAACAGAGCAGTGAGAATCAAATTAAGAGTAACACGTACACACCGATAAAAAATATGCTGAGGTGCTTCCATTGGCTGTCAGTTAAAGATTATTTTGAATTTTTGGTGACGCGCCGAACTATTTGGTGAACAACATAATCTTCACGAGGGATATTCATACATATAACACGAGACAAAAGGAACACTTCTCTCCATGTATTTGAAGCTAAACTAAAGACTTTTCTAATGTGAATTTCAAGTTCTTTCTTAGAATTTCAAGTTGTGACTAGACTCGTGACTGACTAGTTAAGGTAAAATATCTGAAGATTTTGTCCATTTTGTTTCGTCCTCATAGATAACAACAACTGCTGTTATAGTTGTGTTTTTATTCCTAGTACTTGTCCACGAGATGAATTTTTCTGATTAAAATTGCTATAATGTTACATCTGTTATGTATTGCACCATCTTCATATTCAATCTCACGTTAGAAAGTAGTTTCTGTTGTTTGTAAAATTTACTTGGTTTTTATATATACTCTTTTTTTCATCCTCACAAAGAAAACCTTCAGCAAGTTTTTTTTTTTTTTTCATCTGTGGACAACACGAAAGTGAAACCTATAATGTTCGAGGAACATCGTGTTAGCCAGCGGTGGAATTTTGGGAGAGTAGGAAGGTGTTGGAATTTTTCTTGAAAGATTGGAGATTGTAAGCATCAGGAAAGACTTCAATAGGCAAAGAATTCCACAACTTTGCCGTTCTATTGAGGAATGATGCTTGGTATAGCGATGTTCGACAGGTCTCGAGCCTGACAGTGTAGGGGTGACCAGCTTGAGCTCGTCTGGTTTGTCTACTAGGAATCGCGCGTGGTGGCATGATAGATGATATTTCCGTTGAGCACCGACCGTGAAAGTACCTATAAAATAGGCATAGATCGCAGACCTTTCTACGATGATCTAGAGAGGTCAATGATTTGGTGAGTGTTGTATCATCGACTAGGCGAATAGCTCTCTTCTGAATTGAATCTAAGAGCTTCAGCGTATGTTTGGGGGCTGAGCTCCAAACATGTGAACAGTACTCCAGGACAGGTCGAATTTGTGCTTTGTAGATCATAAGCAGTTGCTGGGATGTGAAGTATCTCTTCGCACGGAATAGAAAACTAAGTTTTTGTGAAGCAGTTTTCGCAATGGACCTCACATGATCGTCCCATGAAAGAGCACTGTTGGTGGTGACACCCAGCATGGATATTGACGACCTCATAGGAACATTGGTACCCGACATCATCAAATTGGGCATTGTGTGATCAGCCTTCTTGGTGAACATACAAGCTTGAGTTTTAGTCGCATTGAACTGTACTAGATTCTCAGATCCCCATTTCAGAATTCTTGTCAGATCCTCATTTAAAGCATCAACCTGTCTTCGCCTTGCACCTCTGGCCTCGTTGGATGATATAGTTTTCTCAATCTTCAGATATTTTATACATATATATATATATATATATATATATATTATAGGACATATTTTAAAATTTTTTTAAAAAAAAACTTCACCACATTTTCAAACTGGAGAATAAACATGAAGGATATGGTTTTTCAGATTCATTCTTGAAATTTGTTAAAAATGAAAAATACTATAAAAAATATAGAAAAATGGGGAAATATTGAATTTTATTGAAACGCACTTTTGCCAAATTTTCAAATCTGAATATTGATTGAATATATCGAAGAATATCAATTTGAGAACGCACTGTGATTGATTGGCTTTTCAATTCCTGCACCCAATCTAACCATAACCGTTTTCTGCGTGATATCAAACCCTACGAGAAAGAATGAGAGATCTCATTTATGAGATGAGCATCAGCACTGAAACAAGCAGGATACCAATCCTTCAAATCGTAAATCAAAAAGGCCGAGTGTTAATTTAAACTCATCCAGGGACACAATGTAACAACGCCAGCTTGACGCTCGAAAACTCCTCAACAATGCAATACACGTCAAGCATATTTGTACAGCAGATATTATTAATTATAGCCACCAGTTATTAGATTCATTTTTAACACAAAGCGAAGAACGGACTGTCTATTCAGATAAAAGATAATTTATCGTCCAAGGCGGACAACAATTTGATGCTTTAACGTGTAATTTATAAATGATTTTGTTTTATAACGCCTTTGTGTGTATTTCGAAGTCATCACGGCCATGGTGCAGCAAATATAATCGAGTTGAACATTATAGCAGTGTTGCCAATCTTTTCTATCCGACCAACCGTGATTTCCAGCTAAAATTAAGGAGTTCATTTTTTTCCGAAAAAATCACAATTTTCCTACATTGAAAACCTATAGTACGAGAGTTTGAGATTCATGAAAAGAACACACCCAGAACCTATTCGAACATGTTCAGTTTCGTGGTACCAACAGACTTCTCATATTTGAATAAAAATAGCCATTACTTATTCCAAGAAGAATTGAAAATACCCTATTCTGCAATGAATACAAGGAAAAAAATCTATTGTAACACATGGAAGTTAATTATGTTCATCAGAAATATTTTCAGACTCAGTCAATGGCACTGAACAATTTCATTTTCCTACGATAGTGCAAAAAGTACAGTGCCATAGTTCTACTTTGTACACGAGTGCAAAGAAAAAATTACTATTTACACTATTGATTACACATTCACTATATTATGGTTAGTTACCAGAGAAATTTGGTGCTGAACCTCGCAATTGAATTAATCAACGGTAATTAAAGACTGACCCGTCCAGGTCTACCGGTGTTCTCACTGAAAACTTCACCTTCTTGTTGGCTTGTCTGGCTTGTAGCCTCCGATGACACATAGGCCTATTGGCGTATTTAATTTCACAGTATCCATCCCGTATTTTGGCCCCTTGAACAAGTTTGTACAAGTCCTTCACTGGGTGTAACCTGTATAGTAGTGCATGATTCTCCAGTTGACTGTCCAAAGATTGACTGTTTTTTTCAGTAAAATGCCTAGCATTGGCACAGTATTCATGATAGATAGTGCCATTAAGCTCAAGTGCTCTTAATGGTTCATGGACCTCTGATTTTTAATACATTCTCCACCATATTTGATTCTTGGAATTTCTTGCCAGTACTATTCGTAGTTTCGCAGTATCTGTATATATGATTGCATATATAATATACCTTTATGATGATTCGTATCATTTTCGACCCTCTTCCGGCGAGTTCATCAGCTTCATTGTTCCTTCAATTCAATTAGCTCGAAGTGATTCCGGTTTGCCAATGTTATCAGTTCTTCTGCATGTCCAAATTAGTCGGAAAATCAAATGATTTGAGTGCAGCCTGACTATCCGATGAATCATGGATCTGCCCATTTTCTATGGCTTCCCTGTTCAAACCTATCCTTCACATATTGGAGTATTGCGTGTATAACATTGGTGCTTGATACCATGTATGTGCCCAATGATTAGCTGACGCTAGTCTTTGGATTTTTGGAGTGAATTCCACACCTTCTTCCTTTTCTGTCTCGGATCCGGCTGTGTACTAGCCTATATAGATGCTGAGAGTGACAGTTTCTAGAATCTAATTTTATTCATCAAGTTTTGTGCGTAGCATGATTACTGTAGCTGCCTGGAGCTATAAACACAAAATAACCGTGTTTCATCCTACCGTGACGCCGTTTTTGATGAAATTACCGTGGAGATGCAGCCATTACCGTGTCGTTGGCAACACTGCACTAGAGAGAGAGTAGTCAGGCAATTTACCACATGATATGTTTGCTTAGAGGCAAGACTCCACTCTGCGTCTACGACATACGTCCTCCACTTCTTCTTCAGTGCCATAGAAGAACATGCACGTTGGCAGAGTATGTCTTCGATAGGTGTTTGGACGGAGCGGCATAACACATAAACGACCTGGCCCTGTAATTAAAGGAAACTCATTTGTGTTGGACTGACACCTTAAAGATAGGCATTTAGTCAGCTGTCAGCGGCAGCCTTTGTAGCCAGGTATCCCAGACGCGCGAACTCACTCACCTATCGGCACATTGGCGGATGGTGGGAAATATTGTACGGGGATCAGAAAATTTACTTGTGTCACGAATGTCGAAGGTCAATGGATCCTTCACCAGTGCTGCCAATGAATATGTAGAGCAAAAAAATATTTCATCAATCGATAGTACTCAACCACGCTTCTTCTTAGCACAAACAGTTTCTTCTCTAAATACCTACATCCATTCGAATCGAACATTTAGTTATTCTGTATTTTCAATTGTAATTTTCATTATGACTCAATATATATGAGCACGACTGGGAACACACGAAGCACAATGGAATCACACCTGGCAAGTTCCACGCTAATTCCGGAGTTCCTCAGGGATCTGATCTAGTAACTGTTCTGCTCGTTCTTTTTGTTGAAATCAAGTTTTCATCGAGAACAACTGATTTATTCGTCTACAAAAGACATCAATAGCGTTAGTGAAGTTTTGACAATGAATTATACGTCAACGTGAAAAATACAATGTTTCAATAATGACTCGTTTGAAAAATGTTATTGAATTTGAATATCAGATGAACATCCATGTGTTAGCACGCTGAACCGTGATTGAGGATTTGGGAGTGATTTGAAACAACGTATTCTCGATCACAGGTTATACCTTTGAATTGTTAGGGATGCAAACCGCTTATTAGGATTTCTGATTATACAAACGCACATCTCCACTAATGTGGATATTACTTCATTTATGCAGCTTAGTAAGAACTAAACTTGAGTTTGCTTCTGCGATATGGTAAAAAGAGATTTTGATATAGAGAGAAGTGGAAGAAATACAAAATGAATTTCTCAGTTACTAATATTAAAAAAAATGATTTAGTATCATCATTTAGGTCGCACGACTTTACGGATTGAATTCAAAATTTCAGCTTCGTAACGAAGAAAAAACCTGGTAACAATCGTGTCTTTATAAGGTCATAAACAATAAAATGAACTCTCAGTTTGACTTCTTGTCGAACTGGCTGCATGTACAATTCCGTTGAACATATAACGATATCCATCTCAGGATGCATGCAGATGTCTACTAGCAACCATTTTTCTATTGTAGCCTCAATTTATCAATTATTGTAGTAGATTAGATCTGCTTTTCGTAGACTAATCCTCACTCGAATAATCTACCTTTCATCTTTCATCATGAATTAATTGGACACATTTTGAGTAAGATTATCACACGTTTTTATTCTGTTCTGAGATGATACTGAGATCTATAGAATAAAATTTGAATAATCTTTATTATTCCATCAACATCTACAGTGTGCCTCACTTCTGATGGAAGCACCCCTGTTTCTTCCGTAATTATTGATGTGAAATACTGAAACTCGCGGCATGGAGAGAAATATTTGAAGATTCATTTTTCCTGATGAATTCTCAGTTCTGAAAATTCGAATTTTAGTTTCCAATGGCTGATGCTGGCAAGCAGTGTATACCACTGTACCTTCCTAAGTAATTAATTATGGAAGATACAGAGGGGCTTCTATGAGAAGTGAGAAATTCCCGAACTGGGAAAACATATCTTTAGCGATTTCGATGTTTCGATTCAAAATCTTGTATATCACTGAAATATCACCGAATTCCTGCATATCGCTGAACACTTGAGTATTTTTCTATGATGACTTCTCACTGAGGATATTTTCTATTCGTCTCATCATGGCTGTATGAGAATAGAACTTCAAGAAACAACCGGTAGATCCGCATGCTAGAGTCATGATAGTTCGATATGCAGAATACCAACAGTGCTCAACTGATGAACGAGTAGCACCTGTTATCTGTGGGAAATGCTCACTTTTTCTAAAATGAACATCAACTAGTCGAACTACTATACTACTAATCATTAGAAATTGGGCTCCCACTCATCTAATAGAGACTTGTTTTAATTAACAATCTAATCGAGTACTATCTGAGCTCACGTAATCGGTTATCTTCGAACATAGAATCTTTTTCCATCTCTTCGCATTCGAATTGTGATTTGCCTGTGGAATAATAATCGGTTGAGGTGATAGAACAAGGAGATAATATTGACGTTCGGTTTGTAATTGAAACACCTTGTGTTTGATGTATTCGGCTACGCTGTAGAAAGGCAAAGGCAAAGTAACGAGGAAATTATTATTCAAAAACAAGAATGTAATTATGGTTATCCATAGTTTGTTAAATATAGTGTGAGATGGTGTGGAGCTTTCGAACAAAATGCTTCGGAATATGCACCTATAACCAAATTATAGCTTTGCGATATACATGTTCGGGTGACTTTGGGTAATTTTGGACAATGTGCATTATCTTGGCGGCATATGAAGCTTCGCCTTGTTTTATGAAGTCTATTCACGAAATATGCAGAAATTGCTTGTAGCTTGATCATCATTATGCAGTATAATATACGCATGCTAATCAAAAGAGTTCATTGTACGATTACATTATATGATTCTGATCCGTAGAAAATTCTGCTTCGAATAGATAGTTATCTATGTCGCAAGATCGAAGTCACGGAGGGCCTTTCATTTTTCATTTTCAATTCAGCACTTCAACTACATTTCCCTTGTCTATCACAACATCTTTAGATCTCTTACCGAAGTTCTTAAAGCTTCCACTCGAATCACAAATACTAATATTGGTATGCTTTTGAGCTTTCCTTGCTTACAGAGAAGGAACCTCAGTCTAGTTAGGCCTTCGCAATGACGGAAAACATGAACTGATGCTTCTTCTTCTCCTCCGGCAAAACTGCACAATGTACCTTTTCATCTCTGTTATTCACATACTCGTGTGCCTTCTCAGGCGATAGTGTCATGTCAGAAGCCCTATTACTTTCTTGAGAAGTATCCAAGTCTTGGTCCTAGCACCGTATAAAAATGGCAGATTTTCTGATGCCTCGCCAGTTTTGAATAGGTAATTGTTCAGTTATCTTCTGATCAATTTCGCGATGTATATTATTTTTATCGCTACAAAAAAAATCTCAATTAGCTTATTTGGCCCCTGAGATATTCAGGTATGCATGTCAGTCTACTCCTGAGCTAAGCCCCAGAGATTCATGATAGTTACAAAACATTTATTTTATCACTACTTGACACTAAACGAGACTAATATAACGAATAGAGATCGCCCACCTTCCTACGATGTCCTAGAGAGTTTAATGAATTTGCGAGTGTGGTATCACATACTAGGTGAATAGCTTTCTTCTCAAGAGGTCAGCTGGACCTGACCTTCAAACATGTGAACAGTACCCTAGGATAGGTCGAATTTGCGCTTTGTATATATAGTTCGTGAGCGGTTGCTGGTGTGTGGAACAGTTCTCGCAATGAACCTCATGATTGTCCCATTCACATTCACAGCTGTTCTTGAGGAGAAGACGATATGAAGTGTACTGTCATCATCAAAGCTGTGAAGAGGTCCCAACCAACAAATCGTTGATGTAGGATAATGAAAAAGTTGGTGCTGAGACAGAGTCTTGTGGAACACCGGTATTTACAGTCATTGGTATCAGATGAGAACCCAGCCACCACCAGAAACTGATCTATCTGCGAGGACTCTCAATAGTTGAATATATGCGTATAGTTGGACATATTTTTCAGTAAAACATGTGTGAGAGACTGGCATCTCAACTCGGATATTCAGAACCTAAAAATCTACATTGAGTGACAACTGATACTGAAATTACATAGCAAAAAGCAATTTTCAATACGCCTAACACGTCATATTTGCCAGAGAATCTATGCATGACTTTGGATTTGGATTGTGTACCTACTATAATAACTGAATGTTCCGTTTCGAAGTATGTTGAAAAATTGATGGATGATATATTTTGTTGACAGCAGCAGCAGCAACTGTCATGAGAATCACGTCAACCATGTGTCAATCCTGAGTGCGCTCTTGGGTCGGTATATACCATGATACCATTTTATACAATTTCATTGTCATCTTCTGGAACAAAATCGTTGTTTCTCTAGGAAACTCTTTCACAACTCTTTAGTATAATTATTGCAGCTCCGTGTGCATTTTTCTGAATGTGTTGTTTCATGTCAACTTTTGGCGAAAGATGGATCCTAAGAATCATTGTTTCAGTAGTAAGGCTTCCATTCCTCTGTTAGTTTCTTTTTCTTGGAGAATTAGACTACTATTTTCTTCTGAGTATTGAAGGACAATTGTTTCTTCCGGAACCAGTTAACAATGATGATTAGATCGAGATTGCTCCGAGATGGTTGTTGAAAACTGTTGGTCCTTCGATAATAATTGTGATATCATTGGCACCGAAAAAGCAACTTTTCCAACACTCCTCAGGAAAGCTTCTTCAGTGTTCTTCCTTGTGAATTGTGAATTTTTGATATCTCTTCCGATGTGGATATGGTGGTCCTTTTTTTCATTTCATCCATTGGCATATTGTTGCTGATGGAATGCATCTTCCTCAATGAAAGGCTCATCAGTTGGTAGAGATGATTTTATCTATTCGAAACGCTTTGATGATTTGCCTGACGAAATAGGATTTGATTCAGAAATAGAAGGAATCGAAAGCGACATCGAGGATCTAGAATCTTTAAATTCAGATGATCGGAAGGCAATGGTAGCAGGATTCCCATTATTCAGATGATGAGGACCACCAGTTGTACACCACAAGACAAGCACCACTATACCCAGCATGTGACTCAGCTTTGAACGTTGGACTCCCGGCAAGAATAACTTGAGAGATTTCCATCTTTGTAGGAACCTTAGTTGCGAGAGTTGTTCGAAGATGATGCATCAAGTGTTATGCTCATTTATGTATATCAATAAATGCAGGAACCGTGTTGCACAATTCCATACACGATAAAATACTGACTTCATTATGTGTCAAGTTTTGCTTCCGTAATGAATATTTCCACATTGCTGAAAACTCGCACATTCATGAACATTTGTCAATACTGAAGAAATCACTGGAAATCGAAATACGATCCTATTTTTGATCGAACTGAACTGTACAGAAAATACACAGATAAAAATGACTTCTTATCACAAGACAATATATTATATTGGCAGTTGATTATCTTCGATTAAAGACATATATTTAGTTGAAAATCATCTATTCTTGCCAGAAGAGATTTCATGTTCTTGGCAATATTTCCTGATTATCTTGACAAATTGGGTCCTTGTTCTAAGGCAATCGTATTTAAAATTAGATTTTCGATTCATCGGTTCTTGTCTCAAGAGTACGTCCTTATCCCAAAAACATGTGTGCTATGAGGACGGCGTGTCCTTGTTCCTGATTGGCCCTTGGTCACTGTCGTAGTTAGTAGTAGTTGCCGGTATCTGATGTTCGCAGTGTTTGGACTGTTTAGGTTCAGAGTGTTTGCAGTCATGAGTGAAGTAAGTAAAGTTCTTTCATTCCTCAAGTTGGTCAGTTTAGAACATTTGTGGCCTACTTTTCGAGGAATGTCTGCATATCATATTCTTATTAGTTTTGCCAGTATCATTTGCAAAATAGGGTTCATATATGTATTCATATAATTCATTTTATGCAGTGTTACTGCGAATGACTGCTTGTCTTATTATAGCTATTTTCTTGTTGATAGAGGGGTATTTCATTATAATTTATTAACTAAATTCTAATGAACTTATTATGGCAAAATGTGAATTATCCTTCTCATGAATATCTCTGCCTGAACATGGAATAAAATGGCGGATATTTGTATTCAATCATCTTGTAGATAGTACAGATCTTCCTAAAATGCAATATAATCTCAGCAAGATATATTTCTTCATGGTAAGATGGAAATCTCAAACCAAAGTAGAGAAGATAGTTGACGTACTTCAAATAAGATAATTCTCTCGTTAGATTTATGTATATATTTAGGACCAATTGAATATCCTCAACGTATGATAATTCCAAAGGGAATTGTTTTCTTGATGATCAAAAAATTAGAAATCTCAATAGAGATTTAATTATTGTAATATCATCAATAAGTAGGTAATTGCTTTTAGTCTTTGGGATTGAAAGAAGTTTTATGTATTATTTTTGTTACAGAACAGAACATTGACGACATAGAAATTCTGACATATCTGTCTGAATCGGAATTCAATATTTCAACAGAAAGTCGAGTTGGGGACAAAATCAAACTCAAACTATCTATCAACAGTAACATCGACTGGTTGTGAAAATATTCTTAAGTTTGGATTGATAACTGAGTTAAGTACAAAGATATTTTTTGTCATGGAAATTGATTTTTTGGAAAAGTATAAATGAGTCAGAACCAATATTTTTCGAAAAAGGTTTCAGAATGAAAAATTTGCCTTGGCAGTAGCGCCAAGAGTGAATGTAAAAACCATTTTGTATAATTTTTTTTATTCAAGATATATACCTACTTGTTTCCAAATGAATGGAATTTTGGCTTCAAAAAATCCATTTCCACGATAAATCAACCACCGTGATATTATAATGCTGTAGAGTTATAGATTTCATTCTTGAGACTGATTCAGAAAATCATTTCAGATCAGATTCAGAATCTCTGTTCTTGATGATGATCAAATTTCATTGTTTAGAATAGCATAGAAAAATGTTATTGGTCAAACATATTTTTTCCTTCCGTTGATGTTCTCTATTTAATATATTTTTTACCTCAATCACCTTTTTTCTCTGAAAAACCCTCAAATCATTATTGAATACATGAAAAATCTCTTCTCGTATAGTGATATTTCGAGCAATCACAGCTACCTTGAAATCATAACAAATTTTCGACAGCCTGTGAATTGTTTTTTTCATTAAAAGAAATACCCACACTGCCAAATTTAAATCTAAGATTTGAAAAAAAAAATCCTCAAATTCTATTCAACACATTTACCTGAAAGGTTATCCTTCGAAAGATCACAGGAACACAAGACAACCTTAGTCATATTTTGTGAATGTTGGGTATACTTTTTTCAATGAATTGAACATCAAATATCAGGTTTAGGATCAACCGTGAAAAAATGAATGTCAAGATGATTCTTATTTGTTGAAAGACTTAAATCAAAAAAATATCTCTGTTGAATTACTTCACTAAAAGATAATTCATTCATCGCAAGAGCATACATTTATTTCTATCAAAAACATTTTTTTGAGGTTGGTAACTTCATGTACATTTGGAAAAATCATGCGTCTTTGAGTCAAGATTGAGATTCTTGAACCAATGTTATGATTATCTTCAGGTCAACTAATTAATATTTCTCATTATCTTAGAACAAGATCATAAATCATCTGTTTCTCTTAGGATTGGGTCACATGTTCTTATAATCGGGAAGTATCAATAGAATAAAGGCAAGGATTTGGTTGATTTGTGTTAAGGTAATATTCATTTGGCCATATCCAAAGACATGGCGGCCTTGGCTCAAGGGCGTTTTACTTTAGGTCAAGATATCCTTTTTATTTGTGTATGGAAGGAGCACCAGTTGCATGAAAAAAATATTCATTAGGCGTTAATTCATATCGGGTGCTGATAACTGAGGGGGGAAACATTGAGTTCAGTTAAAATTAGAAATATATCATAGTTCATATGTATTTATTTATTGTAGTATTATCAAAAAGTTTGTCAGGAAGAAACATGGAAAGTTGAAAGTAGGACTTGGGATATCTATGAGGCGAAGTCGATAGGTAGGTTTTTGAACATATTCGATTTCGAGATGTGAAGAAGCTAGAGTTTCACTCAGGTAGGTACCTTAAACAATATCGGACGTTGGCGCAAAATCGATCAACGTGTCGGTGTGAGTACGTAAATCACCGAAATCACTTTTTCCTACGGCGTTTGCGCCTCATAAAATGAATTCGGATTCACCCCTAACCGTTCCTTAGATACGCCCGAGTTTACGTCTGTAATGTGAAACGATCCAGCGGTTAACAAACTGCCGAAGTTAACATTCAAGGCGGAGCCGTCATTTTCAGAGGCAAGAGAGAAAACCATCGCTCGATACGCCCCCTTTGTGTGGGCGTCGCAACTCCGATCGCGATTTGTCGTTGCGGCAGCAACCGGCGTCGCGGCGGACCTGCGTCCTGCAACCGCAGTCCACGAAATATACAGAGTGTGGCACCGCGAGACTGCTCTGCCCTTTGAGATCGAAGGCAAAATTTTTGACAGGATTCACGAGATTATTTTCCATCATACAGTGTGATCTAACAAAGCATGGCTTATCCATCTTATGATTTCTAAAGAAAACACCCTTCAGATTTCAATTCACATGAATTCACACTTGATTGTGCTTACTTTCTGATTTTTCTGTCAACAATCTGACAGAGAAGAACCACAGAAATTTACCATATTCTATGTGAAACTTCCATCCTCTATCTGAAATGTACAGGGCGATTCAACTATTTGGAATTTTAAACGATCAGTATTTCACAGATATTTCAATAGGTTTCTCACTGATATGGGGCTTGGTAGATACATCCAAATATTGAAGTTCACCTATTATATTCAAACACTTTGTATGACCAAAATTCATTTCAAATACCTGGTTCCTCTATAATTTTGTCTATGACAAGTGACGTGATATCTCTATCAGCTGCGAAGTATCGGTAATAATTATGAAATAAAATATAAGTAATCAACTCACCTATATCATTATCTTCACAACTAACAGTACAATAATAAGGCATTTCATAATTACTGACGAATTTTCGTAAGGTAATGGAAGTATGATGGAAATTGTAGAAGATCTCGATATGAATTTTGATCAAAAATGTTCAAAAATGATAATGAACAAAGTATCCAGTGAACTGTGATATTTGGATGTAATACCAACCATCATTATATTAATAAGAAGCCAGTTCCATTTGAAAAATTAGTAAGTAAGGAGCGTTTGGAATTCGAGAAAGTTGAGGTGTTATACTGACCATCAAGTCCATTTCAGAGAGAGGATCGATGTTTCATGTTGAGTATAGAATAATATTACATCGACTACTTTAGATATAGCCACGCGAGTTCGGATGAAATAATGAAACTAATCAGTATAAAAAGTATAAAATATATAAATTATAATATATATATATATATATATATATATATATATATATATATAAATAAGTATAATATATATAAAAAGATGCCAACGAAAAACTTTCATAAGTCGGCAACGTCGAATCGGTTTTCTGATACCAAAATTAAAACCTAAGCATACTCAAGTGGAAATTCATATATTTTGAAATATTCAAGGTGTTACTATAAAAAAAAAATCAAGTTCAATACATAACGCTTTGTTAGGTCTCACTTTATGATGATTTAATTCATAATAAAATTCATATCATGTAAATATTGAAACGGTTTAACGATTACGTTGAAAGTTAGATTAGAATTAGTCATCTACGTTAGGTTAGATTGAATTCATTCCATATATTATTCATATATTATTATTCCATCATATATTATTATACTGTGCAATCGTCAAATCACTGTTTACTTTTACATTTTACTTCAAAAACAAAGTGAATTATGGTTTACCATCATTGTTCGAGATGTTGACAATTTACTTCAATTCAAAGTACCGTCGGATTATTGACTCACAAATCTTTTGGGGTATGGGATCCTTGGATCCCAAAGAATATCAACACTATAGCACAGTACGACACTGAACACTACAAAAATCTCGAATGCCGATTATTATTGGCAATAATGGATCAATCACACATCATGAACGCAGTCACGTATCAAATCTCTATATTACGTCTCACTGCGAGTGCGATTCCGCCATCCTAGATTTCGGCACAGTACCTATATACCTTATACAAGGTGGGGCATCGTAAACGACACGGTCTCTATTTTTTTTTATCTGTGGACAACACGAAAGGGAAACCTATGATGTTCGAGGAACATCGTGTTAGCCAGCGGTGGAATTTTGGGAGAGTAGGAAGGTGTTGGAATTTTTCTTGAAAGTTTGGAGGTTGTAAGCATCAGGAAAGACTTCACTAGGCAAAGAATTCCATAACTTTGCCGTTCTATTGAGGAATGATGCTTGGTATAGCGATGTTCGACAGGTCTCGAGCCTGACAGTGTAGGAGTGACCAGCTTGAGCTCGTCTGGTTTGTCTACTAGGAATCGCGCGTGGTGGCATAATAGATGATATTTCCGTTGAGCACCGACCATGAAAGTACCTATAAAAAAGGCATAGATCGCCGACCTTTCTACGATGATTTGGTGAGTGCTGTATCATCGACTAGGCGAATAGCTCTCTTCTGAATTGAGTCTAAGAGCTTTAGCGTATGTTTGGGGGCTGAGCTCTAAACATGTGAACAGTATTCCAGGACAGGTCGAATTTGTGCTTTGTAGATCATAAGCAGCTGCTGGGATGTGAAGTATCTCTTCGCACGGAATAGAAAACCAAGTTTTTGTGAAGCAGTCTTCGCAATGGACCTCACATGATCGTCCCATGAGAGAGCACTGTTGGTGGTGACACCCAGCATGGATATTGACGACTTCATAGGAACAGTGGTACCCGACATCATCAAATTGGGCATTGTGGAAAACAATACAATATTTTACAATTATTTTCAACTGGCTGGATAGAGAATTCATTCATGTAGAATTTCAAATCATTTAGAGATATACAGGGTGTTCCATAAAAAATACATATCGAATATATATTTTTTCAAAGGGAACACCCTATATTTTTTGTCTTTTTCGGATTCCGCAGCACAAACGGAGGTGAGTTTCCCCAATGTTCCCCATACATATCATTTTTCGTTTTCGAAATATTTTAAGAATTGGTGAATTGTATGGTACATGAAGATAATTTCTATTTGTTCTGTGAATAATTTTGAACCTTCTTAATAGCTCCGATTGTTTGGAGAAAGATTAGAAATATACCTTCATTCATATTTCGATGTCAAAATTCATACAGGGTGATGACAAAATTATGGTTGGGAACTTACAATTTTTGAAGTTGAAAAACTTCGTTATTTCGAATGGCACACCCTGTAGTTAGTTACATATTCTGACGTAGAATTTGATTTCCTTTTGACCTGTATCATGGTTCCCTATACCTTAACCCAATACATTTCTAGAAATTGGCGATTTTATTCAAAACGGGGATTATAATTTATCATATTGATTCTCAAGTCGTTGACATTTGGACATGTCGAAAATATATCTGGTGATTATAGTAATAATAGTTCTCAATGAAAAATAACACAAGAAAAAAAAACTTTCAATGAACGAATAAATTGGAAACTCGTGGAAATCACCCATTCTCAAAGTGGTCCAAGTATTTTCAAAAACAAAACAACTCGACACAAACGTAACCTCTTCTCGAAGGATCTTTCAACATTCAATAACATTTGTGGATTCACGGTTTGAAAAGCAGCTGTTATTCTCTTCTTCATATTTTCAGCTGTTGTTGGCTGGGTGTCGTAAACAATATTTTTCATGGATCCCCTTAAGAAAAATCGATACAGGTCAAATCCGGGGACCTCGGTGGCCAATTGTGCGAACCGCTTCTCCCTATATCCATCTATTTGGGAAACGTGTGTCTAGAAATTCCCTGACATTCCGTTGGAAATGTGCTGGAGCTCCATCCAATTGCTGTCTTGGCGTGAAAATCTGAGGAATTTTCGTCCATTCAAAATTCCATCAAAAAAATGAGGACCTAACACGTTGACAGACCATCCATGTTGATGATCAACTGTGCGGAAGATGTCTGTTCACTAGGCCGTTGTTATGAAAAGTTAATTAATCAGAAAACAAAACTAGATCAATAAAGTGTTCATCTTTACCTAATCTGTTCAAAACCCAAACACAAAGATCAACTCGGCGATGAAAATTCATTTCATAAAGTTCCTGGTGCATATGGATATGGCATGGATGGAATTTATTTGCTTTCAATATGCTTGATATGCTTCGTCTGCTGATACCTGTTGGCTGGTATGAGAGTCTTCTATGACAGATCGAACCACGAGAAACTCATTTTCTCCATTATCTGCAGACCTCCGAAATTCTTGCAGTAATCGTTCAAATACCTTTCGATTCGGATGATTGAGGTCTGGATATTTTTGAGCGGATACTCTTGACGCTAAAAGGCAATTCTCATCACACTTGCCAATCATCAGAAGCATATTGATTCTCTCTTCCATATGATAAGTCTTAATTTTGATTAATTCGCCAGTGAAACTTGCAAAATTGCATTCTCAAACCAAACGCTTTCGAACTGTCAGTTGACAATTAACAAACAAATTTCTCATGACATCAGAGTCCTAGCCGCCTTAGATTGATTCGAAGGAAGTAATAATAGGAAAAAGTTGACTGATGTCTACTGTTATGAATAAAATCTCCAATTTCTAAAAAATTGGGTTGAGCTATAGGGAACCATGATACAGGTCGGAAGGAAATCAAATTCTACGTCAGAATTCGTAACTAACTACAGGGTGTGCCAATTGAAATAACAAAGTTTTCCAACCTCATAAATTGTAAGTTTCCAACCATAATTTTGTTATCACCCTGTATGAAATATGAATGAAGGTATATTTCTAATCTTTCTCCAAACAATCGAAACTATTAAGGTTCAGAATTATTCACAGAGCCAAATAAAAATTATCTTCATGTATTACGAACTATTACGAAGGTTCAGAATTATTCACAGAGCCAAATAAAAATTATCTTTATGTATACCATACAATTCATCAATTATTCAAATATTTCGAAAACGAAAAATGATATGTATAGGTAACATTGAAGAAACTCACCTCCATTCGTGCTGCGAAATCCGAAAAAGACAAAAAATATAGGGTGTTCCATTTGAAAATATATTACTTCGATATGTATCTTTTTTATTGAACACCATGTATATCTCTAAATAATTCAAAATGAATAAATGAATAAATTCTCTATCCAGCCAGTTGAAAAGAATTATGTAATATTGTATGATTCTCCACATAAAGACCGTGTCGTATACGATGCCCCACCCTGTATACTGTGATCTCGGTATTTACGTCGCAGGAACGATGTACAGAGGTGCAGTCACTGATGGTGATTTGTTTCGCCAAAAACGCTAACGGCGTTTCCCGCTATAATGGCATGAAAGTTATGGAACTCCCCAGAAGATGGCGACATTTTGGCGGATTTCTGTATATATATAGTTGATGTTTAGAGATTGCAATTATGTAGTTTGATCATTAATTGGGAAGTAACCAAAGTAACTACATCTATATAACTACAATATAACTATAATAACTATAATAACTACAATGATGCTGATTTTGTTGTTATTTTTGTGTCGCCCTCTAACATACGAGTGATGTTCCCCTATAATGAATAAACTGCCGTTACCAAGTTGACTGTACGTAGTAGAGTTTTGGCAGAAATTAGATAGGCAAATAGGCAGAGTAGCTGCTCCATTTCTGAAATATTGATTGACTAGTGAGGTAATACTGAACAGTGAAGGAAGTTTGTGCCTGTTTATCCAGACAATTCACCGAGAATGGATTATTACCTGTTCTACAGTCCCTTGGCCAGCGTAGTCACCAGATTTGACACCCCTAGATTTTCTCTTCAAGGATACATTGAAATCTTTATCTACGCAAATATAGTTCCCATAATGAAGAAGAATTGAATGCAAGTTTTATAGAAGCCTTGAAAAGTATATCAGGTATTTACCAGAAGATGATATATTTTTTCATTCGAATATTCATTCAGTTCAGTTATCTTAGTGATATGGGCAAGTGTTCATTTATTTGTTAATGATTAACTCAAATCAAGTAATTATTCTCTAATTATTCTACCACTAATTCACTTCAGTAGAATGATGCGTTCGTCCACTTATCAGTATTACTTTATACGAGTCTAAAAGAATTGATTATTACACATCAATATCATATGAAGGCAGAAGAGGAAAAATATTGAACAACAGACGAAATAGCGTATATCAAGCTATGTTATAGAATTCGCACCTAGAGCACATCGACAGAACAAGTTGTGAATGTGGATCATACATACAGGGTGGCCCAATGAAAACGAAACAAGGTGCATTTTACTGGGAGATCAAAGAAATGAAATTCTTTATGTAATAGGAAAAAAAGCGTTAATTTCCATTCCAAAAACAAGGGAGCGTTGGTGAGAGATTTCGATCACCTTCAACATGATGTATCACTTAACCCCTTATCCCATTTGAGATTCAAGGGTTGGAGCTCACTCCTCCGAGGGGTTTGAAGTGAAAAAGTTGAGAACATGCACAAAATATTTCCCCCTCGAAATCAAAATCGACCAGTACGAGCGTATTTTTTTCTGAGAACTTCTGAGAATCGGCCTTGTTTCGTTTTCATAGGGCCACCCAGTATGTGTCATAATGACGTATCCTTCATAAAGTTGGTGCATCATAAAATAAATATGGGAAAACCTTTGATAATATTCTATCTCTGAATTCGAATTCTGTGTCAGATGGCATCAGGGGACTTTTTCCACCTGAAAAGATTTATTTTCATAGATATCGTTTGAAATTGGCGTATCTTTTGAATTTCGAAAATGTCTACGGGACGACGACTCTCACTCATTGAATATATCGTTAGAAGTATGTTTTTTTTTGTCGAAACGAAAATACCACTTTGAGCATTTGGAATGGAAATTAATTGAAAAAGATTTCTCATTACCAAAAGAATGCGAAAATCATCAATTAGAAGATCACCGAACTACTTCGCGTACCTTATCAATTGAACAATCTAATCGTTTTCTTGACCGATTTCAAATAAAACAATTAAATTTTGAGAGGTTCCTAAAGTCATGTGACCCCGTTCGAGTGATCCATTTTTCCCGAAATTTTGAAGGCACACTTGAAAGCCCAAGTTGAATTTGAAATTTTTCTATACATTTATTACATAGAGGACAATCAACTCTATGCATACTCAAAATACTAAAATAAATTCCAAATCAAAGAGTTCGCGATAAAATGTTTTGAAAGACAGTTTTACAAGAATAATATTTTCTATCCGTGATATCCGCTCTACCGTTCTTCAAATTACTATTTCAGACAGTACGAGAGTAGATACTTACGTGTAATCTGGAACCAATTTCAATTCAGACGATTGGGTTTTGTATTATTCCTCTTCCATTCATGGAACATTCCTGATTTTATGATTCTAATATGAATATACCTAGATGTAACACAATGAAAAATAACAGCATTGAGAAAACGATAAAATATCACGTCCAACGCGGAGAAGATGATCGAGAATAGAACAGCATACACAATATAAGTTTTATATCCAGGTTTATAAGCATGACTGGTCGATCATTATAAAGTCAAAGTAGCACGTTAAGGCCCGTGATTAAGGTGGTTAAAGTTGCCGCTTAATTGCTGTTTACTGAGCCCATTCGCGCGTTTGATCTGTTGAGATCAGCTCCGACCGCATATCGAGTTCTGTGATTATTGCCGGAGCCGACAAAACATTCTCGGTCCTAGCTACCAATTGTAGCCTTCACAGCTTCGGGATAAATATCGGCCGAACTATGGCCGGTCCAATTATATTTCTACCCCGCATTATTTATAATCATTTTCATCGTGTGAGCTGTGAAGAAAAATATTTATTTTATGTCTGCTATGATTGAAAGGTAAATAGGGTTTCGGTAAACAATGGGAGATTGACCATCAGGTTAGGTGTTAGAGGAAAGATAATTGTTTTTGGAACTGAGGCATCTATATGAGTTTGACAATATAGTTCACATGGATGTTGACTGGGTGAATAGTTTTATTTTTTTCACACTGACAGAACCGCCTGTGGCATTCAGGTGAATATCGTTGGTTATTATATAAAACCAACGTAATTCGAATGAATTTCACCATCAGAATAGTAAGATGATATTCCAGTATCAATACTGTAATTTTATTCCAATACGAATACTTTACTTTTACATTCATTTTCCAGATTTTCGTGGGATTTTCTCTCCTCGTTTCTGAAAAATAGAGTAGGAGTTATTAAAAATTATTTCAATATATTTGTAGTAAGGACAGATTTGGTGATCTGCCCCAGATCTTACAGACAGTATTTTACTTTTACAGTGTGACTCTCATTATTATATTGTGTTTTCACGAATTTACTGGTGCTTTTCTTGATGGATTTCACTACATTGTTACATTCGTACCAAAATAATGATAATATAATAATAATGAATGAGTTATAGCACCTGTATTCATTTTTCAGCTCTTTATGGGATTTCCTCTCCTCATCGTCTCTGAAAAATAATGTAGGAGTTATTGAGAATTATTTCAATATTTTCTTATTAAGGACAGATTTGTAATCTGCCCCAAAATGTCACTGCGCTTGAAAATTAAACCTTCAGATACATAAAAGAGATATTCTCTATTTGTCAGTGACACCTTGTTTTTTGAAAAATTTGGAAGGAATACAAAATTATTATTATTAAAAATAAAACTTCTATATAGCCTGGTTAAGTTGAAAAACAGCCTAGGCTGAACTTCGCCCTTCATCTATGCTTTATCAAACACCCTCAACCTTATACAATTTGTAGTTTGCAATTTGTAATCAATGAATAAAGACCATTATTATTATTATTATTATTATTATTATATCTCAGTGGACGTTTCGGAAACGAATCTGCTCACGTTTTCATTACAATTAGAACACTTCATCTTTGCAATGTTAAGCTGTTTTAACACTGAAAAGTCACAATTTGGCAGACGGAGGCATTCTGGTTATAAGGTGTTCTTTAATAATTGATATTGAATTTGCCATTTTCATATTCAGTATTGAGTAATGGATGCCAAGTTATATCTTTATGAACTGAAAAAGAAGCAATAGAAGAATGCAAGCAGACTATTTGATTTTTCATTTTTGCTTGTTGTCTCCTCTTCCTATGACCTTAATATTACTCCAATCGGCTGTATGATGTCCATTCTCAGTAAGGATATGTTCATGAACACATGTTTGGATTTTGTCATAATTTTTGTAAATCATGTCACAGTTATTGCCGTGTAAATGACGATATTCTGCTCCTTTTTTTTGCCTTCGCAAATACTTTTGAAGCTTACATAATTTGTTCATCGATACCAATATCGATTCACACCAGTCGATGCTGACATCATATTTCTGATCAAATATTATTTTGTTACAATTGTTGATTAGAAAAACTTCAGTTTTCCGAGTGACCTGTGCACAAATGTATATTGATGAATTGTGCAATCTGAAATAAAATTGTATATAAATAAAAAAGCTTGTTACGCTCGTGGTATAATTCATGTCTGGTGCAAAAAATAATTTGCTCATTTTACAGCTTGTTATAAATTGTTATCTTCATTGCTAGCTAATACAGCGTTGTTTATAATCCTGATTCATTCACTGGTCTATCTCATGAATATTTTAGCTTTTTATCCCACATAACATTACGTCACATTTTTTCGTGATATTCGTTTTTAATTCGAGAATGCATTTAATAATACCAAAAGGGAATGAAAATATGAAGGTATGAACTTAAGTTTACTTAAGATTGAGAGATGAGAGATTCTTGGGCTCTCAGTGAAATATTTTAAAGATTATGAATATATCGATATATGCATATATATTCCTCCTGTTCAATTGATATATATATATATGTATATATATATATATATATATACGAAAACTTTCCACCCGGATTTACTGGGAAATGACAAATTATTTTCGGAAACGCTAAAACAGGTCGATTTCAATTTCTAGGGGGACACATGCGAATCATCATAAGGAACGTGGGTCGTGTGATACATCATCTGAAAGCTCTCTTTATTCTCTATCCAAACGTGTATAATTTTTTCAAAATCGAATGAATGGTAATTGGAATGAGTGTTGTTGATAGGTTCAATGTAATTAGTCAATATCTCACCTGTTTTTATTCAAATTCAATTTATTAACTATTTTAAGGCTCAATGAGTGGACAGATAGATAATGGCAACATCCATCCGGTCAAGGAACCCAGTCACCCCACGAAAAACGAAAACAAATTAGTCAAAACAAAGTAAGTAGCCAGGCTGGGACTATTGATTGCGAAGATCTTCCAACCAAGTATCAGGTTGATGTCGCTATTCGCGAATACAACAATACAAGAGGAAGATGCTCACCCCAATTGTGAGCGAAACGTCCAAAGGAACCTCCTCCACAGAGGTAAACCGATCACGGCACTGAAGCCCGGAAAACATATTTCTTAGTTTTTGTTCTGTTGACTTTTTCATAGACAAAAAATACCTGTTTTTTTATGGTTCGCCTGGGACACGTGGCTATGGATCATACTCAAAGTATTCGAAGCTTGGCTGAAGCTTCAGGTGTAGCGCGATCGAGTATTCAGAGAATTCTCAAGTCACATCGATTCCATCCATACAAAATCAAACTTGTACATGAACTAAACGAAGACGATTTTGACCGACGTCAACAGTTTTGTGAGGAAATGTCTGAGCGTCTGAGAACAAATCCCAATTTGCTCTTCAATATTTGTTTTCCAGACGAGAGTACATTTTTTGTTAATGGAAACGTAAATCGTCACAATTGCCGCTACTGGAGCGATACCAATCCCAGGTTAATACGTGAGGTCCACACACAAACTCCGCAGAAGTTGAATGTATGGTTTGGTATTCTTGGCAAAAATATTATTGGACCACTTTTTATAGATGATAATTTGAATGGACGAATGTATTTACATCTTCTTGAGAATGCCATCGATCCCATGATAACGGATATTATCGAAAACGATGGAGATTATTCGGCAGACAACCTATATTTTCAACAAGATGGAGCACCACCTCACTATGCAGTAGCGGTTAGAAACTTTCTGGATGAACGATATACCAATCATTGGATAGGGCGACGAGGACCAATTGAGTGGCCAGCTAGATCACCGGACCTCAACCCGTTGGATTATTTTTTATGGGGGCATCTCAAAAGCAAAGTTTTTGCCACTCCGCCAGAGTCACTAGAGGATCTACGTGGTCGAATTGTAAACGAGTGCGGCAGCATAACTCCAGAAGTATTGGAAAACGTTCGTAATAGTTTCGAAATTAGACTTTATCATTGTATGGATGTAGGAGGGGCTCATTTTGAGCAATTAATAAATTGAATTTCGATAAGAACAGGTACGATATTGATTATTTGAATTAAACCTATTACCACACTAATCTCAAGTACCAGTCATTCGATTTTGAAAAAATAATAAACGTTTGGATAGAGAATGAAGAGAGCTTTCAGATGATGTATCACTCGACCCAAGTTCACTATGATGATTCGCAATGGGGTAGCCGCCCCTGTCAGGGGGATGAAGTTGCGTGGCTAAATTCATCACTGACATGTGTTCCCCTAGAAATCAAAATCGACGTGTTTCACCCTGTATATGTATATATATATATTGTATATATATATATATGTATATGTATATATATATATATATATATTATATGTATCGAAAGCTAAATTCACAAGACATCTAACTGTTTAATTACATATTTGATGTCAGTTATTCTTAAAAAGTTATTTGATCGGTACTCACGCTGAAACGTAGTCCGAGATGAAATAAACAGAAATACGTTGAATGGAATCATCGCACCATTGGCGTATTGAATAAGTTTCTCTGAGGATGGAAGTTTGTAGCTGTTGCTCTAAAGCGGTTGAAGCTCATCTACTGTTGAGATGTTGTGTCTGTCACAAATCATTTTATAATGTTTGTGTTAATATCTCTTCGTCTGAAACGAGACTGATCAATTCAAAAAAATCAGTTAATTGGACATGTAGTAGATGTGAACAGATTGGCAATGATATAAATTCCTTGAAAGCAGCTATAATAGCCCTCCAGGATGAAGTGAGGAATGGTAAACCTAATGAAAATGCGTCACTCAATAACATCCAGTTCGAAGAAGTTGTTCAAGAAGTCTTCGAACGACAAAATCGTCGATGTAACTTGCTGGTATTTGGAATGTATGAACAGTCTTCTACTATTTCGAAAGAGGAACGAATAACTACAGAAGAAACAGAGGCAATGAGGTTATTAACTCATATATCACCAGGTATTAGTTCCATCACCAAGATGCACAGATTGGGAAAATTTGATAAGGACAGGAGAACTCCTCGTCCAATTAAAATCAGTTTGAATAGCCACGAAGAGGTTTTTGAGTTGATTAAAAAGTCCGCCAATCTGAAAAATTCTCCATTTAAACATATTTCCATTTCCTTCGATAAAACCCCAAAACAGCTAGAATTGTACAAGCAAGTCAAACAGGAGCTTCTAGAAAGGAAAAACAACGGAGAAACTAATATAAAAATAAAGCATTTCAATGGCATTCCAAAAATAGTGAATTTTTAAAATCCGCACCCAATTACTCTCTTACATGCTATTACCAAAATGTTCGTGGACTTAACTCCAAAACAAGTGCCTTTCATAATTCGGTTTCTTCTAGAGGAATAGATGTAATATGCCTAACTGAAACATGGCTCTCCCCTGCTGTGTTTGATGCAGAACTTTTTCCGGACAATTATAATATTCTAAGATGTGACAGACAATTTGGGGAAACAAATACAACAAAGGGAGGGGGGGCAGCTCTTGCCATTCGTAGTCACTTGAAATTTAGACCTATAGACCTATCGTTTATTATTTCTACAACACCAAGCATTGATATAGTAGCTGGAAGAATTCTTGGAAATGATTCTTGTTTTATATTAGTTGTTTACATTCCGCCTACAGTTAACAATGATGATTTTGAAGAGTTTTTTAATAGCGTCAGCTTGTTGAGCTATCTCAATGAAAAAAATGTTTTGTTTATTGGAGATTTTAATATTCCAATGCTCAATTCTGATGTGAATGATAAGAAAAGTAAGGTTATAATCAACTTCATGGAACTTTTTGAATTGAAGCAATATAATAAAATCACCAATAAAAATAATCGTATGTTAGATCTAGTCTTAATGAAAACTGAATGTGATGTTGAGAGAGATATGGACCCTCTTGTGACCGAAGATGATTATCATCCAGCCCTACAATTCAGGATCAGAACCTCACACACGCATGTCATAAATTTCTCCCATTCTAATGACATATCAAGAAATTACAACTTTAGAAAAGCCAATTTTCCGTTAATGTACCAACTTGTTGCCAACATGGACTGGAGTAATGTATTAGACCAAAATAACGTGAATGTTGCATGTCAGAATCTCAATGATGCACTATATAACATTTTTGATCAAACTGTTCCCCTCAAAATAAATCGAACCAGTAGATACCCGCCCTGGTTTAATTCACTAATTATAAAAACGATTCAGAAGAAAGAGCAATCTCATAAAAACTATCGAAAATATAAAACATCATCTTATCTTCAGCAATTCAAATCATTAAGAGCTCAAGTAAAAACTCAAATAAACGAAGCATATAAAAACTTTATCAACGACGCTGAGAATAAGATATGCGAAGATCCGACTGCCTTCTGGAGTTTTATTCAAAATAAAAAAGGCAACTCGAGAATACCAGGAGTCATGAAGGACGATCATAATGTTTACAGTGAACCGCAAAAAATAGTCGACGCCTTTGCAAACTATTTCAAGAGTGTCTACCTTATATCTGACATGACCCTAACCAATGCACTCGAAAATATTCCCTGTCATTATCAATGTATCAACATCGAACAAGTGAGTGATAAGGATATCATAGAAGCTACAAAGAAAATGAAGAATAAACTGATTATTGGTCCCGATCAAATACCAAGTTTTTTAGTTAAAGATTGTGTTCAACCCCTACTAATCCCATTACGCCATATCTATGATTTGATATTGAGAACTTCTACCTTTCCCGATGTGTGGAAAATAGCCCGTGTCTGTCCAATTTTTAAAAAAGGCGATAAAACATTGTTAAAAAATTATAGACCAATCTCCGTGCTGAGTAACTTCTCTAAGGTATTTGAAACGATCATGTATGTTTTCCTTTATGACTCGATCAAAAATGTTATATCAGATGATCAACACGGATTTGTAGAAAAAAAGTCTTGTATTACCAACTTGGCGTGCTTATCACAATGTGTTACCGAGGCTCTCGATAGAAAATTACAAGTCGATGTTATTTTCACAGACTTTCAAAAGGCCTTTGACCAAATTGACTTTTACATTCTTCTACATCGGCTAAAGTCATTTGGTTTTTCTGTGAATTTAATTAACTTATTTACAACTTATTTATTTGGTAGAAAGCAATTCGTGGAGTACGAAAGTTTTCAGTCCCCTTTGTATAACCCCAGTTCCGGTGTTCCTCAGGGCTCAAATCTAGGACCTCTGTTATTCCTATTATTTATTGATGATTTAGCAAAAAAAATCACCTTTTCGAAACTTTTATACGCTGATGACCTGAAGTTATTCAGAGTTGTCAAAGATAATAGAGACTGCAGTAATTTACAAGAAGATGTAGATTTAGTATTCGATTGGTGTCTCCATAATCATCTACAATTGAATATTTCAAAATGTTTCATTATGTCATTCTCAAGAAGGAAAGAGATGATAGAGTTTCCTTACCAAATAGATAATATTATCATCAATAGGGTCCGGGAGATAAAAGACCTTGGGATTAAGTTTGATTGTGAATTCACATTTTCTCTGCAAATTGAGGAAATTATATCTTCAGCAAATAGGATGATGGGCTTTATTATGAGAAGTACTAGGGAGTTTCGCAATGTTAGGACAATTCTCACAGTTTACTATGCGTATGTGAGGTCCAAACTCGAATATGGGGCATTGATATGGTATCCTTTATACGACTCTGAAATTAATTCTTTGGAAGCTGTTCAAAGAAAATTCTTGAAATACCTGCTATTCAAACAAACAGGAACGTATCCGCAAAGAGGGATTGATCATTCAATCCTTCTGAATCGATTCGATGTAACTTCTTTGCACACTCGTCGTATCTTTGGTACAATATCATTTCTCTACAATTTACTGCACAATAGTATTTCCTGTGCCTCACTTCTACAAAAAATCAACTTTCATATTCCTCGCCTTAATTCTAGAAGTGAGACGACCTTTTATTGTGAGAATATTCGAACAAACGTAATGCGCAGGGCACCAGTGTCGTTAATGTGTTCTAATTATAATTTGATCTGTGATGTATGTGATATCAATGTGAGCACTCTCAAATATATTTTGGAATGTATCATCAATAGATTGTAAACTTTTTTTTTTTTTTTTTTTTCTCTTCTCATTTTAGTTTTTCAACTGTAACGTTCAATATATATTCAATTATTTATTTACATGCAAGTATATACATTTATTTATATTTGTCGTTTTGTAATTCGTTATGTTAAATATTACCTTCTAGCATTTCCTGTAATTGGGTGTATACCTGTTGGAAATAAAGAGCTATCTATCTATCTATCTATCTATCTATATATATATATATATATCAGCCCAATTCTCGTCCTAGGTGTACAATGAAATAGACTAGTCGAAGTACCTACTCGAATAAAGAATGAGCCCAAAACATGAGATGATGCGTTTTTGAGAAGTGAACAGATCTCCTGCTATAGGTATAGGGTAGAATCAATTTCCCCACAAACTTACCTATGCCAAATCTAATGTGAGAATCTACGTGAGCTTAGTATAAATTGATTCATTGTGTTTCTGTTAGAACAACGTATTATCCAAGTAAGATTTCGATCAATCTCCACTCCTATAGAAAGCTGACTGCTCTCGGAACGTACAGTTATTGACAGTTATCATGAGTGGTTGCCATGATTTCTGTCTGATAATGAACTTTTGGGTAATCCATTCAGAAAAATCCTCGAGAAAATCGAGTGGCATGCTCTATGGTGTGATGGTGAATTGAACAACAGAATCGAATGTAATTATGAGAACATTCATTTCACAAAATAAAATTTGTTCGTCGCAGTTCCTGATAATGGCTGTGTGTCGTTTTTTTTGGGCTGCTCAGTACTTACAGCCGATCACCACGATCACCAGTTGGATATAGCGATATTAACTTCAAACACTGATGACTCCGAATTGTCTCTAAACAAAATTGCCTAGTTCCAGTAATTGCCTCACTCCTTGCAGGTAAAAGCTTCTAATACTCTAGTAACAAGTATCATTACTCAAAATAAAGCTGAAGAAACGAAAGTCTGCGGCATTTGTCGCTGTTTTGCCACTTATATGATTGCCACCTAGTGGTGTGAGTGCGAGTACAACCGTTCACAATAGCGACAATTACAATAATGTCTCTATAGATCAGTGACCACCAACCGCAATGAGACCCAGAGGGAAGAAGAATCAAAGAGACATTAGTAGTAAAAACTGCACAGGAAGTACTGAATTCGACATGTCAAAAACCGGAACGATAATGAAATCGTCATTAGGGCACTCAGTGCCGCATAAAGAAAGTGGGCGGTTGGTAAGCCTACTTATTTTAATAATAGGCATTTAATTCGCCACTCAGGGGGTACTTAGTAAATACGAATGAAGTCCATCATTGTCTGTTATTATTATAGTTGATACGATGGTTCGGCATATGCTGTTTGCAAATTTCCATTAGGCGCTTCATTAAAATATCTGATTCTTTTCCACCTTCTATTCGCGAATTATGTATCAACATACGAACGTGATATCATCAAGAAGATCGAACTAGACAAGGGTCAAAACATCTATATATCGCCTCTACAGAATGACAAAGATGTACAGAACACTGGTGGAGCTATTCTGCCTATTTGCCTATCTAACTTCTTCAACCAAAACTCTAACGTACAGCTAACTTGATAACAGCATTTCATTCGTTATACTGGAAAATCACTCAAATGTCAGTTGTTAGAGGACGACACGAAAATGAAAACAAAATCAGTATTATTGATAATTACACAATCAGTGTTATGAAAATGTTGATTCAGAAATAGTAATATAGGTTACATCTCAATTTTAAATCGAACTACATAATTACAATCTCAAAATGTCAACTATTTTTACAGAAATCTGTAAAAATGTCACCATTTTCTGGGGAGTTTCATAACTATTAGGCCATCATAGCGGAAAATGGCGTTAGCGTTTTTGGCGAAACAAAACACGATCAGTGACTGCACCAGTTTTCTGTACATCGCTAGAATGACGATGAAGTCACTTCGTTATGAAATATATGAGGATAAAGATTCCCTACGACTGTCAATAAATCATTATGTTCATAAATATAAATTGCACTAGTTGCTAGGCATCATGTTCAAAAGAGTCCCACTCTCGTAACAGAATATTATACATAAAGTATACTTTGAAGGTTAAGGAAAAACGATTTTCGGTGGCTCCAGGCGCGGCCTGTATCTCCGTAAGGTCCTCTTGAATGAGGGTACAAGAAAGTGAGATTTTATGAATTTGACTATTGCTTAATCACCTACAAAATGTGGCACATATCTTGTATATAAGAATCAGTAAGATGAAAAAGTGTAGCATCAGCACCTACTTTACAACAACTACATCAGTTGTTGCCATGTGACATCAGTAAGTGTAAAAAAATTTAATATTCGATTTTCCAAATGATATACCGACTGAAAAAGACGAAAATACACATATCCAAGTTGATATCCGTTCACCGCGAATACCTATATCGTTCAAATTATTCATATACCCATACTCATACGCCCAAACAAGTTTGATCAGTAATCAGCTTGATTGATCCCATTCAAATCGGATGAATCATGCGTTAGTACATGCAACTGAAGAGAAGAATCAAGTTTCTTGTGAAAAATCAAATCTTGTTTGTACCACGAGCGTTATTAGATGATAATGCCCATCTGGCTGGATCAGTCACCTCCCTGAAATTGTATATATACATATATATATAAACATTCTCATCCGAGGTGATTATATATATGTTATATCAACATTCCTGCATATGTCATCATCTCAGGGATATCACATTACCGCTGATCTCAAGGTTATCCAGCAACCAGAGTATCAGAGCCACACGAGAATGCTGACACCATCTACACGTGTTTGACGATTCAGCACCTCGAGAGCCTTCCTTCGAGAGACCAGAACGACCACCGGCAGTTCTTCTCAAACCAGTCTCAAGTCAAGTCATACTTTTGTAACAATTTATTATTCACATTTTCAATATTGTATTCAATCAAATAAAATCATTTTTTAAAAAAGTCCAAAGTGATTTAAGTGATATAACAAATTGGCGCAGTCGGTAGGATTCCTTCACATCCACGGAACACGGACAGCCTAACCGAGGGTGTTGGATCCTAATCCTTCAAAGGAAGAAACCTACACTTGGACACAGCATCGAGAACATCGGAAGGACGGTCTCTTCAACAGCCGAAGAACACGCGCACGCTAACTTCGCTGGAGCAACGCTTGTGAAGCCGGATTTCATCCTCCGAATGAAAACGATCTTCTGGTAAGAACTCAAACGAATCATCTCATTATTTCGAATATTTTTTCAATAATTCTATCAGTTCTATTGTCAAATTATCCCCGAATCAATCATGACAGAATCACCTCCTCCAACTCCAACTACCCCAACAACTAACGAAATCGAACCATACAGACTGAACGAAATTTTCTGTATAATACCAGAATATGACGGAGATCAAATATTCTTAACAACCTTCATAAATGCGTGTAATACTGCTTACCGCATGTCAGTACGAGATCAAAAGATACTCACAATTCTCCATATAAAAAATAAACTGAAAGGCAAAGCAGCTGAATTAATCAGTTCAAGAAATCCTCAAACTTGGGAAGAAATAAGATCACTTTTAATTCAATACTTTGGTGACAGTCGTGATTTAGCTTCTTTGATACAAGATCTCCAACGTATCCATCAGCTACCTGGAGAATCACCTTTAGTCTTCATTAATAGATTACAGACTCATAATGCAAAAATGCATGCATCTGTTCAAAAACAATTGCTTACATCAGAAGAAAAACAATCACAGTCAAAATTAATCGAATCAATGTCATTAAATACTTTATTAACAGGAATCGATCCAGACATAGGACGCATTGTTCGTGCTGGAAATCCTCCAGATTTATTCACAGCAACTCTGAGAGTAAAACGTGAACTACAATTAAGTTATTTCCAATCACAAAAATTTCCAAATTCGAAAATTGGTCAAAATTCAATCTCAAATCAAAATCGAAAAATGATACCTCCACAAAAATTGTGTAATTACTGTAAACGCCAAGGCCATACAGTAAACGAATGTAGACAACGTCAGCAACAAAATCCCAATCAAAATCTCGGACCTAGACCTAATTTCAACCCTATTTCTCAACCCAATTTCCGACCAAACTATCAATCCAATTTTCCACAAAATTTTAGACCAAGTATTCCTCAGAGACCACCGCAATTTCAAAATCAGAATAATATCCAATCAAGACCATCGATTATCAAACCAAATCCAAATTTCAATCAACAAAGGCCATCAACGAGTCAGTCTAACCCGAATTTTCAAAGATTCAACCCACAAAGAACCCATTGTGTCAATTATGATCCCAATAGTTACGAATATGATAATTATACCGCTAATTATCAAGATTCTGAGAATTTTCGAGCAGATGGTTATACTGCTAACCATCAAGACTACCAAAACTATAACTCTGATTTGTATCAAAACCAATATTCAGATCAACCCGATCAGAACGAATATTTTCCATCACAATATGATGATCAAAATCAATATGATCAGGATTTTCAGTTGAGCCCTACATCGAGTGCCCCTCCTATCAAACAATCCTCAGATCCCATAGACCAAATTCAAGCACAAATACAGACAATGAATTTGAACGATTTCAACCCCAATCTCAATTTCCCGGAACTCAAATTTCTATAAATCCATCATTCACAGTAAACTCTAAGAACTTATATTACATTAAGGATGCTACCAACAAATTTAAAATTCTAATAGATACAGGCGCTGGACTATCGATTTTCAAGCCTAAAACTTGTGAGAATTATTCTAGACGATTTTCTGAAAACGCTGTAGTTCAAGGTATAACTGACCAAAAAATAATGATTAACGAATCTGTATTAATTCCTTTCACTGACAATGACCCGCACAAAGTTTATGTTCATAATATAGACATAGACTTTGACGGACTCTTAGGATCTGACTTTCTAGAACATTACAAATGTATAGTCGATTTGAAAAATAATCAACTCATTACCAATACCAAAACAGTCCCTCTATTCAAAGTTAGTGATTCTGAATCCGATGACAAAATTCCACAAAATTGCGAATTTGATAACAAAATCACACTCGAACCTCGAACCGAACAAATTGTCAAACTAAATTGTAACCTATGTAACACTGATGCTATACTGCTAGCTCAAGAAAAACAAAAAGTTAGCCTTCCTAATGCTCTAGTCAAAATCAATGAAAAAGGTGAATTCTTCACGTCAGTAATAAATGCAAACCCGATGGAAATTTCAATCAATTTCGATAATCTTCAGTTAGAACCGATTCAAAATTTCAGTCTTAATAATTTTAACACTTCTGATACACGAACAAATACACACACTGACAGGACAACCGACATCCAAAATCAATTGAGATTAGAACACTTGAATGACGAAGAATCTGAACTTATCACGAACCTGTGTTTAGATTTTTCAGACATATTTTATTTGGAAGGCGACAACTTGACATTCACCAATGAAGTTAAGCACTCTATTGATACTAAAGATTCAAAACCCGTTTTTACCCGATCCTATAGATATCCACAAATCCACAAAGATGAAGTGAAGAACCAAATGTCGAAAATGCTTGAGCAAGGCATCATACGTCCTTCAATTTCACCTTGGTCATCCCCTGTTTGGGTGGTACCGAAAAAACTCGACGCCTCTGGGAAACAGAAGTGGCGTGTTGTTGTGGACTACAGAAAGCTGAATGAACTTACTGTAGATGACAAATATCCCCTTCCCATGATTTCAGACCTTCTTGATCAACTTGGCAAATGCCAATACTTTACGACCCTTGATTTAGCGTCCGGATTTCATCAAATCGAAATCGAACCAAAAGATATTTCCAAAACTGCCTTCACAGTCGAAAATGGACACTATGAGTTTGTCCGAATGCCTTTTGGACTCAAGAATGCTCCTTCTACCTTTCAGAGGGTGATGGACAATATTCTCCTGGGCATTCAGAACGAAAGATGTCTCGTCTACATGGACGACATCATCGTTTACTCCCCTACGATACATGATCATATTTCCCGACTAACTGATGTATTCAAACGCCTCCGAGATGCAAACTTAAAGATTCAACCAGATAAATGCGAATTCCTTAGAAAGGAAGTAGCGTATCTTGGTCACCTAATCACCAGTGACGGAGTCAAACCGAACCCATCAAAAGTCGATTGTATCGTCAATTTCCCAAAACCTAAGGATCAAAAAGAAATCAAATCATTCTTAGGCCTCGCCGGATATTACCGACGATTCATCTCCAACTTTGCCAAAATCTCCAAACCCCTCACTAAACTGCTTCAGAAAGATACTCCTTTCAACTTTGATTCCGATTGCAAAAATGCATTCGAAAATTTGAAACAAACCCTCATTTCTACACCCATTCTCATTTACCCAAACTTCGAAGACACTTTTCTTCTCACCACGGATGCCAGTGCATTCGCTATTGGCGCTGTGCTTTCTCAAGGTCCCATTGGCAAAGACCTTCCCATCGCATACTCTTCTCGCACATTATGTTCAGCAGAATCTAAGTATTCTACGATAGAACGCGAATTGCTTGCAATAGTATGGGCAGTCAAACACTTCCGACCATATCTCTTCGGTCGAAAATTCAAATTAATAACCGATCATCGTCCCCTCACTTGGCTATTCTCGATCAAAGACCCTGGTAGTCGCTTAGCTCGATGGCGACTCAAACTTGAGGAATATGACTACGAAGTCATATACAAACCCGGAAAGATCAATAAAAATGCAGATGCTCTATCTCGCATTAAAGTGAATCACATTCAAGAATGTGTTGCTTTTCATTCGAGAACTCTAGTCCTCCCAACGAATGAAGATGATTCCGATATAGAAATCATCGAGAATCCGATCGAAAATCATCCCAAACATGACATTCCACAAACATCCAAATCACCCCATAACGATACCGAAACGACCCAACCAAAAAACGAATCAGACGAAATATCAATAGAGAAAATTCAAGAAGAATTTAACACATTCTCAGACTTGTATAGAACCAAATCTCTGATAGACTACTCTAAAGTTCAATTCAATCAATGCCAAATTCTAGACAAATCGAACAGACACATTCTCATTCCAATGCAACAAAACAAACTATCGCAATTTCACTATGACATAATTGAAGACCTTTTCGAAGAACACTTTGATTTTAAAAATCTCGAAATCAATATTCTTTCCAGTAAATCAGTGAAAAATCGTAAATATTATTTGATCCCTCTAACCAATGACCCAGAAACAGTAATTGAACACCTCTTTTTGACTTTATATAAAAATCAGAATGAGATGGACCCACTCAATTATTATTGCATCGAAGATAATCCCGAATTGCCACTACTTGAAATGCTTTGTTTTATATTCGCCGAAAAGGATATAAAAATTAAAGTATGCCAAAACATAGTAAGAACTCCAGATCGAGATCAAATACCTATAATTTTAGACCAATATCACAAAGGAAAAAATAATTTACATCGCGGAATAAACGAAACACAGAGACGCATACGGCAAAAATATAACTGGGACGGTATAACCAAAGATGTTGAAAAATTAATTAAAAATTGCGAAATATGTCATAAGACCAAAATTTGTAGGAAAAATCTCAGCAACCCATTAGTCATAACGGAAACTCCCCGTACTGCTTTCGAACGAATCAACATAGACATCGTCGAAGTTCCAAACAGAAACTATGCATTGACTATACGAGACGAACTTACGAAATTTACACAAGCTTACGCACTTCCAGATAAAACAGCTCGATCCGTCGTAAATAGCCTCCTACTATATTTTCAACATTTCGGAACCCCTTTACGAATCCATTGCGATTACGGACGAGAATTCGACAATACATTGCTCAAAGACTTATGCACATTGTATGATATCAAAATTTCTTTCTCTAGCGTAAATCATCCACAATCCAACGGTTCAGTCGAACGATTTCACGCCACACTTCTAGAAATGATCCGTGTGAATATGTCAGAAAACCCTAATGAACATCCTTTTAATATTCTCCCCTACGCAATCATATGTTACAACAATTCCACAAATAAAACCCACGGTTTCAGTCCACATGAGTTAGTTTTCGGACATACAGCAAGTAGATCACCAGAAACACTTTATAATCAAAAAGATCTGATTTCAAAATACGTAAGAGACTTGAACAACCGAATTTCTTATTACTATAAAGTAGCAAGAGCGAAAACAGATCAAAAGAAAGCAAAAGCGAAGGAACGTTTTGACAAAACAGTATCAGGACAAACAGAATACGAAATAGGACAAGAAGTTTACATCAAGGAATCCCAAATAAAAAATAAACTTCAGAACAAATTCAATGGACCATTCAAAATCGAAGAAATATTTCAAAATTCAGCAATATTACTCAATCCACAAACGAATCAACGAACAAAAGTAAATTTTGATCGCATGATACCGTATTCTGAAAACTGATTTGTTTTCAGGTTCACCCTGCTGTTCGGATCAGCAGTCTGTCAATTCAAAATCAAACCAATCAATAACACTCTAGGGGTATACTACCATCAAGACGACGACATCGTACTTACAAACGACCACTGGACTCTACTCGTTCATAAAGACATCTCTTTACTTCAAACAGCCTACGAACATAACACTAGAATATTAGATACCATTTTAGCTACAGCACAATTGAAACCTTTACGCGAACTAAATATTTTTCAAGTAGAAGTCAAGAACCGTATCAGCTTACTTACTCAAATTTCAAAGTCAATAAAAACGAAATTATCTGAAATAACCTTAGATACAAAGAGATACAAACGTGGACTCATTAATGGAATAGGTAGTATTTTCAAATCAATCACTGGCAATCTCGACGCTTCAGACGGCGAATATTACTCAAATTGTATCAATAAATTACATGACGATGAACATCAACTGGAAAACCTTCTCAAGAATCAAATATCAGTCACATCATCAGTAATAAAAAGTGTAAATACAACCATTCGAAAACTTCAAATAGACGAAGAAATATTCAATACAGACATCAAACAAATCGAAAAAACTATAAATGATATGAGTTACGATATTAGAGCCATTGAAGCCAAAGTCAAATTTTATGACTTATGTGAAAAACTTATGGAGAGTTTTGTGTATCTTGAGGAAAGTCTCGATGAAATCATAAATTCAATTACATTTGCTAGATTAAACACTATTCATCCCTCAATTATCACTCCCGATCACCTAGTCGGTGCTCTACAGGAAATTTCCCAAAATCTGCACAGAAATAACTTACCTTTACCAGCAAATTTAGATAAAGTTGCCCTATACCTCGACATTATCCAACTTCAAGCATTCCAAATTGATTCTAAAATTGTTTTCGTTCTAAAAATCCCTTTGATCGAACCTAAAACATATCACCTTTATAGACTTTACCCAATACCAATTTTCGATAACAGAACTGGCTTACATCATATTCTTTCAATCTCTCAAAAATTTATCGCGAAAGATGATGATTCTTTGATGTTCATTCCAATTAACGACTTGAAGAAATGCAGAACTCTACTACCAGAAATGAAGATGTGTAGCAACGTATTTGCATACCCCATAGACAATAACGCCATGTGTGAAGCCCAATTGATGAAAACGTTCCAATCAGTACCAGACAACTGCCAAAATGCCCTCATCCTTAGTAAAGGATATAAGGTCCAAGAACTAGCCGAAAATTATTGGTTAGTGATTCTATCAGAACCAGTACGAATCTCGATCAATTGCCCATCGAAAGAAATCGAAACCCGAATCATCTATGGAAACTCTGTGATCAGCCTCCATAACGAATGTAGTGCCTTCATCGGAATTACCAAAATCCAAGCCACCTCAACGAAGACATCTATTGTTTCGTACGGAACACATCCAATCGAAATCCCGTACGAATGTTGCAGCGACCTCCCGAGACGACTAGATCTTCCGAAACTGAAACCTTTGGAATTAAGCGATTTGAATGTCGATGAATTGGACATCGCCAAAAATAAGCTTGATTCCTACTCCAAGACGTTAGACGATTTAATCCACCAACCATTTGTGAAGAAGAACATATCCTGGCTCACCTATTTCACGATTACCCTAATTGTGACACTAATAATTTTGTACATATTTTTCAAGTATTGGAGATCGAGAACTATTGTTAGTCCATCTGATCCACCATCACCACCTAGAGGAAGCAGAACCATGAGAAGTATCAGGGCCGTTTTCCCAAAAATACGCCCGAACCTGAGGACCCAGACAAATGAAGAAGAAGATTTGGGATCCATCAACCTCAACGCCTGAGGATCCAATTTCCAAAAGTTGTCGACACAAAGCAACAACTTTTTCAAAAGGATGGGAGCTGTTATATCAACATTCCTGCATATGTCATCATCTCAGGGATATCACATTACCGCTGATCTCAAGGTTATCCAGCAACCAGAGTATCAGAGCCACACGAGAATGCTGACACCATCTACACGTGTTTGACGATTCAGCACCTCGAGAGCCTTCCTTCGAGAGACCAGAACGACCACCGGCAGTTCTTCTCAAACCAGTCTCAAGTCAAGTCATACTTTTGTAACAATTTATTATTCACATTTTCAATATTGTATTCAATCAAATAAAATCATTTTTTAAAAAAGTCCAAAGTGATTTAAGTGATATAACATATATTTCTCCCACTACCTACACTAAAATATCGACAATCCTCATAATACAGTTTTTCATTTCCGCTGAAGTCAACGTGTTCAATGAGCATATTTCAAACATTCTGGTATATCAAAAGTCTGAAATTTTTAAATCTATATATATTCCAGTGTTGCGGAGAGTATAAATGACTTGAAATCTCTCAACTTCATCACCTTATGAGATTCTACCTTCGAACTGTAAATAAACGAATCAATCAAGGTGGATATAGGATGGTGAACCAACTCTTCAATTGTTTCTTTCTAAAACATGTAGACCTGTCAAACAACCGCACTGGGGCCGCAACGCTTGAGTACAGATACGATCGTGGATGCTGTGAAGTCAAATCCGCTTCTACTGATAATGACGGATATCTGACACTGATGGACGATATACAGAACACTGGTGGAGCTATTCAGCCTATTTGCCTATCTAACTTCTTCAACCAGAACTCTAACGTACAGCTAACTCGATAACAGCATTTTATTCGTTATAGCGGAAAATCACTCAGATATCAGTTTTTGGATGGCGACACAAAAATGAAAATAAAATAGGTATTATTGATAATTGCAAAATCAGTGTTATAAAAATGTTGATTCAAAAAGTAGTGATTTAGGTTACTTCTCAATTTTGGATCGAACTACATGATTACAAACTCGAAACGTCAACTATTTGAACAGAAATCTGTAAAAATGTCACCATCTTCTGGGGAGTTTCATAACTATTAGGGCATTATAGCGAAGAATAGCGTTAGCGTTTTTGACGAAACAAAACACCATCAGTGACTGCACCAGTGTTTTGTACATCGTTCACTGATGGATAGCTAACGGTTCAATTTTTGCATTTGTGTTGAATTTTAAATTCTAAGCGTATTTTCCAGAGTTTCCAAGATAATCCGAGATCAGCATAGGTGACGCCATCTATTTTCGACCATGAGACGCCTTAGTATTGAAATTCAACATAATCATAGGCGGAAGTCTACAACTCTTTCTAATGGCTCGGTATAAGGAGTTGGAATACTAGTCTATATTTGTATACGTTGTTATCAATCATCAATTGAAATATTCTGCCAATCGATGCCATTTGTCCTTCTGTAACACATGACAGCTGACAAATTGTGACATTTCCATGATTGATTTTTCACAAATCCTAATATCAATTCCTGTATAGCTTCGAGAGTTTATTGGTTACTCTTCTACTGGAATGAATTTTGCAGTTCCATCTACATTTGGTTTACAACTGGATGGCTATCGAATAATTTGTTGGTTGCGAAGACATACACTACGATAGGTAAGTGCTATATTGATACTTTTTCGTTGTTGGCGGAAAACTAGATATTTCTTCATCATCATTATTCACTAGGTCGAAAACGATTCACTTTCTGTTGGAGGAATTCCTTGAATGATGGTGATTTCTCAGGTTAGTAGTGAAAAAAATATTTTTTTTTCGGTGAACTGACATAGATTTGATTCTATGAATAAGCGATATTTTGAGACTGGTGGTAATTACAATTATTTGTGAATTTTTGCAATTAGCATCAGAGATTATCCATTTTTGCGGATGCTGACTAAAAGATCTGTAGTCTATATCATGTTAGATGAGAGTCATGGCATGCTATGCGAGATAAGGAAATGGGTAGCTTCAAGGCTTCTCGAGTCTTTGGTGTCCCTCAAACTACTTCGGAACCTTATGCTGAAAATGAGGATATCGCTGTTGACAACATGAGTTGAAACCAAAATGAATGGATAACAAGAACAAGAACTGGTATGATATTGTCTTCAAATGGAGCAGACATTTTTCGGGCTCCTGCGGAGAAACCTGAGATGCAAGGCTTATTAGCTTGCGCTTCTTATTAATATGAAAAATCCATTTTTAAAGGAAAAACAGCAAGCTGGTGAGGAATGGCTTCAAAATGTTATGAAACGGCATAGAGAGTTATCTGTACGAACTCCGCTGGACCTATTCTACGTGCGAGCACAAAGTTTTTTTGATATTATTATTTATAATAAAACATTATCTGTTACGCATGTTACAATCGTTATTGAACTATGAAATCACCGTAGTGTAACAAATATACACCAAAGTAGTCGATCAGACCAAAAGGCAAAATAGTTAGATACAATGTTTTTCCTACGAGTGTTTTTGTCCTTATTTGTGAAAAAAAAAGGTTTTCATTGAACAAGATTTTATAATAATGCTACAAAATGACGCATGAGACAGAATAGTGACATAGATCATTCAGTTAGTCCTAAATATCCTCACTTTCAACAATATAAAGATCGTGCAGAAAAGTAACTCTCCAGCACTAGTGCGGAAAAGTAACTTTTCTGCATGATTTTATCTTTCCGCGAAAAGTAGAACTTTCAAAACGGAAAATCGTGTGGAAAAGTTACTTTTCCGCACGCTCGCAGGAAAAGGGGTTTTACAAGCAGCGGAGCGGCAGGACACTTTATCACTTCTTTGTATGAGTGGGTGACATGTACACACTTTGGATGAACCCAGGCCGAATTGCTTGCAAACTGATTTGATTATTAAATTCAATTCAATTCAATAATTAAAATAATGAAGATATTGGGAGGGTTAATTTCAAAACGTGTCACCGGTACATTGAACAAACACTTCAGTACAAAATTGACGAACAAATGAGTATCAGGGAAACCACCAAGTGACATTGTGATTTTATTAGCTCTGTCGTCGTTAAACTTAACTACTTTTTGAATTAATTCATTTGTTGATAATTACGAAATGCCATAAACCATAATTTTATCTCTAATTGAAAAGTGGCGTGGATAGCGGGTCTTTTTGAAATTGAATCTCTTGTGGAGTAATAAAAGTGATAATTACAGTGAATCATTCTGAAGAAACATTAATTCCATTCACACTGCAGCTTATTCTCTTAGCCAGTTTGTGTTTGAAGTGGAGGGCTAGTGACTGCTTTTCATAAGCCAACAATCGACAACGTCACCCATTTTGTGACAAAAACAATAATCTCAGCGTTAGTGGTGAGACAACTAACGCCCAAATACACCCACTATGAAATATTTTTATTATCCACCCTCATACTATTCGTTTATACTTCGTTTATACTCTGGTCGGAGGCTTTTTTGCTCACTCACTCTCCTGACGTTATCATCATCCTTGGTGCATACATAACCATCAATGGGACAAACACTTGACATCATTATATCTCACAACATCTTCTTTGTGGAATCGGCGCTTGGACAACAAATATCAGTAAAATATTTAAATACGTATCCACTGGACACTCATCACAAAACTGTTCAGTAAACAAACTACGTGAGCTCTGCCCAACCTTGTCAGTTTCAAATTATATTTATTACAATGTTAACGTCCTTGCGTAACATATAACAGCCTCATGGGTCACTTGCCCAATGTCATTGAGAATTTACTATCTCACATATAACAACAATCGAGAATACAATACATAGCTCGAAGATAATAAACATTTTCTTGTATACATTTCGTCGTATTTTTCATTGCTTTCATTGTTAAGTCAGCTGCTCCTTCATCTTTATTCCTCATAAGATATTTTTTCCTACTGTAGCTTCATACAATTCTGATGCCTCGCAAATATACTTAATATACATAATTTTTCATTACTTCGCGAACCGATTCAGCTGACTTCCATCCTTGATTATATAATTAGTTGGATATTCAAGGCTTCCATGCATGTCCGTAGTCGAAAGAAAATGCACCTCTTTATTTCTTCGTCATTATTGCCAATCCATTTTTTGTTTATTTGGAAATGTAACCTTATCATGATTGATGGCATGTTTCTATCTATAATGTCAGCAGTTACCAGATTGACAGATCTATGATCGTTTTCTATCAAACAAATATTTGAAATTTTCAATGGGCTACCAAGGTCGAAAAGCGCCAGCCATATTGAGCAATTTTTTGTATCAAATCCAAGCTGTGGTGAACACATTGAAAATATTATTTCCATCACATAATCAATGAAGATAATGATTATATAGAACGTCATCATTATTTTCGAAATTGTGACAAGAACATTAAAGAAATAAAAAAAAAATATTAGAAAGAATTCAGATAAGCGTTCTGCTGAATGAGTTGTTCTTTCACTTAGTCTAAACAAATGTCTTCAATGGTCAATATCCTGAACGTACGCTCCAGTTACTTCAATAACCTATGAAAGAATAATGAATCTGCTCTTGAAGAAATTATACAGGGTCGCTGAAATGTATGGAAACGGTCGATTATTTCCTAAAGTGAGATAGATAGCGAAAAATGTTAGGATACAAAAGTTGTAGGGTTTTTCAAAATCCATTAAGCTAATGAAAAATTTAGTATACAGGATGAGTCAAGAAGTCAGGACGAAACAAAATTGCTTTTTCTCTAATGGGACACCCTGTATATTATTCCACATTTCAATTCTGCTCGAAATTCTGAACAAAATTGATACAGCGCATCATTTCCTAAATTCAACCGATTTCGAGGTATCGAATTTTGAAAATAACTTTTTACTACTCTCAAATTTATTAAAGAAAAAGCACGAAATGATGCATATTTATTATGAAAGTCACAGAAGGTGGAGTATGTGGATATTATGATTACAATTTGATCATAATTTTTTTACAGAAAATAAAAAAAGCATAATTGTTCAGGGTTGATTAAAATGCAATTAAAACAATAAAATGTATTTTTTAATGAATGTCCAGGATATTTAAAATTTTATGAAAACAATAATTAAGACTGGAGGAAAAGAGAGAAAACAAGTTTTAATAAACAACAAATTTTTCTTTGGAATTCTATTTAATAAGGTGCTCAAAGTGTTTACCATTTACCTCCTGACAGTAATGAACTCGCTGAACAAAATTCTGTAGTGAATCTAAAATCATGTGAGGAGGAATGGTAGAAATTTCATGCCTTATTCTTTCTTGCAACTCTTCGATATTTGGCGGCCTATTTTTGTAGACTACATTTTTTATGTGACCCCATAGAAAAAAGTCAAGTGGGGTCATATCGGGAGACCTAGCTGGCCATTCAATTGCTCCCCTGCGTCCAATCCATTTATTAGGAAAAGTTTCATCTAGATATGCGCGTACCATACGTCCAAAATGTGGAGGAGCCCCATCTTGTTGAAACCATATTTGTTCTGCCGGCAAATTGGGATTGTTATTATTCGGGAATAATCGTCTAAGCTCTGGAATAATATGCTGTTGTAAAACTGATAAATATCGTTCAGAGTTCAAATTTCCGTTTATAAAATAGGGTCCTATGACGTGTCCACCAATAATGCCACACCAGACATTTACTTTTTGTGGCCGTTGAGTGTGAACTTCCTCCATCCAATGTGGATTCTGATCTGACCAATACCTACAGTTGTGTCGATTTACGTGCCCGTTTAAACAAAATGTAGATTCGTCAGAAAACAATATGTGATTGACAAAGTTGACATTTTCGCTTAATTTATCCATAATAACTTCACAGAACTCGATTCTACGATCAAAATCGTCTTCACTCAATTCTTGTACCAAATGAATTTTATATGGATGGAATTTTTGCAGTTTGCAAATTTTTTGAATGGAATATCGACTCATGTTATGATTCAAAGCCCTCTGTTGTGCCGAATTTATTGGATTTTCCACCACATCTAACATGACATTCAAAGCATTTTCTTCATTTGTAACGCTTACTGGTCTTCCACTTTTTGGTCGATCTTTGACATCTCCAGTTTCATGTAAACGCTGCAATGTTTTTGAAACGGTTGATTTAGAAATTGGTTCCCGATTTGGATGCAATTCATTAAAAATATTCACTACTTGGTCACAACTTCGTCTTCTATCACCGAATCCTATGATCATTAAAATTTCAATACGCTCAGTATTAGTTAAACGTGCCATTTTTGCGCGAAACTCATTTACACTAAATGTATTTTTGACATGTGTTGTCAAGATCATCACTGTTAGACAAAAGAACGACGCGGCGTTGTTATGGAGCTGGAAACTTTCAAAGGTAACTTGATGGACTATGAACTTAATGGACTAACATTTTTGGATAATTTATTATAAGTTATTTTCAAAATGTGGAATAATATACAGGATGTCCCATTAGAGAAAAAGCAATTTTGTTTCGTCCTGACTTTTTGACTCATCCTGTATACTAAATTTTTCATTAGCTTAATGGATTTTGAAAAACCCTACAACTTTTGTATCCTAACATTTTTCGCTAGCTATCTTACTTTAGGAAATAATCGACCGTTTCCATACATATCAGCGACCCTGTATGATAAAAAAATACTAACACTATTTAATTGTTATATGGTTTCTGATGGAAATATCCACTTTTCATTCTTGGAACGGTGGGGGATGAAATTATAGATGTTGTTATTTGATATAACTATAAAATGATCGTTTGAGTTTGTGTTCAATCAATAATTGAAAATCAAAAACTGTCGTGATTGCATAAGAATTTCAGAACTATTCGATTCGATACAGCTTTATTAGGCTGAATAAAAAAATAGTGAGTACATAGTACATGAGTACATCGGTCCGTAAAATCCGATCTACAATAGTTGAGAAATGTTTTCAATCTCAATCACATATTATGAAAATGAACAAAGGAAAAATGAAATATCAAAGATAAATTTGAAGATTTAAAATCAAGTATCTATAGAAACTAGAGATTCGTCGGTATAGATACATCTTGTACGAAACAACGGTAAAGATGTTGGAACCTAAATAAAGAAAAAGTGTATGATAATTCTTGGTGGAGGAAAATTTTTCGATGTACCTCCCAACTGGCTGTCCTGCCGCTCATTCGTCCTCGTCGAACTCCTCGACCAGCAATAATGATCACTGAAAAATTAACAATATTCACTGAATTATAGGAAAATCGCCGAAATACGGATTGTGACTGGATAAATGAAGGAAGCTCAAGCTGATGATATTCTTGTTAACCATACGTATCCATTTCATAAGTAGGATGAAGGAACCAAACTTTATTTTCGAAGCATGCAAATCGCTTAGGACAATAATCGGATCGTCTCTTCGAGCGTTCCGAATTCAAAAATACCTAATACCTACCTACCATCAACCAGCCGACCATTCAACTGAAAACATTTAAGACAATAATGCTATTTTGTATCACTGGTTGTATCAGAATGAAAGTTCGGTAGCCACTATAATTTGGATAAATTCAACAAATTATGATAAAAGTAAAGTATAATGTTGATGGCACAGAGTTTTTAGAAAATGCATATGAATGCGTGTTGAGTAGAAAAACGGTTTAATTTAATACCTATAAATTATTACGAAATTAAATTAGCATCCAAAATTAAAAGGCAAGAGCATACGCCAGGTGCATTTGAATGCGGCAGGTTCGATTTCAAAACCATTATAATTCCGGATGAAAACTATAGGAGATAAGTGGTGCGGCCAGGTAGTTTTTTCACCTGTAATAATTGCCTATAACTATAGGAAGGCAAATTAAAAAGGTGTTAGAAGTGTATATTAATAACATACTTAGAGTGCCAAATGTTCTATAAATATTTGGATGCTTAACACTTGAATTAGATCCAAGATGCGGATCTCTGTGTTTATTTTTCTTCCCGAATGCTGTTCCTAGAATTATTTTTCGATTAGCGAACACAAAAGAAACTCATAAGTTAATGTCTTGAGAGTGTTGCGGTTGAAAAATATAATTCTGAATGATGGGCCTGTTTGGTTTATTTTCCCCATAAATATCTGCCGAGTGTAATCAAAGCTGTTGATCTTTTCGGTAACAAAACATCAATATAATAGAGGAGAGGACGGAACAGATTCTTCAATTTAACAGGAACATTGTGAAGAATGTAGTTCTAGGGCGTTTGTGGAGCTAAGTCGATCGTTAAAAATTTCTGACATTTATAACATGAAGATCTCTTTCAATATCTGAGGCTGGAAATAACAATGTATGTTTTAATACCTCTCTAGTGGATCTGGAGCTACAATAATCACATGGTATATACATATTTTTGATTTTTGGATACTTTGTCGATATCGTTCTCGAGTCACATACATGCAAACAGAAATTTCAAACACCCATTAATGAAACTGGAGCAATTAGATGGCAATATAAGTAAATGTTTCGGATTATGGGGTCTGTATACAACAGAAGTTAATAGAGACGAAACACCATAGACAATGATGACCAGTTTCAATAAATGCGACAAGCGATAGAAAGTGCTTATTGCTTTTAGGCAAGATGAAATCATATTAACGAAGAAACACTAGTTTTATGAATATATGTAATATTTATTCATTCAATCAACTTGAAATAGAAATAACATAATGACGTCCTTCTCTTTCAAAAAAAAAGACAGAATATCTCTAACTCTGATTCGAGTGAAACTTGAACAAAGTATACCTTCATGTGAATCAGGTGAATAAGCAACTGAAATTATATAACGAATCAAAATCTACTGTTCCAAATTCATTGCCTCTTCCTCTGACGATATATGTATAATAATGCCAATCGATCAGGTCCATCTTGAACAATTCTTGATCTTATACAACTTCTCAATCATCTGAGCGTGCAAAAACTCTTTTCAGAAGATGCAACAAACTAACTTGGAGACTAACTTGAGGGGGAGGGGGCATGATTCCGCCGCTGGTGGAAGAAGGGTCCTAGGCTAGGAGTTCGATATGATGCTTTTTCACTGTCTGGAGAGAATTGAATAAAATAAGCTCATCGAAGTATATGTATTAGAACCTCTAAATCATAGTCCTTAGATAAAACATGACTATTTCTTTTCAGATATTCCGATCAGAACGATTCTCAGTAGAAAGCATCTGAAACTTTAGGAGTCTCCAGTGACAGTTATTATAGATTATTGTATGTGTCTAATCTATGCGAATACACAACCATACACGTTATTTCCCTTAGTAAAAGTCAGTTCTTCCTAGGAGTGTTTTGAGACTGTTTGGATCGACAATGCAGCGCTGTTCTAACCAAAAATTCAATTGGATTCAACTAATCATCCTGTGCTTCATTCATCCGTTCAAACGGAAAAGCAGCAAGAGAGAGAGCAGGAAAAATTAGCGCAGACAAAATATCACAAAGACAAAACATCACAGGACCATTTGATTAGTTGATGCAAAAAACAAGCAAGTCCCAATGTTCGAAATATTTTTGAAATGTATCATCGACTGAAAAGTTACATTTTCTGTTTCTTTTTCATCTGATTCATCGAATCTATTTTTGTGAAAACATTAGCAATAGAAATATTTTTAAATTTTCTCAACATTATAAAACATCGGACCTGCACGGTTCTTGCACCAAGGTAATCAATCGTGCACAAGAAAAATTAGCGCATGATCGACTGAGCAGCCCAGGAATGAATGAGCGCAGGTCCAAAAGGGTCCAAGCAGAACTGTGATCCAATCAATAGTGATTTGAGAAAAGAGGTGAGAATAGGTATAACATTTTGATATATTATGATGGTTACAGACGTAAAAAAATCCGTGGAATCACGAAGATATTTGAAAGCGTAGTGCAAGGTTCCATTTTAGGACCCTCACTTTTTGTAATGTTCAACTCGCAGATGATCTCAACAATTTCGAAAACATTGAGAGAATCAGAGACTGCGTATGTACAAAGAGACATAAAATCTCTTTGTAAGTGAGGCTTTGAAAGCAAACTATCCTCCAATATAAGAAAATGCAGTGCACAACGGTACACAAATACTAGCAAACTATGTTGGTAAACTTTACCACTACAGAAGAGATGAAGAATCTGTATCACATACTCTAGTTAGATAAAAAGTTTTTGTCAATGAAAAACTTCATCACAAATTTCTGATCGACTTAATATTAAAATATTGAAAATAATGAAACTCCGACTACAATATAGTTAGAATCTTCCAATTGCGAAATGGGTTCAAAGTTATGTCTCTGGATAATAGGAGAAACCTTAACATGTTGATGTATCTAAACAAACTATTGAATCACAAAATCAAATCCCCTGAACTTCAGGTTCAATGTACCTGCAAGAAGAATGCTAGATGCTCTTATATGTTCAATATACCCATAGTTTGCACTAATGCAAGGGCCCTTCTTTTAATTATGTTACGACTTGCAAACAAATTCAACTAAATTCGCAGAGTATCAGTAACTTGAATTCAAATGTGTTGGATTGTAAGTCACATAATTATTATTATTTATTGCCTAACATATTTTATACGTGCAGTTGCAAACTTTTTGTTCATGTTATAAGACTTAATAAGACTGTATGAATATTAAGTAAAATGAATCTCATAACACCCTGGTGCATTATGAGTGTTTATATTAACCGTATCCGAGGTAATACAATCAAATGATATGCAAGTGAAGAATTAAATAGGTCAGGTGAGCGGTCGTTTCTAGGAATTCATGACAATCATAATTGTGAAATTATGAAATCAACCATGCACAATTTTTTTTTTATCTGTGGACAACACGAAAGGGAACCCTATGATGTTCGAGGAACATCGTGTTAGCCAGCGGTGGAATTTTGGGAAAGAAGGAAGGTGTTGGAATTTTTCTTGAATGTTTGGAGGCTGTAAGCATCAGGAAAGACTTCACTAGGCAAAGAATTCCACAACTTTGCCGTTCTATTGATGAATGATGCTTGGTATAGCGAAGTTCGACAGGTCTCGAGCCTGACAGTGTAGAGGTGACCAGCTTGAGCTCGTCTGGTTTGTCTACTAGGAATCGCGCGTGGTGGCATAATAGATGATATTTCCGTTGAGCACCGACCGTGAAAGTACCTATAAAAAAGGCAAAGATCGCCGACCTTTCTACGATGATCTAGAGAGGTCAATGATTTGGTGAGTGTTGTGTCATCGACTAGGCGAATAGCTCTCTTCTGAATTGAATCTAAGAGCTTAAGCGTATATTTGGGGGCTGAGATCCAAACATGTGAACAGTACTCCAGGACAGGTCGAATTTGTGCTTTGTAGATCATAAGCAGTTGCTGGGATGTGAAGTATCTCTTCGCACGGAAAAGAAAACCGAGTTTTTGTGAAGTAGTTTTCGCAATGGACCTCACATGATCGTCCCATGAGAGAGCACTGTTGGTGGTGACACCCAGCATGGATATTGACGACCTCATAGGAACAGTGGTACCCGACATCATCAAATTGGGCATTGTGTGATCAGCCTTCTTGGTGAACATACAAGCTTGAGTTTCAGTTGCATTGAACTGTACTAGATTCTCAGATCCCTATTTCAGAATTCTTGTCAGATCCTCATTTAAAGCATCAACCTGTCTTCGCCTTGCACCTCTGACCTCATTGGATGATATAGGGGCTCTAGAGGAAAAGGCGGAATGAAGTGTACTATCATCCGCAAAGCTATGAACTGGGCTGGAGGTCACATTCAACAAATCATTGATGTGGAGCAAAAACAAAGTTGGTGCCAAGACAGAGCCTTGTGGAACACCAGCGTTTATCGTCATTGTATCAGACGAGACCCCGTCTACCACCACGTAGAGTGATCTATCTGCAAGAAAACTCGATAGTAAAAGACACAGTTGGGGCGGCAAACCATATGACGGAAGTTTCGCTAGGAGGCCTTGGTGCCAAACTCGGTCAAATGCTTTGGAGATATCCAAGGCTACAGCCAGAGACTCCCCATGTTTCTCTATTGACATCTGCCACTTATGTGTCACATAGGCAAGCAGATCTCCAGTTGACCTCTGGTGACGAAAGCCATATTGCCGGTCGTTCACGATTCTTGAGCTCTCTAGATATCGGATGAGCTCGAAGTTGATTGCTTTTTCCATTACTTCAGAGATCACAGATAGTAGTGCAATCGGTCTATAGTTGTTAGGGAGGGTTTTCTTGCCCTTCTTTGGAATCGGTTGGACCCTAGCTTTCTTCCAGTTAGAAGGAAATACGCCGAGGTTGTACGAGAGGGTGAACAACCTGCAAAGAACTGGTGTTAGTTCTAGGGTACATTTCTTGAGAACAATAGGCGGTATTCCGTCAGGCCCCATAGCCTTCTTGACGTTGAGGCTAAGCAGAATGTGTCTGATTGTGCGTTGCACTAATCTGAACGCATTTTCTCAGTTACGTGAAACTTTGACAGTTATGAGTAGTGTTTGCTAATTATTGTTAATCATACCAGTATTTCAACAATTAACCGAGTTTCATAAAAACACGAAAGGTTAAGTCGTTTTCATGAAATGAACAGTCTGAAACCAACAGGACTGTTTCACTGAGCTAAAAATATTTTCTCAGATCCGAAAAAATTCCCATGCGTCTGGTGTTTGATGACATGAAGTCGACTAACCTCTTGTGTTGGAATAAGTAGGTATTAGCAGTACTAGAATGATTTATTGCGCGTGTAGTCGATAGGGTTGAAGAGTTATTGACATTCATATCATGTAACTTAACCTCGTGATAATTGTTGTTCACCAGATCTGTCAGTTGTGATTTGATATAATGAATTTCCTAGGTAATCAAATATGTAAGTATTTATTCATTAATCATTTAGGCGCAGTATTGAAAACGTCGCTCTCTTTCAATTGTGCCAGTTTTCCAATGCGCTTAATGCTGACTGCTCTCAATTGTAGTATCAGAGCAGATGAAAGCAAGGCATATGACACAAGTAAATCGCTCAGGAATTACAAGGATGAGGTGTCTGTATAAAGTACTATGATACTCTGTTCTGATCTGATGAGACTACGAGAGAGGGTGTCAGATTCAAGTTCTCAAGCATTTTCTGTAACGAATAAATAAATCAATAAATGAAGTAATCGTTGAGAAACTTGGTTCTTGTACACCTCGATTCTCCACCAAGTGATGAATAAGGAGATAAATGACATCATTTCGAAAAAACACCAATGGAAGTGCCCTTTTTGGTACCCATTCACTATACGATCCTATTGAACGTATGCGAAAGAAACGAAATAGCATCGCATGTACACTCAAATAGTGTCGAGGTTGTAATCCAAACAACGAAGCGAATTTCGATTCTTAAACTAATAATGAAGCCTATATCGGATTTATCTTGACGTGTACCAGACATTGCACGCGATCTTTTGAAAATGAGAGTGCCTGCGAATTGCGAAGCCAGTTTTGTTCAGTGTATTTTATGCATTATTCAGACTTTGTTGGTATTTAAAATGTAATGAGTCCGATAAAGGCATGGTCGGTGAGCCATGTTTTTGCTGCAAATTTAATTCATCCAAAAGATGATGATGATTTGAAAGAGAAATGAAAAGAGATAAAAAAGACGAATGGCTTGTGGTTGATATACCTAAACTGATCTCGTAGGTACGTCCATCGAAATGAAGAGGATACTCAATGGTATTGTGAGGTTTGAGTAACATCTGATTTACACGACAAACTTTCAATGCATAATAACAATGATGTTAGCTTGGAACGTTTTTATCAGAGACAAAAAAAGGGTTTTTCTATGTGGTTCAAGTAAAAACTACGTATCGTGTTCTGAAATGGAAAATCCAGTATCTGAGGTAAGCGAATGGTAGATAAAATACACATTGTAGATATTTCCCCTGGTATTTCTGATATTTTATTTTGATAAGTTGTATTCAGAATGGTATCCGAAAGATTTTGGAATCGTTGAGATTTGAGACTCACAGGTTGTGTTGGTTAGAAAATCACTGCACATCAAGGTTCTTTGAAGGAAGCCCATTGACTAAAATATACGGTACGCTTTCTCGAAGTGGTAATTTATTTTTTTCGAACGTAAACCACTATATTTCATTCCATGTTCAGATAGGATACCTTCATCAACGATGTTCAACCATGCCAGGTTCGTCAGATACTATAAAAATGAAATCATGAACCAGAAAGTTTCATTTCAATTTGATAGATATCAAACAGGTATTTCCGAAAAAAAAAACAGTGACGTGACATATATTTTCCTATTATCATGCCCAGTTACCCTTCAGGATACTACTACTGATTGAAAAAATTCTAATTACATCATGAGAAGTAATGTTCCAAAAACCTACCAAATTCACCGTGAAATAATTGTCTTTCGATGAATTGAGTAAAATCTTCCATTTGTAATTAATATTGAATTTCGAAAAATACGGGTCTTTAGAAAGAAGTTCACAGGAACTATTTGTTCACTAACTCTTTTTATTCACTTTAGGGTCACCCTGTATGCCCTTGCATGAATTGAGAATTGATGAGTAACGAAGATGTTTAAAATTGTGATGACCCAAATAAAATTCGATTTCACCTTTCGATTTATTAGCACCTGATGTTCATTGCAAAATGTAACATTCAAAGACAAATCATTTGGGACTTCAATTCGATCACCTGATCGTTCCCGCCATTTCTCCATGCATATCATTGCAAGTAGTGATAAAAGAGCTTCGATAATGTTAATACGTTGTTTTCTGGCTCACAGACTATCAGTTGCATGGGATGGGTGTCTCACAAGAGCTTGCGTGCAGTTGACAGTTCAATTGCCCTCCTGGTCTCTAAACTGTATTTCACATGTTTACTCATAAGATCAATATAACTCCTTTATGATAGCGTCCATTATTATATATTTCATATGATACACATAATTAATTCATGGAAAGGATATTTCGAATACATTTATGGCTATTCATTTATGTTAGTCCAGAGATGTTTATACAATCTGATGACAAAAAACGCACTGAGCAATACATACCTTCGCTATATTCGCTATTCAGTGATGCATAACGAGTAAAAGATCTTACCATCGATGTTGTATTGGGTCATTAAAGGTGGTAGTAAATTTCTTTGATTCATCTGTTGGTGTACTATTAGTGTAACATTTGTGTTATATTTTCGAACAGCAGATAATTTTTTTCTGCTTCTTATGAAATACTTCCCAATTCCAACGCAACTCATAGTATTATTGGAAGATGTGAACTATGTGTTCAATGAAAAGACCTATTCCTTGTCGGCGGACCTATAATTGTCTTTTTCAACTAACTTTGCACAATATTTAACTTGTTATATATCACTTGTTATACAGCACCAAATCACGAACCACTGGTGAACCATGGTTCAATAGAACCTGTTCTAGGGTTGTCGCACTGAAGCAAGCAGCATACCGTCGTTGGCGCAGAAACCCAATCCCTCAAACTAGAGCTGAATATGTTGAAGCTAGGAATACATGCAATCGAACGATAGATGAATCTAAAGAGGCATACAACACGAAAATAAGATCGAAGCTCATAGAGTGTCCAAATGGTTCCCGTTCATTTTGGACGTTTGCCAAGGCAATTGGGAAAATTTCACTTCTAGCTCATTTCCTCCCCTCACAAAGGATGATAATACATTGACTATAACACCTCATGAAAAAGCCAACACCTTTGCCAGAATGTTTGCAGACAATTCTACCTTGGATCCACGAGGCCAGGAACTTCCGAAAGTCGCTACCATCGATAACCGTATGCCAGAAATTGTCTTCCGGCAACGCACAATCAGACACATTCTGCTTAGCCTCAACGTCAAGAAGGCTATGGGGCCTGACGGAATACCGCCTATTGTTCTCAAGAAATGTGCCCCGGAACTAACACCAGTTCTTTGCAGGTTGTTCACCCTTTCGTACGAACTCGGCGTATTTCCTTCTAACTGGAAGAAAGCTAGGGTCCAACCGATTCCAAAGAAGGGCAAGAAAACACTCCCTAACAACTATAGACCGATTGCACTACTATCTGTGATCTCTAAAGTAATGGAAAAAGCAATCAACATCGAGCTCATCCGATATCTAGAGAGCTCAAGAATCGTGAACGACCGGCAATATGGCTTTCGTCACCAGAGGTCAACTGGAGATCTGCTTGCCTATGTGACACATAAGTGGCAGGTGTCAATAGAGAAACATGGGGAGTCTCTAGCTGTAGCCTTGGATATCTCCAAAGCATTTGACCGAGTTTGGCACCAAGGCCTCCTAGCGAAACTTCCGTCATATGGTTTGCCGCCCCAACTGTGTCTTTTACTATCGAGTTTTCTTGCAGATAGATCACTCTACGTGGTGGTAGACGGGGTCTCGTCTGATACAATGACGATCAATGCTGGTGTTCCACAAGGCTCTGTCTTGGCACCAACTTTGTTTTTGCTCCAGATAAATGATTTGTTGAATGTGACCTCTAGCCCAGTTCATAGCTTTGCGGATGATAGTACACTTCATTTCGCCTTTTCCTCTAGAGCCCCTATAACATCCAATGAGGCAAGAGGTGCAAGGCGAAGACAGGTTGATGCTTTAAATGAGGATCTGACAAGAATTCTGAAATGGGGATCTGAGAATCTAGTACAGTTCAATGCAACTAAAACTCAAGCTTGTATGTTCACCAAGAAGGCTGATCACACAATGCCCAATTTGATGATGTCGGGTACCACTGTTCCTATGAGGTCGTCAATATCCTTGCTGGGTGTCACCACCAACAGTGCTCTCTCATGGGACGATCATGTGAGGTCCATTGCGAAGACTGCTTCACAAAAACTCGGTTTTCTTTTCCGTGCGAAGAGATACTTCACATCCCAGCAACTGCTTATGATCTACAAAGCACAAATTCGACCTGTCCTGGAGTACTGCTCACATGTTTGGAACTCAGCCCCCAAACATACGCTTAAGCTCTTAGATTCGATTCAGAAGAGAGCTATTCGCCTAGTCGATGACACAACACTCACCAAATCATTAACCTCTCTAGATCATCGTAGAAAGGTCGGCGATCTCTGCCTTTTTTATAGGTACTTTCACGGTCGGTGCTCAACGGAAATATCATCTATTATGCCACCACGCGCGATTCCTAGTAGACAAACCAGACGAGCTCAAGCTGGTCACACCTACACTGTCAGGCTCGAGACCTGTCGAACATCGCTATACCAAGCATCATTCATCAATAGAACGGCAAAGTTGTGGAATTCTTTGCCTAGTGAAGTCTTTCCTGATGCTTACAACCTCCAAACATTCAAGAAAAATTCCAACACCTTCCTTCTTTCCCAAAATTCCACCGCTGGCTAACACGATGTTCCTCGAACATCATAGGTTTCCCTTTCGTGTTGTCCACAGATAAAAAAAAAAAAAAAAAACTTAATTCAGCAAAAAAAAAACCTATCAGAACCAACACATGAGAGTTCAATATGTTACTATAAAAACAAGAAAACAGTCGTTGTCGTTAGAGTTGGAGCCAAAAAGTTGTTAGTGCCACTTCGTAGTACTTGAATAGATATTTCATTTACTTTTAGTATATAAGTATGGATTCATATATATTTCAGTTCCAAAAATCGTATTCTGCGATCGACTAGCAATTGGCTTGTTTCAAATCAATTTTGCAAGTTCTTTCCTCTCAAAAACAATTATCTGAGTTTTGTCGTCCCATGACTTTTTCCAGATTTACTTTTTTTTCACTGATAAACAAAAATCTATTGACTCTTTATAAACGTGATGAATGAACGAACTGATCACTTATCTTTTCAGTCCAGAGGATAATCTATTCTATAGCCAATTCGAACGTGTTCGTGAAATAATTATTCAAATTAGAGATGCGCGTGACGTTCTGTAGCAAGATCTGATAATATTATGTGGATAAGTAGGAATAAATAAAGTTCGTTGGATATTTATCATACTTTCATTGATTATCATCAAGAAAAACACTGTACCGCCCATCGTTATGATGTTTTTTACCATTATTCAATATTATTTGATAATGTAATGTAATTCAATCGAACAGCGAAGTGAATGAAATCTGTGATGAAATTTGCTCATATGAAATGTTTGTATGTGTATGTAGGTTGAACATTATCTAAAACTGAGATAATGAACATATCACAAAACATTTCACTATGAATTCATTGAGTAAAAATATTTTTCTATGTTCTCATCAATCTCATATCATTGTATGATAATCCTCTCACATTCAACTCTACATGCAAAATCAACAAATACGCTATATCTTCCTGTTCTCTGGAGACGATACCATCAAACCCGTCGTGAGTAAATCAAGAGTATTTTGGTGTTTCAGGAGGTGAGTGTGCAAGTTAGTTAGCTCATCACATGCTATTGCAACATTGAAAATATTCTACACTGTTTTTGGGGTTTTGAGCGGTTTCAACATGTGAGGTCATTGACCGCTCCCAGAAGAATTTTCATATTTTCATACATATTTCATTTCAAGAAAAAATTATTACTCATTATCATTTATGAAATCACTCATTGTAATTGGTTGGTTGAAAGGACTGAGCTCAGGTATTGGTGCATATAGAACACCAGTCTTCAATAATATGATTGACTGTCAACTGAACTTCGCAAATTTTACAATAGGTAACGTAGTTAAAAATACCTACGAATTACGTTTTTTTTTACTTCAGAGGGTTATTCAACATTCTCTTCCATTATACCGGGAATCCTGATCAACTTCCTCATTTCAAATAGGACACCCACTACATCCTTTGATTTTCAGATACCTGAGAAAATTCAATATCAGTTCCATCAGGCTTTACTTCACCTATTTTCGAATGTTAACTGAATATCTTGATTCTTTCAAATATTCTGTACCCTGCTTGTTTTCAATACAGCGCCGATTACCCATTCTCGACTGTTATAGAGAACGCTTCTGGGGTAGACGGAAGCACAGGAATAGAATCCACAAAAATCCACTTCTGGAAAACTTTCTATCTCTATTCTGAACAATAGAATTCCGATTTTTGGACAGTGTTATAGAGAATTTTCTTTAATTTCGAATTATTCCCAAGGCTATACCAAATCCGGTTATTCCGGATGTTGCCATCAGCTTCTTCATTTTAAAAGGAACACCCGGATATATTATTTGATTTTTAATTCCTGAAAAAATTCAATGATGATTTCCATCAGGTTTCCTTATACCTATTGTCAACTGTTTCTCAAATATATTGATTTTTTTTAAATGTTCAAACAATTATTAGCCCTATTTACAACACTGTGCCATTCACTCATTTTAAACTATTGGTGAGCGCTTCTGGGGTACACGGAAGCACATTGATGATACTTTCGGAATCCAAATTACTAATTGATTTACAGGTTACCCAAAATGGATGGCGCAAATTGAAACATTGAACGTTGAAGAAGTTCGTTCTTAGAAATGTGACAATTTGTGTTCATTGGATGGTCCTATGCACAATTTGAGGATTTTTTTTGGTTATCTATATTTTGTGTTTGGATGTGGTTTTTCAGTATGAACCGAAAAATCATTTGTCTTTCAAAACAAAATGAACATGATTGAAACTGCAGAAATTCATTTCAATCAGAAAATTGTAACAAAACAGTAACATGAAAAAAATTCTGAACGTAATAACAAATGAAAACGTTCCTGAAAAATCGAATCTAGAAATTTTTCATCTCAAAAGAATGCGTTGACGAAGCCTATAGTTTGTTTGAATGCATTTTGACCACTTCTACAATGGAAAATAGGATCTACTGAAGTTGTTTTAATATTCAAACAGTTCAATAGCCATATTTCGGTCATTGAATTATGACTATAACGGTATTGAGAGTTCAGATATACTGTATATACACCCAGAAAATATCCGTTCTTGTTCTCAAAAGAAGCCAGGGATATGTGATTTATCTAATTTATCAATGAACCAAGTTTGGCTAATAAGGCCTGGCGGGCCAAAAAATATCTTTTCTGTATTTTCTAGACGAATGAGAAAAACTTTCAGCCAAGATCTTTTTAACATTCACTAACATTGTAATTTATACAAGGTGCAATAATTCCAATAATTATGGTTCAACGAAACTCAAATTTGAAGCAACTGTCAATAGTATGAAAGCATTGATATTCAGATTTTTCTGTTCCAAATAATGGTAGCAGTGGCATTCTCGTTCTTCTCACAACAATGACCGCGCGCTGTCAGTAAGCTCGTTTATAGCGCAACATAGGCGCAAGCAACCTTGTCAATTCTACATCGTGCCAGTCAATAACCCCGCAGTAGGCTGTTGTTCTGATGTTCTGTGCTCTGTGTTATACGTCTTTGCAGTATTAACTACCATTCCTGCGGTTATCGTAACATTATAGTGATGTAAATTCAGGTTGAAAATATTGGGAGGCTTTGTGTTTGTGATCAACTAGTTCGTGAAATGTGAAAAACTACATTGGTAAAGTGAAGTCCCTTCACGCCTTGAAAAGCTGTAGATAATGGCAGGTTCTATGGCTAGTGGAGAAAGTACATAATGTGATTGTGAATATGCATAAATATATGACGGCCCCTGCTTATTCGTCAACCCCGAATCTCTTATTATTCTGCTCCCACCCCTGTTGGTTTCACGCCTCTCACTCACATTTCCATATATTTCCTGGTGAAACAATAGATCCCATTTACTGTGCTGCGACTTTTCGCATCGTGGTTGCAAGACTGATTGCGCCCTCTGCCGCTACACCGTGGAATCCTCGTGATAAATTACATTATTTTGATTTAATGTCGCATGAAATTTGAAGAGGCTCGGCCCATGTCGGCACAACAATGCACACACAGCTGATCGTATCAGTCGGTGATTGAGCGTAAAACCATATAATTTATCTATTAACTAGTCGATAGTCGATCGGGTGAACAACAATACCACAATGCCGGCCATTGTCTATGACTTGGATCGGATCTCAGAGTATCTCACAACTCACAAGGTACTGAACGATACAGGACCGTACCAACTGAAGAGGAGATATTCCCTCACTCCGTAACTCAGTTGGGACAGAATGATGATTTAGTCAACTGGTACAAAATATTATATTTCAAATGGTTGACAACTGTATAGGTAGTAAGTCTGTACCGTAATAGTATAATACATTGCTAGTGTGGAAACTGACATACTTGTTTCGGAAATGAACGAGTGCATGAGATATACTTTCCAACGAATTATGTTTTTTATCAACAAATTATGTGCGCTCATGAGTGTTTATGAGATCTGTGTACCCAAGCGGTGATGAGTTAGATGGTTTGATGGAGAATACCTAAATCGATTTCATGAAAATAAATGTGAGCAGCTGTCATCTTCAGTGACCAAGTTAATAATAATGATGATAATAATAATAATAATGTAGGCGATTCATTAGTTTTTGAAATATTAGGATCCGAAAGCAATCTAAATATATGAAATGTACCATATGTGATGATACAGCAGTAAAATTTCTATAGGTAAAATATTATTACATTCATCAATACCAGCGTTCGCTTTCACATGTTACAATACGTGTGCGTTCTCCTTTCCAGTTTCCTGTTGCCATACTGAAATGAGCAATACTTACTGAGCAGCAGAATAGTGTGTGATAATATGTTTTCAGACATCCTTTTTGAAAATTCAGTTATCTGGCTCATTTTTGGGCTGGAAAGTTCTTTACAAGGCAATGTTCAAAAAAGTTTCCTTGACATCTAGTTTGAAAAATTTTAACTCGACAGGGGTATTACATGGTCACAAAATATCGTCAGTAAAATAGAACTACATAGTTACGTTACGTGTTCTAACATGAATGTTTCATTCAATCACTGGAAAACTAAATGAAGCTAATCATGGTATACTCGATATTGTATATATACATCAAGACAAAAATTAGTTAAATTTCAGTCAAAATCTTCGATGAGAAGATGAACTCACAACTCACTAATTAGTGGAATGACTCATGAATCAAATTTTTCACTCCATTATGTATCCCACAATGGGGTATAGTGGTGTGAAATATCTATGCTCAATAGGGTACGGGCAGAAATTTAAGACATTATTGAGTAATATTCCAATGAAACTTCGATTGTAATTTTTTGGTGCTCATTAGGTTTGCTTCTTTTGAAGAGAATAGATCTATAGGTCAGAGTAAAATCGAGACAAGGAGTGCAGCCTTTCTCAAGAACAAAGTTCTCTTGTCTTTCAAACAAGAAAAGTAACAACTATTGCCGATTGAATGACCTCTATACAGGGTGTCTCATAAGCAAATCGACAAACTCTGAGAGGTTATAGGAGACATAAGGAGGGGGGGGGGGGTGGATAATAGGATAGAAGACAAACATTTGTGAATTTATCCATTCGAAATTGTTCGTATAAAATGAAGTGAGTTAACTTTCAGAATGGATGATGCCGTTACATAATGTTATTATATGAGAACATTAGAAAGGTGGTTTCATTGAAATGGTGGGAAATTCGATAAGTCCCACTCCCATTCATTAAGTTCTTGTATTGGTTATTTCTCGGCACTCCATTTCTTGTCCTGATCTCAAGATATTTTGAAAAATGCTGATTCGAGTAATTGTATCAACTGCCTTCCCAAATATAGTACCAATGTTTATTGATTATTGTACGAGCTCTAGTAGTCATTGGAATGAACATACAGGGTTGGGATACAGTATTTTTTTTCATCTGCGGACAACACGAAAGAGAAACCTATAATGTTCGAGGAACATCGTGTTAGCCAGCGGTGGAATTTTGGGAGAGTAGGAAGGTGTTGGAATTTTTCTTGGAAGTTTGAAGGTTGTAAGCATAAGGAAAGACTTTACTAAGCAAAGAATTCCATAAATTCTATTGATTAATGATGCTTGGTATAGCGATGTTCGACAGGTCTCGAGCCTGACAGTGTAGGGGTGACCAGCTTGAACTCGTCTGGTTTGTCTACTGGGAATTGCGCGTGGTGGCATAATAGATGATATCTCCGTTGAGCACCGACCGTGAAAGTACCTATAAAAAAGGCATAGATCGCCGACCTTTCTACGATGATCTAGAGAGGTCAATGATTTGGTGAGTGTTGTATCATCGACTAGGTGAATAGCTCTCTTCTCAATTGAATCTAAGAGCTTTAGCGTATGTTTGGGGGCGGAGCTCCAAACATGTGAACAGTACTCCAGGACAGGTCGAATTTGTGCTTTGTAGATCATAAGCAGTTGCTGGGATGTGGAGTATCTCTTCGCACGGAATAAAAAACCAAGTTTTTGTGAAGCAGTTTTCGCAATGGACCTCACATGATCGTCCCATGAGAGAGCACTGTTGGTGGTGACACCCAGCATGGATATTGACGACCTCATAGGAACAGTGGTACCCGACTTCATCAAATTGGGACCAAGTAAATATCTTTTAAGCGAAAAGAACGATATTCATGAAAATTTGCAGGTAAGTGCAAACAAAATGCATCTGATGTACATTTTTTGTTAATAATATAATTCCGCGTGAATCGGAAATGACATCAACTTCTTCAATTTAAATGTGACACGCTAGATATTTTCACAGATTTTGAAAGAGTTTGTTATTTTGAATTCATACATATTGACTTCAGTTTGAAACAAAATGTTATAACGAGGAATATAGCATTTCAACCTCCTTTGAGTTTTTTGCATTGGAGCAAAAAAATATTTAGATAAACTAATTGAGGTTGTCTGTTTTCATAGTAATCAATAAACGAGTACTGTTCAGTGCGTCTCTTGTTCTCCAACTGTCAAATTCTAATTGACGGAAATAAATTTCATAATTTAGAATGGTTCAATCAAGTGAAAAAGAACGTATTGGAATTTTATTGATAATCGGTCATGGTGATCGAGTTAGAACTCATGAAGAAGTGTGTCATATTTTTAATATTTGCATCCGGAGAGAAATCTTATATCACGCTCAACAGTAACTGAAACATTACAATGTTTCAATACAACTGGGATGGTAAAACCTGGAAGACCACGATCTGCAACGAACGAAACTGTTGAACAAAATATTGCAAACCTTTTAGAAGAGTCACCTCAAACTTCCACTACAAATTTGGCACTAAACGATGGTATCAAAAAACTCAATGGAGGTTGATTAAAGTGCTATATTCCCCGTGTTCACAAATTTTTTCACACTGAAGTCAGTATGTATGAATTCAAAATAACAAGCTCTTTCAAATTCTGTAAAAATATATATCGTGTTCCATTTGAATTGAAGAAGTTGATGGCATTTCCGGTTGAACCAGAAGTTTATTATTAACGAAAAAATGTACATCAGATGCGTTTTGTTCCATTGCACTTACCTGCAAATTTCCATGAATATCGTTCTATTCGTTTGAAAGATATTAAATTGGTTCCATACTCTATCCCAAACCTGTATTATTAGATAATCTTGATAATAATCACGAGAAATTCATTGCACGAGATGAATTACTGGATATCTGTACCATATTGTATCGATATTGGACCCGAGAAATGAGTTGGGAACATTCTCCTCGACAAATTGGAGAATAACTTTGGAAACTCAATAAATGGCAGAATTTGAAGTGGTACCATTGGATTTGAAAAGAAGTTTTAGTCAAAATTTATATTATTTCTCAGTGATTCACGTTCTGAATGAATGAGAAGACGAATTTTGAAATTTCAGATAACAATTATTGCCGAAATGGTGGGAGACGAGGTGGTTCTGATTACACCAAATTGCACCTATTCAGAAATCTAGAATATCTCTTAGTTTTTGTTACATTTGTTACATCACAAAGCGAGAGAATTCAACAAAGGTTTTTGACGATGTTCTGATATACCCTATATCCTCGATCTACCCCGCATAGGAAACAATTAATTGGATTGAGGTCAGAGGGTTTTGAAGGCCAGGAGAATTTTATTCACATTGATTACACCTGGCCTGCAAGGTCTACCGGTATATCAAGAATAATATCTATTATTGAAACAACAACAACGTCAATGAAGATGCGCCAAGTACGAAGGAAATGAAGTATTAGGCTTCCACAAGAACGTTTTATAGTTGTTGAATCCATGGTATATCATATTCAGATATATATAATTCATTATTAATTTTCAGGAAATATAAACGGAACATATACAGGGTGTCCTTAAAAGGTCTTTACAAAAAGCTACCACATATTCTTCAGACCAAAACAATTCGATACAAGCAAACTTACCTCAGTAAAAAGTTGCTTAGTTTGGGCGCTAGACGGCTCTGAAGTTGAAATTTTCAAATCGATTTTGCTTCATAACTTTTGAACGGCTCATGAGATTTTTTTCAAATTTGGTACGTTGGCATAGACTCATCGGGCAATGAAACTCATATCATAATCATAATGAATATCATTCCATGGGCGTAGAACTTGATTTTTCCAGTAAATAAACATCTAAAACTCCTACGCCAATGGAAAAAAATTAGTTTCAATATGAAATCTAAATTATTCAACTCATTCACTACAAAAAAGGTACTCTTGACAAAAGTCGATTCCTCTCATGGTTTCGACAAAATTTTAATTTTAGTGATTTAGAGCATAATTAATAATAAAACGATTAACAGATATTTCATAAAAATTGTTCAAAATGTTCACCATTTTCACGTATACAAAGATTTATACGACGCAAAAAGTTGAGATGTACTTTTTGCATAGGTTATTTCTATTGAAAATAAGTAGCACTGGTTTTTTTTCTGAAGACTATTATTATCTGCTCGAAAACAGTGATATTCACATTCTTGGTTTCCATAGTTTCATCTGTGTTGATTTGTCGAGTTTTATTGACGTTGATTGTTGATATCGGACTTTTCTGATTTATCATGGCCGTACAATACACCAATGAAGAATACACCGATATGTTATTGGTATTCGGATATTGTCAAGGAAATGGTCGAGAGAGTGTGAGGGTGTATTCGGCAAGGTTTCCAAATCGTCGCGTACCAAGCCACCCAACCTTTGCTGCAGTTGAGAGACGTCTTCGGGAGACCGGTCATTTTGCTCCTAGAACTGGTGATTATGGAAGACAGCGTTATGTAAGGATTCCCGAAGTCGAAGTAGAAATTTTAGACCGTATTGAAGAAAATCCAGAATTGAGTACTAGACGGATAAGTAATGAACTAGAAGTTTCTAGGAATGCCGTTCATGAAGTACTAAGAGAACAATTATTATACCCATACCACAAGACGCCAGTTCAAGATTTATTAATCCATGATTCACAAAGTCGTCTGATGTTTTGTAGGTTCATTAATTTGCAAAGAGAAATGAATCTGAACTTTGGAAAGAATATTTTGTTCACTGATGAAGCCTGTTTCACGAGAAGAGGAATAACTATTTTTCATAATGAACACGTTTATGCAATTGAAAATCCTCATTCCATTAAAATAAACCATTTTCAACACGAATTCAAAATCAACGTTTGGGCTGGAATAATAGGAAATTTTATAATTGGTCCTGTCATACTTCCACAAAGATTAACAGGAGACATGTATTTACAACATCTACGAAATACGTTGCCAAATTTGTTGGAAGATTTACCACTCCAACATCGGGTAGATATGTGGTTTATGCACGATGGAGCTCCACCACATTTTTCGGTGGATGTTAGGAATTTTTTAAACCAACAGTACCCAGACAGATGGATAGGTAGAGGTAATGATGCACCCGTGAATTGGCCACCACGTTCTCCAGACTTAACACCGATGGATTATTTTGTATGGGGTTATCTCAAGTCTACGGTTTACAAGACCCCTGTGAATACTGTAGAACAATTATGGCAACGTATCCAACAGGCGACGAATAATCTTACAGGCGATGAAGAAGTTATGCAAAGAGTACATTTCAACTTTTTGCGTCCTATAAATCTTTGTATACGTGAGAATGGTGAACATTTTGAACAATTTTTATGAAATATCTGTTAATCGTTTTATTATTAATTATGCTCTAAATCACTAAAATTAAAATTTTGTCGAAACCATGAGAGGAATCGACTTTTGTCAAGAGTACCTTTTTTGTAGTGAATGAGTTGAATAATTTAGATTTCATATTGAAACTAATTTTTTTCCATTGGCGTAGGAGTTTTAGATGTTTATTTACTGAAAAAATCAAGTTCTACGCCCATGGAATGATATTCATTATGATTATGATATGAGTTTCATTGCCCGATGAGTCTATGCCAACGTACCAAATTTGAAAAAAATCTCATGAGCCGTTCAAAAGTTATGAAGCAAAATCGATTTGAAAATTTCAACTTCAGAGCCGTCTAGCGCCCAAACTAAGCAACTTTTTACTGAGGTAAGTTTGCTTGTATCGAATTGTTTTGGTCTGAAGAATATGTGGTAGCTTTTTGTAAAGACCTTTTAAGGACACCCTGTATAAATAAGCCAATATTAGCTAATCTCATAGAAACTGAAGATGAACACACGTATGGCTGATTATCATATTGGATTATTTTGTAGCATCGGAAAAGAAGATCAAGAAGAAGAAATATCAAAGCATTTGCTTGCATTTTAGTGAACAGATACCAACATTGTGTCTTGTTCAGTTAATATAATTCATATTGTAGGAAACTATTGGGTATGCAAATATTTAATTCATTTCTTTAATATTAAATATATGTATATATTTCTCCATAGCCAACATTTTTAAAAACAATCGTCACTGAATATTCGCAAAGCATTCCTCATTTAGGGATCAAAAAGACACATTTTATTTCCAGGCAGATCATTGATGATCTGTCCTTGCCACAAATATTATATTCGAATAGCTATATTGTATCTTCCTCTTTCATTTTTATTACCGGCATGCGAAAATCCTAAAAATCCTAGGGAAATGTTTCCAATTGCTTTTCCCAGTTTCTCATTCATGTCTCAAAATATAAAAAGTGTGAATACCTTTCTATATAGATACAGCTTTTGGAAGCTATTATGATAAAAAAACTATAAATGAGAAAAAATCTCAACTCTCGAGATTTTCGCAATAGGGCTAAGTAAATCAACTTGTAAGTAGAGTAGAGCATGATCACCTCATTAGAAATATATCGATATGGGCTCCTCAGAGTACCCGTTATACACCTGTCTGAATAAATGTCAAGAGTCACGACATGAAGTTATTTGTTTTAAGGTTATCTTCAATGGATAAACAACCATTATGGACGATGATGTGTTATAATTTGTCATTACTTTGCTTGTATAAATATGTTATATTCGACTATTCGACTATTCGACTCACATATGGATAATAAATATTAGAATATTCACAACTAACCGTCATAATAGCATATCAACTTGTCATACATGTCAGCGTATATCGTTAATCTGTTCAAAAGCAGAGTAAGTTGAGCAAGTTTCTGAACGATTGTGAGTCTATACTCCATTCTGACAGAGTAGGTTTATGAACGCTTCAGAGTAAGCAAACTCACTGAGAGTGAGTTTCTGAACGCAGCCATTATAAATAATTATATGCGTACACACGGCTTTTCAAATTTGAGTGATTGAAGAATAATAAACATTTTTCCATGTTTCCATTCAATTTCATCCAAATAATAAAGTAATCTTTGAATTTTCCTGTACTTGATACTCTAATTAATCAACTTCAAAATAATCAAAATTGGGTACGGCCCTGTCAGTGATTTTGTACGCCTTGAAAAAGCCGTTCCTCCTTACACTCTGTTAGGTAGTGTGAATCCGCCAGAAAATTGTATCATTTATAAAAACGACCAATCTCGAGAAGTGGCTTTCGCTGGAGGTCTTTTTTAATCGTTTAATAGATTTAGTCGTGTAAAAGGTACAAAAATCAATTTCGACAAGTCGTTGTTTGGTGTATCGGATCATTATTTGTGAGATTATTCTTTCTTTTGTGTGAGCCGGGATTGAATGCCGCGGCCAAGCGGTCTATACGGACAACATAATAAATAATCGACGAGAAAGCAAAGCGTTATATTTGCTGTCGGATAATGGATATTTATTTAATTCGTTACACTGGAGATTGCATTTTTTCAGTCCTTACAAATATTTAGGTTGTGGGATAGTGCGAGTAAGAATGTGTTGAGTCGTTCATCGATTTTTACCACGAAGATGAAAATCTTTGTACTTCAATATTCGCCACCTCTTGCGCCATCTTTTCCAAACAGGGAGAGAAATACATAATTCCTCATGAAAATTAAATACACTTTATTTGTTGACTATTTGCCAAGCTCTCATGAAAAAAGAGCTTCGTTCTGCTTATAACACAATTATTTACACACTATCAGATAACATGGAGGAAAATTTGAACAATGAATTGCGTATCGTATTTTCCACAATGAAAATGTGAAATTCAGCTACCAACATTTGGTGGAAGGCGTCAAGTATGGGCTGTTCAAATCAGAAAAATTTTGAGTCCGGTCCTGATGCTTTTCCCTTTTCTTGACTCTTGGTCTTGGTATTCCTCTTCTTACTATCTCAGATGTTTCAGCATCCCATACATGTTCAGCTGACTTTCTTCTATATATATATGTCTCTGTTCTATGTTCAAGTCTTCTCAAAAGCCGTTTTTTGAGGTCAGTTCCGACCTGAATAGCATGAATAATTTTGTATTTGAATGTATACTATTCAACAGAATCTTTATGCAGTTCCCTACAATATGAATTGCAAAGGACATGAAATACATGAAATTTCCACTAGAATAAAAGTTATTCTGAATGTCGTTCCGTGATGAATATATCTACAAAGATTCTTATACTATTCCAAATGAGGAACTGGGAAGGAGACCAATGATGGAATAGTTGACTCAGCAATGAAACAGTAAGGATAATTCTGGAATGATATCGGGAATAATAACTTATTACATACTGGATTATAGACTTCATACATCAAGTGAAAATATGGTATTCATACTATGTACCATATTACCTAATCAATAATTAGAGATGGAAACCAGAAAACGGTTGTTGAAACCTTGTATTGATGGCTATAAGTGGAAGTATGCTGCATAAAAGGAACATCAGTTTTGAAAATATTCAACCTAGATATAATCGTAGTAAAATCGGTTGAAGTCGAATCAATTTCCTCCGCTGCATGTATGGAAAATTCGAATGATAAAAAAAGTCTGAAAATTTCATCCCGTGGTTTCTTTCATGCAGAAAACATTTCTCTTTCATCATATGACATGGTGAAGATTGCTGAATGATATTCATTCCAGCACAAAAAGAAACAAATCTATACACTTTGGGTGGTCTCGACTCCACTTTTACATATTATTTTTGATGAAAAGGTCCTCCCCATAGGAAAATGTCGTCCAGCTAGATTCTGATGGATGATCATACACAGAATATCATCTAATAGGTCTCATTTGGTTATGACTCGAAAAAATAACTGACGCATTTTTACCACGATTCAACTTATCTGAAAATATTGAACGTAGTTTTTTATTGATTCGTTTTCAATCATTGAGATTGGAAATATTGAATCAACGATCTCTGTCGATAAGGAACCCTATAGAGAGAGAAGTATTCGATAGATAATATGGGGGATGATTCACTGCGGTAACAAAGCCTAACCCTCGCTCAATCGCAATCCACATGAACTGAATAGGAGGAGCCAGTTCATCCCGCTTATAATTTTCAATTTGTTATGAGACAATCTCAGAAAAGAATCAGATCAGCCAAAACATAATTATGAAGTTCGTTTGGTCTCACTGAAAGTGAGAGTGAAAATCAATCGTTAGAGATAATTGCTTGAGGGGTATTTGAAACATTTTATAATATTTCAGACACTACTTGGTCTGATTTTGCAACCGTTTCCATCATAAGTGGAGGATGTTGGCAATCGGTAGAAGTTCGATGAATTTCTGCATACTTAGAGCGGTACAATCTACACAAGTTCTGTAAACCTAAAAAGTGGCGTACAAACGCTTGAAAATAATTGAGTGATCATTGAGGATCTCATGTCTAGTGATGAGAAATTAAGAAGCACAAATCTTCAGTATAAAAGTGGGGATACTAGAGGACCTCGAATAATTCCGGTAGATAATAAGCCAAGAATAAAAGTAAAGATAGGTAAAGATAAAACGCCTCAAATGAAAGCCAAATATATCTGTGCTCGCTTTGATTCCCGTTAATAATAATAATAATAAAAATCAACTCTTTTATTGATGGTAGTATTTATCAAACGGCAGAGTTAGCTCATGAACATTCCAGAAACGAACGAAAAAGTGCTTTCTTCAACTCAATTGATAAAAATTAAAACTAAGCTTGAATAAGAATGCAAGTAGAATCTAGTAGTTATTCACAAATGTAGCTCAGAATCGGTTTTCAAACTCATCCGAAATTCTCAGGTCAATAATTTCTGATACTGATCGAACATACTCCACATATTTTATTCCATTCGCGTATTATATTTCAGTTCATCATGGTAATAAGCTCGAAGTGAGAAAGAACATATTTAATTTGATAACTATATATTCTTGAATTGAGCGAAATCAGTTGTTCGAATCGATCTTGTATTGAAGTTGAATTGATATTACCATTCGTTCAAACTGAATCGATAAATGATCCGTTCGATACCTATAGTTTTGGAAACATAGATTTGAATCACTCAGTTCAAAGAGATATGTTATTGATTCGACATTATCATTTATATATTCGATTTGAATTGGAGATGATTCCATTTGATCAACATATTTTCGAATCAAGCATATATGAGAATTGTATCAAGCTTTCGTCCATGCAATAGTATGGTGTTATTCGATGAATATAACTGATGATTGAAATGAATGATATTCAACTCGTTCAAACGAATAATTTCAACCGAATATATTTGGTTGAATCAACAAATCCTTTTTTTCCGTGCATGCTCTACAATGTTAATACACATTTGTAATCACCTGTATGAGTACAAATCTGAAATAATAGGTACTAGAGGGAACGATATTCCTATTCATGTAACATTTCAATATCATGAAGAAAATCACATATGTACAGGCGCATGCATTTCTCATGAGTTCTTATAAATATGAAAACGCGTAGCTAAAAATTATAGGAATGATACTTTCTCAATATAATTTATATTTCCTGTCCTATGCCAATGAACTAGCTCTGCCTCCATGATAGTTGATAATTATAATAGGATTTCTCCAAGTGACTCATGAGAAGTATATGATATTGAATGCACCGAAGTGTTTCAAGGAATTAGCTATGGATTTTATATGAAATGATGCAATTCGAAAACACATTGTTTTCTTAGATTCAGTGTATATCTATTCTCATCGGAAGCAATAGAAACAATTTAAATGGTTGATGGGAGAATGTTCCTTGGAAAAATATGGTCTTACACACGGATTCCAAATAATGCTGCCATCTTGTATGTCTGTTCAGCGCCTCCGTATCGTCCACTCCGTTGGGAATGATTAAATACAATAAAATCAACATTGAAGAGTTATTATTGTTTTCATGTAATCAAGGTATTTGCATAGGATTCATCTTGCAATTATAGAGTTTGATTGTCCGATTCATTGTATTCAAAATGATTGCTAGATCTTAAACGACAGATTTTCATGTCTGTCTATCAAGTTCTGATTGCGAGGTGAATTTTGCAAATAGCTCAAATGAAAGATAAAACTATCTCTCATGCTCTAATTGCAGCAACATATTTTTTTTTCAATACAGCCCTGATTCTGAGATGAATCTTACGATCTAGTTAGTTGGCTATGGAGTCGCAAGACAAATCTAGCAATAATCTTAACAGACATAATAATCTTGCAATTAGCACAATCGACAGAATACTCTTGAGATTATGTAAAGAAAACGGCGAAACAATATATTTCTGTCGGTATCTTTGCGGCATATTGGGATATTGGTTGAAATACTGTCGTTGTCTTAGTTTTTCCAGTCCCTTGAGAGGAACTAGACATCAAAATCAATATTGCCAAGAGACATTCTCGTTTTACCATAATCAAGGATTGTTTGAATTCAGTGATTCTATCACAAAGTTCGAGAAAAATATCGATTTCAGTTCCAAACAGATAAACAAATCCTATTTTCTGATGTGTCCTAAAATGATTTGTCGATAGTACGAATAACTCAACAAAAAAATCTGAATATGATTCCTGTTCACATATTTGAGTGGTTCTTGAAAAAATGTAGGTTTCCTGATCCATTGAATTATTGCCTCATAAATTCTTTAGGATCCTGAAACCGGAAATTTATCTCTCCAAAATCAACCTTTCAATAAACATTGCAGTGTTTTCATAGAAGTGGAGGAATCCAAAAGTGATAGTAACACTGTAAGCATTGGATGGACGAAGACGACGAATGAGCCCTCTGGGCCTGTATTTGCATGAAGACCAGTCAAGTTGGAGCTACTTCCGTCTCGTCCGTCAAGGTATAAGGTAGCCCAAGGTGCTTACCGAAGGGGGAAGGCATTTGCTGTTGCTGAATTGCTCTAGAACGCTGCTTCTATTCTAGTTTGGGATCTCATGATGTGCTCCCATCGTGGGTGACCATTTTTGTGAAATTTAAAATCAGGACATGAATGAAAAATAGCGCTGCTGGTGATAGTATAATGATTACATGATGACGCATCACCTACGTATATGGAAATTTCAGAATGAGCCGAAGGCATGTGCTCTATACTGCAATTATTATACTTCGCAACTGAAACTTATCACTCCTTTATATAGGTAGTTGTCCAATGATGGAAAAAACGGTTGGTGTACAGTATAGTATAGTGAACCAAAACAATTTGGTAGACAAAGACATATTCCAAAATCGATTGATAGATCTCCAAAGTTTTGGTTGAGAAGTTGATTTTTGTGTGTCCAAACTAATACATTGCATTTCAGGAGTAAACAGAACTGAGTTCTGAAAAGCCAGTACTTCACTGGTAAAACTAGTAGGTACGAGTGGTCACTTATCGCTTGAGCCTCGCTTCGGGAGGTGTGTATCATTCCTGATGTATGGCTGATCTCTCGCTACGCAGCAGTCTCAGTATACCCACTCGATGTGCTCAGGCTTCAGCTATGCTACTGCGGGACATGTATAGAGGATGGGAGAAGAGGTTTCTTCCTCAGTTTTGGAATGTGGTGCCAAGAGGTTGTCGGATTTTTCTCATATTGCTGGAATTACTGCCAGAGCAGGTCATCTAGTGCCTTATACAGGAAATCCCGTAGTTAGTCATGGCAAACTTTACCAGCGGCTTCTATGACCAAGAAAGGCAGAAAAAGTTTGAATGCACACGGGTCGAAGAATTAATAATTCCAAACTTCATTCAGGATTGTGGGGCTTCGTTGAATATTGCAACATTTCTACGAGGATTATGTGTCGGATTATTATGAATTGGATTGTCTTACAAAAAGTACTCACATATCGTATGAATCGAATGCGCTATTTTCTAGTGGAATCTATAGTAAAAAATATTGTTACATCCTGCAAATTATATCCAACATCGTTGATTTTTTCATCATGGTGGCTATAAATGGGATAATGAAACAAATTGAGCGTTAATTTGTTTGAAATTATGGCTGAGCAGGTATATCGGAGAGAATATCCGAACAGAAGGATACCCGAGCAGTATTTATCGATATCCATAGAAATTTGATTGATCATGGCGCTCTTCGAAATAGTGGTAGACAAGGAACACATTCCAGAGAATCTAAAATGCAACACATTTCGAATGTATTTTTTGATGATCTGCAAATGAGTGCAAAAACTGTATCATCCAGGAATTTGAACTTAGGGCAGCTTGGAAAACTATTTTCCTTTTTTAATCGATTCCACTCGACAATAGCGCATCTGATCGATACGGAACGAGTAGACATGTTTTATCTGAACCGATCTATATCATCATACTCTGAAACCGAATCTTCGGAAAATTTATGAAGAAAAAAGTCAACAATTAAAAGTTGAGATGGAGTAGTATCCGACATAGCCCTCCAACCTGTTCCATGCACATATGAGCATGAACATTTGTTTGTACTTCATTCTACGATTTTATCATGCACTTGGTGTTTCTGAAGTACTCAGGATCATCAATATTCAAGTGCCCCATTTGGAGCTCTTTCTCGAGCCATTTTTCGACCTATAGGCATTCGAACTCATTTCCCTATTTTTGGTTCTAAAAGCCGTTGGTGAAGTTTGGCAGGCTCATCACGGGCCATCCTATATAATCGTAGGAATATCAAGACATCCGGCAACAATGATGAAATTGAATAACTACAGTGAGAAGCACAACGTTCCTCAACATTGTGTTTGCAAGAAACGTAGCTCAAATGAATAAGGAGTATTCATTACTCATTGTATGTGAGCATTCTGTGATTTACATCAATACCAATGTCAAGAAAATGAAAATTGCTTATCAAAAGTGATACTCATTCAGGCTTCATAATGATTTCTTCATAGATGCATAATGTATAGGAAAAGCAAGACTGGAGATACATACCGGAAAACAGGAGTTTCAAGATGGATGTCTGAAAAATGTATTTCAGGACATTTTATTGTTTGGTAAGTATCATATATTTTTTTCCTGAAGAGTACTAACTACAATACTAACGTAACCATATGGTGGCAGACAGAGCACAATGCAGAGAAAATATCAGAATTTCACCACATATATTCATTCTGCTTGCGTTCTCTGGCAATTTGCCTTTTGCGGTTTCAGCGCTATTAATTCCCATCGTCCGTAATGGTTTCGAGTGATATACGTATATCCCGGCGTAGCGTATTGTTAGGGGCCTTATGTGCTATAATATGACAATAAAAGGAAACGGCGGCGAAGGGAAACCGTAATAAATTACTCAATTTTAAAATGTAATGACGCAAATATGACATTGTGCTCTCTGGAAGTGTATAAGCTGAAACATATTGTTGACTATAAAACGTTTCCTTGAGTGTTTGGTCCAGAAGTCTGAGTGAAGAAGTCGACTGAAAAATAGTTTCCCATTTTTGTATATAGATATAGGTATTTTCCTTTGGAAATATAAACCAGGTCACAATATATCTCTTTCTTATTTTTTCAGATTATTGGGATTTTCTCTCCTCGTTTCTATAAATGAAATTAGAAATCAGAATAATGATTTTAATTTATCCGTAGTGTAGTTTAGTTAATCCGTAGTTAGTTCCATCCGATTCATGACCTGCCTCAAAATATTACTGCACTTGAAATTCAACTTTCAGATACCTGAAAGAGAAATTCTCTATTTGTCAGTGAAAATTGGGAGACACATGTTGAAAATATATCAAATTTCCTACTCATCTTAGAGATTGAAGTCGGAATTTTATAAAATTCCTCAAGTTATATTCCATTCTCGGAATCTTAGAGGAAATTGAAAACGAATGAATATTGGCCCTACTAAGTTTCCGTAAGTACCTGAAATTATTTCTGTCTGAAGAATTGTCACTCGTCAAAAGACAGAGCAGCCGAACGATTTAGAAGAAAAACATTCTCCTTCCTCCAAGCACTGTGTTGAAAACAGCAGCAGATTCGTTCCCAAAACGTCCATCACTAAGATAACTAGAAATTTTCATATTTGTTGAATATATCTTTCTTCCAATGTTTCTGAGAAAAAATCTGATACTGACAAATAGAGAATTCTTCTTTGAGTATTGAGTGTTAAACTCCAACAGCAGTGACATTATGGGGCATTCTCACTTCAGATATATTGAAATGATTATCAAAATGTCTATTTTGATTTTCAGCAACATGGAGAGGATATTACAAAATCTTGTAGAAAAAAATAAACCTGCTCCTTGATCAACCTACAGACAGCACATCTCATTTTATTTATCGTTCATACACTGGATGTGAGAGAAAATCACCAGAAAACTGAACGTTGGAACTTGCTTCATCCACTTAAAACTATTGAATTATCAATTATAACTGTCACTGTGACATGAATGGTGATATCACTGATTATGTGTTTTGTTTCACCAAAACGCTGTGGCATTTTCCGTTTTGATGTCATAATAGTTGAGAAACTCAATAGAAGATGGAGTCATTTTTGCAGATATCTGTACGAAAAGTTTGTATTACAGAAGTTTTTTTGGGATTGTGATTATGGAATTTGATCATCGATTGAGAAATAATCCAAAATCACTACTTCTGAATCCAATATTTCAATAAATTGTGTAATTGTGTAATTATCAATGATACTGATTTTTATGCCATTGATTTTTGTGTCTCTATCTAACGACCAACATATCATGTTTTGCTGCTGAAAATAATAAAATTCTGATATCAAGTTGGCTGTACTGCAGGCTGAATAGGTGTTAGAGTTATGGCAGAATGAATTAGAACCGGGCAGAGTCGTTTCACCATTCTTCACTACATCGAGTTACCATATCATAATGACCTTCAATCTCAAGCTTTGATTTTTGAATACGATGATTTCTGTCAAATTCATAGGAAAAAAGTTAGTTAGCATCATAGTCAAAGTCTTGAACATATTATCATCAAATCAAAAATTCATCAACAATCTCATAGGCACTCGAACGTATGCATCAGAAATTGATGTAAATATATGAATGTAAAAAAAATATTTTTTTTTCAAGAGTGGTTACCGACATTATCCAGGAGTTGGGAAGAAACGAAATAGAATAATGAATTTAGTTCCTCAGCATGAAGGTCGATTGAGAAATTGTAAAAATACCTTCTATTTGGACAAGTGATTAATAGCAGCAAAATTATTTTGCGTTTATTTCGACGACTTTAGCTGCCATAAAAGTTGTGAAGAACATTTCAATCATTTGGCTTTCCTCACTTCATGATTGAACACAAAGCGAATACAAATGTACTGAATCTTGAATCTATTATATCTATTATATCTATTTGAAGAGATTCTGATTGGTTATTTATATAAATTACACCAGCAGCTGGGCTTATATCTTGGTGAGTTTATCCTATTAGATATCAAGATTATCTGAACGAACGATGATAGTTCTGCTGGAAGTGCACCAGGAAGTATTTTCGTTCATGACCAACATAGGTTCAAGTTCTGCGACGTACTCTTCAAGTTTCTGGATCATGCGCGATCGTTGTGGAAGTTGCGAGCGAGGGTCCTCTCCAAGTTATCCTCTTTCTTCAAGTTGATAGGAATTTCTTGCTGCACACGTCCATCTTACAATAAATGAATCTTTCACTCTCACACTGCTCAAATTCATATCGACGTACCCTTCGATCATTGAACAGACGACGTACCACTTGTGGGGAACATGAAGAAGAATCTGATTGCACAATACGCTCACATACATAATAATAATAATAATAATAATAATAATAATAATAATAATAATACATTTATTTTCAACAGGTATACACCCAATAACAGAAAAAAATCAAGGTAGAATATAACTACAAGGTAGGTTACATTACATTAGAGAAATAAAATAAAAATAACAATCTTAATTCTGATCATGCTTATAAATTGATAAAATAAGGTTAATATCATCGAAATTGATATCACACGACGTGCAATTGTCGTTGAAGATTAATATTCATTATCAATCCCAAATTACTATTCGTTCCACGCATAGTTCGCTATGTGGTGCATCATGTAGCGAAAATGAACCCTACTTGCTCACTTACAGATGATCACCATCTTGGCCCATCATTTCACATCCAAAATGCTACCTACCAGACTGACTTTTTTGGCGTTTGATCCCTAAAAAATTATCTATCGAATAATGCCAGGAAGAGTCTTGTTGGTAGGACTCAAAACTCGTGCCAAAGTTGATATAACGAGTAGTACGTTTCGTACTCCTGAAAGGATGCAGGAAAGTTTTCGATTTCTTCATCGATAGATTTTGATAAAATATTTCCATTTTGAGCCATTTATAAATTCATTCAGAATATTGAGTGACCTTATTGGTGAATGCAGCCATATTTTGATGAAACCACCACTAATAAGTACTACATCATCATCGTATAACTTCATACAGGGTGGCCCAATGAAAACAAAATGAGTTATGCATTCTACTGAGAGATCAAGGAACTGACATTGAAATAAATGATTCTTCATGTAATGTTGGATGGGACAGGATTGAAAAAAACACATGAGGCACTTCTTAGATGAACATCGTTCTAACTACAGAATCAGAAATGGTGATGAAAGGGAAAAAAGCGTTACTTTCCATCACTAGAACGTTTTTTCCTCGAGAACTACTGCATTGAATTCCAAAAACAAGGAAGCGTTTGTAAGAGATTTCGATTACATTTAAAATTATGTATCACTTGACCTCTTATCCTATTTGAGATTCAAGGGTTGGAGCTCTTCCCTCCGAGGGGTTCGAAGTGAAAAAGTTGAAAACATGCGCGAAATATTTCTTCTTCGTAATAAAAATCGACCAGTTCGAGCGTTTTTTTTTCTGAGAATGATAACTAAGTCAAATCGGCCTTGCTTCGTTTTCATTGGGCCACCGAGTATATGAAAAACTATTCATGTCACATTTCAAATCGAGTGAACAAGCAATGGTTACTAGAGAATCAGGGGATATTCAATATTGGGGTGAGTGTATCAATATTATTAGCACTCCTCCTTGATGATACGGGCGGTAACAAGACGATTTGGAGTGAAATTACTCGTTTAACTAATCAGGTACAATAAACAATTACATGATGCGTTTCCCATCGGCTGTTGGTGTTTCATTGTGATCCATGGCCATGAAATGAGTATGCGCCATTCATACATTCGTCATTAGTTATCGAGAAACCCCGACTAATTGAAATTAACAAGAACGTTGAGACGCATAGTTGATGGGTTTTAACACTTTGATTTAAATGGAACTAGTTCTACAACCTTCACAGTTCACAGCTGTAAATCAATGTATTCTATTGCTTTGTTTTCTTCATATTGTTATTTTTCTCTCAATAATCGTTACTTGTATACATTGCTTCTCAAGAGTCCCCTCTCCCTCTCATCTGTGGAACGATTATACATAAACAAGTGAAATTTGACAACTATCTAGAGGCGGAGCTTGAATTTTGAATTTTAGTATCAACTGATTTTCCGTAGAGTCCATTTGAAATTATTGGTCACAATAGCTTTGTGACGTCATCTTTGACGATTTCGTCATCTATTATCACTAGTAGGGAAGTTTACAACTTTTGATATTCAGTTTCCAAATTCTACTTGGTTATGTATAATCGTTCCGAAGGTGAGACGGGGGAGGGGACTTTTGAGAAGCAATGTAGGTATATACGCAGTGAAGTTGATCTTCTCCGCCGAATCTGAGTAGGTTCTGAAGCGTAGCCGAGGGAAGATTTAATATTCTGGTGAAGCACGAAAATGTCATTCGCCCAAGGAACGCACAACTTCATTTTTTTATTAATTTCAATATCTACAGCTGAGATGATAGGCTGTGAAGTGAATGCAACCGTGAAGTAAATAACTCATTGCAGTACGACAGAACAGTACAAAAATGTGACACAACAAGGCTATTGGATCCGTGAAACGTCAATTTTCATGTCAGTCCCATAACAAACTATTATTTCGTGAATCAATTGGATTGGATTCTGAGTAGACATTTATGCATCAATAGCTGAAGATTCTCTAATCGGCCATTATTGGAGGATAATATGTAGGTTCTGATAATTTTGAATCCAAGAATTGTTTGCATGAATATTTTGTATCAGTTGTTCCTATACATGACCATGATTATAATTTATATACATATAATTTTTCAGATATTCTTGTTAATTCTTGCTTGTTCCGTTTCAGTTTTTTTGGTAATTCTTGTTTAAGTAAGTGGATCTTCTGCCAATATACCAACTTATCTTCGTCCCGTCTGTAATAATTTTTTAGTTTTTCTTGTTGATTCTCGTTTGATGAGAGAAATATTAATTTTCTTATTTCGACATTATTTTCCTATATGAGTTTGAGTGGTTCTTCCACCAATATTCAATTTATTTTCGTAAACGTTTCCCGTCTGGTTTTGTGAGGATAGCTTGATGTTTTCAAGAATGGTAATGTTCTTCGAATAATAAGTTTATTCATTTAGCAGACTAGCTATTACATTACCAATAGGTACCTATAATATTGAGCGTTGAATAATGATACTCTCAAAAATAGTATGAAACTATGAATAGAAGTACATTTTCTTCAACTAAAGACAATCGCATTGGGTGGTAGATTATTGAACACATTTTCAAACTTTCAATAAAAATTGTTTTTCCCATAGCACTTGTATTGAACCTCTGCATGAACATGTAATGAATAGTGACAATAGAGTGGAATATAGGAATTTAATTGTGTTATAGACTATTGTTTAGTAAGGTTTTTGCTGGCTCAATGAAAATAGCTAACATTGTTTACCAATTTTTCGTCGCAGGAAGTCTATGTTGAAAAAAAATTAGTTGTGGAAGAGAAACACCAATACATTCCATTTCAATTGCAAAATTACCTTGGCTGAATTTGACAATATTTCTGTAACTTCCTGAAATCATGCATTCATTTTTTCGAGCATTAAATTCGATCTTCTTTTCTGAGTTGAATCATAACTCAGAGAAAGATTTCCATAAGTACTTTTTATTGAAATTCACCTCTTAGAGAACTTCTTCCGATGATGGCTTCGAGCCTGAAACGTTTCAGAAACCATGAAAGTTCAAAGAATTAGAATATCATTATAGCTTTTTTGTTGTTATTGATTATCTGGCTTGACCGAACAAGAAAAAAGTTCATTTATTTAATTACCTAGGAATTTTTCGATACAATTCTGAGCCATTTATTCCTTCAGGTAGGTATTCGAACATTAATCGTTGATAGTTTATTGTTCTGTTCTGATTGTTTCCATCTGTTGGTATATATATGCATGCCGGCCCTGCATCGGGCGGTATATCAAACACCTAAAAGGCTGCGGGGCTTTCATTGTGTGACTTAAAAGTACATACCACCCGCTTGGATCATAATATGCTTCAACCGACACCTATAAGCAGCGGAACTTTTCAAAAGCACAAAATGAGTTTTATAGCTTATAAATAGTCATGTTGACTCAAGCGATTTCGATTTCGAGGTGTCAAAAATTAAATATACACAACAGCACGAATTCACATATTTGCATATTGAACAGGGCGAGTGAAATCTGGTATTTCAATTTGGTCTCCTGATGTTCAGATATGTTGCGAAGATTGGGAATGTTAGAAATCTAGAATATCTAGAAGCTCTAGAACAATGATGTAAAAAAATAGAACAAAGTTGAAGATGAGTGGAGTACGTACTGAATGATAATAATGAAATGAACAGGGTGTTTCAGGTTATAGTAGTAATAATTTGATATTCGATTATCCACCGAAAAATAAGTTGATCTAAGGTACTTGTACAGAATTTTGTCAAAAACGCTTTGACGTCCTGCGAGTTATGACAAAAAAAAGGTTTCAGGTATCATCATATCAACTTATTTTTTAATGGACCATGAAATATGCATCTCCTGTTAGGACCACCGTGATCGGGTAGGTTAATGAATCGAAAAAGCAATGGATAGATGACGAAAGGAGGACACCCGTGAATATTTGGACCCTGCTTCATAGAATAGAATAGAATAGGTTTATTCATTGAACTGTAAAGTACAAATAGCTCTCCTCTGCAACATGTACAGAGTCTTTCCTTGGAAATAATGATCGAAGTCTGGCCCTAATTCCAGAATTAGTATTTTGGCCACGCATAACATCTTGATAGGTTATTCGGAAGGCCATTTTGTCCTGAACCATATTCAAGCCATTGTCCTGAAATTCTGAGCGGAAAAGATTTTTCAAGTTGTTGACTGTCATACAATCAGGGAATATAAACCCAATATCAACCCAGAAAGGGGAAAACACTTTGCCTTCCTATCGTATAATTGCTATTAGCGTAGCTTAATCAAATACTTGCAATGATTTGGTCGACTTTCTCGAGGTGCTGGATTCATCAAAATTCATGTTATTCTTGAGCACCACTTTTTCAGTACCATTCAACTCATTGTAGATTGAATGAATATGAGTAATCCGAGTTTGCTACATGCGTGTTTCCATACTAATCATTGTGATCTTCTTATCAACTAGAATCAATGCTTGAAATGAGTACATTCCAACTCATTTGCTACTCTTGCTTAGAATATTGAGAATATATGATCAAGACTGAGTTGGTTTCAATGAGCTCATAATTCTCAGTTTTGATTAGGCTTATTTCATTCTTATATCGTATCTACCTATATACTTCAACTCTCATTGGCCATAAAATGATGAAAGCCTCATAAATATTGAAACGCCGACTGGGAATAGAAATTGGGTATAAACCATGGATAATACTAACTATAATACAGACACTATCAACATTTGTGACTTTGTGAGGAACTTTTATCAAACTTACCAAAATTCATCGATTTAGTGATATCAGGTTCTTGGTCGATTCTATACCATTTTATTGATCCATTGTATCTTGTATTACTTTCATCATACAATCATACTAGGTACTGGACTTCAAAAGCAAATTGATGAAGTGTCTTGACCAAGTCATTCGCGGAAACGACTGTGATGGGCTTGTGCATGTATGTGTTATTGCGATGTAGCAGTTTTTATCCTCCTATTTCGTTCAGCCCAGCACAGCCCACTATTTGGTAGATGGACTCGAGGGTAGGTGTTGTTTCTCTGCTATTTGCACATCCAAGAATCGGATAGATAAGAATTCACCATGAAGGAGTTGTCCAATTTGTTCTCATCTTGCTCCAATTTCTTTTGCACATTGTCATAAAAAAAAATCTGCGTGAATCCACTCAAAGTTTTATTTGAAGGTTGAATTAAAAGTTCAGTCGGAACATTTAGTGTCCCTACCTGTATCTACCTGAAACATGACGAACTGACTAGTACCTCATGAAAATTTTTCATTTGAAATCCATCGCCTGCAGATAGTTTTTGCATGACGATTTGTAAAGGCCCCAATCATGAATTGAAACTCATGCGGTGTTGAAGAGGTATACATATATAAATATCCCTTTCAAGGTAAGATTCGATCCCTGGCCGTGAAGAAAGTCCTCTACGAGCTCTTGACTAAAATCTTTATTTTGGAGCATTTAGTTTCTGAACATGTTATGCCCACCCAATTCATCGAATGAAGTTTTGAAAAATTCGGTGGATATTCTGCTGCACCTTCACCAGATGCCACTATTTATCACCATCTATACCCAGCCACAAAGATACGAGACCATATCCCAATTGGGGCTTCTCTTGGTACGTATGCATAATTAATCGAAATCTGTGAATCTGTTATCAGTACCGTGAGTAGTCAGTGAAACAAAACAATATCAGTAAGCTCCTCCTTGCTCGCGAAGCAGTTGCGAAGACTGGTATTTCCACTCTGATTTGAATTTGTTCTTCATCAGCTATCATCAAGTGAGCTCGTATTTATATAAATTAATATTGTTGAACTATGAGTGGAAATGGTGATGAGGCCTAAGGAACAAGGTGAATACAAATTTTATAGACTATAACTGTTTTAGTTTTCAGTTCAGATATTGAACCGCATCAAGATAAATGCTAATATTCTTTCATTACATTGTACATTACACCTCATTATTTTTTTTATACTACTCAAATTTCTATTATATATTTCTTTCATTCCTCGTCTAAACGCTTCTAAATACTATGATACATCGGAAGTAAGATGTTGTGAACTGCTGTCAATGGAAAATGAATCTATTATCAATGGAGCCCAATAATAATGATATATTATTGGTAAAATAGAATTTCCTTCATTTGTTTTGATGCCTATAAACAAAATGTGAGTTTCTGCTAAGAAATATACCTGAAAGTAATTAGAGCCAATATAAGGATACTGATATGATGAAGAAAGTATCTAATATAATGTGAATTTCGATAAGTCAGTAATTGGTGTATTATAATCAGGGTTAACAGTCTCAGATTTCATTACACCATACATGAGAAACGGCCTATTTCCACTATTGTTGATATCATCATATTTCACATTTTGTATGAGATTGTTAGTTTATATACATATTATTGTTGATTATCTGATACCTTTATTTCTCACATTATTAGAATTATTCCATATTTGGGCCTCATCAACATTTTAATGCCTCATACCTTGGATGAACCAGATATCAATCATGATGTGCACTTTTTCATTTTCTTCATACTCTACAGAAAAATTCACAGGTATATAGATCCGAAGATATTCGAGTAATTGTGTTTCTTGCCAAATACAAGGCTCATTCTAATAAAATTGCGTGCAATTTATTTCTGCTGCCATTGTTGGAATATATGTATCCGAGATGATATGTTTGATCCTGAATTCTGTTTCCTCATTCCTGGAGTAGTATATTTCCACTCATACAATTTATCAGGAAAAGTTTGCTTCTGACAATATCTTCTTGCCTTCACCACATTACCCTATAGGAAAAAAATAAGATATAACACTATACTTGTCGTGTAATTTCGTCCTTTACATGAAGGGTGTCCCTAAAACGTACCAACAATGAGAGTAATACAGGGGACATCGAAACAATCATGTTTTGTTCTGTAAATATATGCCGATTGGGTATGAAAAAAGGAAAGGGAAATGAAATCAGTTTGTCTTCGTTCTCCAACACATGTCCATGATGAATGATTAACAGATCCAGATATCAATTCCTTCATATCTTCAGTATCATATGTTATTTATTGGATAAAAGTACTGCTATAGATAACAGCTACATATTACAGTTTCTCGTTATTGACCTATGAATATTTTCATAATCATTAGTATATAGGGGAACAAATATGTTACTGCTTCACAGCCCAAACGCATCAGTGGAGGACATGTTTCCGAAACAAAAATTTTTTTTTCAATGTCCCCCATTCCTGTTATGATTTTGGGGACACACTGTTCATCCAAGATTACCTTGATTTTTTCAGTTCGTATCTTCAACACATGGTTTGAGCCCATGTTAAGAAGATCAAAGCGTGAAATGATTAAACGTTCTGAGGTTCTTGAAACGCCCCGACCAAGGCGCATCTTCTTGTTATGTCGAAAGATTCCTCACATTATTACCCTTCAAATCGTTTTAGTCAAGGTAGGTGAGTACGGCCCACGCTCGCCTCGGACTTCCAGCGTGAAATTTTTGTTTAATGATTTCGCAAAGGCATTTCTAACACAATAGATTCACAAAAGAACGTTCACACTATATCCAGTACACAAAATAAAATACTATTATGTTATATACAAAGCGGCGTGCCGATAAAAGGAAGAAACAAATGCCATGATAGTCATGTTACACAATGAATTATTAATAGATTTTGCTTGAACGAAATCATATTAGATGAATTTCAAATTGAATATCGAATGATGAATGATATTATAGAGCTTGGTTTAGAGATATGGTAATGTCATTGTATATATCATTGAATTCCTGAAGCGATTTGTTGAAATCTGTTGAAAAAACAATGACAATTACCCCTCTTTAAGCAGATGAGAAAAGATCTGTTCACACGAAAACGCCTTATATTTGATACTCAGAACATAGCTTTATATATAATAATAATAAAAATAACAACAATCTTTATTCAATTAATACATAGGGGTTTTTCACAATGAAATAAAATGAATGAAGCTGATGAGCGATAAGTGTTCCACTTTTTTTCATGGATATAAAAAAGAGGTCAACAAATATTGTTACATATAACACATATACCTATAATATAATATACACATATACACATATACCTATAATATAATATACATAGTGTTTTTCAATACAAATTTTGCTTATCATTGATTCATTTTCCATATCAATCCTCCATTGAACTCTTTTGGAAGGAGGTTTTTCTCAGTGTGAAGTTTATTGGTCAAACAAACGGATGCTTAAGCATAACGGAGGTAGCAACTTTTCTATAGGTATATACAGGGTATCAGCGAACAAGCAAATGAAATCAGTCCTAGCATTATACAGGCCATGATGAATAATTTTGTTCTCAATTTTGACGTTCATGTCATCAACATTCGAGTCAACATTGTTGTAGTCGATTTGTTCGTGTGGTTTTTCTGTGTCATTTATCACTGCGATTATCAACTGAGATTTCAAGAAATATGGCAGGTTATTCGTTCTCTGAACAAACTGATATGCTTCTAATGCTTGGCGAGTGCTTCGGAAATGCAAATGCTGCTGAAATATCGTTATACCGATGAATCTCGCGATGAATAAAATCAATCTGCTGATATCATGTAACTACAAAAACTCAAATATCTCACGAACGGTTCAATTTTTTGTATTTGAATAAGAGTACCTTTTTTATGTAATTTTCTTCGCTCCATCGAATGCTCCTGTTTTTCTACCGAAAATAATACAGGGAAAAAAGTTTTCTACAAAAAATCATGACTCACCCTCTGAAAACACCCTTTATAACAATATCAGAAATGTGGAAGTGTGACGAAAAAATGTATTTTGACAACATACATTCATGCACAAAATTTCAATCGAGTGGCTTTCATCGTTCAGAAGTTATGGGGAGAAATTATTTTAATTTTATCAACTTTGGAAGGATATATCTCCCTTAATATGCATTCTGGGCCATGAGTTTAATCATCAAACTACACTTATTTTTCAATGGTCCATCACCCCCAGGAAGCTCGGTACACATTTTTGACTCACCCTGTATAATGCTAGAACTGATTTCATTTGCTTGTTCGCTGATAGAAATGGTAAAGTTCATTGACTTTCAATTACTAAGTATATCTTAGAGATCAAGCATACTGCTCTAAAATTTGAAGAAATGCAGACATACTGGAAATTCTTTCAACAATACTAGTACTAGTGCACTGGGTCCACTCATGATGAGTAGTGAAAAATTTGATAATACAAATATGGGACGTTTTCAGTCGTATGCGACATTTGATAATTCATTAATTTGTATATTTCTACGAATAATAGAAATGTGAAATAGTTCTTTGGGCAACAAGTGCGTCATAGGGTTGATAACACGAGGAGGGTCACTGATCCAGCCAGAGGGATGGATGCCACCCGACGGGCGGTATCATCTGATAAGATGAAGTGGTGCATGAAATATCAAACTTGATTCGTTTCTTCAGTTGAGTGATCTGACGCATTATTGTACCGATTTGCATGAGATTTGATTCAATTCAGCCTTTTCTATGACATCGACAGTTCTTGATACTTCGACTCGAATCTGATATTGAATCATAAATGTCACAGTTGTCAAAAAATATGATTTTTGATTAGTGAATCCAAGTTGAGTCTTGATCGAACTTGTATCAATATGAGTGCATTTATAAATTGAATAAAAGAGACGATTTTTTCGAATCAGGTTATAATGCATTCATTTGTGCACTCTTGTTCATTCGAATAATTATTTATAGTAGTGTGATTTAAACATGAACCCATATTCATCATATGGTACCTGGTTATTGATTTTATAATTTGATCACCTATTTACTTTTCCAATGTTTCGAAGGAAGTTTTCCAGGGATTATATAGCTACCATCTCCTTTCCCGTGCGATGTGGCCCCGAAGTCTCAGGACTGAATTCCCCTTCCTTGTCTATTCCGACCCTGTCTCTTATATGGTTCAAACATTGGGATATAGGTAACGGTTATAGATGACATGACTCTGGCATTTGAAAAATGCAATAAAATACAGGTTCGTAGTTTAAAATGAAAAGTTGAGGGTGGCCCAATTTGTACGCTACCTACTTTGTATGTTATTCTCATTTACATGTTCGGACAGTAAGTTGCTATGGCAAAGTGACGACAGTTTTGAAAAAGCTTCGCAAAATAAAAAGAAATTTCCAGCAAAAGAAGAATTTCAAAATTATGGATATTTCCTGTATAACTTCAGAACTAGAAGCTAGATCAGATTTTTATGATCCTTCTCAGAAATACGCTACTTTGTTCCATCTCTGATGCCTTGACATGACAGAACGATGGGAGACAGATGAGAGTTGAGAAACATATATGGAGCATCACACGTTACGACAACGCGTCTCAATTTTTAAAAAATATCATCAACATTGACGAGCGAATCTTACATGAACTTGCTCCTGGTCGTATCATCTTCCGATTTGGTGATCGGAATTGACCGCTTTACTCTACCGATTAACACCTTTTCGGCTGTGGAATCATCGAAGACCGAAATCAGACGAAATACCGCCAAGTGTATACCAAAACTTTTTTGCAAAATTTGGCAAAAGAGTGCTTGCGAAGACGCCGCATTACCAGATCTTCTTTATTCTGAAACCGCATGTTTTATCGAACCTTGAATTGGCTGGTCACTTCCCATTTATATCATCGTCTCATTTTCCTCGAAGATTAAAATTTCATCTCTCGCTTTTCTGCTCTCTAGAACGATGCAGAAAGAAGCGAAAGAATGCACACGGGCTTGTTATCGGATCCACCAATCGATCCACAGCGCGGCACCGACGTCGATCTCAAAGTCCATCTCGCGGGGCGTTCTATCCACAAGTCGAAAGGTCCGACGGACGGAGAGGCTAATGTTGTCTTTTGCGGCGTTCTGTACACCTGGTCGATCGAGAAACCTACATTTACCTGCTCCCCGCTAGGAGCTAAACAATAGCCGAACTCGTATAATAAATCACGGAGGGCCGAGAGGAGAATTTGTAAAACACGGCCACGGTGATGATTAAAAGAGCGGCATCGAGGGTAAACAGAAAGAAGTGTTGGGACGATTTGTAAACGGCACGCCGAATTAGGTGCATCGATGAATAATATCTGTGTTCCTGTCACTAAGTCGGAGGGATCGCAATGGGTATCATCTATTTCATCTACCTACTAGTACTACTAACTAGTTTCTGTAGCATTTTCCAGTGGGAATATCGCAATGAAATCGATGAAGAGTTCGGACTATCCTGAGGGCGCTACTTTCAAGGAAACGAAATGTATCCAACAATTCCTTTACTGTAATTCATCTCAAATATATCCAATCATAAGCTGGCCGCAAAAGTTCTAATATCTAGAGCGAACTCATTTTGCCCACCGCCGACTTCGAGAATCAGAATTTATGTAGCGCCACCAAAACCTATTATTAATGATAATAATAAATTATGTACCATCTCTGGGATGAGAACAACTTTTTTTTTTTTTTATTGTACACCACCCAACAGAAATCCATTTACAGGGTGGGAAAATTATAGGTACAAACATATTCTAAGAGTAATCGAATGAATATAAATTAAAAGCGTGAAGAACTCCCGCACAATATGGACCCAAAAATATTAAAATCCGTCAAGGGGTTCCCGAGAAATTCGCGAACATAAATAAAATAAGGTCAAGGACGATTATATAGATCGTCCTTTTCCTTTTTAATTCCCTAGATGAAGAAATACATGAGTTCAGGGCATTACAATGACGATATCCTAATTCTGAGCTTGAATAAGATTTTTTTTTCAATCTGGGAGGAAGGAATGAAAACGGATACATGCCTACTTAATTGCATTCGAACATGTTTTTAAAGATACATTTTGTATTGAGATACGCTGTATGGATGGTATTTTGACGACCGTCAGTTAGGAGATAGATTTGCCACTCTAAGAATGAATATTGATTTCGAGTAATAAACACATTGAGAATACAACACTCAATTATTATAATTAATGTGAATCTCGGGCATATTAAAGCGTTTAGCAGCATAAGGCTCAAAAAACACTGAAAAACAGGGTTAATGCACTAAATCCACACTCAGACAAATACGATGATGGGAATGCTTTCAGGAATCGTTGAACCGCCGGCCATGATCCAGATACAGTTGTGGGATTGGCTTCTACAACCAAAATTCGTGGTAACAATTCGCACTAGTTGTCCATTCCATTTTCCCATGAATCAAAATATTTGTGCTATATTGGAGGAAATTATAATAATAATAAATAATAATATAATAATAATCCTCGTATATTAGGTATAGGTATAGGTAGCTATTGAAATGATGTTTATAAAAAAAATCCCATCAGATTTTCCACACCAACGTCTAATTAGTATGATTCTGGTGGTAACATAAAATGTTGCTGGGTTAAGATTGCCAATAATAACAACGAATTTTACGAAATACCTCAATCCAATAACAAAAGTTAATTATTCTATGTGATACGAGACTGAGATACTGAGACTTGGTGTACTTGTCGAATAAACTGGACTATTCATGAAATTCGTTTACTCACGTTATTCAAGGTAATTTTCTCGCGAATCACCAGTTGATAATGTGATAGAAAAAATAGTGCTCGAGTAATAACTCCCCGAAGATATTGTTAGCCGTGAAATAAACGGCGAGAGCATGAAGCATGCAAAAAGGAAAAATCGCCGGCAGTTCTAACATAATATACCTTCTTATGAGCTGACATTGAGAGGCGGAGATGCGTCAAACTGTTTAATGAGTATGGATAAACTCGAAGTGCCGACGCAACGGGCCATATTAACTACCTTACAGGATGGTCACAAAGGATACCTAAAAGCTCTTAATATCAGTGAACATGAATATTCGTTCAGATAAGTTAATACGCTCGGAGAGTTCTTCTATGCTCTCTATAGCTGTCCTTCCTTTTCCTGATCTCTTTTAGCAACCCGGAAGGAAGATGTTCATAGAATATCGTGTGATCCAACGGTGTGATAGAGGAGGAAGGTATTGGAATTGTTCTTGAGCATCACTAAATACTTGACTAGGCAGATAATTCCACAAATACGCCGCCGTTCTTTTAATGAACGATCCTTAGTAGGGTGGAGTTCTACATGTCTCGAGCCTGACGATGTAGAGGTGGGCACTCTATTTTGTCTACCTGGAATCGCTCGTGGTTGAATAATATCCAAGATTTCTGATGAACACCGACCAAAAATGGAGAGATCATGGAATTCGTTAGTGTATAGAATAGCTGAATAGCATCCAAGAGCTTCATCGTATGTTTGAGAGCTGAAATCCAAACATATTAACAGTAATCTACTACCGGTCGTGTAGAACCTCTTTGCAAGGAGCAGTAAACCAAGTTTTCATGGAGCAGCTCTGGCTATTGACCTCACATGGTCATTCCATGAGAGAGTGCTTTTGGTGGTGAAACAGAGCATTGACAACTTCATAGGAATGGACCTCTTGAAGAAGAGACCTGACATCATGATATTGCGTATTGTGTGATCCACCTTCCTGGTGAACATACAAGCTTGACTATTTGTCGCATTACCCTCTACTTTTCTCTCAGATACCCATTTCAAAATTCTTGCTAAATCCTCGCCTGCCTCCGTCTTGAACCTCTGAGGAGCTATGGACTGACAGGAAGTCACTTCCAATAGATGGTTGATGTGGAGCAAAAACAAAGTTGTTACCAAGACAGATCCTTGCGGAACAACATCATTGATAGTCATTGTATCAGATGAGACTCCGTCTGCCACCCCATAGAGTGATGCGAGGAGACTCGATAGACATCGGACAGATGCTTTGGATATATCCAATGCTACAGCCACAGACTCATTCTTCTCGATTCTGAGGACCAACACATATGTTGTATCTTTTCACGCGATCACAGATTGATTATTCAATAATGAGCATTCATTCAATGATTCGTGAGGCAGTATATAGTCGGTATTTTGTCCAGTCAGCTTAGCTTTTCAGGAATAGATATAGAAGGTGCGGATTATTTTCAATCTTGATATTTACCAGCTCTGTCCGGATTATAATATATCGACGACTAATGTTGATCCGACTGAAACGTTTCAGGAGAAACATCGGAAAGATAAATATTTTTTTCCAATTTCAAGCTGGTGATTAAATTTGATTCTGAAAAGAATATAAGAAATATTGATTCCATGCGAGATTATTCAGGGAATGAAATCATTCATACTTGTTCAAGAGTTTGTCAGGTTCAAACAATTCAAAAATGAAAATATATGCATTTTTATATCATGTCATCCAACCATGAGAGAGCCTAGGAATTATTGAGAATTGAGATAATATTTTGTGATTTCTATGGAATATGTTATGAGTTTGGGATTGAATCAGTCTGTTACATATACATTTTCCTAGATTTATCGAAATTTTCTCTCTTCGCTTATAAAAATTTGAAAAAGAAATTATAATATTTATTTCTACATATTATGTACAGTGAGGATATGCCCCAAAAATGTGACTGCACTTGGAATTGATCCTTCAGATACCCAAAAGAGAGATTCTCTATATTTATCAATGACACCTTGTCTTTTGGGAGACATATATATCTGATGAATATTAGAATTTCTAATTCTTAACTCATTGTAGTGGACGTTTTGGAATCGTCTTTGAGAACATCGAATATCAAAGACGAGTGGGAATTATAAAATGAAAGGAGAATTAGAATTCAACATAATGTCATACCTACCCCAAAATTCATATGTAAGAAGAAATATCCACAAGTGATACAAAATCCATTGGTGATTTTCTAAATATGAATGGTTCTGTGATGAATCTATATGAATAATTATTTCGTTTATTGAATGGACACAAATTTCAGGATACGCATCTACGGTACAAATTCAAAAACAATGCCAGGCCCAAAAATCCAACGTCTTGCTGGTTCGACATGACAAGTTAACATCCACTCATTTGTAATTGGCTTCAACATCTCTTTTGTATCAATATAATTAGAGGAATTCTACAAGACTGATAATCACCAATTCTTTCTTTGAAAAAAAAAACAATATTACAGATGTATAGTAACAATGTTATAACTTTTTGTTTAAATCGTAGTTGTATTTCATTGTATTCGCTATGTAAACTAATCTTTATCACCAAATAGGTTTATTGATTCACCATCAATAGATTTCCTATGAATTAGTCAGGTAGGAAAATCTACTCTCGAGCTGACAGCATCGCATCTGGCTGAACCATTAACCATCCTCTCTCTCTCCATCTCCATACCGTATCCAATTAAGATTTTGTGATCGAAGCTCGACCCAGCCCAGCGTTTAACATATTCCGGCCTGGTTCCCGACGAGATTTCTCCCTTTTATGAGCTCGTAAGCCGCAAATTGACTTTTTATGGAAGGTGATGCGTTTTATTTCGGAACGCATTATGTTGTATAATAATATTAAGCTACCTACAAATTGGAACGTACTTTTATTAATTGAGTGGTGCTTTCCATTTCATTCTTATAGGTGAGTTTTGCACCTGCAATCTGCAGATTTAGTGTGAAATTGATTCGGACTGATCAAAAAATGCTACTGTTGAGAAATACCTAGTATAGATCAATCTTGCATGAAAAAAAATCTCCGAATTTGACATGGGGTGGTCTCTAATTATTTCGACATTTGGAATATAATAACGGAAAGGTTTACCTACCCTCATGAAGTAGGATTTTCCAGAACATTGTGAAATATTATAACAGCTTCCTGAAAATGGATATGGATGATCTCAATACCTATAACAGCAAGGCAATTCATGTAATCATTGGTAATACCTATCATCTAATAAAATCAGATTATCTGTCTGATTTTTCATGTATCAAACGGAAACTCTTAGAGTTTCATGAAACAGTGGCTATCCCATGTATCCCGAATTCGTAATGAACTGAAAGCGAATAGCTACAGTAAAATAAATAATATCTTGCTCAAATGCTACCTTTGCTACATCGCAAATGTACGGGAGATCCAATCCAATCTGTATTCCTAGACATGACCAGAGGTCACATGACCTTGACCTATAACCTCGAGACCCCCTATCCACGCCTCATCGACCTTACTGTATACGAATCCGTTAGTCGATATCTCTCACCGATTTTGAGATATAAGTTGGGACTGACTGACGGATAACCAATGGCAAAAAATACAGATCTTATTCCTTAAATTGAAGGAGAGCCTCGTCTCTATATATGTGGGCTCTCAAATGAGAGTTAGAGAGTCGTTTGAATCAGAAAAAAAAATAGAAAACTATAAATTTCAATCCGGAAAATAACGGGAATTTTGTGTCAGTTCTTGTTGACTATCTTGAAAATGGTTCAGAGCATATAGTTGGGAGTTTGACATCCTGAAGAATTTTTTCTTTAATCTCTTCAGTATTTGTTTCTTTTCAGGATATAGAATATTCCATGCTGGTGTTGAATCTGTAGATATCCATATTATATTATCCATATTATCCATATTATAGTCCCCGATAGAATATACAGCTCGAAGATCATTGATTACATTACCGGAATGATCTCAGAATCTCGGAAGGATCCTCAGAATGTCATGATGGAAGCTCCCAAATCTTTGCCCTGAAACGTTGTCGATATATAGGTATTCTACTTGTGCCTAAGATATATATTTGGTATTCGAAGGAGGGAGTAACTTATACATAAAAGGCTATCGTATGGTTATACATGGATAATACAACGAAACTACATGCTGCCACCTCATTTCACAAATCCCCGCTCATTGACATGAGAAAACTACATTCCGAACAGATGTCTATGATATCAATACAAGATTCAAAGGCCGACACACTCCTCTATTTCATGAGATATTTCTGTGAGAGGTTTCATTTGGAGATATTTCGAATTTGTCTAACATATCAAACAGAAAACGCTGCATCACTTCAAAAAAATGACGAATTCCAACCACCTATCTGTTTTACATATTCACATTATCTCTTATAATTTCAATATTATAATTTTTCATGCATATTACACGAATTTGAATTATTATCATCATATAACTGTTATTTAATTTCGATTTAGGGTTGAGGGCTATATTCGAGGGCTCTCATTTTCTTTCTGACGTATGATATATGTAGCATGTATATAAATGTAATGTCGATTATGGAAGATTATGATAATATTATTATTATTATTATTGATTATTATTTATCCTGACTTTTTCCAGCCCTTGGAGCTCTTGCAAAAGGATAGACTTTTAATGCCTGTGGAAGAGTACACAATGAAAAGAAAATACATCTCCTCATAGCTGACCCCAGCTGGTGTCCCCTGAGGTACTGATTATTTCAGTGTCAATTCTATGAAGCATGTAAGGTTTGAAGTGATCTTGTCAGAGCCGGGTCATTTATGAGCCTAATAGGGCTCTCTTTCGAACCGACCTCATACATGCCCATACATGTGAATTGTTCTAATGAGATACTCGAATTGAGGCTTGTGTCAAAAGCTGATGCAAGGTGATATATTACTTTGCGCGAAAAAAAAAAGATCCTAGCAAGCAACAATATCGATGCATTCCTGATAGATCTTCTGGCCATAATGATGTCAGGAAATGCTTTCTTCAAAAATACTATTAGTTTTCTTTTCGACGCGTTGAATTGGACGAGATTCTTATGGCCCCACTTTCGGATCTCTTCCAAATTGTAGTTAAAGGAGCGTTTTTATAGCGACGGGTTTTTCCGTGATGGATATTGGAATCGGATCCATCGATAAAAACAAGGCGTTGTTTACAATAAAATACAATACAATACAAACATCAAATTCCATAGACTCAACAGTATTGGATATAATGTCAAAATAAGTATCCTAATTGAATTAAAAATCCAGGAAAATCAAGAAAGTTGATATCATGGACGTATGGGTCCATGGTTGAAATATACATAATAAGTGAAAAACAAATGACGGAATATTCAACAAACCAACAAAAAGCAGTGCAGACATCATTACAAAGTATTAGAGGCGAGGCTAGAGGCGTATAGCAATTGAAATAAGCACGAAAATAGAAGGAATTTTTATATAACTATATATGTCAATAGGTAGCAAAATGAGACTGTTGAATGCCTTGGTCAGTCTGTGCTTGGGTAAGGCCAAAAAACAAAATGATTTTCTAGAGATCAATACTCTTCCCAATGCTTTAGGTATATCAAGTGCAAATATTCCTGAATCTTCCTTATTTTCATCAAGCTATATATAGAATCTAGATACGATTTACTTTCCACAGGAAGTCTCATGTTGATGTTTGTTGTATAACATATCGTCGTTCAGGAGTGACGTTGTTATCTAAATATAGTGTGATTTCATACCGGATTAATCGATTAGGCGAGAGTTTGGCAAGCAAAGGTGTCTTTCTTTCATCAGACATTCGTGAGATACAAGCTATATACTTCCCACATAAATCGGGAATATTCTCTGTTTGTATTTGAGAGCTACAACTTGAAGGAAATTGGAGTCAGCTTAGTATTTTCTTCACTCTTCAATAGCCAAAGTCATACTTTTTTTAGGTATTCATATTTCCCTTATATTGTACTCATTCTAATGAAACCTTCTTGAAAAAATTTCCAGTGATTTGAGTCATATAACATCAATTGTATATGAAAAAATTGAATTAATTTTTAGTCATATCTGAAGAGCCATATCCAGTTGGATATCTACTAGTACATTTTACATTTATGACGTATATTTATGTTAACAAATTTGAAATCAAAATGATATCGGAGAGATTCCCTCCAGGATTTTTTATATTTTGCTTCTCTGTAGCAGATAACATAGAAATTATTACAATAATCCAGAATGATTTTTTTGCCTTTCCAGGTAAGTTTTCAAACACCCTCATTGTCAGTGTTACAAATAGTTACATAGGTATAGCTCCATTTAGTCATGCATATCAGATGTATCTGAAGCGTTGAGAAGGGCATTCTCTTTCATCAGTCATTTATAAAACGCTCGGAAAATATTTGACTTGATGCACAATACAACATTTGTTCAATTGTAGTACAATCGACCTAATATGAAAGCGTTTCGTTGCCTCCTTCTTTGTGTTTATTTCACGCTCATCACGCAGTCTGAAAAAGCCTTATTGTCCCCCGTGCCGCAAATGCACTAGAAGAAAACTAATGTTCCCATATGGATGATCACGACTAACCGCGAAACCATGTGAGCAGGGACGAATCAGGATGATTTCCAGCCCGCTAGAAGAGCCTCTAGACACGTTGGATGTATCGCTATACTATTCAACAAAATGATTTCAGATCGACATTTTGAAGAAAGTTCTCCTTCAATTATATTTCTTCATTAACCCCACATTTTCATGGCGTTACAAATTCGGAATATCTATTCAATATTTTGTATGATATTTTTTGTCTCAGCACCTGTTTCTCAGGAACCGCCTTAACGGCGGCGTCGTCATAACGGAGCCAGCTGTCATAGCCGACGTGGAAGGCGTCGGTTATGTAGTGACTCATGGATGAATCTTCACCATTGTGGTACACAACAGCTACCAACTTGTACTCCTTTTCTCTAGCAGTTTTCGAATCAGACGATATCAGCTTGGAAATGGTTTCAAGGTCGACGGGAAATTCCAGCGTCTTCACGATCTTATTAGGCAACCAGTTTGCTTGAAGTCGAAACACTACAGATGTAGATTGAGAGTGACATGCAGATTTTCCAGCATGACCTGCTGCCAGGCTTCGACCACCTTGTTTGTCTTAGACGTCAGTTAGTCCTTCCAGCTCGGTTTCATTCACAACATTCCTAATGCCTCCCGAACGGTTTCCAATTTCTCGATATCCAGTTGCAAAGTAAAGGAAAGCTGCATATTTTCCGTGGAAACATCACTTGCGGGCGATTTGTGATCTCAAAAGGCCGCCAGAACTGTAGCTAATCGACGTTCTCTTGAAGTCTTGAAGTCTGTTCGCCTTGTCAGTTTTTTTTTCGATTCCATCACCTGGCGTTACATGTTACATGTTCACATCATGTTTGGTTCTCCAGTTTGGTCTGATAAATAAAGCAAACTTGTTTGGGAATGACATAAATAAACACAAATCTCATCAAAAATACTTTTTCGCTTATATATGTACCTATATATTATATCCTCGAGTTATATAATCAAGGACTATTAGATATAATCCCATGAAGCTGAGAATTTTTTGCGAGACGATTATTGTTTCACTTAGTTATTGAAATTCATTCAAAGAAAGGGATGAATAATTTGACGTTTTAGATATCGGACATGTTCTACTTCAGAAAAATGGAGCCCCCACTGATTCAAATAGTTTTTTGGAACTTTGGAATTCTCATGGTGAGAAACATACATCGGTTATTCCTTTCATCCTTTATTTGCATCTGCAACTTCATTTGTTCGTTATGTACGCGTGTATAAGTTTCGATGTTGATCCGTGTCTATTGACGCTTTCAAATAAAACATAAGTCACGTTATTCAGTATTTCCAAAACGATCAATTGATTAACTTGTCAATCAAAAACTGAACCAACTTCTCTTTTCCTCCACTGTTTCATTGATTTTGCTTTCATTTCGTTGCCGTCTAAAGATCCATCTTCAGTGAATTCAGACGCTGGTGAAGAACAGACGTGATAGAAGTCCCGAAGAAGTTCCGAATATTAGCGAGTCTTTTGTATTCTGAACCAAAGTGGCCATTTGTTTACCATAACGAATATAATGCATCTTCATTTTATTGTCAGAGCAACAAATGAGAACTGTAGTTTATTGTGTTGGTGAATAATGAAAATACTATTATAATCGATATTATTATGCCTGATATGCTTCGGTATATGAAAGAAAACGTTAATCAAATATCAAACGCTTTAGTCCGGCCCTGTATATTAGTTTCAAATGGAAATCCGTGACGTATCAATTGGCAACGCGTAATGCTCAATTGTTGTCATTAATAGAAAATAATTCGAGCCAATATTTTGTCAACTAAGCACAGGGGAGTGTCACTGTTTCCCCTCGATGCATAAATCAGCAGTGTTGTCTGGAACAAGGAAAACGCTAGTAAAGTTGAAAGTCGTGTCAGTGATAGTCACTGTTGTTTTATGGGCACATGATGTGGGTAATTGACATTTTGCTGAACTACGGACTTCATCTGCGAGGGTGGAAGTGTTTGAGTGTCAGGAGATCCGAAAGGTCGAGCTATATGATTTCATCGTTCAGATGTCTCATACCTGAAAATATAATTTATTCGGATTCACTTACAAACACATCAGCAATGTATAAACATATTGAAGAGACAGAAAAGAAAGAAATGGAAATAGACAAAATATTCCGAGAGGAATTGTTATGAAAACCTTAGTGTAGGTACTCAACACATTGAAAAGGAATACAAGAGAAAATTGATACATTTACAAAACATTTGAAACAAACAGGCCTTAATGTCCTTAGATCTAAGTCATGAATGGTGACCAGAAAATTGCATTGTTATTGCATATTATTCATGGGTGAGCAACCCGTAGTATTTGTGAAGGATAACGTAATTTCAGGTACTGTGACTTTGATGTTGTTTATTAAAGATAGGCCTTTGTACTCAGTGTTGTTGTACTCAGTATTGTAGCGTAAGAATCTTGTTTGGACCTTTTCTCTGGTAAATATTTCATGAAAATGAAAATTCATTCATGGAAGTGAATGGTGCTCATTTGCCGATGCCATTTTAAAGCCGGAAAATAGAGAACCACCCTGTATGTGTCTATATCCATACATATTCTGAAATATCCTTCTCTGTTCTACACAGCAACACATGCAGAGATTTGGGAAGCTTATCATTTCTCACACTCAAGCAATTTTTCAGTATGCTCAGTACTTTTGGGTGAAATCGTGGCATGATTAACCAACCGCGATAAGTGATCTGCAACTTTTGAATTCAATAGGCCATATCATGGAATGAATAAATAGAACTACAAGTCAAGTTATACAACCATGGACCTAGTGATACTTCATGATTCCAACCCATTATTTTTCAGAGTCACGGAATATTATTTATAGATATATCAGGAGAAGCTTGGGATATATGCCCAACCTCTGTTAATACGACTCTATTGTTCAAACATGTAGCATCATTGGTTCTATTATATTATCTATTTATTATACTTACTTATTGTATAGAGCAGTTAGAATTTTCATTGTTGAAAAGAGTATAATTACATCAATATTCAACTGAAACTCAAGGGAAACATACATACCGGGTGTCCCAGTATACTTGTTCCAACGGATTTTCTCAGCCATTTCAAAACTTAAAAATTTGAAAATTTCATGATCTCCAATTCGTTCAAGGAACCTTTATCTAAAAAAAAACAAGAATTGAAAGTCACTTCCTGTTCGACCTTTCCAACGTTTCACACTTTGTGTTTCAAATCGAAAGAATTGCAGTAGGATACGATTTTTTGTGTAATCTTGATTTCGACTTCAATAATAATTGATAATTTATGAACGAATATACCTCATTTTTATGACGATTTGCATACAATTTTTCTTTAAGTTCATGCAAAAACAAAAAAAAATGTTTCATTCAGGTGGCACTAAACTGTAGGGAAGACTTTGTTTAGATCTATCTGATGAACAAATCTCTTATCATTTTCATCAATTTCAATTGGTACCCTGTTTTGCTTGTTTGAAGTTCGCCTCAGCGTGTTCAAATCCAACTCTAACAACAAAACGCGCGTACTTCGACCGACCCGACTCTCATCCGATGTACCATCGGAACATCTCCCGAAAATCATGGAGTCTAATTGTCAACTTATTTCGATCTGACAGGAATTTTAACACATGTTTCGGAAGCTTCGTTCAAATATTCAACGATCAAAGTCTACTGAAAATCGCTTGTATTTCAAATATATTTATATCCACTTATATTTCAATATACCTATAATCTATTTTTTGTATCGTTTCCGAACTAGTTCATCAATGGACTAGAGATTCATTAGATTTGAAGATTATTCATTATTATAATATTTCATATCATTAGAAATCGATGGTTTCCCTGAAATTTTCCAATCCAGGCCGGATGGAATATCTGGATATGTGCTGAGGAAAATTGCACCTTATATAAGTTCACCTCGTTTTCATCTGATGAACCAATCATTCCAACACGGACAATTTCATTCGAGACTGAAACACTCCATAATCTCCCCGTTTCCTCAGGGATCCGTTTTGGGCCAATCTTTTATCCTCTACATCAATGAACTGCCAATAATCCTTCTTGAGTCTTTCACTTGCTTACATGATTTTTCTCTCTCATCAAGGTCTAGGGATCTGACGTAATTACAATCAACTCAACTCTTGATAATCTACAAAACCTTTATTAGAATGCCTCTAAAACACAAGTGATGTTCCGAACTGCTCAAAATAATATTAACTATATCGATATGAATATTGCAATTTCTGGTAATGTGATTGAAACAAGTAACAGTGTTATTATTCTAGGAATATTTCTTGATAGTGATTTCAGTTTTCGAACTCATTGCACTCAGCTCATTAGTGACCTCAACAAAAACTGTTGTTTGTTGAGAAATTTGACAAGGGTTCTTGATAACTCAGGACTACTCTCATATTATTTTGAAGAAATTCAATCCAGGCTATGTTACGGTATAACTATTTGGGGTTTTTCTCCACATACATAGGTATGATGTTTTTTCAACCAAAAACGAATAATTAGAATGAATGCGAAAGTATCATCATCAGAATCATGACGAGCTCGTCCAAGTTCTGAGTTCAGAATATACTACCGTTGGCAGGTCTTTACATTTTGGAAGTTCTGGTATTTGTATATAAGAATCGAAAAAGTTTTGACAAGAATAATTTCCATTTTCCCCAATCACGATTATCTCTTTCTCATTATACCTTTGAGGACTCAGAGCATATAACCTCATACCTGAAAATATCAAATTCGCAGCAGTTAAAAACTTGCTTCATGAAATAAAAGCACCTATACAATTGACGAGTTCTTTTTATTTCTTCAAAATTGATATATGTACTTTTACTCGTCATGTATGTGAGTCTTCTTTATTCAACTTGTCCCTGTACTTTGCAGCGAAACGTCTCGAAATCTCAGAGGGTTGGGATTTTAGATGATCAGATTGTCCGGTAAGAAAACACGAAGTCGGTTGGATCTAACTCATTATCAATCGCCAAATATTCGTAGGGAGGGAGGCACAATGAATTGGAAGTGACAACACACCATATTAATTTATTTGCTGATGATACCCTTATATATACTAGAAACTGTGATTCAGAAGAAGCTGTACAAATTATCAATACATCTTTGAAGAACATCGAAATATATCTACAAGTTGATAAACTTAAATTGAATATCAATAAATCTAAGGCAATGATTGTTTCTGCGAATTCGAACCAAAGAAAGATTGATACTAACGCTGTTGATATCAGCATATTCAATAGCCAACTTGCAATTGTAAATGAAATGAAATACTTAGGATTTATCATAGACCATCAGTTAACTTTGAATAAACATGCGGAATATACCAATAGAAAGATATGTAAGATATGTAAGATTAACATGTCACAATTGCATAATAAGGCCACACTTTGACTACTGTGCCACATTGATGTATCTATTCAACCAAAATCAAATAGGGCAATTGCAGAAATCACAGAATCGAGGTATGAGAATTATTTTGAGATGCAACCAATATACCCCTATTGAATTTATGTTGAATACCCTACAGTGGCAAACGGTACATAAGAGACTGTATTATTTGAGCATGATTTTTATTTTCAAAATAACGAGTGGGATACAACCAGCCTATCTTAGACCAGCCTATCAGAAATAGTGATCTTCATTCACATAACACAAGAACATGTAATACATTTTATATATCACGAACAGATTACAAGAGCGGAATGAATTCGTTGTTCTTCAAAGGTCAGCTAGCTTCAATGAGATACATGAAAAAATAAAAAATGTAAGTTCCTTGAAAGTATTTGAAAAATTATTATTAGAATATATCAAGTTATATAATGCATGACGTACTGTGAAAAAAAAATTTCAATAGTTATATAAATTATTTATATATTTATAATTATATATTGTATATTAGGATTTCTAAAATGAAGTCTACTACTACTACTACTGAGACTTACCCAATACCAGAACTGACGACAATTGTCATTCAAGGCCCGCCACTATTTTCTACAGGCTATTATTCAAGAAATATCTTCCTGTCTCAACCCAAAGCAATCACAATGATATCTTTCCACAACTTTTATTAGGAATCCCTGAAAAGTATCTCTAGACTGGTCCTGTTGCTTTTGTATAAGCTCTTTATGGATCAATAAAACTACTACTACATGGTACAGGTTTCGAAACAACAAATTCTGATGTATAGTCTTTTGATATGATCCAAGCAGGATGCAACAGCAGGAGGCTTACACAGTGGAACTCTTGAAGTTATCAGATGTAAATCTTTTAAGTGTTCTAGGAGGAATAGTTATTGTCCGACTAGATTCATTGATGCCCATATTTGCAGATTTCACATTTTCAATAGCTTCCGTCAGGTCTTCTTCAGACTACAGTGCACGTGGTTCGATATTATGCTCAACGACTCAACAATAAACATAATATCATTTTTTCTGGTGATTCTCACAATCTCAGTTCACCTAATTGAATAGTTATGGAAATATATCATGTGATTCTTCAAGATCACCAGATTAAGTTCGAAAAATTCAAATGTTTCGAGTATTCGAAATGGTGCACGATATCCAATCAATTCTTCATTTATACATGGCATCGCCCTCTTCACGATTGGCTGAATCACGAATTCACTCCTATTTCAACGATTCACCTCTAAAATTCATTCTACTTCATTCATGTTGTTCGTATAATGAGCACCCAGGAAATGCTAATGAGAAACCAAGAGATCTCGAAATCGCATCATTAACTGGTGGCTTCGCTGGGAACGTGATATTTGTTTGAAGTATATAGTATTGAGAGCAAAATCGGTATTTGGAAAATAATCGATGAATATCAGACTACATCACGCGAATTCGCTGCAGTATAAAATTTCTAAATTAAATTGCTGACCATAAACAATATGTAGTAGTCATGCACTTTTAGGTACTGCTCGTTAGAGCGGATGTACTTGAGATTTATCATAATAATACTGCATTTGACTTTATAAATATACGGTTTGATTCGTAATTTCGCAATTAACCACACTTTGCTTTATGCGCATTTACCTACTCAGATTATTATTTGTAGACTTGTTTCCGTACATGGGTTATTTTTAAACACCGATGAACTTTCATGGAGGTTTGTTCCTTCACTCGATTTGTAATGAGAGGAACTGGTGAGTTTTTATCAGATGAATCAGCAAGATTTCATCAAGTCAATGAATTCGCTTTCGGAATTATTCAAATGCATACATAGGAGCCCAGTAGGAAGGGTAAAAGGGGGCAATTTTGCCCCCTTCGAGGAAGGCGAAAAGTGAAGGAAACCAGAGATACATCGTGTGATAATGTAATTGATTGGAATTATTTATTTATTGTCACTCAAATTCACTCCTGGAAAGATAAAAATCTGACAGAAGAATGAATTGAATTTTGAATGACTCTATCAATTTTGCATCGATTGTGGTTATTTTTTTGTCAACATAAAATCAGTCTTTTTTCTTGGTCATCATTTGATATTTTGCAAACTATTTCGAATAAGAAACAAAAACTGCAATTTATCTAATATGATACATGATGTGGAAAAATTATATATATTATTCGCGATATTTTCCGAACATGTATCTTTGATTTTTATCATTGATTTAATTAGAAGAATAGATAATTGAGTCCGACCGATTTCAAAAAAAAGATCAAGAAAATGCTCCCTAAGAACAACAGGTCGATTGCACTACTATATCTGTGATCTCTAGAGTAATGGAAAAAGCTTTCAACATTGAGTTCATCCGCGCGATATCTGGACTGATATGGTTATATCTAAACATGTCTCACCTACGTGACACCTAAGTGACAGGTGTCAATCGAGGAACATGGGAAATCCCTGGCTATAACATTGAATATCTCCAAAGCATTCGATCGAGTTTGCCTCCTAGCGAAACTTCATATGGTTTGCAGAACCATCTATGTCTTTCATTAACGAGTTTCCTTGCAGATAGATCATTCTATTAGGTGTTAGATATAGGGTCTCGAATCTGATATAATGACTATTATTGCTGGTATGCCACAGGGATCTGTATTCGGGAACCAACTTTGCTCTTACTCCACATCAACTATCTGTTGGATGTGACGTCCTGCCCAGTCCATAGTTTTGGACACTTCATACCGCATTCTCCTCTGGAGCCCCTATATATTATTCAATGAGTACAGAAGGACAAGACAGAAGCAGGTCGGGTACTGTTCCCATGAAGTCGTCAATATTCATGCTTGAGTATCACCACCAACAGCTCTCTCTCATGTGACGATCATGTGAAGTACAGTGAGAGAACTGTTCATTCGACCTGTCCTGGAATACTTTTCACATGTGCGAAGTTCAGCCCCCGAACATACGCTGAAGCTCTTCTCAAGAAAGAGAGCTATTCCCGTAGTCGGTGATACTTCACTCACGAATTCACTAACCTCTCTAGTACCTCGCAGATATGTGGGCGATCTCTGTCTTCTCTATAGATATGCCACCAGGAGCGAATCCAAGTAAACAAACTAGACGAAATCAGACTGGTAATCCATTCATTGTCAGTCTCAAAACATGCCGAACTTCTCATTACCAAGCATCATTCATCGATAGAATGGCAACGTTATGGAATTCTCAGCCTAGTGAAGTATTTTCTGATGCTTTCGACCTCCAAACTTTCTAGAAAAATACCAATACCTTCCTTCTTCCCCAAAATTCCACCACTGACTAACACGATGTTCTTCGAACATCATAGGATTTCCTTCCATGTTGTCAAAAGATAGTCAAAAGATGGAATGAAAATGCTAATATTTAGTTCACTTCTCACCCTGGGTATATGATATACTACAGAACGGTTGGGACGCAACCTATTCCTCGCATCAATCTATCGACTACCTAAAATCACTTCCAACCTGTATTGATGTCAGTAAATGCAGTGTGTTTCGTAAATGTTCTCGTATTCGATCCCGTTATTTTCTGGAATTTTCTAATTTTCTATTTGCAGCTTCACTGGATGTAGTAAACTATACTGTAAATCCGCATGAAAAATTTTATGAACTGAGTATATTAATTATGAATTGAAGATCAATAATTTCGTCATGTTGAAGCCAAACATCAGCTGAGATCTCTTAGCAGCAGGATTATCAGACGCATTATGGAGTTTTGAGAAAAATTCATTCAAATCCATTCATTTCATTCTACTTATGAGTAGAATCAGATTTTCAAACCATCAATTGTGATCATAATGAATTGGCACTTCGGTGTAAATTTTAATGACTGTCCCCAGTTTAACATGATGCTACGCGTTCTCCTATACTTTATTATCTCTTGAAACTAATGAGACACTTCACACCACGGTATATAATATATTATTTTTTTTTCAATATTCACCATGATTATCCTCTTCGTAGGCACGACCCTGGCAGATGGACTATATCGTAAATATTTGTTTATGGCCCGGAACAAATCACGTTTTAAAAGCGAGCATCATAACAATGCTTTTTTCGTAACTATCCACATTTGCATAATTATTAATGCATCGCTGGAATCGTATGTCTGGCTGTAAAAAATCTTTTTTTCTTGTGGTTCGATTCTGCGGACAAATATATTTTTTCAGCACTGGAAAGAGTCAAAAATGGGAGGGTATAATTTTTAAACGGACGAGATACCGTCGAAACATATTATTATGAGATTGTATCGAAGTTTTTTATAACAGGTGAAGATGCTATCAGAGGGTATTAAATAACATATTTATAGTTCGGAGGATGATAAATCGGGCAAAAAGTGGTAAATATTCATACAGAGTCAACAATTATCAACCGGATTAATTTTTTTATAGGAATCCTAACTTCAAATCAATCGTGTTGATGTGAGTGGAAAGAATAGAGGTGGTACACACCTATGGAATTCCAACTGAAACTACATTTGTGATGACGGTTCCAATATAAAAACATCATGCAACGGCATGATTCGTTCTGAAAGTTAAATAAACATGCTTTACTTTCGCACTCAAAATAAAGCACCATCCAAAAACCCAAGCTCAGCTTCAGCTGGCAACTCAATCTCAATATCCTAGACTCTACACAGACCAATGAGATGCCAGACTGCCAAAAATTCGAAATCGATAGGTAGGTACCTATTCGATTTCTACCGAAATGTCCAAAGACTACTATTTCATATTATAGACACACAAAAAATTGAATGGCTCTTCGCATTTTGCTATGACGGATGAATATGAATTATTAAAAACATTGTGTGGTTTTATGAAACCACGATGGAAGTCAACTTTTTTTTTCGGATCACAGAAATTTTTGGAAAATTATTCTACTTAGTGTATTGAAATCGCGTTTTTAATCTTGACTTGATATTTGGAAAATCGGTGTGATGATGTGAAATCTTTAGTAGACAACCTATAAATTCCGATTTCAATCTGCGTATTAGAGTACGGAGTACATGATATTTCATAAATGTAAATGTTGATTTGTATAGATTTATGTTGTCAAAGAACAAACAACATCCACATTAATTCACTGATCAAAGACCGCGCAGCACTTGCACGAATGAGTGAGAATATGAGTGCTACACGGTTAGCTGATGCGAGCCATGGGCGCCGCCATATTGGCATTGGTTGCTCTGCTGAGCGCCTTCCACTTTATCACTACTCCGCGGCCGGCCGTAATGCGACATGCGATAAAAAGACGAAAAAAGAAGAAAAAAGTTCCAATTCAATAACTGAATAGCTGATTGAATCTCAAAATCAAACAACTGGCAATGATGGGAACTAGTTCGTTGACACAGTAAAACCGCAGAGTCACGGATATGGTTGGAGATGTATTATATCAGCTTTCAGCACATTCTTTTTCGCCATTTATTTCACAATACATCAACATACGTTCGAGCTGTAACGATTGGAGGAAAAAAATAGATTGTCAACATGAATCAGTAACTTACACCAAAGTGTTCCTCACATCAATATAGATCATTTCTTTGAGAGAACTATTCAATGTTCACTGCCTTCCAACATTTTTCGGACAGATACAATTATCTTCGTTGAATAATGTTCACGAATATATCGAACACATCTAGGGACGAGACATCACCCAATCGTACGGTCTTCTTTGCATATTCATTTCACTTGCCTTGCTACTCGGGCTCATACAAGAGGATTGTTAGCTCTCTCAGAAACTATGAATGTGTCAGACATGTAAGCATACATATGTCGAGATGAATGAGGAAATTTCTGATGAATTTTGATTTTGATTTCGATTTGATATCTCTTTTTGAGGCTCGGGCGTCGACGTCCAAAGCATAGAAGTAGGTACTCAGAGAACCAAAAAACGGTTTGTGCCAGGAAGTTAGTTTGGGTGGGTAGGTGAATGATGGAATAAATTTTTCGCTGAACATATCCATTGGGCAGGAATGAGATGATCAAAAAGAATACGAACTTTAAAATCTGATATTGACAGGCATGAGAATACTCTCATATATACATCGTGCGAAGAGGTACCCCAGCACCCCAGCAACTGCTCACGATCTACAAAGAGCAAATTCGACCTGTCCTGGAGTACCGTTCACATGTTTGAATTCAGCTCCCAAACATAGGCTGAGGCTCTAAGATCCTATTCAGAATTAGAGAGTTATTCGCCCAGTCAGTGTTACTGCATTCACGAATTTATTGATATCGAAACTAGGACCGCATCTCCCATGCAAAAATCACCAAGGAAAAAATGTCATGGAAAGATATCTCTTGGAAAAAATCTCTCATGGAAAATAGTGCTTCTGGAACAAAAATCCTCGGTAAATATGATCTGGAAATAATCTCCTAGTTAAAATGGTGAAAGAAAGTAGAAAATGCCACATAACAATAATATTCATATCGAGTCCATCTCTGTTCGATTTGAAAGGACAAGTTTTTGTGTTGTGTACCGACCACATCGATGTGAAGTAAAAAGTTAAATTTTATGTTATACCTACGATCCGCAAATACGTTCGTGTTCAACATCCAGTTATTTCAAAGATAGTCAATTATATTATTATAATCTTGAATGATCAGCAATCTCGCACCATGCATTTGAAAATGATTCCATCCAACAAAGGAGAACCAATGCTTGTAGAAAATGGTTTCATGTACAACATGCACTACAAATCTGATAATGAAGTTATTCGGAGATGCATCAATTATAAAATTTGTCATAAACGACAGCGACACGAAGAGGTAAGTACCCATTAAGATGAGCATTGTTTCAAACAGTTTGAACTTACATTTCCATATAGTCATTCATATATGTGAAAATATATGCATCTATCGATCATATTTTGGAGCACCATTATTAAAACAAATCGAAGCAACTCGAGATCGAAACAGCTCGAGGAAAAATTAAAAAAAAGGCGCAAAGGAGCCAAGAACCTTCCTCCTCAGTAGTAGCTTCAATTTTGGAAACAACATCAACTCCTGCTCTTGCCCACCTACCGAGCATACAGAACATGAGTCGAACCGTACGATCTATACGCTCGAGAAAAAATGAACTTCCTTCCATTCCGACGTCATCGCAGTTTGAGATACCAGAAATATATAAACTGACTCATAAAAACGATAGCTTTCTAATTCATGACACTGATGATCGTAATAGAATACTGATATTTGGAACGGAGAGGAATCTCTCAATACTGGAATCTTCAGATACTTGGTATGCAGATGGGACATTTTCCACTGTCCCCAACGGTTTTAGTCAATTATACACCATTCACGCAGACATAAATGGAAAAAAACGTCCACTGATTTTCGCATTAACAGTTAATCGTACCAAAAAAACATATGAAAAAATTCTCCAAATATTGAGAGATATAAACCCGAATTTATCTCCTGAAAGATTTGTATGTGATTTTGAAGCTGCCTTCATATCAGCTGTAGGGACTATATCTCCGGATGCAGAAATAACAGGTTGTTTTTATCACTTCTCCCAATGTATTTATCGGCATGTTCAATCTTTTGGCCTTCATGTACGTATGATGTGTGCTCTAGCTTTCGTTCCTGTGGACGCTGTTGGTGATTCGTTTAAAAATCTGAAATCGTTAAAGTCTTACACTGATCACGAAGATATGTTCTCACCGCTCCTCACATATTTTGAAAAAACATGGATTGGAACGAAAAGTCGTCACAACCGGCGTCGCGGACCAAAATTCGAACCAGAACTATGGAATCAGTACACGAATACTCTGAACAGCAAACCTCGCACAAATAATCCTATTGAGGGATGGCACAATTGTTTAAGGGTTAGAGCACAGGGATTACATCTGGTTTCGTGGAAATTCATCGAAATTTTGAAATCTGAACAGACAGTGACAGAAACTTATATGGAACAAAATATTGCTGGTGCTTCTCCTGCATCACGAAAAAGGAAATACAAAGATTTTGATGCTAAACTGAAAAGAGTAACAAATAGTTATCATGAAACTGATACAATCACTTTCTTTCTTTCTTTCTTTCTTTTTTTCTTTCAAAATAAATAAAATTGAAACATTTGTATTTGCTGATTTCTTATTGAGTATATGAAAAATTCGATTACTCTTTGTGTATTCTGATGATATATTCACCTTCCTAAAATTTCTGTTTAGAAAATCAAATCCTGAAGAAATATTTTGGAGGAAGATTTATTTTCATCGAATGTAAACCCAACCTTCCTGCTTCCGACTATTCATTCTCGAGGAACATTTTTCAAGAGATAATTTTGTGTGGGGGTGTGTTTTCCTGAGAGAAATTTTTCCACAGAAGATGTTTTCCAGAGACTGTATTTCCAGAGGGTTTTTTCCTGAGGGGTATTTTCAAAGATGATTTGGGTCGGATACCTTGATATCTCTAGAATATCGCAGAAATGTGAGCGATACTTCAACGGTTGGTGCTCAAAGGAAATATCGTCTATTTTGCCTAACACTGTCAGGCTCGATACCTGTCGAACATCGCTGTAGCAAGCATCATTCATCAATAGAACGGCAAAGTTGTGTAATTCTTTGCCTAGTAATTCTCCTGTTATAGTTATTCAAGTTTATCTGCTACATTTTCTGAGGAAAATGTATTGCTCCTCATTCATGTAGATTGAATTATTATTATTATCATAATATCAATATCAGTAAAATCTTTCCTGATGTACCTTCATTCTCTCCCAACATTTTACTGCTGGCTAGCACGATGTTCTCCGAAGATAACACGTGTTCCATTTCGTATTGTCGAAAGTTAAAACAAAAATTTTGTTCCGTAATAAAAAAGAATGCATTATTTCGTTCAATTATCAATCACAAAATACATATTTTTATTACTTGTCCACAAGATTGAATAATTTCAAAATCAAATGAGATCGAAATCAAATGTATAATCGAAGCGAAAATGATAATCTCGAACATTTATCAGCTGAATTGATATAATGGTTGAATAATATGTAAGTAACATTTCCTGATGGGATGGTATATATGATGTTTTGCGAAAGTAGATGCATATCACAATCTCACCTCCTGATAGTGCTAATAATAATAACATGATATTCTGCATTCGAAGTAAGCATACAAAATGATCAGGTGTGATTGTGTTTTGATTTGTGTAACGAATTTAGATTTGGTTTCTTCGAAAAAATCATTTTTGTATTTCTTCCTTCTCGGTTTGGTTTCATTTTCGTTTAATCTATATCGTTTCCAAAAACATCAGAGCAAGAAGAATGTGGTCTGATTATTCATCGAATCATGTGGGATATTACATCTCAGTACAATTAGGTAGCCATTTTTTTTAATTCAAGACCAGAACATCATTGATTGAAAGCTCCTTTGGCAAACTATAATTCATTTTAATGATAATCCTGTGAGCAGAAAATGAGAGAGAATAAAATACACTAAGGACGTAAGTACCCATATACTCAACATAATGAGCGAATTGTTGATTCGTTCTATATTTTTGTGAAGAGTGCAGTGCAGCATTAAATGTCGAATGCCAATTAGTATTGCCTCAATGTCTCATGAGTGTTGCTAACCTTGATTTCCTGATTGAAATTTCCAAACGTCATGTTGAAAAAATCCTCTCATTCCACAACGTAGTTCCATTGAAATTCCATTGAAATTCAATATGAAACGATTCTTATTCAATGATGCATCACAAACAACCATATGATCGTTTATAAATCAGGTAGTTATATATGATTATATGTATGTCATTTCCAAAGTTATTTCTTGAAATGAGTATAAATACATTTTTTCAATGATGGCGAATGTTCATTTTTGTAACTTTGAAGTTGATTCAGTTGATATTAGGAATTTGCTATGAACTTCTGGTTGTGTAAATTGCATTTAAAATTTCTGATCAAAGTCTATTTTTAGCGAAGAGCGCGAGCCCAAAATAAAATTGATAATTCACAGGAAATAATTGAACTAATTTTTCAAAAGTTCAATAGATGTTTTTTCTTTCTTTAGGTTGATTTAATTTTTGTATTTTTGTTTCCCTCGCAGAGTACAACGAAAGGCAATAAAGTTACTAATCCTTATATTCCTTGAAAGCAAGGAAAAAATGAACGTCGAAGTTTGTGCTACTTCCATGTGAGTATCACGATAACGAGAATAAAAATAGAATCTTCTCCGGATCTTGGGAATTATAAAATAAAAATAAACAAATCTTGCGGTTGACTGAAATAGAAAAATAAAGTGTTTCACCTGGAGCAATATTCTTTCTTTCTTTCCGAAAACAAAAATAGTTAGTCATTGTTGAGTTGGAAGACGTTCAGTAACAATCGATTATTGGTACAAAGCATGTAATTGCTGTGGATTAAAGTGAATTCTAACCATGTACCGTGAGACTAGAACTAATAGAAGAACGAATTTTTTGGGATTATTGGAGCTGAAATAAATAATCACCGTTTTCTCGATGATTATGTTGATGCTGGTCCATGAAGAATGTCCATATAATGAACAATTGAATTTCAATGCCAGTTACTGATATGCAAAACGACATTGTGAAGAAATCATTAATCAGAGTTGATTGTTTTCAGCAATCGATTTCTAGAAAAGTATGTTTTCCAAACATCTTCGCCCGTAGTGAAAAGAGTATCAGTTCAATCAATGTCATGAAATCTAATTGTACTGATTCTGCAAACTCATTACCTCATACCATATTTGCGCGTGGCAAAAAACAATCAAATCATATTTTCCTATATTAGAAATAGTTAGCTTCCGATACTTGAGATTCGCCCTTTTCACCCTGCTATCATTAGATTTTCCGTAATATTCCCTGAAGAATAAATTTTATGGACAAATTTTCTCAACTCTATGCAGGGTGTCCTTAAAAGGTCTTTACAAAAAACTACCACATATTCTTCAGACCAAAACAATTCGATACAAGCAAACTTACCTCAGTAAAAAGTTGCTTAGTTTGGGCGCTAGACGGCTCTGAAGTTGAAATTTTCAAATCGATTTTGCTTCATAACTTTTGAATGGCTCATGAGATTTTTTTCAAATTTGATACGTTGGCATAGACTCATCGGGCAATGAAACTCATATCATAATCATAATGGATATCATTCCATGGGCGTAGAACTTGATTTTTTCAGTAAATAAACATCTAAAACTCCTACGCCAATGGAAAAAAATTAGTTTCAATATGAAATCTAAATTATTCAACTCATTCACTACAAAAAAGGTACTCTTGACAAAAGTCGATTCCTCTCATGGTTTCGACAAAATTTTAATTTTAGTGATTTAGAGCATAATTAATAATAAAACGATTTAACAGATATTTCATAAAAATTGTTCAAAATGTTCACCATTTTCACGTATACAAAGATTTATACGACGCAAAAAGTTGAGATGTACTTTTTGCATAGGTTATTTCTATTGAAAATAAGTAGCACTGGTTTTTTTTTCTGAAGACTATTATTATCTGCTCGAAAACAGTGATATTCACATTCTTGGTTTCCATAGTTTCATCTGTGTTGATTTGTCGAGTTTTATTGACGTTGATTGTTGATATCGGACTTTTCTGATTTATCATGGCCGTACAATACACCAATGAAGAATACACCGATATGTTATTGGTATTCGGATATTGTCAAGGAAATGGTCGAGAGAGTGTGAGGGTGTATTCGGCAAGGTTTCCAAATCGTCGCGTACCAAGCCACCCAACCTTTGCTGCAGTTGAGAGACGTCTTCGGGAGACCGGTCATTTTGCTCCTAGAACTGGTGATTATGGAAGACAGCGTTATGTAAGGATTCCCGAAGTCGAAGTAGAAATTTTAGACCGTATTGAAGAAAATCCAGAATTGAGTACTAGACGGATAAGTAATGAACTAGAAGTTTCTAGGAGTGCCGTTCATGAAGTACTAAGAGAACAATTATTATACCCATACCACAAGACGCCAGTTCAAGATTTATTAATCCATGATTCACAAAGTCGTCTGATGTTTTGTAGGTTCATTAATTTGCAAAGAGAAATGAATCTGAACTTTGGAAAGAATATTTTGTTCACTGATGAAGCCTGTTTCACGAGAAGAGGAATAACTAATTTTCATAATGAACACGTTTATGCAATTGAAAATCCTCATTCCATTAAAATAAACCATTTTCAACACGAATTCAAAATCAACGTTTGGGCTGGAATAATAGGAAATTTTATAATTGGTCCTGTCATACTTCCACAAAGATTAACAGGAGACATGTATTTACAACATCTACGAAATACGTTGCCAAATTTGTTGGAAGATTTACCACTCCAACATCGGGTAGATATGTGGTTTATGCACGCTGGAGCTCCACCACATTTTTCGGTGGATGTTAGGAATTTTTTAAACCAACAGTACCCAGACAGATGGATAGGTAGAGGTAATGATGCACCCGTGAATTGGCCACCACGTTCTCCAGACTTAACACCGATGGATTATTTTGTATGGGGTTATCTCAAGTCTACGGTTTACAAGACCCCTGTGAATACTGTAGAACAATTATGGCAACGTATCCAACAGGCGACGAATAATCTTACAGGCGATGAAGAAGTTATGCAAAGAGTACATTTCAACTTTTTGCGTCGTATAAATCTTTGTATACGTGAAAATGGTGAACATTTTGAACAATTTTTATGAAATATCTGTTAATCGTTTTATTATTAATTATGCTCTAAATCACTAAAATTAAAATTTTGTCGAAACCATGAGAGGAATCGACTTTTGTCAAGAGTACCTTTTTTGTAGTGAATGAGTTGAATAATTTAGATTTCATATTGAAACTAATTTTTTTCCATTGGCGTAGGAGTTTTAGATGTTTATTTACTGAAAAAATCAAGTTCTACGCCCATGGAATGATATTCATTATGATTATGATATGAGTTTCATAGCCCGATGAGTCTATGCCAACGTACCAAATTTGAAAAAAATCTCATGAGCCGTTCAAAAGTTATGAAGCAAAATCGATTTGAAAATTTCAACTTCAGAGCCGTCTAGCGCCCAAACTAAGCAACTTTTTACTGAGGTAAGTTTGCTTGTATCGAATTGTTTTGGTCTGAAGAATATGTGGTAGCTTTTTGTAAAGACCTTTTAAGGACACCCTGTATATGCCCATTTAGCAGCATTGTAGTCCGAATAGCAAATTATTGAACAAAAATCCTCAACTCTATGACCATTCACCGGTATTGTCCGAAGCGAGTTTGTCACACCCTGTAGACAGAAATTACAAGAATGTAAGCTGTGAAGTGTGAAATGAAGTGAACTATCGATTGTAGTTCCGTCTTTCAGTCATTTTATTCATTGGCAAGGCTCATTTTGTCATGTAGAGATCAGAAAATAGAGACAACTCTACATATAGATCACCTCATAGTCTATAATGGTTATGGAGAACAAGGGTTGACTGAAGGAGGTCGATTAATAGAAGAAGATATCATCTCAACTCTGAATATATTTTAATCTCAATATCATGGTGCGATATAATATAAATATTATTTTCACATTTTGCTCAGATATGAAAACCTGATTAGCTTTCCAGTTGGTATGCAATTTATTTTTTTTTTCATCAGCCAGACGTCAGATGACAGTACATCACATGCAATCCTAATAATTTCCACTTGAAACATCACTCTCTCTTTTTCATCGACATATTCGGAAATAACGGAATGCAATTTCATACAAATAAAGAGTAATTGAATCTTTCATCAACATTTGGTCTACTTTTCTTGCTAATTCCCCATTTTTAGTGAGAATAAATGAAAAATGGATGAGATATAGTACATTGCAACCACCCAAAATAGTGAGACGTTCCTTTCCGCACAGATCAGAAAATTCAGTTTTCTATTCATTTATTTATTTATTTATTGGTATAATACATCCAGCAGGCCCAGAAGCCCATTTACAGGTCTATACAATTAGCATTATAAATAATAACACATACAACAAAATCAATTCTGAATGAAACGGAGAATCTCTTCTTTGAATTATTTGAATGTAAGAAAAAATATATCTACACTAGGAACCTAATTAACACTTCTAGATATAGTAGATATAGGAGAATGAAGATAATGCACTGTACTGGAAATTGGAATATGAAATGTGCTACAAAACCTAGATGAAATACGTGGTACATTGAATAGCATATGGGACAATAGGGGTGAACAATCTATTTGTCCTTGTATGATTTTATATGCAAAACACATATCTCGGCTTTCCCTGGATTTCTTTAGAGATATCATATGAAACTCATCCAACAATGAATCATACCTATGACCTTTCTCGGGGTAACCACCATGTTTTTTGAAATATGCATATTTCAAAAATAATTTTTGAACATTTTCTAGGCTAGATATATGCTTCATATGGGACGGATTCCAAACGACACTGCAGAACTCTAATTTGCTCCTGATCAGTGTGGAATAAATGGTTTTCAAGGAGTCATTGGTCCTGAATTCCTTGCAGTTGCATATCAAAAAACCCAAATTTTTCATTGAACCCCTAGATCCTTTGATTCCGTGATACGCATTAAACTTTCATCATCTAGTACATAGCTGAAGGTTACTGGTAGGATTTTACGAGTCAATGTCATTATTTTACATTTATTTGTATTTAGCTACAATTTATTACGAGTACACTAATTAGTCAGCGAATTTAAGTCCTCCTGCAATGTGAAACAGTCTGCTTCACTCTGTATTTCACGATATATCTTCATGTCATCTGCCAATAGCAGTTTATGAGAAGTGATGTCATCGGCTATGTCATTTATAAATAGTATAAATGATAATGGCCCAAGATTCGAACCTTGTGGGACACCCGAACTCGCTACAAAGCAGGAGGGTTTTATACCATCACATTCAACATAACTACATCGGTCGGATAAATATGATTTCAGGAGCAATTGGATATCAGGTGATATGCCAAAGTTAGACAATTTCATTAGCAGTTGTTGATGTGATACACGATCAAACGCCTTACTGCAATCCGTGTAGATAACATCAACTTGATTTTTATTATCAAGTATATACATCAGAAACAAATTGAATGAAAATACAAAGATTGGTTGCAGTACTACGTGCTTTGATAAAGCCATGTTGAAAAATGGACAGTGAGGAACGAACATGGTTATAGATCATATCTGATAGTATAATTTCCAGTATTTTAGAAAAAACTGATATTAATGTGATTGGCCTATAATTTTCAACACTTGTTACATTTCCAGACTTGAATACAAGGCATACTTTTGACAATTTCCATATCTTAGGGAAATGGCGATTTTTATGATGAAGTTATATATAATCTCTACAAGCTTCAGATCTTTTTACATTACTAGACTGAATTTTAAGTTCTAGTACTAATCGACTGGTCCTCTTCTTGGTGAAGACACAAGCTTCAGTTCTTGTTGTATTGAACTTGAATATATTCACAGAATCCCATCCAGAAATTTTTGCACGTCGTAAGATGATTATGAGCTGTAGAGAAGAGAAGAGGTATCAAGTGTGCCATACCAGCAAAGCTATGAAGTTGGCAGATCACATTGAACAGATATCGTTGATATCTGATAACAAAGTTGGTGCCAACACGGGTACTGCCAGGAAACTGGATAGTGAACGATTTGGTTGGGGAAGCAAATCATATGAAGAGAGTTTATCATTCGCATGTGTATTCTTGGATATTTCAGATTTTGACAAGTGTGATAAACATGGCAATTCTCTTCAAAAATATATCGAACACTTTCTCGTGATAAAGCTTTACACTCTGTGAAACGGTGGGATTTACCTCAGTTTTTGTGTCTCTGGTCACTTCAAAACTATTCCTGCGTCTTAGTTTGTTGAACAGTGAATTTTTGATTAGATATTTTTCTCAGAGATGACTTCAACTGTTGTACTTTCATTCTTGACGTGAACTGAAATTCCATGAACTTGACAGGAATCATCGTGTTTTCAGAATGAAAAAAAATCTCATAATAGATCATCATGAGAATTCAAACTACGAATGATGAATAATAAACAATAAATGTTTGCGGAGTGACTATAGTCTCTAGTATAACTATTCGGTGATTCAGCACACGCGCTATTGCACCGAACGGAACACTATGTATATAATTGATATAAACTAATTTTTTAGTGAAATTCGTACACCTATAGAGGTATTGGTACCCATCGGATCAAGTTTATGAGAACTATTCTCTTATTTTTCACCAAGGATTGTTCATCAGTAGAGTACGAAAAATGTCATAGGTACTATTTTGCATACAGTGTATGCAAAATATACAGTGTGGAACAGCCAAATGGAATAAATTCGACAACAAGTGAATGAGGGTGTGTTGGGAAAAACGCTTGGACACGTCGATTTGAATTTTTGAATACGTATTTTTTTCAAAAAAGTTAAATTATATAATATATATGAACATAATACCTATTCCAGACTTGTAGACATGAATGAAATATAATCAGTCTCGGGGTGGTAGATGACTAAGAAAAACTACGTTGCCTTTCGTATTATCCTCTTCTTCGTTACGATTATGACCTTATAATGAACTTTCAGCCCGCGTGTTGAATCATCGAACGTTCAGTGCTCTAGCCCGAACGGTAGGCGCATTATATAGTCACTTCGAATTCTTGACATTATTCATGGTAAATCGTAGAAACAGTATTCATATTCATACAGTATTTTTCAGAAGAAAAAACAAAATCAAAATCTAACATCAAGTCAAGTCAAATCATTGACGGTGACAATTGAAAGATCGAAGTGGATGAATCGAGTTCCGACGTTCATTTTTCTAGAGATTTTCTGTCTCATTCAGTGAACGATATGTGAAAAGAGATAGATTCTGACTTTGTGTATTGCCACGACTATAATAGAAGGCCTTGGTGCCAAACTCGGTTAAATGCTTTGCAGTACCGACAGAGACTCATGTTGCTCGATTGATGCCTGCCACATGCATACGTAACGTAAGCGAGCAGATATCCTGTTGAGCTTTGGCGACAAAAGTCATAGTGCCTGTCATTCACGATTCTTGAGATCTCTAGATATTGGATGAGATTGATGTTGATTGCTTCCCTCCTTACTTAAGAGATCACAGATGATATTGCAATCGTTAAGCAGCGATTTATTATCCTTTTTTGGAATCGGTTGGACTCGATAGCTATTTTCTAGTTAGGAAGAAACACACCAAGTTTTGAAAATGTGTGAAAAACCAAGAAAACTCATGTTGATATAGAATTTTGGCACATATAAGAAATGATCATAGTGCTGATGAAACATTTCAATTTCAGTTGATAATTTATTGATGTAGCAGAAACTCACAAGATATCATTATAATTCTCCTGATCACTAATCACAATATATATATACATTTTTGCTGTCTCGATAACAATTCATTTCAAGAATGGATGAGGGTAAGAAATATCATCACACGAATTGATGAATATCATATTGTTTCGTTATGATATGAAAATCACTGAACAATGGAATAAAAGAAGAAACGAATTATCATGTAGACATAAATTAACCCATTGAATAAAGCTGTGAATTAGTTTCTCTCCAAAGGCCCTTCCCTATTGTACATCGTTTATTAATGATACCCTTCGACTGCTTCAGCGAGGAGAGTAGGATATCCGTGCAATCGAAGAAAATCTGAAAGCACCGAACACGCGAAAGGGTCGTAAAACAACAGATATATCTGAGGGATGTTTTCCTCATGGAAAATTTAAGTTTACTGAGGTAGTGTTGGGCAACTGCGTATTTTTTCAGGTAATTAATTTTATTCAACTGCTCCTAAAAAAACACGCTATTCTATCCCTATTTTATCTATAACCATTATTTACGAAGGTATAATCCTCTAATCTGAATTTCAAACAGGATGATTATGTAAGCAAAATATCTAGTCCTATATATTTTTAGGTTGGATGGAAGAGCAAGCTCTAATAACGTGAGAGACTGGACTGAATTCTGACATGTTTCATTATCAATGTACCTCACATATATTGTTCTCACAGATAATCTCATTAGGGATACTAGTTTGTGTATTTCAGTGAATATATATGGTGAGAAGTCGAAGAATTATATGATTACATCAATGGGGAAGCCATCTATAGAAGGCTTGCTATTCTTAATGACCAATATATGGGTCTCACCATGCTCGCACAAACTGGAAATTTTTGGAGGCTCCCATATTCAACTGAGGAGCTATACCTACTTACTAACTTAACACTTGAATGAATCATTTCGTCACTTGAGAGAAAGGGTCCAGTACCCGCCTTTGAAGATTATTCGTTTTGAAAATCATCTCTGTTAGCTCAGAGTTGATGACTAGTTTCGGAATTTCCTGTCAATGGAATTTTTATTTTGTCTGGAACACCCACTGAGTACAACTCGATATATATGATATTCGCAATATAGTATTTCTCCAAGAAAATGGAGATGTTCATTGAAAAAAAAAATCTTCGAAAAATCGACTCTGAATATTTGGTGGTTCAACTTGGACTCACCCTGTATAGAAAAACTCTTGCATAATTCATTGTATACTTTTTCCAATATACCCAGTCTTCTCACAGAGCTGTGTAGTGTATTGGGATAGTATTTGATCAGGTTTCCTGGCATTACTAGTGAATCGCCAAAATTGGAGAACCCAATCCTGCACGCTGCAGGACAGATACATGAGATGTGCTCTGCCGAATCATCTTCTTCCAGTTAGCAAGCATACTATCACTCTGAAATGCGATCTGTTGAGTTCTTGTATTTTGACAGTGAACTGTAGCTACCTGTTGCATGGAATGAATGCTATGGAACTGCCTAAGCCAGGTAGACTCCAATATTTCAGTCCTTTATTATCTGCTCACCATAATGATTCTGGCTCTGTGAAAGTTATTTCTGGCCCCTTTCTGAAAGGGCGTCCACTGCTTCGTTACCTTCCAGGCCAGTGTGACCTGGTATCCAGATAAGAGTAACACTATCGGGTTGTCCTAGTCTGTTCAAGGTGGCCTCAAGAGCTCTCAGATCAGAAAATATCGTTGTTCGAGTGAGATGTTCTTTTTCCCTTATCTCACTCTACTCATCTCAAATACGTATACATCAGTCTGGAATATTTTGGCTAGGCTACCATTGAAGGTCGAATTCAAAGTTATATATTTCTTGAGATAGGGCACTTCGCGAGAAGGGCGATGATATAATATCAATAAAATTGATTATTATCATTATATCATCACTATTATTATATTACAATGCATTTCTCGTGAAAGCAGGAGAAATTGCCTTTTGAGTCGAGATATCATCAGGACATCAATTGTATGATATGAATATGACTATCAATGGAGAATATCAAAACATACAAGATATTCTACGAATTGGGAGTATGATGTTCTTGGACAAAACGCTACACGAAGACATATCAGAATACATCGGAGCTCAAGTATAGCCAGAACGGATTTGATTCTAGGGAAGAAAATGATGCTTGGGAGAAACTTGATAGATGTGGAAGGCTATTCAGAAACACAGCACAATACCTTCAGGTATTGATTCAGAAATTCCTCAATCTGTCAATATCCAGCTGTCATTTCATATCTGGTGAGGGTAACTATCATTTGGTAAACTGTCGGAGATTCTTCTTCGTTGTTAGCTTCAGTCCCAGCACTTTTTTTTTTCATCAATCTATGGTAAAAATAATATTTTTGATTATTATTTCATTCATTGTAGCACCATGAGATATGATTCTCGTTGAATTGCATATTCATTATATAACAATTATTGGAGCTTGAGAAATTTTACATTCGGCAATTTCGGAAAAACATCACACACTCTCATATGACTGATATAATGAAGTTGGTTACTGTGGAAATAATTTGGAATGAGTTCGAATCTGAATGCACGAATGACACGATTATCGATACTGTTTGCATTGCATTGTTTGCATCTCATGAAAATAGCATGAAAAAACAGCATGAAGTACCTATATTTGATCCAATTAGGATACAAATGGAGATAATTTCATTGGTTGGAATGATATTCCTTGATAACCTGCCAATCTTGAGTGTGTTCCAATGGAGTTCTGAGTTGTGTAATCATACTTATTCGTTGAAAAAGTATCCTCATAGACAAACAGTTTGATGAATCTGATGATCAATGATGAGGACTTAATCGCGGAACATTATCATTATTAGATATGTATTATATTTAGGAAATCTAATGTAATTTCCTGTGACGGCTCCTTAGAGGAGACAACGCAGGCTGAACCTCCTCAGGAGTTTCCATATAACGGAGAGTTCGATAAACTTGTATATAAACATATACACAGGAACTTTCGTTCGGTTACATTTCCTGGTATCAAGTAGATGTTCGTCATGGATCCATAGAATTCGAGAATTCTGACACGCTGCTACTTGAAATTATTCAAAATGGAATTTCAATTTGCAGATTGGCAATATCAAAAGGAGACCAGCCTCTGACAAATGGAAATAGCGAACGTTTGAAATCTCATGGTTCGCGGTTGAGGAACAGACTGTTAGATCGCTTCGACCATAAACAGACGAGACAGACGGACTAGTCGATCTCAATAGTTATTTCTCGGTGTCGCGGATCAGACTATGAGTTAGGATACGATTTTGATTGAATTATGACTCTACACCACCCCGTTGGTTCGAGCTGGGTATGAAGTCAGTTATGCTGATTATGTGGTTGTTTGTGCTACAGATTGTGGTAAATCAATTGGCTGAGTGGAGGTTTATTTTTTATAGGATTTTACATTTCTCATCTTCTATTCCACCCATTCCATTCCAAATGAAAGGAATCATTGGAATGCAAGTCTGCAATGATATAATATTTCTGAAGGATATATAACGAACATTCTGATATTTGAATGACATAATATTTCGAACTCGTTCATTACCTTCCAAACTGGGTGGAATCATATGCAACAGATGCTCATAGATATGCGACACCACCACATGGACAGAGGTGCTGTGAAATGGGTAACCCCCATGTTTCAGTATTTGGTCGATGCTTCCGGTCATATCCTATACCCTATCTCCTTCTTCCCAACCCGAATCGCCCATTTCAGCTCAAGATGAATCTAGATGATGAATTCTCCTAGAGTAAAACACTCCGGAAGTAAAATATATCTCCATTCGGATTTCCGGGCGAGAGGTGCTCGAGGGGGTTCACCATCGAAACATATGAATTTGAAAATAGACCTTCGTAACATCCGATGTCTGAACAAAAACATAAACGATGTTCATTACCATCTACAGGCTGAGAAACCAGTTACACTGGTGTTAACTGAGACGCAGGTAATGTAATGTAATGTAATGTAAGAAAGTGGGCGGTCTGAGACCTAACGCACTTAGGCAGGTAACTCATCAACTAACGCGGCCTATATGCTCTGCCCTGGATATGAGCTCCATACCCGTTTCAGATTCAGAGGAGGTATATGTCTCCTTTCCAGAAATGATATCTCATGCCATCGTAAAAAAGATCTGGAACCAAAAGAATTCGATGTTATGTGGCTCCAAATCGATAACCACAAACAGACAAAGTTCATCTGCTACCTTTATCTATCACCAAACGAACCAACTCGTGGTGACATCTTCGAATTTCTTTCTCTGAAACTCGATTTCATCCAACAGAATCACCCAGCAGCTGAAATCATCATCATGGGAGATTTCAATTTCCACAACTCCATCTGGCTGGAATTCTCAAACAAAACGGATGAAGCAGGACGTCTGGCTGAGGCTTTCGCTATCACCTATGTTCTTGAGCAACTGATTAATGAACCCACTCGGATCCCTGATATCAGTAATCATTTTGTCAATACGCTCGACCTATTCCTCACTAACAATCCGAAACCGTATGAAGTGAAAGTCCGTGCACCACTAGGAAACTCCCAGTCAGCCGACTGGGATGACCTTCGCATATTTTTTTCTCAGTTTTCTTGGAGGAGAATGTGTTTTGAATCGGGAGATCCTACGCAATATGCTGAAGAGATTTCGGAAATCATTTTGCTGGGAATGGAAACTGCATAGCACATAGCACCAAATCACGAACCACTGGTAAATCATAGTTCGATAGAACCTGTTCTAGGGTCGTCGCTCTAAAGCAAGCAGCATACCGTCGTTGGCGCAGAAACTAGAGCTGGGCAAGATAAGTTTGAAGCTCATAGAGTGCCCAAATGGTTCCTGTTCATTTTGGACATCTGCTAAGGCAATCGGGAGAAATTCCACTTCTAGCTCATTTCCTCTCCTTACAAAGGATGATAATACATTGACTAAAATACCCCAAGAAAAAGCCAACACCTTCGCCAAAATGTTTGCAGACAATTCTACTTTAGATCCACGAGGCCAGGAACTTAACAAAATCGCTATCATCGATAAGCGTATGCCAGAAATTGTCTTCCGGCAACGCACAATCAGACACATTCTGCTCAGCCTCAACGTCAAGAAGGCTATGGGGCCTGACGCAATACCGCCTATTGCTCTCAAGAAATATGCCCCAGAACTAGCACCAACTCTTCGCAGGTTGTTCAACCATTCCTACAAACTCGGCGTATCTCCTTCTAACTGGAAGAAAGCTAGGGTCCAACCAATTCTAAAGAAGACCCTCCCTAACAACTATAGACCGATTGCACTACTGTGGTCTCTGGTGTAATGGAAAAAGCAATCAACATCGGGCTCATCGTGAACAACCGGCAATATGGCTTTCGTCACCAGAGGTCAACTAAAGACCTGCTTGCCTATTTGACACATAAGTGGCAGGTGTCATTCGAGAAACATAGGGAGTCTCTGTCTGTAGCCTTGGATATCTCCAAAGTATTTGGCACCAAGGCCTCCTAGTGAAAGTTGCATCATATAGTTTGCCACCCCAACTTTGTTCTTGCTCCACATCAATGATTTGTTGGATACGACCTCCGCCCAGTTCATAGTTTTGCAGATGATAGTACACTTCATTCCGCCTTTTCCTCTAGAGCCCCTATATCATCCAACGAGGCCAGAGGTGCAAGACGAAGACAGGTCGATGCTTCAAATCTGGAGGATCTGACGAGAATTCTAGAATGGTGATCTGAAAATCTAGTACAGTTCTATGCATCGAAAACTCAAGCTTTTATGTTCACCAAGGCAGATCACACTATGCCTCTTTTGATGATGTCGGGTACCACTGTTCGTATGAGGTTGCCAATGTCCATGCTGGGTGTCACCTCCAACAGCGCTCTCTCATGGGTCATGTGAGGTCCATTGCGAAAACCGCTTCACAAAAACTTGGTTTTTTATTCCGTGCGAAGAGATACTTCACATCCCAGCAACTGCCTATGATCTACAAAGCACAAATTCGACCTATCCTGGAGTACTGTTCACGTGTTTGGAGCTCAATAGCCCCGAACATACGCTTAAGCTCTTAGTCTCAATTCAGAAGAGAGCTATCCGTCCAGTCGATGATACAACACTCACCGAATCATTGACTCCTCCAGAACATCGTAGAAAGGTCGGCGATCTCTGCCTTTTTTTATAGATACCACGATCGGTGCTCAACGGAAATATCATCTATTATGCCACCACGTGCGATTCCTAGTAGACGAACCAGACGAGCTAAGAATGGTCAGCCCTACACATTCCGGCTCGAGACCTGTCGAACATCGCTATACCAAGCGTCATCCATCAATATAACGGCAAAGTTGTGTTCAGGTCGATATTGCTATGATTATTGGGTCATTCCATGATCGCTTATAATGTTTGCGGAACAGTCTGATTCAAAATGGAATCCCAATGATTAAATCAATGTGGAACTAGACATTGACGCACAGTTGATGTTTTCTGGCACTCAATTAGAACTTCTCTCTTCAGAGATACCTTCACGTTTTTCCGTGAACATTAGGCAGCGAGTTTGTTGTGGATGCTACGCGCTGAGTTCATAGATGAGTCCTTTCCAGGCATGGGTTGGAATACCGAGGAGGCCACGGGAATTTGTGAATGTATAGGTAGACTTTTTCTATCTGAGTTCACTCGATCTCGGTGACCCGAGTTACCTACTATAGTATTCGTAAACTTCATGTTCGTTTACCGTTAACTCTAATCGAAATTATGGTCATTTTGTGTGTGTTATGACAACTGACCATATTAGTACTGGCTTAATACTTTACTTATTCCTTTCTTTCGTCAATCGTCAGGAGTGTCATTTGTGTGTGTTGTGTGTTTATCAATGTTTCGATTACTCCAGTACCTGTCACCATCACCCAAACAGCATGAAAGACGATGAGTCGCATTCATGAAATCAATAGTACGAATCTACGGAAGCGTAGGAGGACATTTTTTTTTTATTTTTGATAATCTTCAAAATGCTCAGTTCGAACTCGGAATATTACTAAATTCCCAGTTGCAACTCGTAATTTCAGTGAACACCGAGTTATTAATCGAAATTTCAATATTCCGAGTGGTGAAATAGGTTGTTCAACCGAGTCTTACGTTGAAGAATGCAGCACCTCATCAGCCGAACGCGAATTTTCAGAACACTCTCAATGATCTGAGATTGAGGTAAAAGATGATTGAATGATACACAACAAACGCAATTCGTTGCTTCGATGTTTTCTGAAACATTTCTAATGGTTCAATTCAATTTTCAGTTATATATACGTCTAAAAAGTAATTGTCGTGAATAATAGTGGATAATTTTCTATACATGCCAGCATATCAATAGTTGGCAAATAAATAGTTGTTAGTTACCCCAGAATGGAAATTTGTTACCACAACAAGAAATAATTTATCAAATGAATAACACTGTGATATTTCAATCGCGCAGATGGTATTTTCATTGATGATGAATAGTGGTGAAATATAGCGAAGTTATTTGTAGAAAATAGGTATGATACAGTTGGTGATGAAATTCCGAATATTGTTAATTACTATAGTACCTAAAAAATACTCACTATATAAGCGATGTCTTTCATCTTCTCCTTCGTTATGTCTGATATTCAGTAGGTTTTGATTCACGATTTCACTACTTTTCAGATCTCTTCCACAGCAGGAAAAAACAATCTACATATATAGGCGTCTTCCACCACTTACATTTGAAGAATATATTGAGTATTTTTTTGGCTATTCGAAGAAAATTCAATATGGAATTCTTCTTGTTTGAACAATGATTCGTCATTTTTCATCCATCTTCATCTCAAAGAATCATCGTATTCGATGGTATAATGATATCAATGAAAACCAATTCGAAAGAAGCACACGAAAACTTGATGGCCCTCCATCGGTGACGAAAGCAGTCTCATTTACTGATTTCGATTTCATCGGGATCTGGTTTTAAACAGACCACTCAAAGTATTGAAACATTTTTCATCGTCCAATAGTGAATGAATTAAATCGTCCTCAGAAACGGTGAAGGTTAAGGAAAAGTTGTTCTTCTTGTCATTTCATTGATATATTTACAGTTGGCACATGCTCCGGAATTTCTTGCTCTTATTTTATTTGTTTTCGAACAAGATATTCGAGAATGATATTGGCAAGTCAATTGTAAAGAGTTCCTTTTTGATGTTTGCAGACGACTTGTAATTGTATGAAAGTTATTGTCACTGATTCCAATAGACTGGATCTTCAAACTGGGAATGAACTCTTTTCTGGAAGATGTATAAAATATCTTGGTGTTCTATTCGATTATCAACTCAACTCCACAGAACACACTGTACAAAGTCATCTGAAATTTTATTAAGGAACTGCCATGACTTTTCCGTACTCACAATAAAAAAGCACTTGTTAGATCACTTTTGAGTAGGCGAATATTGTCTTCTACTATTCTATTCAGTTCATAAAATTGCGTTGGGAAAGATTCAGAATGAATTTCTAAGATTTTTCTCCTAAAAACTATACCACAACAGTGCGGAGATCATGATCACTCTTATTTACTTACAGAATTCGAATCTATCTGAACAAGAGAAAAGAATAACTATTTCAGATTTGAGTTAATAACTGGTTTCAGAACGTATTAAGTTGAACGTACATCATAAGCAAGTTGGAAATCCCATTAGTACATTTCTGATAAATGCTCACAGTACTAATTATGGTAATAATACTCCTCTAGATAGGACATTAGACACGATGAAAAGAATGTATTTGGTATAGTCTATTACAATTTAAATCTTCCATAAACAATAATCACGTCTGATTAGTATTGTTTCATAGCTGTTTTCTAGCTATCCAAGTGTGTTTTGTTTTGTATATCACATTCTCTCCTGTTATTAGGAGCTATGTACAGGTATACCTATATATTTATACTTTTATTTGTATTATGAATGTACCTCATTAGGAATGTATCGTGAATTGAATTAAATAAATAAATAAAAGAAAAAAAGATAGCATTCCCACTTTCGGAATACGTTCACTTTGTGGTTCCCTTTTTTTTCAAAATGAGGCTCTGGAAATTTCATTTTGAATTTTGTCACCTTTTCATTCTTCAATGCTTTCATTGCTGTCGGCAGCTTTTGTGTAGCGCTTTAATATATATACATAGATATAGTTATTTTTGGAAATTATGGAAATGGCAGTTTCGCAAATGCGATGGCTTTATCAAAGCGTGAATTTTTCATTTCGTCACGAAAACAGCCTTGAAACAAGTAACTCTTCCATGGGACGCAATAATGAAAATTGATTGTGGAATATGCGATCCATGAATCTAGATTGATTTTCGCACCATATATATCGAATCATGTCACGAAGATGGGTATAAGGAGATGAGTCAAGCAACATTTTTCGGGTATTGTTTATAGATTTAATTTGAAGTACGATTTTCCATATATTCTACGAACTCACTGAATAATAATTTATACATATATACCTACATGCACATACGGACAATAATATACAACTACAGCAATTTACATGATGAATTCGTATTTACATTTTTGAAAATTAATATTATGGTTCATAACTAATTTAGCCATGCATCATGAACATTCAAATAATCGGCATGATAACAATGAATTATAGCAACGAGAGTTCTCATGATTCCAAATTATTTACATTTACACGCACTCAACGTGACTCCATTAATGAATCTATTTACAAAATTATAATGTTTTATGAATAATTATTCACTATAGCATAGTACATGCGAGATCAGATACAGAATGTTCATGTATGAGCTGCCCAAATGGAGAGCTTATATTTTTTATATGGGGCGATCATCCTCGACATGCAAGAGATAATGCAGATAAACACAGAGGGAATTGAGTCAGACATCACATTTTATTTCTTCACGAGTAGTAGCCATTTTGTATCACGCTTCTTTTATGTATTCCAATGCTCACTTCTGAAGATTCGCAACTGAAATTCATTAACTCACAACGTGGATTTATTTCAGCCAATAATACGTATATACCAAGGTGTTTACTGAAACTATTGCGAAAATTCGGACAGTGTTTTATTTGGGATAGATGAAGATTATTTCAATGATGGTTCATCGGAATTCGTCTTTTTCTAGCGAGGAAGGTTTTCATCATCCAATATTGATGAAAATGTCATTTATTAATCAAGATTTGGGAAATCACTAGTGACGCCTGATGTGCTGAACAAAGCTGTTTTTTTTTCAAAGAAGTTGGAACAAGAATATTGTGATACATCTCAAAATCTCATAAAATCATCATTTTTTGTTAATGGAAAATCAACATTCATTGATAAATATATATTATTTCTGTTGGGAAGATTCAACACCAAAGCCCCATCAGATCATCGAACAAAATATTCTCAAAGTATCCCATTTAATAATCACGTCATTGTTTCATTCTGATATCAGTTCGGTAAACACTATGTTACGTCTCAAAATCTTATATGTTTCTCTTCCACAAATATAGATCATATATAACTTCTAAGCAAGAACAAGAAGAAAAAGGAGAATTACCAGATCGGAATTCATGAAAGACTTTTCATTCGAAGAAGATGCATTTTTCATCATATTATAAACTCAACAATTCCATGATATTGATCTGGCCGAAATTCCTCAATTTGGTGATTATTTTCCAACTTTCGTTGATGCTATTTCTAGTGATGTTATTAATTTTAACGAGTTATCAACCCTGGAGGAGAAATTTCTTTAGAACAGGACATCCCTGCTTTGATACCGTGCATTATTTTCAAACAATGTTCGATTCATCATCTTCCTTCCATAATCCATATAGATATTTCAGTATCTACCTACCTATATAACAATACTGATCATGTCTTACTTTCTCTTAGAACTATATTTTGGAATCATGAAATACCCAAAAACTTAGAGTATTATCACATTTATTCAAGTCTATCAATAATCATAACGAAAATAACAAAATGTAATAGAAAATTGTAATGACATTTCTGAAGGGGAACTTCACATAATGTTTGGATTTACAATCGCGAATGTGGAATATTCATTCCTCAATCTGAGTGTTTACGAATAATCGACAAAATTGCGACCAAACAACTCAGATAATATGAATATGTTGACAGTCGAGATATCGCTCAGGTTTCTTAGTGAATAGAGATTTAAATGGTGTATATTGAGGCAAATTCTTCATCGATTTCAGTCCAGCATAGAAGAGATCATCAAATGGGTTTATCACTCTCAACTCAAAAGTTCTTCTTTTGTATTCCATCATATTTTTTCTCTAGCATCATCTATTATAATAGGCGGCTTGAATTCGTTTCCACCTAATGTGCGACGATAAAACACACGTCATTGATCAATTTGATGGGTATCTCAAGAAATCACACCTGTTGGAATTCTATAGTAGTTATATGTGTGTTCCATCCGGAATGGGCGAAGTGCATGGTAATAAAAAAAGTATGAATAGTCATATCAATTATTGCTGTGCTAATATCTGTAGTGATAAACACGACAGATTGAGGTTCATTAAATCGTTGCGGTTTGGGAATATTCTTCGGAGATTTTGTTATTATTATACAAAAGTTAAACAACAGAATGTTCAGGACGAATTTGAAGGTTTCATCATACTCTTATATCTGGAACATAATATTCTGGTGGTATACAGTATGGTATATGTTTGCGAAGTAAAGAGAGAGTATATTCAGTAGATCGATCTATTATGGAATGCAATTCGTCAGAAATCTCCAACTATGAGTGTTCAAAGTCTGTATGTGAGCAATCTCTTGTAGTAATATTTACTCATTCAATGTGTAAAAGGTACCTCAGCAATAATAGATATAGGTACATTGTTGAAAGACATCAGACAGGCGTTTCTTTGGGGAATTTTCATAAATATATTCATATTCATGGAGAGCCGATTTGAATCAATATTCTTTCCAGAAAATATGACATGTCGAATTTCAAATAAGATTCATGGATTGGTTCATCGATGTTTCATACTTATTTTCCAGATAGACTATCGAGCAAGGAACAGTGAATCGAATAACGATATTTTGGTGGAACAATATCAATGGAAAATGATTGACAATAATATTATTTCGTGTTCAGTCGATATGGCATGAACTTGGCATTCACTTTTTGAAATTTAATAGGAAAATTGTCAATTCAAGATCAATCGATCGAAACACCTGCCGGTACCTGAAAATTCTGTTTGACTGAAAAAATTACACTCAAAAATATTATTTCCTTGTGCTCAAAACGGAAGCAGTTTCGTTCCCGAAACGATGAGTAGAAATTCTGATATTTATCGAATATATTTCCAAATTTTCTTGAAACGAGGATCCGCACTGACAAATAGAGAATTTCTTACATTTTGGAGCAGATCATAAATCTGTCATCACAAATACTTATATTGAAATAATTATTCTAATTTCTATTTTTATTTGTTAGAAACGAGGAGAGAAAATCCTAAAAATCTGGAAGAATGAATATATATCGACAAATCGATATTTTCTTGAAAACCAGCTTAATCAATCAAGTGAACAACTGAGAAAATTTTTCACTACACTAAAGATTTAGGTTCCATGTGGGTGGGTTGAGGCCTCCGCTCCTCTATTAGACTCCGCGAAATGATCTCGTGGTTATATTTTGTGACAAAAATGTTTGAATGAACGTATTTTCATGTCTTGTCTGATGTACGGGGGTTGAATTTCGAATCTATATGGGAATGTGAAGTACGCTACCAGGCGTCACATATATGTGACTAAAGGGTTCTCATTTACGCCCGCCGGCACACATTTGTGACGCGGATCCAAAGTCATTCAGCTGGATTTCTAAACCTTTGGGGTCTGTGCTCTCGTTTTGTTCAATGTGATTTGGTCTATAAGGAGGTTCCGCATATATCTGTGACGACGGGTCTGAGCATCAGGAGCACCTGTGTATTGTTTTACGTTATTTTCATTGAGATGGTGTGTAATCTCGGCTATTATAGGTTTTAGCAAACATTTATAGTTTCATGATGAAATATAATCATCATTTCATCTTGCCGAATAACTGCATAAAAATAAGAAAACACACATTGTTGGTACTCTCAGAAAAAATCGTAAGGGAAACCCACTACCGGTTGTGGCATCAAAACTGGAAGAAGGAGAGACAGTCTTCAGGAGGAAGGGCCCTATTCTCGTCCAAAAATGGAGAGATGAGAGAGATGGTTTAGTTGTCTCTACCAAACATAAAGCAACTATGAACGAAATCTCTGACAAACGAGGGAATACAAAATTGAAACCAATCACTATAATTGATTACAATTCAAATATGTCAGGAATTGACAGGTGTGATCAGATAGTTTCATACTCAATCAACTCCACGCAAATATATACGCTGGTATCTGAAGATATTCTCTCATTTATTTGTATCAATGTGGATTGCATGCTATAGTTATATAAAAGGCAACATCAAAAGAAATAAACTTATTTGCAATTCCGGGAAGATATTGCTCTGGAATTTCTGCAAACTGACGTTCAAGCCTCTATACGAATTCTCGAGTACAGACTACAAAGAATCATTTTCCGAAAAATTGAATAAAAGGATAAGATGTTGTGTATGTTCCCAAAAGAAGAAGAGATCTGCTACTTTCTTTACATGTCACGGATGCCAAGATAGTGGTCTACCAATTGGGTTATGTATTGAACATTGTTTCATAGATATTACCACACCCAAAATCAGTCATAGACTTTCAATGCATATTTTCGTTTGGTTATTATACATATCAATATGATAATAATGATTTGAGTTCATGAATAGATAAACTCGTTGTATTTTGTGAATATTGGATTGTCACATATATATGTGACCCTGGTCTATCCTGAAGGAAAATTTCCAATAGATCGACGTCACAAATATGTGACAGCATTTGAAATGATGTTTCTCATGTTTTTCGAAGTTTCTTTGTCACACAGCGACAACAAAATCTATACCCAGTACTTGACAAAACTGAACGAATAGTTTTCTGGTTTGTGGTACCTGTTTGCTACAATACCTTTGGTAGCGAACGTGTTAATTTTAATTCATATACCTATGCGATCATAGTTGATGCTCACTGAAATAATTCACATATCTGGAAATATGAATTCCTTGGTATGATAATGAGCTTCTTATATCAAAATAAGAAGAATGATGAAAGAGAACGAATAATGGAGTTGCCGAAATAATCCTATCTAATTTCATCAAGTAGATACCTTTGCATATTCTTCACTTTGACTTGTGAATTTGATGATTCATTAATAATTGAGTTGATAGTTTTCCACACCGTGCGACTATTACTTTCTTCTCATTCAAATCAGATGATAATCTTTTTGAAAATTGAATAGTGAGTAGACGATTGATATCATGCAGCCATTTTTAAAAACTTGTGCATTTTTCCACAACTGTCGAAAAAACTCATGCCGAACTGCACTTTTTTGTGCCTGAGGGGTGTGATACTTTTTCATCGTTTCATAGGAAAGAGTGAAGATAACTTAAGTTTCCACCATAGAGATCGTTTCTCCACAGAATAATGACTAGAATCCAGTATCAGCTATACCGTGATGACCTCGTGTTCGATACCCTGAAAGTACCCTGAGTTTCGCCGCAGTGTAGCAGCGGCAGGTATGGGTGTAATATTGTAGGAATACGAAAATATTACTCTGGCTGTTCTACTGTTCTACGAAATCAACCCTTTCTTGTATTCTTATGGATGCCGTTATACGCAAAAGACGCCTCGTTTGTACCTTCAAAGGGTTTGACAATGAAAGTTATGGTATCTCTGAAAAAATTATCTGTTGAATCTTTCTTAATTTTAGTTATTTCATCACCTGTTATTTGTCGTTTTACATGTTCATTTCTCATACAGTTATATTGTTTTTGATTAAATTGAATATCCGCAGTGTCATTCTCAAGAAACAGAACTGTGGAACTAATTACGAGGCTGAAATACCGCACTGGATATTGGTATTCACTATTGCCTTTATTCATTATTGGGTAATTATCATATTATCCGCCAGGTATAGCTCAAAAACAGATATCAGAGCGCAACATACCTGAACTCTCGTACAATCAATGCACATTTCCCTCCAAGTGACAATTGGACCAATTAGTCTTCATTAATCCATGGTGAATGTGACTGTATGCACTTCGAGAAATAGAAGACAATAGTTAATGGTGACATTAATGGATTTTGGGAAGAATTTTTGTTCATTGCTATGAACATGAATTATTTTCGATGGTTGTGGAAAAAACATCGCATGATAACTCGTGAATACATATATAATTATTTGTGAAAAGAAGCAGGAATTTTAAATTTTAAAGATTTTATAATATATTAGGACTGTATCTTTGAAATATCATGCGGAACAATTAACGTATGAATAACATTCCACAATAATTCCCCGAAGGCGCTGAACGAACATATGCAACGAAAAAAAATATTTTTCTGAATTTTTATTCAATTGCCAGATTATTCTGTGAATTGAGCTAATTTCAAGATTTATCTTGCAATTACCGCTTTATTGACAGGTTCATCTTGCATTTAAGCTAATTGCAGGATTCATCTTACAATTATATATAGCTCAATTGTTTATCTTGCATGTGAGTTGATTGAAAAATTCGTGTTTCATACGTATGAAAGAGTTAATTGACAGATTTTTCTTTCAATCAGCTTAGTTGACAGAATAATCTTGCAATTAGCTCAAGTGCAAGATGAATCTGTCAAAGAAGCTCTAATTGCAAGATATCTTGCAACCTGCTTGAATTCAAGACAAATCTTCCAATTAAATCCTGATTGTGGAATAAGTAAAGTCCAATTTTCCAAATCTTATATATCTATGAATCGAGTAAGTGTGGAAAGTGTGTAAAATTATCATCATATCTTGATTCTTATATGCGAAAAATATGTGGTTTCCATTGATATTATCCAACATTTTCATCCTCATCAACTCATTTCAGGGATCTTATACTTCTTATACTTAATCCATGAATAAAGGTACGTATATTTCAACGTTCAACAATAATTATCCATTCTCCTGTCACTGTATTGACGATTGAATAGTTTCAAAACGTCTTCCAAAAAATTTTTAGAATGGAGGTTCGAATAAGAATACATTTATGATGAAGAAACAAATTTAAAATTGAAAAGTTACATCCTCTTCCTTTTGAGTTCGCAGGGAAATAAGAGTGAAAATATATCATGAAATATGAGACTATGAAAGGATAGCCCAATATCACACGGGTATAGTCGTTATATCGTTATGAATTACTAATAGGTATCTATATGATTGAACGGTCTGGCCATCCATTATAGGTACTTCCAGTATAGTTGATGATCTCTCATTACACTGAACCGTAACCAATTTTCGATCTCACATCAATAACTATATCTATTAGATTCCAATGATTCCAACATACTCATACTCATGTATAGATCTGGTTCTTGAAGACCGATCATGCCATCGAAAAAAATAAATAAATATTATCTAATAACGAAGAATAGTACGTACGTATTAACTCAGTCAACAAAAGCCACTCGATACATCTCCTACATACCTAAATATGTCTCTACATATCATCACATGTATTGATTGAGCTATAACTGATGCGTCACCCTGAACAAACTCTCAGAAGGAGTTAGTCCGTAAGCGTCATAGTGAGCAGGAGTTGGCTGCATGAGCGCCATGTGATTAGCTATCGCGAAGTCATAACATGAAGTCGACATCATCCACTGGTGAACAGGTGGCATTATGTGCGTCGGACTAGGAGCCACCGGCGTCGGTTTGTCGGGAGATATCAAACTTTCTATCGTGAAGGACCTTTTGGGCCTGATGCAGGTCACCGTCGTCTCGGGCGTTTTCGTCAGCGTAGGCGACGTGGGCTGATGCGCTGCGATCGCAGGAATTCTCGCCGCCGGATTCAGCTCGACAGGATTCGCCGGCGGAGCGAAAATGATGCGGTTGATGTTCGTCAACGCGGCTAGCTCGTTCTCCAAGATCTCTTTGTCGCTTTTGAGGAGTTTGAAGCGTTTCCTGCGTCGAAGGAGACTTCCGTTCATGAACATGTCGAAAGCAGCGGGATGCAATGCCCAGTACGCTCCTTTGCCCGGCCTGTCTGGCTGCCGAGGGATCTTGATGAAGCAATCGTTGAAGCTCAAGTTGTGTCTCAGCGAGTTTTGCCAGCGTTGCGTGTTCTTTCGATAATACGGGAATCTGTCGGTTATGAACTTGTAGATTTCGGACAGAGGCAGCATCTTCTCGGGGGAATTCCAAATGGCCATCGCCGTCAGGGATATGTAGGAGTAGGGTGGCTTTTGGTCACCGTAGGATTCCCTCGAGGGTCGCGGCATGCTGAGATCACTTGACACTCCGAACAAACACCAGAACTTCCTAAACAAACTCTGTCGGAATCTACTAAACAACTGTTTGAACTGATCCTTCGAGCCGTTTAGTGGGTTTAAAAGGATACCCAACGCCCATCGCAGTCACCATTGGTTGTGCCGTAACAATGGCATTTCCAAGACCGCCTTTTCGTTCACGCCTGGCCTATTCCGAGGAGCGACGCGAAGCCAATTGGTTTAGCGGGAAGTTATGCGTTAAAGTTGGGGTGCGACCAATCACGTTATGGTCTGTATTTAATAATGAATTGCTTTATTTGAGCAAGATTCATTTATTATGGCTGATGTAGTTAAATGAAATTTATGTTATCATTTCGAGAACAGTTCGTTTGGTAAACACCGTTAGTTGGAGTCATTATGTTTTATTGAATACATTTTATGCTTCGTAACCGATTATAAGCTCATTTTACCAAAATGTAAATTATAGTATAGTATAGTACACAGCGTTTATAATGCGTCTGGCGGCAAAAAATGAATTATTCATTTTCTCATAAAAAGATAATTTGCATTCTCAATCAGCTGAAAGCATGATCATCATTTGAGACAATGATATGGAGATATTCAAAATGCAGAAATAATTCAACAGACAATTCATGATCATATATAAAGTCCAATATTTTCATGATATTCCTTGGGTATTATTCGTGTATCTATCTATCTATGTGGGGTGCATCTATTCATCAAATGAATTTTTGGTTTTAATTTTCTTTTTGGAAATTTTTGGGAGCAATGTCATGTATTGATGCCACCCTGTATATTGGAGATATGGAAGCAACTGTGAATAACCGCGTATGCTTGTTTAAAAAACTGTGAGATTTTTTCTCCAATGAAAAGTATGCCTACATATATCGCTTTTCCCCTCCCTCGCCATTATCGGATCTCGTGAACAAGTAGAGATACAGGGTTGCTCAAATCAGAGAAAAATCTTCTGGATTCGATCAGAACTTATTGCGATGAAGTACAATTGAACCGATCTTTGTATTTTTCGTCCCACATGGTGGTTGGAGTTTCAACGCTCAATATTTTCTGAAAGGGTAGATCGATTTGAAAAATCTAAGCAGCACTGTATAGGGAATGATCAGCCCCTTCTAAAGAGGTACCATTTGAAAAAATGTTGGGGTGACACACCTACTCAGGGGGTTGAAGGTTTTACTATGCTTGTTACGTCAAAATGTGTCCCCCTGACAAACAGACTTGACCTGTTTTCGGATTCTATCGAAAAGTTCTTTCCCAGCCTGTAATGCCTTGCGGTACGTGTTCGATGAGCCACCCTGTATATAAATAGGTATATATCTATAGCTATTAGGTATATCTCTTCTTGGAAGTCATTGATATATATTTATGTGACTGAAAAAAGTTGCTCTCTGAGTATATCAGCACAGTTCTTATATGGAAAGGACTATAACAACCATATTATACACCTTAACGATGAGATTTGTTGAGCATATACAGGGTGCCCGTTTTTCGAGCTCCACCATGGGGATCTCAGTTATTATAAGAGATACGAGGTCGGTTAAATTATAGGGCAAAGTTGCGCATTTTCATGCTGAACAATTATCTGCAAGAAAACTTGATGTCATTTTTAGTTTTTGAATTATTGCAGGAAAACGAAAATTTGTAATATTCGTTTTCATAGTTTCAAGCGAAAACAATAAGACCTAGACGTTTCTGACTGGGACATTCTTGAGACACTTTTTCACGAGGAATCTGAATCTGTCATCGTATTCTCTATAACGTTCTTGATGCCTAAGTTACAATACTCAACTTTGTTTTTTCTTATGGGCGCCATGTTGGATTTTTGCAATTTTGAAAAGTCCCTTTTTTCCTGATTGAAATGATTTATCACAAAATATGTTCGAATCTGACATGCTGATCAAAATTGGGAAAAGATCATTTTTGTGAAGAGTGCTTCGGAAAGAACGCCAATCGTTTTGTTTAAGCTGAATTTCAACAGTTCAACTGAATTTGGATCGGGAACGTTCACATTTTCGTCAAGCTCACCTACTTAAAAACTATGATTTTGAATTAGGGAACGACGTAATGAGCTAAAAGTTTATTCTTCGCAAAACAAAACAAAGTTATAAAAGATGCTCGAATACTCCACCTTCCACTTCTGAACACAATTCTACACGTTTCCTCAGATTCTGATTTGCTCGCGAGATGTTCCGTCTCCTTATCTTAGTCTTGAAAGTGGTGATAATGGTTCTTCTCAGCTGATCAATATCTGTGGGTACAGTTTTAAAAATCGAATCTTTCATAGTTCCCCATAAATAATAATCCAGCAGAGAGAGATCAGGTGACCGCGCTGGCGGTGCGCCGTCTTGCTGAAACCATACGGTATTCGGCCGGTTCAGACAAATGTTGTCGTCAACGTAGTCCGCGAGAAAGGTCTTCAGAAAATTCAAATTTTCTTCATAAATGTATGGGCCAATTATTATGTCGTCCAATAAACCGACCCATACATTTACGCCGAAGCGTACTTGTGGTCGTCGTTCTTGATGTTCACGGGGATTCTCAATGGACGAAATGTGTTCATTGTGTCGATTAAATATGCTCATGGTTGAGAATTCGCATTCATCCGTGAATATTACATTACGCAAGATATTTGGATTTTGCTCCAACTGGTTCATTACAAATCTACAAAATTCTATCCGTCGACCTCCATCTCCGGGATGGAGAACTTGGGTGATGTGAATTTTGAATGGACGATATTTGTGTTTGTTCAGTATCCTCCAGACCACTTGACGCGATATGCCAAGATTTATTGCAACTTCCCGTGTGGAAACAGAACGATTATCTTGAACCTAAAGGAAAAATATTCGAATCATTTATTGTCATTTTTTTATGTATTTCACTCACAGCTTGCAAAATTGCCAATTCATTTACATTCTCTCTATCGGTGTAACTTCGTCGAGGCCTCAGATATGAACCATTATCGGCTGAATTCCTATGGAGCAATAGAAAATAATTCTGAGTTAGTTGCTCTCTCTCTCTCTCTCTCTCTCTCTCTCTGGATACCGCTGGAGATATGATTCGGACGTAATTTGTGCATTTCGATGCGAGGCGTAATAAATCTGAAGCACGCTTTTCTTCATTCGAAAACGGCATTCTTGTAGATAAGCTCAAGAAATCAACATTTCTGTTCTCATAATTTAATTGAACTGTCAAAATTCAGTTTGTTAAACAAAACTGTTGGGGTTCTTCCCAAAGCACTCTTCACAAAAATGATTTTTTCCCAATTTTGATCAGCATGTAGGATTCGAACATATCGTGTGATACATAATTGTGATCAGGAAAAGAAGGTCTTTTCAAAAATGCAAAAATCCAATATGGCGCATTAGAAAACACAAAGTTGAGTATTGTAACTTTGGCACTAAGAACGTTATGGAAAATACGATGACAGATTCAGATTCCTCGTGAAAAAGTTTCCCAAGGATGTCCCAGTTAGAAACGTCTGGGTCTTATTGTTTTCGCTTGAGAATATAAAAACGAATATAACAACGCAATATAATTCAAAAACTAAAAATGACACATCGAATTTTCTTGCAGATAATTGTTCAGCATGAGAATGCGCAACTTTGCCCTAATTCAACCGACCTCGTATCTCTTATAATAACTGACTATAATAACTATGGTGGAGTTCGAAAAACGGGCACCCTGTATATAAGTTGCGCCTGCTTGGTCATCGATTGTGTAGGTAGGTATATGATCATGAGTACGAGAACAACTCTTTGTTATAAGATAATCACCACTATGATTTGTCTTTAGGTACATGTGCAGATTCTGCATTGCTCTATAGGAAGTTTTTCGAATGAGAGACATGTTATAAACTGAGTTTCTGTAACTTTCATGCATGAGTGTCCGTAAAGAACTTACGTTTGAGCTTCAACTTTCAAACTGAAATCTGCGGCTCATGGACCAAATTCTTCAAAGTGTACATCAGACATGACCCGAATTGTAACGTTCAGTTTATTTGAATTTTGAGGAAATCGGTATTCTCCAATGTTGATTTTGCACAGGAATCTGGCGAACGAATTACCATTTTGAAAACGACCACAGATAACCACAGGTGACGAATCCAAAAATAGTAGGTATTATTCATATGGTCTGCCATCTGAAATATCAAAGTTGCTAATACTTCTTATAGACAACGCTGTATTGTTCCAATTATTTCAGCTATAGATAGATCATGTCCGATAATGCCTGGTTTGCACCAGAAACGCTCGCAAGTGGTTTCAAGCAATCACCCTGGTCCATATACATACATACTTGTATATACATGTATATGTACTTGTTGATATGAAGATCTGGAATATCTATTCGATCCATATCCATGATCACCACAAGAGATTTTAAAATCATTTCAGAATTCCTATACCAGTTCATCATTCAACTACATATCACAATTCTTTCAGTTGTGTATCATGCCCGTCTTTGGAATGAGTTACAAAAGGACATAAAGTCATCATTTCCTTCGAGGCAAAATTAAAAAAAAAAACTCCATCAAGACCAATTGAGGAGCTCTTAATGATTTTTCTATTTGGGTCAGTATGCTCACTTCATCAGTGTTTGTCGGAGTTGATTATTATCATTGCATTAGTTTTGTGAACGATACTCATTTCAGTGTTTGTCGAAGCATTATATTATTGCTTAAATTTTCCTATAGGCATATATTTTGTTTTCGAACCTGTCTTCCTTATTTTTATTTTTATTTCATTTTCATAACTTGTCTGATTCCTAATTAGATATGCCTATTCTAAATTAATAGTATTATTGCGCTGATGACGTGCTGGAAGATCAACCTAGTTGAACCTCGACCTGTTTCACCTGAATTATTATTGTTCATGTGAAATATTGTATTGTATTATCATTTTGAATATTATCATGGATGAAACTCAACTAAACTGAACTATACTTGTGAACAAATAGTGTGGCAAAGCTGCTCTGCTATTCGAGATAGAAGAGCAACAAATTCACAATCGGTTATACAAAACTGTAACGTATATATCAAACTAATGTTTTTAAAATGAGACACCTTTATGGTATCTTCAAACATATCTGAATTCCCACCCAATCATGCTGATGATTTTTTGCTCTTCAGAATTCGATCATTTTCCATTTCCCTTTCCTCCTCTGAAAAAAAATGTCTACAATGGTCAGAATAATATTAGAATAATTTTCCAGATGCAGGCAACTCAAATTCTTTCAAATGACACACACTGTATTATTGCGTGGAACTATTTACTGATTCCGTCAGTTCTACATCTCGGAAAGCAGATCAGTTATGTATATATGACAATGGATACTGGGTGTAACAGGTAACATTTATTGTCTCGGAAAATTGAGATTTCTTGACTAATTCAAAAATAGAGTTCCTCTTGACGTGAGTCCGCATGTTTCCGAGGTACAGAGTGTCAACAAATGTTTTTTCAACAATATTATCTCAGGAACCGTACACATATGCACCTTGAGAAATTAAAGTTCCTCTAACAAAAGGTCTATAGTTAGTATATAAGCACAACCAGATTTTATCGTTACTGTAACAATTTTTTTTGGTAACCATAACAATATTCTGCCTATTGAAATGATTGTTAGGATGACAAAATCATGTTGTGTCTATATTAGCCAGAGACATTTTTTCAACTATGGCTTCTTCTTGTGTTCCCATTAATTTTTTTCATAATATGCCATTGACGAAGGAACATCTTTTTCTGTTCCCTGTATCTCGACTATATATGCATGGTGCGTTTGTAGATTTTTTTTTTCTCATAATTAGCCAAACAGAAATGAGCCTTCATATTTCGGCATATGTTTCTAAACACCCTATATAGGGTGTCTTAATATTCGTCATGGAAATCGCTTATTATCGGAAAATTTCCATCTGATATTCGAAAAAATGTGGGAATATGATATTTTCATTGCTAATTGTTATTTAATTACCTGATTTATGGAAATTGTAGACTTTATGAATCCATCTGCATAAATTATGTTATTATGCTCGCTGCTGTGTGTGATTTTATTCCTCCTGAGAGTTCTCCTTTTCGTTCGTTCTGTTCTACCACAATTCACGAAATATCATTTATATACAGGGTGAGTCAAAAATGTGTACCGAGCTTTCTGGGGGTGATAGTACATTGAAAAATGAGTATAGTATGATCAATAAACTTATGGCCCAAAATCCATATTAAGGGAGATATATCCTTCCGAAGTTGATAAAATTGAAATAATTTCTTCGCATAACTTCTAAACGGTGGAAGCCACCAGATTGAAAATTCCTGCCTAAATGTATATTGTCAAAATACAGTTTTTCATTACACTTATACATTTCTCATTTTGTTATGAAGGGTGTTTTTAGAAGGTGAGTCATGATTTTTTTGGGACATCTTTTTTCCTTGTTCTCGTTTTGCTAGAAAAATGGAAACATTCGATGGAGTGAAAAAAAATCCTTGAAAAAGGTACTCTTATCCAGATACAAAAAATTGAACTGTTTTCGAGATATTTGAGTTTTTTTAGTCACACAATGTCAGCAGATTAATTCATCACTAAATTAATAGGTAATAACGATATTTTGGCAGGTCATGAATGATTAATTTTGTACTTAATTTTGTCGATGATATTACTTTCCTGTGCCGTTAATAAGCAATAAGTACATAAAAACAAGTCTGTCCCAACAAGGTTTGGATAATAATAAAAGTTTGAAAACGTTTTTAGTAGTTTTAATTAATGATTTTGAATGGAAAGAGAGTGATAAAACAAATTAAATAGGCTATTCGATATGTCCATCGTTTTCGGTGATACAGATTCTGAGGCGTTTACGTAAATCATTCATCAAACCGTTCATAGTTTGGTGATCATTTTTTAATAACGTAAATTCATTTCGAAAATTTAAAATGGCCCAAGCCCACATTAATGGGAATAATGAACTTGTAGATTTGCTCTTAATTTATGGTGGAGTGCATCAAGTTGGTGAAGCAGCATCCCGCCTCTATGCAGAGCGCTTTCCTGATCGTGTTCATCCAGCTGGTCGCAGGTTTGTTGCCCTTGCACAAAGTGCTCGAGATACCGGTGAACTGTGCACTCATAGAGGCCGAGATGCTGGTAGAAATAGACCTTTGAGGATTATCATCGCAGAAGAACAAATTTTGGACACTTTTGCAACTGATCCAACTTCAAGTACCCGTAGCGTTGGTCGTCAATTAGAGGTTTCCCATGAAGTTGTATGGAGGACATTGAATGAGGATATGCAGCATCCCTTTCATTTTCAGCGCGTGCAATCATTGATACCGGAAGACTATCCACGAAGAATACAATTTTGTGAATGGATAATTCGTCAACACGAAGTTAATCAAAATTTCCTGAATGAAATACTTTTCTCCGATGAGACGACATCCACCTGGAATGGTATTTTCAATCACCATAATTATCATTACTGAACTATCGAAAATCCATCGAATTAGGCAAACTAACTTTCAGCATCGTTTTTCGATTAACCTTTGGGGTTGATTGGTGAGCGGGGTTTCAATAGGTCTTCATGAATTGCCAAGATTAAATTAACCAAGATTAAATGGACTATCATATTCAGCGTTTTTGCAAAACGATTGAGAGGAACTTTTAGAAGATCTGCCTTCAGCAATAGTTTTTTTTTTTATTCACGATTCAGGAGATGCGACAATAAAATAGTTTGCAGCGTGTTTGCGAATCTCTACTACGTCGTGCGAGACTTTTGCATCGATGATGGCGGTGGTTATTTCGAACACCTGTTGGGAATCTGAACTCAAACAACAATTGGTGACAATGTGAGTTTTTTCATCAACAATAACTCAGATAACGTTCTTGTCATGGAATGAAATAGGCCTATTTCAATTCAGTGTCTTTATTCCGGTTACTTTCAAGCCAAAATATGACGAGTGGTAGAGCTTGACGAAATGAAAATACACTGGCAACAGCGCGCGGGTAACAGTGCGGGCACGAGCTGCCGCATGCAGAGTGAGGAATCAAACCAGTACATGTCAAACGATGGTTAGTGAAATCGCACTTTTTCTGAAAATCTTTGACTGACCCAAAAAAATTTTTTTTTTGGGATTCATTGTGTTATGATGACTCGTACAATACCCCATTTCAATTATCGCTCCAATATCGGGGACACCATGTATATTGTTGATTAAACGTGGCAGCAACACATATCAGTATTATCAAAATTGTGGCCATGAACTGTCAGTGTGACATTCGTATCAAATATTTGAACAGCTCATGATATTTTCGCCCCAGAATGGAGCGATATATAATGTGTAAAATTCAAATGTATAAATTTAATTCGGTTATTGTACATGTCTGAAAAAATCCTGAAACTAGTCAAATTCCAATCATGAATTGACATTCTCCAACGTCGTAATGCGATCCCTGCCTTAAACCCCTTCGAATGAGAGGTACAAATCCAATTTATTAAATAAGGTTAAAAGTAGGGATCGCATTCTGATGTTAAAGAATGTTTTCACAGCATCCATCTATTATGCCCTCACTTACTGTTATAAACTATGCTGATGACCAATCATTTACTACGAAGAATTCAATTTCCTAATTTTTTTCTGATTCAAGATATTCTTAAAATGATGAGGATTTCCGAGTAGTCCTTCTAGGCTGGTCAAGATACATCATATTATGTCGCAAATCCCAATTTTCCATTTCTATAGCAGCGGTACATCTCAGGAAGTGATTTTTTCTTCTCATCCCTTGTGAATAACATGAGGTGGAGGCATATCATAAGGATTTTACAGCAGCGTCACACTTCTCGAATTCTCAAGTACGCGCATAACATCCCGCGCAGCCGGAAGTCATGTGGTGGGGATGCAGAGTGCAGAGACACCATAGAAACATACATTCGAGTAGTGACAATGATCGGGTATGTATTCAGTTAGATTTCGCCGAGATTTCAGTTGAAAATGAATATGATATGCTCACTTGAAAACACTAATTTTCTTACCTCTCTTACCACTGGGCTCTAGTGAAGTGGTAGAGAAACAGAGTAAGTCAAATTATAGAAAATAAATGGAATTTCTGAAAATATGACGAAAAATTGAGAACCAAGTTTTTCTTTCTATCTTGAATCCATCTGATGAACTGGTGATGGAGTGAATCTTGGTACACAACTGCAATAATACACAAGGCATATCATGGAATAATTTCATTCCATAAATTTCATCCAGTTATAGTATCCAGCTTCAGTGTTTCTTATATATGGCCGTTATATCGGATCTAAGAGCTACTTAAGAGAAATCATATGAAACTCACCATATTCATTTGATGGAACCTCGATGAAATAACGATATGATAAATAGAAAATTATTAATATATCAACAATTTACAATCATTAGGTATATCACTACCCAAGTAGGATTCGCAAAATGTTGGATATGAAGTGAACTAGCTTGAGTGATGAACAGAGGTGTCAAGTAGAATTCAGAGCTTGTGTTATGATTTATAATTTGTGGATGTTCAAGAAATGCAATTTTATAAATATGAAGACACCGATACGCTTTCCATGTTTACTTGGTGATCATGTGGAGCTCATTAAGTGGTTAATCTTGATTGTAATTACACATCCATATCGATTATTCTTCGTTTTGTCGCATTTCTGATACTTGAGATGAAAATCAATGAAATTCCTAAATTTTTATTGTTGTCTTTAATAATGAATATGTTGAGTAATACCCTTTCGCTCTTTTCAATGGCACTGATATCCAATATGTCTACCATAAGATAAACTGAAGTTAGGCATTGTATTTGGAAAGTAGTACACCTTATATAAAATCTAATATTCGTGAAGGATGTGAGAGTTAATGTGAGAAAAAAACGAAGACAGTCGTGCAGGGTATGTCAAGGATGAAACTGTTCTGAATCATCTTGAATAATTTTGTATTTTCATCGCGCCCTTATCTTTCCTTAATATATAGGCTTCCCATGATTCACGTAATAAGGTAGCATTTTCAATTCTACAGAGCTGTGTGTGTGTGTGACACATCCTTCCTTACAAGCGGTCTGTTCGACTGACTATGATGTGGCTCAAAAGTGAAGTCTTCAATGCTGAACTATTTCCATCATCGTATAATGCATAGCGAAGAGACAGAAATTCTCAACTTCTTCTCAACAAAAGTGATGGTGGGGGTGTTGTGATTGGGGTAAAGTGTGATTTAGTCTCTTATGGTAAACCAGAGTGTTGGGTATCGATAGTACTTAGTTGTGGTTTGTAACTCTATCACATGAAAATCTCGACACGTGTCTGGAGGTTTTTAACGGCATCTTGAACGATGTTATAGACAGACACATCCCAAAGGAAACCATTAGAAAATGCCATTTCTCTCCTTGGGAATTAATGAAAAATAAAAACAGATTCCACAAGAAATGGAAACTTCGTATCGTAATCTTGAAGATTATCAAAAATTTTCAGATTTTTGAAAATACTTTACACCAAGTGTTGAGTTAGATCGTAAAAAGTACATACAATCCACACAATACTCTATTGAAAATAACATAAAATGCTTCTGGTCATACATAGCTTCAAAAACAAAAAGCAAATCAATCACCACTCACATGCACTTCAATGGCAATACCGCATCTAACAATGGAGCTATCTGTGAGCTTTTCTCTAGCTACTTTTCAAGTATTTACGAACCGAATAACATTCCATCGGAAATGTTGACTTTGTACAGAGGAATTTTAATATCAATCATATTCGTGAAAAAACTATTGTAGCATCTATTGATAACCTTGATGTAACTAAGTGGCCTGGTCCCAGAAATCTTTTTGAAAAAATGTCAGCAGGGACTATTAGAACCACTATTTGTTCTATACAATAGATATGTGAATAAGGGATTCTTTCCAAAGCGATGGAAGCAAGCAATGATCATCCTGGTTCACAAATCAGGTGATGAAAGTGCTGTATCAAATTATAGACCGATATCACTGCTTAATCACTTCGGTAAAATATTAGAGTCGATTCTTTCTCCTGAACTTTTCTTTCAAATCAAAAACTCCCTCAACATACATCAGGTTTTTATGCAAAACGATCAGTAGTATCGAATTTAGCGCCTTACATACAAGACATCCTCAATAGGATGGAGGGAGGGGGAGCGGTTGTTGCTGTGTACCACCGACTTTTCGAAAGCCTTCGACAAAGTTCACCATCCAACATTGATTACGAAACTAAGAAATTTTGGTGTGCATGGCAACCTGCTGCTCTTACTCTCTTCACACATAAGTGAAAGAGAACAATATGTCGTCATTAATAGTCTAAAATCTGCGTCATTACCTGTTATATCTGGTGTTCTACAGGGATCTCACCTAGGGCCCCATCTATTCAACATTTTCATAGATGATATAGATGAATGTTTTCAAAACAATAAATTTTGTCTTCATGCTGATGTCCTGAAGCTTTATATGTCAGTTTCAAAATCACTCGATTACCTAAGATTCCAAACAGATCTTGATCGGTTCACGCTCTAATGTGGAAGGAATAAGCTTCAACTGAACATCAACGAATGCTCACAAATAATGTTCACTAGGAATACCTCTCCAATTCTAGGAGAACTTAAACTTGGTGATGACACTATAAAAAGCGTCAAAATCTGGGCGTTGTTCTTGATGCTATAAACTTACGTTTGAGAAACACATTGAAAGTTCTGTGCAACGAGCTCTCAGAAACTTAGGGTTTATTCTGTGAGTCACGAGGGACTTTTCCAAGGAGAACACGATCATATTTTTGTATAAAACAATTGTGAGACCACTGTTGGAATTTTCTTGTGTGATTTGGAATCCATTTTATAACTGTTATATTGAAAGAATTGAAGGAGTTCAGAAAAGACTTGTAAACGTCTTGAACTACAGATTTGACAGAAGCCGCTACTATCGTACTTACGAAAGTAATATCAAATATCACTCACTTGAGGAATTATCAGTTAGAAGGCAATACTCTGACGTCTGCTTGATATATAAGATTTTTAACAATCTTCTAGATTCTCCCAGTTGCCATGAATATGTACCCAACTTGATATCAAATATAGGCCACTGGTAACACCACGAGGCATCACAAATTTCCTTTTGAACTCACCTCTCATCAGATCATATAAAACTTTCAATTCCCTTTGTTCAGTCAATCCGCATTCAGATTTATTCGCACCTAATTCATTTCAAACTTTTAAAAACAATCTCAGACCTATTTTACAGAAAAAATAGCATTTTATCCTTCTGTCTAACTTGCATGAACTCACAACTTTTGCTAAGTTTCAAGTACTTAGTCTTAAGTTGTTATGCTTTGTTATATAAAGTTGTATAATATTACTATATAATATCATGTACTCTCTCAGCATAAGAGAACCTACCATTTGCTATAATGTGCTACTCTATAATAGAGCTGGGTGAAACCAGCTTGTTGAGTGACCCGAAACTGAAATAAATGAATGAATAAATAAAGGAATTAATAAACAACAATTAACATCTGTGAATAATCATGGCACTGTCAAGTTTAAGCGCCATTGAATGAATTTTCTGTGAAAATATATAAGTATGTTTTAATGATATATTTCACATATAGAAAACAAGAATTGATTTGATAATCTGGAGAAATCGATGTAATGTTTTTTTTTCATATTATCAAAGTAACAAACAACTGAATCAGTGATGTATGATTCATTCATTACAATTTGTTTGGCACACAGTACTTCCTCATGCAGAAAAAGGAACTTGTATTCTTCATCGTTTTTATCACTTTCAATACTATGCACCCATCTAAATTTCCTAATCCGGTCCTGGCACTCTCAACACGGACGGACAAAAACATGCGCGCTTGCCACGTTCCGGGATGTTCAAGGTCAGCGAAAACGCACTCAATGAAATGCATGGACTGCGGGGTACAGTGACGCTGCTGTATAATCCTTATGATGTTGTGGAGTTGAGGTGAAATATAATGACAGGCAATAACATTTTCTTTCGTTTCCCGACGATTTGAAATTATTCAGGGTTGTTGAATCTTGAAATGATTATGAACTGCTGCATAATGATATTGACCAAATAGCAAATTGTGTGAAACAAAAAAAAATTCTCGTTAATATACAGAAATGTCATTACACTATATCAATACCCTAAAAGACAAATAAGTGGAATATACCTACTCACTCAATGAATAGAATTCATTCAAATCGGTGTGTATGTATTCAATGTTCTCATCTCACATAACTTCCTAATGCTTCAAAAATGAAGATAACCTCATTGCTCTCTTTTCACGCTCAGAAAATGGCTCGCTCATTAATCTGCTCGTATCATTCTTATGTCCCGGTCTCCGTAAACGTCTAAGGTGCCATCGACCGTGGCCCACCCTGTATGTTCACACAAGTTATTCAATTACACTTAAAATTTCCTAATGTCTCATTGATATTACTTCAGAACCTATTTGATTTTCAGTTCTTATTTTGAGTTTTTTCACAGTTACATTTGGACAGTAAACCTTTTCCTTCATAACAGGAGATATGTCAATTGAAAGTTTCAATTTCCGATTTTAACAAAATTCATCTTCTAGTTTCATAATCTTTTATGAAGTTGGGAGTAAGTATTGACTATAGTTTCTTATTAATATTTATATTTTCTTTGTGTTTGTGAATGATGAAGATCGGTACAGATAATGTTTGGAGTAATCCTCACTAAGAATCCATCATTATTTTCTGTGCGAAAAATCTATGACAGTGCTTTTTGGAATTTGGGTCCATCAAAGTGGCCGAAGTTGGCTACATTTACATCCTATAAGTCAACTCCTTGTTTCGGACGATCATTTCAAATACCACCCCAGCAAATCAAAACGATCAAGTTATAATGATTTTACACTCTTGGTGAGTTCTTTACGGTGGACAGCTAGCTACTCGTTTGGTAGCCAGTTCAGTGATACGAATGTATATTTTTTCGTCAGTCTAGCGGTGCAAGTTTTGAAATTGATCTGCAGTGATTGTTTAGAGCTCGTCAAGTACCAGAATGAAATCTTCCCAGTTCCCAACATATTCATGTTGATATAGCCATATCTCTCTTGTTATTGAATATTGTTGATTGGAATAAGAGGTTTGGAAATGAATAAACAAAAGTGGCATTTAGTCATTATTCTTCATTTAATCAAACACTCAATCTTCTGGAAATGGAACGATTTCTATCGATGTATACCTCATAAATTCATAAAATCGTATAATTAGGATCGATATATAATTATTTAGCTCTTATAGAAAGTTAAACAATTATTGAGAAATCCTTTCAGCTTGAAAAATTCCAAGATCGAAATGAAACTCAAATACATATAGATACTAATTCACCAGTGCAAACCATAATTACCTATCTTCAAGCATCATATTTTTCGATATGCTACCATAAAAAGTTAATTGCGATAAATTACAAAAGAATTAATTAACCTTCTAGTCTCTTTTGTTATCATTCAGGATGAAGATATAATTAATAACTTCCTTATGAATCAATTGTGCAAATACTAGCAATTCCAATAAAAGTCTATAAATAGTACCATTGCGATAATTCATGTGTAATTGATGGTGGCTGTAATAACTCATATGGTCTCTGGTCTGATTCGCTTGGTTTTCTAATATTTCCTAATTTTCGTCTCTGATGTACAATGTCGCTCAAAAGTTGGTAGGTATGTTGTCACTAGAGGTATTGAGATGAACTCGTAAGATGAATGAAGAGTATAATAATAATTTGAATACATACAATACAATAACCGTAGAATAAACGGGATTGGTTTTTCATGGAGAAAAAACCTTAACTAGCCAACTCGGCATATTACAGAATTCCGACTTCGGAATTATCGAATTCGGAATGCGACAAGTTGGAATAATCGAAAATTCCGAGTTGCAGTTCGAAATTTTGAGTACTTATAACATTCATAGTAGAATCCTGAGTTGTTACCCGGAATTAAATTTGATAGATAAACTGTTCCTGATGCTTACGAATTACAAAATTCCAAGAATAATTCCGATAACTTCCTTCTCTACCAGCATTCCACTGCTGACTCACACGGTGTTCCACATAATAGGATTTCCTTTCGTGTTGTCAAAAGTTGAAAATGTACAGAGGAAAATGGAAAAAATCAATGATGACCCTGCTACGCTTCCATATTGAAGTATTTTTTTCTAGTTTGAGAGGAACTCATACAGGCTGATTGAAGGTCGATGGCACTTTAGACGTTTCTGGTGAATCAGACAACATATCAGTCGAACAATCTGACGGAGAGCAAATTCAGACACTCTCTACCCAACTAAAATATGTTCGACAATGCGCTGTTGTCGATTCTGTTTGAAAGCAGTAGCAACTTTTATATCTCAAATGGAACACCCTGCACATACTATCATCCTTGAAATCTCCATCGATTTCCTAACAACTTTTCTTGATATTTCCTACACCTATATCTGTATTCAACTGAAACTAATTCAAATTTTTTCTTCGGAATCATGACCTCTAAAAATGCTCATATCTTCGAGTTGAGAAATACTATTGTATCGAAATTCAAATTGGAGTTAGGTGTGTCTTGATAGCTTCCAACACTCGAGCTCTATCATAGTCACTCCACGACTGGGTGTTTCAAAAATACGGTCATTCAGTTTGCTTGGAGAAATGACTAAGTGTTGATTATTTCAAATGGAACACCCTGCAGATAACATTATTTCCAGAATCTTCATCGATTATTCAATAACTCCTCTCTATATTGCCCTAAATTGAATTAATTTCCAATTCGAAAACGGTTACAGATAGGTATACAGAAATATCAAGAGAAACTTTCGGCGAATTGATGGGGATTCAAAAAATAGAAGTATGTACAGGATGTTCCGTTTGAAATATTAAAGTTGCTACTGCTTTCCAATAGAAGCGGCATCTCCGCACTGTCCAAAATATTTCAATCGAGTCTATAGATAATGTGGAATATATTGTTTGGCTCATTAGAAACGTCTGATCTGACATCCACTGTGAATCAGCCTGTATCAAATCATTTTCCAATGATTTTATCACGAAAAAAATCATGAAAAAATGTTGGAAATACAACGTGTGTGCTTGTTTATTCAAATGTCGCTTTGTATTACATCATGATAGCTAAAAAGTGTCAAGTTGTTGCAGTTACAGTTTTCCTGCGATAAGCATATTCGAAGAATCAACTTCATTTATATTTGGATAGATGGCGTATATGTGATATATGTCTATCTGTCCGAATTTGATATTGTTTATTCCGAGTGTTTTTTGCTACTGAAGAAAAATTGTATATCTACTTCGCAAGAAATATTTATTCATTCCGTATATCTGTTGACCGAACCTTTGGAATTGCGTTGAAAGTGCGTTGTTGAATGAAGTTTTTATGCACATTTACTTGTTTCAGGTGATTTATAAAATTCTCATATAATTATTTACTTGTGAATTCTGATCGATAATTTCTACTTCGGTTACTTATGGAAGCGATTGACGAACCCGGTATTGTTTCAGTTCGATCGTTGTCACCATATCAAAACGATTGAAAATAAATATTTTTGCCTGTGGAATCGACTTCTTGTTTGCACCCTGTTACAACTTGGCAACCAGTAAGTGACATAATAAGGACGAGTCCAATGACTTCCATAGATAGAAATATCCTACCTGATGGTAGAGCTTACATTGGGCCACGAAATGAGGCGACTTATGCAAATTCTACAGGAACTATTTCGAAGGAACAGATCGAACTAACACTGCAGCCTTCATTCATACTGTAGGAACAGAATAATCAGGGATGCCAAGCCAAGGCTTACCTCCATCCTGAGAGGTATATCTCAACAACATTAGACCGAGGTAGGATCTTTCCAAGAGTACACGTTTTCAATGCGAACACAGCTCGATAAAAAAGTTCTGTTCATAAACAATTAACATAGTTACAACCTAGCAACAACAAAACTCCTATGATCAACGGTATCTGATTCAATTATAGCGGGTAGGTAAATGAATTGGTACATTTATTCAGTTTCAATAATGAACAGAATTTCATTGAAATCGGTCAGAAATAACATTATCTATGTACCACGGGATTTAATGAGCTCTGCAATTGCTGTTCCTCGATTGCCATCGATTATCAAGACCATATTATAATTCCCCTAATATAAAAATAACTATTATGCTGCTGCCATCTTTGAGAAAAATCATTAAAAATAATTCTTCAGGTGACCATCTTTGCGAAGTGTTCGTGAGATGTGCATATATCTTATTCTGCATGCAGTTGACCAAACTCTGTTTCACCGGTATCATAGATTATTATAACTGGTATCATAGATGATATATTGATATATATTACTTATTATATCATGATGTGTATTATCTTTGCTGGTATTGTACTTCATCCGCCATCTGTCAACGACGAAGTAGTCAACTGTGGTTAGATGATTACCTGTAAAATCCGACTAACCTTTCTCTCTTCTATTAGGTAGTTCAGCCGTAGAGGTACCTGTTACCAGGATGTCGTACCGTCAGTTTTATTCAGTAACAAAACTCATAGATGGTGCTGTAAACTGCTTTTATGTTTCATGCTTTCACCATCCATGCCATCCTGTATTCTAGTGTTCTTCTATCGTCTTCTATCCTTGAGATATCAAATAAGGAATGGAATTCACTGTAGACAATTGCTTATTCTTATAAATCCAGTTGTCACTCTCAAATTTGATGAACATTTGTATTCGACTGTTTCGATATTCGAATAATCTGATGACGATGATAGATTTCTTTATCTAGTACCATTTGAGTTCCTGAAGCTCTGGGCAAGGACACGAAATAATGCTAACTCTGTGATATCAACAAATATCATGTGATTGGTTCATTATGATGGCATGTCTTTGAACTTATGAATCACAATAGCATATAAAATGTTGTTTTCATTGCTAGGTAGCATATATAAATAGATTATCATACTCAAATAGTATATTACACAACAAGTGTTGGAAGTGACTTGGAGTGGAAGTGAGTTATGCACACCATTTTTCCTACGATCACGAATACTTCAATCATTTATTCAAAGTTTCACCCACGTCCATTGTCATCCATTGAAATTCAACGAAATACTCCTACCGGAATTCGGAATTTTTTCATCAAGTTTCGCTCATCGTTGACAAATACTACGCGATCCAAGTAATCAGGAACGAGAGAACTCGACCAGAGCCTTCCGAGAGTTGTCGATGTCGATTTTATGGGAATAAATGTGTACGCCTATGAATTGCGGTATTCCATCTACAAATCTTTGATAACCAACTTCACTCAATCGAGTCAACGTTGTTTCGTTGTTTGTCTTTGTCATAAACATGAAGTGTAAAAATGAAGTTTTCTAATCATTTTTGACCTTTCGCCCTCGAATAATATAGTGGATTCGTAATATCCACAGGGATCAAAATCATGAAATTGAGGAGATGATGGTCACATTACCAGACGCATCTCGAAGAAGGAACGAAGGTAGTGGACTCAATCATTTCCCGAAAGGTTACGATGCAAAATATAAGTACCACGTGTGATAATACCAGGAGGAAAATTTTCGGGTGGAATATCATTACATTCATCAATCACACACTGCCATCGTGCTTCTTCCAATATTTCCACACTAGTGAGTTTCACTTTCCTGTTGTAGTAAAATGGGCTACTTCCTGAATGACAAAACAATGCTGAAAGCGCTGTTCTCTTGGGTGGTCGTATGGAAATATTATTTCAAATATATTGATTGTTATTTCTACAAACTCGTGGACCAAAGATAACAGAAATTCAATCAAACTTGTCGCGTCACCATAGTTACAAAATAGAAAGCCAGCGTTTGGTTTTGGTATATTATTCGTTCATTAAATAGGTACACTCATCATATCGTTGATTTTATTTCCAATTACTACTTGAAAAAATACACTTACAATGGTATTGATTAATTTTAGTGAACATCAAGATATTATGGCGGTGAATCAATGGAACTATATTCCCACTCAAAAAAACTTGTTCGTGGGTAGGTTCTATTCATTCACAACGGTATGAATAAGGCTATATCCCGAAATAGATTTGACTACGTTGATGAAATGTTGACATAACAAATGAAATAATAGACGTAAAATGAAAAATTGTGAAATATTACGGAACCTGCTCGAGAATAGACAATCGGATAGTAAGGGTTCTTTATATGAGTCAAAACATGCCTGCTCTCTTGATATTTTGATCTAGTTCGACACTAGTTTTGAAAAGGCTGTAAGAATAATTCATCTTCTAGATGTGAAGTATTGACAGGTGAAAAGTTTCGGTCTATGCTGGGAAAAAACACCATCAATTGGTATAAGGAGGGGTCCAGGACTCTCGAGGGAAGTGGAGCAGGAGTGTTTGGACCTCGCACCAAATACTCCAAACCCATGGGTCGGTTCCCCAGCATTTCTCAAGCGGAAATACACACGCTATAGAGAGGTGCGTTCAGTTCAATCTCGATAAAAGATACCAGAACAAGGAAATCGTCATCCTATCCGATAGCAAAGCAGCCATCGAAGCGTTGAGCTCTTCTAACATCAACTCGAAGATAGTATGGGAATTGCTATATGAGCTGAATAATCTAGGCAGGAAGTGATGAGGCACAATAGATCTGATGAGGTCACAGCTCATCTTTCAACATCCACAACTACCAATACCAATAATAGAATCTTTGACCGATCACTTTGAAAGTTTTCGGTACAAGAACGATAAAAATTGATAAATGTATAACTTTTATACTGCTTCAATGTTCGTAATAGCTGGTAAATGCCTATATATTGAGATTCTTTATAGAGTTCTTCAGTTGGGTAAATTCTTCATTTCTTGTACATCAATATTGATATTATATCTTTGATTTCTTTCCTAGATTGTCAAGATAGTGATGTGACACTGTGTCCATGAGATGAGTAACCCTATACCAGGTCAACTTTTGAACGGACCGGATTTTCTTTTATTTTATTGTTTTTTTTTTGCTTCCATAGTACTTTTGGAGAAACACCTTGACACTGTTGAAAGAATATGAATCTCGATGATTGCGCCCAGGCCCATTCTGGATGATTGTTTCAATTGAAAAAGAAAGTGGGGTGGATAGTTTATATAATGTTAGTAACTTCTTAGCCAAATCTAGTCGGCTATTAGTAAGTTCTAAAGAAGTCTCCAGCTGTTTCTTAGGTGACTACGAAAGTTCTTCACCACACTTCCGTAGTTAACAAGAAATAGTTGAAGAGTTGTTTTCGATGGATATTCTCGCCTGGAATCCTAACATATAGATAAATGAATGACATTTGAAATGAGGTAACAATCGAACTTCATTTCTTGGTGGTGAAATCAAAGTTGCGCCCAGGTGCCATTTTGAAAGATTCCTAACCTTTAAGAATGCCAAAATGTAGCTCTTGGAGTACCATCAAAGCAAAAACATATTAAAAAGTTCGGAATCGTTCAAAAGTCGATCTAGGTGGTTAATCGACTTCATGAACACATGATGTATGATATTTCAATTAGAATCGATTTGAAAGCAAAATTCATTCATTTGAGAAGCATTCTAAAGTGAATTATCTGCCTTTACACCATTTGTCATTTGATGAATATGAATCGAAATGAACATATATTTGAAGTTTCAATCGATGAGTGGGAAGTATTGAATAAAACAAGCATAAACATTTTCAGTATTTTGTATTTTTCAACAAGTTTTTTTTCATTTTTCGTCAACATCAATAATGAAATAGTGGGCTCGTTGTCACTGAATATTGCGACAAAGTATATTGTGGCACTCTCGTAGTACTTATTCAAGAAATAAAAGCTAGATGATCTCACTTGTAGCCCTCATGGAAGTTGAAATAACACAACAATCTAACACTCGGATGGCAATGCAACTACATAATCAAATAGAATAGACAAGTTACAAAGAAACTGATAATTACAGATAAACACATTCCACATTCCATAGAGATCGTTTATAGCAAGTTATTTCATTGGACTAACCTAATATGAATTAATTCGAAAATGGCCGAATAAGCACTTTCATAATTGACATGCTAATGAGAAATTTTTATCGATAAAATTATACAAAGTTTTTATTGATTACAATGTGATTGTGGTGATGATGTTTGATGCATAACTGTTTGTTATCGCACATTATTTCTTCAACGTCAACCTTCAATTTTTTCATCGACCAATTACTAACGGTTATCGTCAAGAATTGATTTTCAATAATTCCATCAAAAGAGCAATGAATTTTTCAGTACACGGAATATTCGACGTTTTGAATGAATATTGTGTAATTTTCATTGGAAGATATTTTATATTATTCGGTAACATGTATGATGATTCAGTAGACTTCGAGATATCCAGCAAGGAATTGAGGAATTTTGGTACTATATTGAAGAAAATAAATTTGCGATACAGTTATAACATACTGAATTATGATCAATAAACAGCATATTTGTCAAGTGGTTCTAGAACTAGAGCTTATAGTGTAATTTGAAATGTATTACATAAACTGTGATTCATAGAACCTGAATATGAATGGCACTCACTCACTATGTCTAAAATAAATTAGTGTATTAGTAATTACATAAAGTTTTTTACTTTCGGTTTCCTTGATATTGATGTTAATTGAATGTCAATGATGGCCCTTGTTCATCAATATTCGCATATATTGCGCGGAAATAGCAATGCATCGACCAAACAGTTGGTACCTTCACGTTAAGATACGTCAATTGAAATGAATTCGACATGAGAATTTTTTTTTCGATGTGAATCCGTCAATTGGAACTGGTATTATGATAATCGATAGGATTCTAATTTGGTTCAGAAAAATAATAAACCTCCCTTACATATTGAACCCATAATTCATTAAATACTGTCTGTAATTGCATGATTCCAATAATTGCAACACCAACGATTTCAATCACATGAGAATAGTCACAGCCGCATGAAAGAAATCTGGAGAATTGAAAATCCTGATATCCATTTCTCAGTGAAGGTTCCGTTCCGTAAGAAAAGACTCCATTCTGTATATGTTCAATAAATTTTCAAAATCGGAAATATTGAAGAAATTGAATTCAAATAACACTCCTTCCGAATTTTTACCACGTGATACAGTGATCATATGGGAATAATAGCCTTGAATGGTGAATAGCTCGATTTCAGAGAACACAATACATCATGAAATATGATGAGATAAGTTATGGAATACAGTCCGATGAAATAATTCATCATGATTCACATTCATGATAAAGAAGTTTCCAAATATATCAGCTTGGCAGTGAGTAAGAGAACAACAGACGTATCAAAATGTTCAGGTGACTGTTTAAGAAATAGCTATAGGTGAAAAAATTATCAAACTATGATATTGAACAGTTAGGATTGAGTAATCTGGATAAATTCTGAGATTTAAGAAAAACGCCAGAATAATCATGTATTATAGAATCATAAGATGATGATCAATTTCATCCTCTAGATTTCCCAACCTTCTTGTGAGAAATTTCAATTTCAAGGCAAGATTAACAATCGGGTTTTGGAATTATTGTAATACCCTTCATTATGGTCTCGGATCGTATGGTGTCGCTTGGAACCCAACGTATCTATTATTTTTTTTAACCTGGAACCCTGTGCCTGGAGCCGTATTATAATATATCACCCTCCTGATCCCGAAGGGATCAATGTATCCGAAACTCCCTGATTTCTTTTCAACAGGCAAGGTTTGCTCTTCATGATAAGCTCTTGGAATGTAATATCGGAATCCATCGTTGGTTACTGAAATTCCATCATATATCGGATGTTCTGGATCGTTACCATTTCTGATATTCTGTCCATGATAAGGTCTACCCTTCTGATCTATGGGATAGGTCGGGCCATTACTGAATCTATAACTGTTGTCTACCTGACGGACATACGGATTATAGTCCAGCGAGTTGTGATCGACTTCCCTTTGAGTCTGAGGTAAACTGTCGTATAACGATGCGATATATCGAGATTGAGAAGGTGGAGGCGTAGTCAGGTGATGAGGTATCTCAGTTGATGGAGTGTATGTTTCCGAAGGTCGAGGTGTAGTTTCATAATAACGAGATTCAGTAGAGATAGAAAATGGACTGGGCGTTGAAGGAGTGAAACTGTTCTGATGCAATAGGGTATCATAAGGAGTAGAGCTAGGAGTACGATAAGAGTGTGGAATAATTTCTACTTCATGTGGCTGACCATTTATCACTTCTTCGTACTGTGTTTTCGACGAAATTGAGTTAGATGGACTATCGAAATATGGCGTCGATGAGACCAGAGGTTTGGGAGTAGTGGTGCTGAGTGGATATAGAGAAGTAGTAGAAATAATATTGGAATCAGATACAGCAGAAGGGCTAGGAATATATGACAAAGAAGGTACAGGAGGAATGTAGGCGTTGCTTTCAACTGGTGCAGGGGTGGTACTCGGAAGATAACTCGTTGGTGAATTAGATACTGCCTCCTGGTATGGCACTGTGATGACAGGTCTAGCGATAGTCTTGTACCCGGCTTTAACCAGGGTACCAGCTGACGCGGGATATTTTTTTGTAGCTTTCACTGCCTCGCCCACGTTGGTATTCCTTCCTACGTAGACATTTTTCGACTTGAGAATTCTGTAGCCAGCGTTATCTGCGATGTAGTCTCTTTGTCGCAGCATGCCATCAGCATCGATCCAAGCGTAAGTACCGATTACAGTTCCATCTTCGAGTCGTTTTTCCTTTCGGTACTGACCGTTGTCTGTTTGATATCGAAAATATCGTTCGGGGCCTTCGTCGGTTTGAATGTGGTATTGGTTGGCTGAAGGAGTGTCCCATCCACTCGTGATGCAACTAGTGGATATCCAGTATGTCACCTGAAAATAGAAGACCTAATTAGGGATATACGAAGACAATGAATACTGGGTACTGAAAAGTTCGCTAGCAAATCGATGGTCGTTTTCGAGTGATGTTCAGTCGATTATTTATGTACCAAGATTACTCCTGTGTATTCCTTGAAAAATTTCACGCCGACAAATATTAACCAATAAAATAGGTTCAGTTATCAACCTATTGATATGTAATACATATCTAGAAGACGAAGTGAATAGGTTCATTTGTTGTTGTCATTGTCAAGTTCATTAAAGTTGATTGAATTGTGAGGAAACCCTTTGAGATAATTAGGCTTCGATTAACTTTTATGAACTTCATGGACAGTGTGAAAGGTATAATAGTATCATTTGTAAAACTGTCCAGTTGGCCTTGAAAACACAGGGAATCAGTTTTACTAGAAATCAAGGAACATTTTCACAAATAAATGCTCATAAGTTCGAAACTATGATGAAAGTATGATGTACGAAGATGAAGAGCAAATTTCAGCAGCTTTCTGAATTTTTGATGATATGCAGGGTGTTGCAGTTGAAATAATAAACTTTCAGTCACTTCTTCAAACAAACGAAATGACTGTATTTTTCACCACCCCATATTGAAGTAGAAAAGATTAGGCTGAAGTATCGATATCATAGTGTTCCTCAACTCAGAGATGTAAGCAGTCTTAGAGGTCATGATTTCCGAAGAAACATTGAAATTAATTTTCAATCCGGAAACGGTAACATATTGGCAAAGGGGAATATCAAAAAATGAGTTGTTGGGAAATCGTAAGAGATTCTGAAAATGATATCCTGCCATGACTTTCTAATAGAAGTGGCAATACCGCATTGTCGAAATTATTTTAGTTGGGGAGAGAATATCCGAATATAGTCTTCACCAAATTTTCTGTTGTCTAGTTTACCAGATTCGTCTAATTTGCCATCCACCGTGAAACAGCCGGTGTAATTCATAAATAAACATAAAGGATATAGATTGTTGTCAAAGTATAACCTCATCTCAATCAATTGGGGTGGTGTAATTTACTAATCGCATACCACTCCAGATGAAATTATATCAGAATTATTTTTCTCGCTCTAGGTAATTTGCGTTTTCCGAGCAAAATGAGCAATCTACCCTCCTCAATTCATTGAGGAAACATTCAATTTCTTCGAAATATCACTCCACAGATTGACCCCTAATTCTCGATGAGGGAACTTGAATTCTATCATTCCGAATTGAGGTAAAGAATCTCATAGTCATTGGATTCATTTATTTTCAAATGATGAAGCATGAAAACATAGAGAAACAATTGCGAAAAATACAAATTCATTAGTTCTATCCCCATTGATGAGTTTTCATTCATTCATTCATTGACCATTATATAAACCATAACGATATTCTAACAACCGGTGATTTACAAATTTTCGAGATCATTCAACATTTATTACAAATTTCAAGCTTAAATCACTTCTATAAATCACGCTCGATGAATCTGAACTTGAGTGGCTTGTTTGGAGAAGCTAATAATTCGTTAGAACTCTTTATGTCCCCGTAGTTGTACTCAATTTTGAATTGCCTACTCAATTTGAAAAGCAATAATCCTATCTCCGTTTCTGCTAAATCTTTTGCCAAGCAAGCTCTAGGACCAAATCCGAAAGGCATTGAGGCGAAAGCTTGAAAATCATTTCCAAAACCACCATGTTGATCATTCAACCAACGTTCAGGCTTGAACCAATTGGAATCCTCGAAATATTCATTCCCCATGTTGTTCAGATGGGAAGCAAACAGTATATGGGTGCCTTTGGGTATGAGGTAGTGATGACAAATGATGTCGTTTGACAAAACTCTGCTCAAAATGGGCATGGGAGGATCCAGTCTCAGGCATTCTTTGATGCTAGCTTGCAGATATCTCATTTTCTTCAAGTCTTCACGTTGTATGTTATCAGGATATTTCTTGACTTCCTCGTATATTTTGATTTGACATCGCGGGTTTCTCGAGAGATGATATAACAGGAAAGCAACAGTATGAGCAGTAGCGTTCGAACCAATCAAAAACATATCCAGAAGTATCGTCATCACATCTTCCTTCATAATGCCATCTTTCAAAAACAAATTTTCTAAGAATGATACTTTATCTATGGGATCGTGACTATCTTTCTTACGTCTCAGAGAAGTCATAGCGTCTTCAACATGCTTGGCTAAGACCGAGTCGATTTTGTCGCAATTTTTCACGAGAGCCTTCCAGGCTGGAGTTTCGACAAACTTCCATAAATGGAATCCGTATTCGCACCGTCTTATCGCTTCAGTTGCTCCCAGCAAGCCATCGAGCAGTTTCGAGGAATCAGAAGTTGAGCTCAGTCCTGTCAACTTCATGAATCCTAAATTTTTATTCAGGCAAACTGCTGATAGGCATTCAAGCGACCATTTACATATTTCTACTTTGAAATCGTTCGGCATTTCTTCTTGTTTATTTTTCATAATCGATATATTTTGAGCGAAATGTTCACAAATCTGCTGTATCCTCTCATACCGATCTACGACTGTTGTTTCCAGAGGTTTGTCCAAGGACTCGCGTACTTTTTCCCATTCACTGCCATGGGTCAGGAATGGTCCTGTTTGTATATACTTTCTGCACTCCAGTCTATACTTCTCGATTGAATCCAAGCAGGATCTTATCGGGTATTTTCCTTCATTTTCAAAGATAGCACAGGCATCTTCTGGTCTCTTCAAAAGAACGACATCACTACCGAATGCACCGTGAAGCCGGACGACTGGTCCATAAATGTCGAAGAATTTCTTGAAGAATGGTGCATTTCCACCCCAACTCAATATCCCACCGAAGAATTTTCCACCACTTAGAAAATATTGAATTATGCTCACTGTTAGTTCGGTGCCCATGACAGGTATCAATCCCCAGAATTTCGATATCATTCGAAGACTTCTTGGTCCAGGTATATCATCGAAGGACAGCGTTTGTTCATTGATACTGTCTATTGTTTTCTGAGGCATAATTCTCAAATATGGGGTAGGTTGGATATGTTTCGGTGATGATTTGCTGGCGGATCCCAAATTCCGCCCGTACTCGGTTTCAGCCCTTTGGATTTGTGGTATCGGTGCGACGGACGATTTCGAGAAATTTCTATTGATATTTTTCCAGAAACATTTGCTCGAATGGGACAACTGAGAATTACTCAGAGTTTCACGCCACATTTTCAATTGCAGATAACGTAACTATTCAACAAAATTTTCAGTTTGACACTTCATTTTATTATCGAAACGTCAGAGAATCATTGTCATTCATTCGAAGGAATAGTGGAATGGCACACTATTTCGTTGCTTCAAAATAGGTTATATTATAGTGACATATGCGAGTCAACGAAGTTTTCGAAAATTCTATAAACTAAGTCTTCTAGTACACTAATACGATGATGGACTATTAGAATTTGGAAACTATCAAGGTAGGAGATAGGAAGTATGTGAGATATTAGGGTCGAATAGTTCCATTTCAATTGAAAGATATACATATTATGGCCATGATAATAATTCTTCATGCACGATATATTTCATTCAGATAGATAGATAGATAATTTACAAAAAGATGTAGATTTAGTATTCGATTGGTGTCTCCATAATCATTTACAATTGAATATTTCAAAATGTTTCAATATGTCATTCTCGAGAAGGAAAGAGATGATAGAGTTTCCTTACCAAATAGATAATAGTATCATCAATAGGGTCAGGGAGATAAAAGACCTTGAGATTGAGTTTGATTGTGAATTCACATTTTCTCTGCAAATTGAGGAAATTATATCTTCAGCAAATAGGATGATGGGCTTTATTATGAGAAGAACTAGAGAGTTTAACAATGTTGGGACAATTCTCACAGTTTTCTATGCGTATGTGAGGTCCAAACTCGAATATGGGGCACTGATATGGTATCCTTTATACGATTCTGGAATTAATTCTTTGGAAACTGTTCAAAGAAAATTCTTGAACTACCTGCTATTCAAACAAACAGGAACTTATACCCGAAGATGGATCGATCATTCAATCCTTCTGAATCGATTCGATGTAATTTCTTTGCACACTCGTCGTATCTTTGGTACAATATCATTTCTCTACAATTTACTGCACAATAGTATTTCCTGCGCCTCACTTTTACAAAAAATCAACTTCCATATTCCTCGCCTCAATTCTAGAAGTGAGAAGACCTTCTACCAAAAGGTAGAAGTTCACTGTGAAATAATGAACGAAATTCATAATTTCTTTTTCAATCAGGAGGTAATTTTGGAAAAAAAAAATGAAAAAAATTATGATAATTCACAGTGGGAAATTATAGTTATCCTTACACAAGTTCTAGTTGGTATAGGCACAGCCAGATATCCTCGCCTATAACAATTTTTCATGGTACCCGTAACAATATTCTGAGTATTATGACGATAAAACATTGTCAGAATATCAAGATCACATGGTTCTTCCTGTATTAACCAGACGGTGTCTGGAGTGTTCTTGTGATATAGACTTCATTAACTTAACTATATCACTCCGAATAACATCAAGAGGATAAAGTACAGTGTTATACTATATTCAAAATGAAGGATGAAGTTCAGTCTCCTATTTTTATCATGAGCCATTTTTGATAAAAAAAAAATATTGTGGACACAGATTATCACTATTCTAGTAGTATCTACTATCTAAAAGTTTTTCGAGGAGGTGGTATATTCGTTTATCTAGTTTTGTGGAATTTTTTCGTGGTCACTTTTCAGTTTCAGAGAAGTAAATCACAAACTTTACGAAGAAAAACATTATTTATTCATTGTGTGAGAAACGGGAGCAGATTAGTTCCCTAAACGTCCACTGAATGGAGAGAAGTAGAAATTTTATCATTCAATAAATATATTTGTCTTCCAAACATTTTCATTCTTCAGAAACGGGGAGCGAAAATTTTACAAAAACTAGGAAAATTACTGATAGTATTTGTCAACTCCACCTGAGGAACACTGAGGCATCCTTCTGATAATTTCACGGGGTTAAGGATCTTTGTCTTTCCTGGAAATCTGATATGAAATGGTTGAAATATATTCCATTCCGAACAGAACTTCTTGGCATTCTTGATCTATGTAATAGATCCTCCAAGAGATTCCAATCATCTCTATTCACAACACATATTCGATTTAGTTCATTTAGAAGAGTGTAGATATGATGCATGTGTATTATACTCATTATACAAATTATTGAATGGCTGTTCTTTATTACTGTCAAGAACAAATTGTTCCTGATTTACAAAAATTATACCTTCTTATGAACTTCTTGAACTCATATAATTATGACGTATAATTTTCCTTGAGTGCGATATAGTTTGCTGCAGTGAATTCAAATTGAAAATACGGATCACGTGTGAATCTGTGAAAAATTGCATGTATATCACTGAGATGTTGAGGTTGACACTCAACCGCGAGGCAACATATTCCTTAGAAATGCATGGTTTCCGACGTTATGAGTTAATTTTCCAGTTTTTTGTGGGATTTTCCCTCCTGGTTTCTAGAAAATGAAGTAGAAGTCATTGAAAATTATTTTAACATTGGAAATCATTTTAATATTGGAATAATTTTCAATAACATCTACGAGGAGGAAAAATCCCACGAAGAGCTGGAAAATGAATGTACCACCTCCTCGAAAAACTCACACAGTAGTTATCAGTTGAACTTGGTAGTAGTATTGGGTTCAAGAATTGGATAAGTTCCCAATATTTATCACCCTTCCATTATTTTCTCGTATATTTTTCCATTTTCGAATTCTCACTTTTCTTGATTCTGATGACGATTCTGAGTGGAATCACATAGATTCAAGACGACAGGTTGTACATATAACCATTTGAGAAGCATTATCAGTTTTGCATTTAGAGTGCACTGGAACCAATCTGATGGGCATGAATGATTGAATATTGAGTGAGGAACTTGAATTATTAAATGCAACACCACTGTCAAGTTTGAATCTCATACCCTCGGAACATTGAGAATCATGACTTGTCAAGAGAACACGTCGACGCTCGGTATATACTCATCGGAATCGAAATCAACTGTACTGCTCTCAAGTATCGTGCCAACTAGTTCCGAGAGACACCACCTTCTTTCCTATACATCTTAGCGTTATTCAATCTGCTGATATTTGGTGACTGCTGTCAAACATTGACATAAAATATTCATCAATTCAGATGAAAATGCTGTGCTACCGAATGAGTTTGTATGCTAGAAGAAACGAGTTCTTGAAATGTATGGAGAGTAGGTTTTCAAACCGACAAATGAAATCTACATCCGTGCCAGTAGCGGCAGTTCCAAAGATGGATGAAGTTTCCCAAACCAAGGAAGCATCACCCCCAAGTAGTATCATCGTCGATAAATATATGCATCCCAATTCGATGACAGAAAACGTTGTGAAGAAGCAAAGCAATGTTTCCACTACATTTGAAGTTATTCCTGGACCCAGAAGCTTATTCCTTATATCAAAATTCTGGAATGCCGTACCGAAGCTGGGATCTAACGAAGTTATCGTGAGTTTCATTCAGAATTTTCTGAGTGGCGCTAATTTCTTCCATAATATATTGAGTTGGGGAGGAAACAAAGCCTTCTTCGAAAAGTTTTTTCGTGTTTATGGTCCAGTAGTGCGTCTCCATGGTGCGTTTCATTCTGATGTTATTCTTTTGAGAAGACCAGAACATGCTCGTGAAATTTTTCAACAGACAGATGTGTACCCCGTACGCAGCTGCCTAGAATGCATACAGAAATATCGATTAGATTTCAAAAAATACGATCAGGCAGGACTGTTCCTCACGAGCGGCACTGATTGGAAAAATCTCAGAGAATCTCTGAGTCAACCTCTTATCATTAGTGCAGATACGAGTTATGACACATTCAATGAAATAAGTGATACATTCGTGCGAAGAATTCTCACCAAACGAAACAAATTTGGGGAAGTTGGGGATGATTTCGATGTCGAAATATATAGATGGTATTTGGAAATATTTTTCAAGATAACTTTGAACAAATCGCTTGGATTCTTGAGCTCGAGTGATCAGAAAAATGAGGAATCAGATGCAGAGAATTTCGTTCGGTCACTCGAACAAAGTATACAAACCATTGGAAAATGTGAATATGCTTTTCATTTATGGAAGTTCGTGGAAACTTCGTCTTGGAAATTTTTAGTGGGAAATTGTGATATTATGGATACTATTCTGAATAAATATGTGGATGAAGCAGTTCAATCGATACTCGATAAAAAATATCCAGGCGGTATTCCATTCTTACAACTTCTCATAGCCAATCCAGAAATCTCTCGAAGTGATGTCATGACCATGCTCATGGATATGGTATTGATTGGTTCTGTTGCCATCACACATACAGTCGGTTTCCTCCTCTATCATTTATCGAGGAATACAATATGTCAGAAGAAGTTACGAGAAGAGATAGGAAAATTTGATGATCATCTGAGCAGAGGAGATATTGAACAAATGAGCTATCTGCAAGCTTGTATAAGAGAAGTCCTCCGCCTCAATCCTCCGATACCGATTCTTAGCAGGGTTTTGACTTCTGATATCAAGATCATGGACTATATGATACCGAAGAATACCAGAATACTTTTCGCCAGTCATTTGAATGGACATCGAGATGAGTATTTCGAAGATGCTGAAAGATTCAAACCAGAACGTTGGTTGAGCAGCGATGCTGAGCATTACGATATTTTTGCAAATATGCCCTTTGGTCATGGACCTAGATCGTGTTTGGCGAAAGAGCTATCGGAGAAGCAGATAGCCGTTCTCATCTTCAAAATATGCAGGAAATTCCAAGTCGATTATGACTATGGAGAAATAGAAAGTTCACACAAATTGTTGGCATCACCATCTAAACCTCTCAGATTCAGATTTACAGAATTATGATTCACCTAGTTTCATGTTCAATTGTTCATTATCATCATGTATTGGTACCATGCTTTCCTGAGTGTTATTCGATCAATAAATTATGATTATCACCCGACGACTTTTAATTCTTTCGGAAAACAACATGGAAATGATGAATATATGTGATTGAGAATATATGTGAATGGTGGAGATCTTATGATTCCTATATACCTATTTATGGGACATTATCCTCCGGGATACAATCTCATTACATTGAACGCGATGAGATTGAAATAGTATTGCAAATCTGAAACATTGACATTGGTACACTGTGTCCAATTTCTGATGATTTTGTGAATATCTCTTGCTAGTTATCTTTGGAGATAAAGAGTTGCGTTTGCCAAATTACTGTAATAATTTTTGCTGGAACGAACAGTGTCATGAATAAAACTCTAACATTTTCCAATGTTTTCGAGATACAATACTCGTTCTTTCAACCACCTCGCGTCCATCTTCTAACCTATCGGCGAGATGGAAACGGGACATAATATAAATCTCCACTTATAATACAGTGGCGACTCAATTTCATATCCATTAACGTTCATTTTCAGAGAATGAAGTTAATATATGTTTTTCAAATGGATATTTTTTTTCCAACATTCTCATCCAGATTTCTTAAGCTCATCGAACATACATGAAAGTTGACATTATTTCATTGTTACTGCTTCAATTCAAAATAATTATGAATACTCTTCAGAATCTCGATGATATGGAGGATTCATTTCCACCATTGTTCGTCTAACAAAAATGAGGGCAGGATGATTTGAAGATAGCAAATCTCTATCTGTGAGATATCTACAAAAGTTATCGGAAATTGGACACACTGTACATTATTATCAAAAGTGTATTCTTTGATCCAAAGATGTCTTTTGCAGATCACATCAACAAAAAAACTTCCAAAGCTAACAAAATGCTCGGCTTCATTATAAGAAATCGTCAACAATTCACAAATAAAAATGCACCTGATATACTGTATTACTCATATGTGTAATCAAAATTAGAATACTGCTCAATAAATTGGAGTCCTTACTATTTCTGCCATAAATATACCCTAGAAAGGGTACGAAGGAAATTCTGAAAATTCGCATTTTTCAAATGCCATGGAACATATCCATCAAGAAGTTCTGATCACGATGCTCTTTTCGAACACTTTCAAATTGTCTCACTGAAAACAAGAAGACAGTGTGCCTCAGTTATATTCCTATATGAATTACTACACAACCAATTTGACTGCACCATGCTCTTATCAGAACTGAACTTCAGGGTACCAAGACTTGCGTCACGACAAAATGGCACATTTCATTGTAACACGGCGAAATCAGATATAATCCTACTGTCGGCTATCAAGAATGTGTGTGAGAACTTCAATTCTATCTGTAGTTCTTGTGACATCAATACTTGTTCGCTCAAACACATAAAAGATATAGCATTTAAAAAGCTGATATAAATCAAACTAAAATAAAATGTCTGCTTCTTTCTTCATAACTGAGTGCTTTCATATAGTTGAATTGAATTTGAAATATTATATATTTGAATTTAATTATGTCCTGTAATCGGGTGTAACCTGTTGGGCAATGAAGGATTATTATCATGAAGGATTATCATTTTATCATTCCATAACGTATTAATGACAAAACTTCGTTGGGAATCTCTGTATTATATTCATTTCAACTTCACAGTCTTAGTCAATCGAACTCAAAGTCTCAATATTTGAAATTATCCCTGTAAATTAAATTTCAGGATATTCTTCATTAACTAGTCCAATATCGGTACATACATCCTAAATTCCGATGATATCATTCTGATATGCTTCACCTAGTTATTAGGTATTCAAGTATCGTCAGTAAACAATGGTCGTGCCTCATCATATATGTCATATCCGACGATTTGTATATCATCTCCGATTCATATCGAGGTGACGTATCTGAAGAATCAGTATTTTTGGCCTATGATTGAAAAATGATGGCCAATGAAATAATGATGGGAAGGAAAAAATAAAAATAATAAGAGTATCATCAGCTATAATATAGCAAATGATATATGGTTATTATCAATGATATTTCATATTTTTCTAAACGATATTGGCACCTGCTTTCAGTACACCAGTCACACTCTCTACGCTGATGATCTCAAAATATATAGGAGAATAACCTCTGAGGAGGTCTGTAAACTTATTCAATCCGAACTCGATCGGTTTTATTGCTATTGTCAAGCGCATAAATTTTTGGTCAACCCCGCGAAATGTAACTCAATCGTTTTTTCCAGATCATTATCTCCAGTCCACAAGGATCTGTTGCTGAACAATGACAAAATTGAGTTAATCAATACGGTTAAAGACTTCGGCATACAAATGGATTCAAAGTTATCTTTCGACGAACATACAGAGCTCATTACTCGTGAAGCCATGAGAAATTTGGGTTTCATTTTTAGGACAACAAGGGAATTCAAAAATCCCTCATCAATCATTAAATTATTCAACACAACGTCAGACCAATTATTGAATTTTCTTCAGTAGTATGGAATCCGTTTCATTTGAAGTATACAACGCGCATTCAGAAAAAGTTAATCAACTTCATTAACTATAAGTTCAACCGACAACGATGACTTGTCCTCAATAGCTGACCGTAGAACATATTATGATATTTGTTTTGTTTTCAGAATATCCAACAACCTCGTTGACTCTGAATACTGCCTTCAAGTCTTCAACATAAACTGTAATCCTTATTTTCATCGCAGAAGAATTCTTTTTGCTATAAAAACGTATAGATCTAATTATATGCAGAATGCAACTTTGAGTAGATGTGCTATCTCATGTAACAATATCTCCATGTCAAACGATTACGAAGTTGATATCTATCGACTAAGCTTCATATCATTTAAACTTATGTTTAATAGCAGGAAACTGAATCTCATATAGGTTTCCCTTTATTATTGTATTATATATCATCACCAGGAATTTTTGTATGATGAAATATTTTAGTCTTAAGTAATCTGACCCTACCAAAAGATTAAATTTCCAATTATTTGGATAATAATGATAATCCATACTTGACTACACTTTTAGATCATTAAAGTAAATTTTCCAGGGCTGGTTAGATATTTAGTTTAAGATAGATTAGTTCACTGAGAGAATACTCGAAAAATTGATTATTATATAATGTACTTTAGTGTTGCCTCATAATAGGATTGTATGATCTGTTAGGCAACCTGTTTCTTTGAAATAAAGATGAAATAAAAATGATATTTCAAGTGGAACCAAGCTTCCGTTGCAGGAGTCAAATCATTGATTATTTCGTTCACTTATGGCTCCACCTATAGAAAACAGTGTTTTTAGTCACATGATGTGCGATATCAGAGGTTATTTAGGTCAACAGAGATATATCAGTCACTCAGAAATTTTAGTGTATCGTTTTGATTTAGCTTCAACAATGGAAATTCATGCAACTATCAGCAAATCCATCCCAGAAAATACCAAAACAAGTAACGGGTCTTTCTTTTATTCTCATCTGTTGACAACACGAGAGGAAACAACTTGTATTTCGACGTATTTTGCATCTTGAAGTTAATAATTACAGAATATTGCCCTAGAGTTGAAACTCTCGACTTACGACTAAGATAAAAGTCGGATATTTGTGGAATGGTCTCGGTATATTACCTCCGATTATAAACCCTGACGAGGTTATATTTGACGGGTTAATGTATTCATCCAACACATGACAGTTATGTCTGTCATTATTAATGTCATTTTAGATGAGAATAACACACTAGTGAGTTATAATCCCTAACTCACTAGTGAGTTATGATCCCTAACTCACTAGTGAGTTACTATTATAATCCCTAACTCACTAGTGAGTTACCAACTCACCAGTGATTTACTATTATAATCCCTAACTCACTAGTGAGTTACTAACTCACTAGTGAGTTAGGGATTATAACTCACTAGTGAGTTAGGGATTATAACTCACGTTCATATTTAAAGTAGAATTCTATTTATTCATCACCATTTCAAGCAGAATTCACATTGATATTGAAATTAAAGGAAAAACTAACGGTTTATTCGAATTTGAAGTTATTGTAAAATTGGTTGGTTCATTGGAACCAGACGATTCCATATCGGTACAGCTGCTGATAGTGCTGGAAGACGCCGACACATTGGAACCTTGTATTTTTTCTGCAATTTGTATTTTGTTATGCACCGATTCTTCTAGGTATCCTTCTGCTACCGTCGAGGACTTCCTCCTTCCTCCGTGACGCTTCAAAGTAGTCATGTTAGCCCCTGCATTGGCCAAAAGAGTCGCCGAAGACCTTCTCAGGCAGTGACCGGTGTAGAGCGCTGGTTCCTCCAATTTCAAAAACATTGCAACTCTTGAAGGTATCTTCGACAACGTATTCATTCCCACACACTGGCTGGTACACCTCCCATTCTTGTAAAAACAAAAAAGCGGCTAGAACTAGTATTCTTTGGTCTCAAAGACATGTATTTTTTACACAAATTGATCGGGTTGACTGGAAATCCTTCTTCAAGTATGGTGAAACTTCTCGATTCCTTGGTTTTAGTGTCTGTCAAAACTATGTGAGAATATTTCTCTTTGTCTTGAATATTTTCTATTTTCAAATTGACTAATTCATCGCATCTACAAGCACCGCTAATCCCCATTATCAAAGCCACTTTCATCAACAAGTACTCGTCATCGGGAGCTTCGTTCAAAAACTTCTCTATTTCAGGTCGTTCTAATGACTTGGACTTCTTTGGTTTGTATCCCTGTGATTTGCTTTTCAAAAAGCTCGAGTTTGCCATATTTCGAAATGTCGATTTTTTTATAGAGGTGAATAGTCGAGCGAAGCATCGAGAATTTGGTCCACAGCGACGATGGGGCTAATTTTTTTTGCAGATGTAAAAAATAAGCCGATAGAACATTTTCGTCGATACCTTTTATTTTCCGTGAATTCATCCAAGACTCAAACATTTTGAACTCCACGTCGTAAGAATCTCGGGACTGTTCTGGCAAAATCTGCATCGTTGCTTCTTCCGCTTCCGTAAGGATATCCTCAAGAACGTAATTTTCATCGATTCCCTCCATTTTCTATACGTTTTTTTCTTCAAAAAAGGTTTCTTTTACTGCAGGGAAAACTGACAAGTGTCGAAATTTATTCAAACATTCGCAACAATGTGTTATGCCCGTGGCAACTAATCAAACAACCTACCTTGACCAAAATGTAAAAAAGTCACTGTCAAGTCATTCTGACATATACAAGGTATTAAGACGCAAGTAGCTTTGATTTGATCACAAAACTTATCAATTATTATCTCATAAAAAATGATTTCTTCCACTTGTTGGATAAAACATTGTATGCCACTCGTGTGTTATGTTTCCTAAGTCACTTGAGCCTGACGGCCTCGTGGTATAAATCTTTCTCACGTGACTTAACGTGTCACATAACACACTAGTACCATGAATAACTATTAATGCACGTCTCCCCAACGATTATCACACATTTTCACGCAATTTCAAGAAGACACTTTAAAATTGGCAGGTCTTGCTACTCAAGAAGAGGACCAAAATAAGGTGATAACTATTCATTTCCAGGCATTTCATTGGTTCAAATTCATGAATGTGACCTTCAAAATATATCTATCAGGGATTTATGAGGGATCTGACGAAATTTGCAGACTAATTTGAAACAAATAAAGCGAATAAATTTCATATAATGATGAATACAACTTCAGTATCTTTGGAGAAACATATTATGGTTCGTTGAAATAAATGAGATTTTGATATGGGATGCCAAAACTGGGATATACCTGTTGCCACCAATATAACCGTTCACTCACGGGATAAAAATGAAGAGGACTCCTGGTACATGGATTCTGTTTAATATTACCTGCTGTCTTTCAGGAATGACAGTTTTGTCACCATTGTACTTGATAATTTGTCAATCAATCAACATCAGGAAAGATAGTGATAATAAATATATTCAGAATATAATTTTCGTAACAATATTCAATTGTCAACTCGGGGAAAAGCAATAAATTCGATGGGATATTGTGGTTCAAAATCACTTCTTGAGAGGATGATTGGTATTTGTGATATACTTCGGAGTGAATAAAAGTAGAAATCGATGTGAACGTAATCATATGAGTTGCGAAAAAATCACGTTATAGTTTTTTACAAGCGATTATAGGATATTCCTATAGACAGACCATAATTTCTAGAGTCCCGAGAGGATATGAGATGAAAATTGGACAAGGGTAGATTGGAGACCTGGAAAACTTTCCAATATTTCATAATTCAGATGAGTTTTCTGGCTCACACTATAGATGCACGAATGAAAATTCGTCTGGAAGATCAAATGCACCGATTTTTTGTAATGAAACTATGTGATCGTATTAGGATCATCCGTTGAATCCAAAATGACTGGATAAAATATACGGGTTGTTCAATTTGAAATTCCCTAGTTGGGGTCGATTCTAGAGAAACCGGAAGTAATGGGAGAATATGGAATATTCGATGATTTTTTATCATGTTCTATACTTTGTGGAATGCAGTTTTCGTTTTCATGCACTTAGAAATAAGAAGATGATATTATTGTTTCTTGGAGTACCACGCGCAAATGAATACGTTCATATAAATGGAATGACTCTGCATTTCTACTTTATTTAATCGAAGGAATACTGAAGATCCTCGGCACTTCATACGTTCCTCTCAATTGAAATCCTGTGTGATTTGAAGATAATCTTGAAAATCCTACGGAAAGTTTAAATCAACTATTGCGTTCACTTTCTTCTCGAACAGAAATATGCCTACCTCTCGGAATTTATTATTTCCATGTATCAACTTCCCGGATAGATTAATTTCGAGAGGATAATAATCGATCTATAGAATTCCATTTTGTTAGTCATTTTTTTTTCATGGAAAATATTGGTATCAACCAGTACCAGTACTGCATACGATACACGAATGAATCGATGTCATGGAAAACCTTCGAAATGATGAATGAGTGCTATTGACCTAGTTTTTCATCACATAATGGTATCATTATTATCAGTCCAGCAATCACCATTCATCAATCTCAGTTTATTTATTATGTAAAATATCGCACGAATCAACATTCTTGTCTCAACTACTATTACTATCATCACTCAATTATTTCTAACCCTAGAGTTGAAAGTGAAGTTGTACATTCCGATACAGGTGAACATGTTCGTATTATTATGCAATTCACGTCACTATTATCCGAATTGAAATAGATCGTTCCATTCACTTCCTATAATGAGCTTTGTCACATTCTTTAATCGGTAGAATCATAAATCAGAACCTATACTGGTTCCGAATGGAAAGTTATAACTATATATAATGACGAATTGAAATAGTTTTGAACTTTTACTTCATGTTGAACTCATCGATTTCATAGCCTGTAGTGAGGAATATTTTGTCGAGGAACATGAAAATGTTGATGTATGAACAAATGGTTTACAGATATGTCTTCGGAAATGGAGAAGATTCTTTCCTCAGTTGTCAACACGAAAGGAAAACTCACAGTGAAGAAACATCGTATTTCCCAGCGGTAGAATTCTAAATTATCTATTATTCACCATTTTCAACCCCAAAATCATGAAATGAGATGAACGAGTATCATTGAGTGGCTGTAAGAGGAACATAATCTGTCATTTTGACAAATGATATTGACATGACAACTCAACCTCACCTACAGATCATGAAATATCACAAAACAACTGAAATATTAAGGAATGACTAACGAAGAAAAAAATTAAACTTCTCATAGAAAAATGTTCACTATGTATACGAAGTATACAGCCTGTATACAACTGTGCTGTGGAGTTCTGAGTAATGTATATATATTATGACCACTGATATCGTGTTCATGTTCGAAGCAGAAATTGTGAATTTTGTGGAACTTGTATCTTCAAAACTATAGAAACATTACTCATCTCCACAACCATATGAGTTGTTGAATGAGAATGTTGAATGAGTTGCTAATGATAGATATACAAATATATATATATTGAATACTATTTTTTTAGTCAATGCACATGAGTTTCACAGACAAGAATGAGATTCGTTTGGTTCCTGTTTGAAGTTGTATGAAAAGTGTAGTGGATAACTCTTTCGAACTTTGCACACTCGCTTGCCTCCGGCGCAGGCCACCAATTTAACTCGCTAGTCAGTAAGTCGTTCTCCAATCTTGCTGTCCAATATACTATTATAGGACTTGAGCTCGCAGGAAGAACAATCTTCGAACCATCTGAATATATTTTGATCAATTGCCGTGCATTAGTCTGGCGAAAACTCGGAAACGACTCTGAATATATATTTTTTTGCTCGCCCCGTTAGTTGTTAAGGATCAAAAATTCGAAAAAACATGAAGGAACAGGTGCAAAATCAGAATCAGTGATTTGGTATGTGAATTGTCACTTCAGGAATAGCTGTTAATTTTGTGCTGGAGTAGAGAAAACAAAATCAGGAAAACCCATAAGATGATCAAAAAACGGAAAAAATCGAAGTTCTCTAAGTTTGTATGGGAAACGAATGGATCTTTGGAGTACTCTCTATAACGTTGTACAAAACACTGGTGCAGTCACTGATTATGTTTTGTTTCGTCAAAAACGTTAACGGCATTTTCCGCCATAATGGCCTAATAGTTATGAAACTCCCCAGAAGATGGTGACATTTTTACAGATTTCTGCACAAATAGTTGATGTTTTGAGATTGTAATTATTTAGTTCGATCATTGATTGAGAAGTAACCAAAATTACTACTTATGAATCACCATTTCTTCAACACTAATTGTGCAATAATCAATAATACTAATTTTGTTTTCATTTTTGTGTCGCCATCTAACAACTGACATTCGAGTGATTTTCCAGTATAACGAATAAAATGCTGTTATCAAGTGAGCTGTACGTTAGAGTTTTGGTTGAAGAACTTAGATGAGCAAATAGGCAGAATAGCTTCACCAGTGTTCTGTACATCGTTCTCTCTATAGACCTTATTGTTTGACAGCTGTGCCATGCCTGAGTATTTTTATTTCGTTCTTTCGTGAAAAAAGGCTAATGGTATTCGAACAAAGATATGGTTGAAGCGAAAGTTCAATTACAATTTGCGGAAACTCATTTTCAACAGCCATTCTAATGAGATATATTGACTTTCAAGCTTAGATAGAACCAAAAGTTCATTGAAAAATGTGGTACGAACTTCACCAAGTAGTTACAACTGAAAGTTGGATGCCATTCACATCGTTCTGAATACCTTCAAAACTACACGAAATGTGGCAATGCCGTGGTCATCTCGAATGAGTTTCACAAAAAGCAACTTTTTTTCTGATGGTTCGTTTCGAAATATACATATGTTGTCTTGGTTTTACGTTTTGAGTACTTTTCTGAGTTTATAGGGAAGTACCCCCTTCCCCTTATTGCGTGTAAAGTGGAGTCACCGTTGAATCAATGATGAATTCAAAGGCACACTCTTCTTCAATTCAACAGATAGCCCTTACGGTGGTGGTGATAGCAATGCTAACGACACCTAAAAGAACCACCTCGTATATTATAGACAAGGTGCTGGTAGGTATATTCACTTCCCACATCATAATACATTAATTGAAATTCCAAACAGTTTTAGATCGATGTTCTCGTGAGCAATCTGACGTAGATTGCATAAATTCCGATTCAGTAGTGCACTTGAAATCCAAATTACCATACTTGCACGTAAATCAAATAACACTCAATTTCACTAACATCGTTCTCATCATGCCCAACAGACACAAATGAGGTTAGTTCTTTTAGGTCGATTTTATCGTCTCCACTGATGGCTTACTTTCAAGTAATAATGTTGATGACTGGGAGCACGGAAAAGAAAAATATCATTGTTATTTCACATGAATCATTGTTCTTTCTATGAATTTGCTTGGCACTAGTCTGTCCTTCTTGGTCGATAACAATTTTGAAACACATCCCACAAACTTTCCTTTTGTGATCGAGTGAATTTCAGTTGTACATAGGATCACAACAAAATGCAGATTTTATATATGCATTAAGGATCAAAAGTCCTTCGCCTCCCGTTACTTCTTTATTTCACATATTACAAAGAAATTTTCGATGCTCAAGTTGTAGGATTTCATTCGATCTCTATGATGATTTGAGTTTAATTTATACAGAGTGTCTCAAGAACGCGCAGCGATGCAGAAGTTCAGAACTGGTGCAATGATAGTCGAAATAATAATTCACAAGTGTTCAACATTCCAAACTTGTTGAAGAGTGAATTTCAATATTGCAATGAAATACAGGTTATCCTACTTGGAAAAATTAACTTTTGAACCGCTGCGCTTTCTTGAGACACTCTGTATGAATGGATCTCATATCATCGAACATTTTTTGTAATATGCAATAGAGAAGCTGAGGGGAAAGGGGAGAGGCGACGAATTTTATAGCACCTCACGGTATATTTCGAGTGACAGAATACTCTCAATACTCTGAATACTCGAGTTGAGTGTTGGTATGGAGTGATAAGTTATGGTTGATAGTATATCCAAGAACAAAAATGAATAGTTTTCGCAATATGATCAGACCGCTTCAAAATATCGATTTCATATTTCTTACGCAGATACAAAAGCTATCCAGACATCCGTCTACGCACCACCAATCTGACCCCCCTCATCTGTTTCAAAGGGTAGTTCTCAAAAGTTCATTCCCAATTCCTTCCGAATATTTTCGAAAATTTCCACTTTGAATGAAAAATCATATACCTAGCGCGTATCGAAATGAAATGCATGAAAATGTGCATTTACGATAATCAGCATCAATATAATTATTTCAAGATGATGTAATGAGGTTTTCAACAATGGATCACGAAATGAAGAATCAAATCCACTTGCTCGTCAGTTGTATTCATTTTCTGAGAAGTGTGAAAATCATACTTCAAGGCCTTTTTCATTTGTGGAAGGAAAAAACAATACGGTATCGTGAATGCACATCGCTGATTTGTAAATATGAGCTACTCGAAAATTAAATGTAAATTATGAAATCAATATCTTAAGGTAGTTCCGATGATATCGAAGATGAACTGAGGAATGGATTCAACACTCAGAAAAAACTTCACTTTTCATGATCCTTTCAATATTTGAGAAAAAATAGGTGAATTATGATTGAAAATGTTCTGGCCTATGGACTCAACCTCTCTGTCACATTCATGTGGGAAATTGGTGACCCACAAACTTGGTATATCGTTGTTCTCGCACAAATTTGTTTTCACCCGAATATGTATCATCTTGAATGTATCTAATATGATATTGCGGAATTCCGTAGCGAAAACGACTACGTCTGAGGTTTTCTCGCAAACACTCTGTACAATCAAGTCGAATTCTTTCCGTTTAGCTAATCTCCACTGTATGAATACAGGTAATGGAACTCACTGCTCATTCTGATGATAAAATAATGAAATGCTTCGAGGCATTTACTGCTCATTCAAGTTTATCGCTTCCTTTTCCCATACGCTGTTATTACCAGTGAAACAAGAAAATTCGTTTCAGTATCGAACAAGGATAGTAAAAGTTTTATGAAGGTGATTTCTTTGTAAATTTTTGGGTTTGGATAGAACACCAATCATCATCGTTCATTATCAGTCACTTGTATTATAGTGGAATCAACACTTGATTTCTATGAAGATGAACAATTGATCCTTACCCCGGCTCAATGCAATGTTCTTCTGCACCAAAGTTAAATTTTCAATAGTTTCAAATTATATTTCATATCATGATAACAATATTTTTTTTATTGGTAATAGAATCAAATGGCTATCGACCGAAGTCCTTCAGCCAGTTTTATATCATATTTCATATTTATATCGAATATATTCCATACGGACTGTTTCATCTGAAGCGCCCATTGGAAGTTTTCTGTATAGCAGTCTGAAAATTTCTGGACAGCGATGAACGATTCCTTGCTGATCAATGGAATTATTTTCAAGATGGTGGCACTTCTGGTTATACCGGAAGTAGACACCAACTTCCTTATTTCGAATGGAATGCTATATTTTCCATTGCGTTTTTAGATTCTTTAGGTTTTTTCAGCATGATCTCCATCAGCCTTCTCTATACCTGAAACTACTCTTTATATTGAGACATGGAGAATAAACACAGAGTTTGCACCGTCATGGTTGAAGATCGTTAAGTCAGTCATTTTTGAATGTATCTGAATTGTTTTCGAGCAACAGAAAGAGGAAAAATGGATCTTTCTCATGGTTTCTCCATGATTGGGGGAGAACAATTCAAAGTGCCATCATCATCATTGAAACCCGAACAACTAATGATGTGCGCATCAGATAAAAGAGCCTGTACTTATATTCAAAATATAGCACTTGGTTGCACTTTCATCCAGCGCCTTGCTTCAGAGGTACCTAATAAAAATTTGTTAACAAGCGACTAAATGTCTCAACTTGTGACAAGTTGTGTTATCCCAAAAACACCAGCTGTAGTCGAATGTAAATTCGCGTATCAGCTTGTTGTTTTCTACGATGCATTGTAAAGTCTGAAGTCAGTAAATTCTCGTCCCTGTTTGTTACCACATGAGTTTATGTGGTGTTTCTTCAATCATATATTTTATTTATATCGTTATTTATATCCATTCATATTGTGCTGCATATTCGCATACATTTTATTCTGATTTCGTTATAGATTTCACTGTGACATAACTCGGATAAAGACCTTGAATGATGTGTACGACAATTAAATATGATAGAATGTCATATATGTCGCTTCATTCATGCTTGTGATGAATCTCTAGAAGTGGTTATAATAAAGTTATATAGTTGATACGTGAGATCGTCTGCGAAAATACCAGTTGATTCTGATCGATATTTTTGATACTGTCTCTCATTACTCACTCAGTTGTGGTGCCGTTCAACATCACCTTCGTTGGCATTGGCGGACCACTCGTGAAGAACATTCTGACAGAATTATTATTTTCCAATATCCAGAGCATCGTAGTACGTATGATGATTTTCAGTGATAAATTCAATTTGGAGTCACTTTTCATCTGTCATCATTAGTTCCTATGACTATCATTCATATACAAAAAAAAATGGTAATACGATATTTTTCATGTAAGTTCATCACACTTGAAAATATTTTGAGCTCTATAACCTAACTTGAGCTGATGACTGACTCGATAACAACGTAACTCATGTACATTCTGAATGAGATTCGATGATGAATTTAATGATCTCGCATTCCATCATAGGGCCTGATTCATTATTCAAATTATATTTCTATGAATTAGCCCACGCATTCCGAATTGTTGTTACCTAGGTGTTTGGCATTGACATTGGAATATATTAACTGAAAATGATACACTTCTCATTGGCATGCATTTATCGTATTAATGACTATTATGATTATTAGAAACTTCAGGCAAGGTCAAACGTATTGATTTCGTTTTCGACACCATCGCTCCAGGATGTTGATTCGGATTAGTCATATTCTCACTTTCAGGTTCACTATTACTGAACCCAACAAATTATCCTTTCACTTATTCAGAGCGTATCTTGAGTTCATACAGTCTTCCACTAATCATGAAACAACATCTTCAGGGTAAAAACATTTAAGTTTATAATGATCCCATGAATTCCTCATGGATTATGTATGAGTACTCTGCGTCAGAACTGACATCAAAATGACAGCTCAGACAGTACGAACACGTTAAGAAGGGTTCGAATTTGTTGAGAATACTATTTCTGCCTACATCTTCCGTCATAGGTAGGTGAGGTACTTTTCCTCTCTAATATAAGCCAAGCACGAGTACTTCCGGGGGATACCAGATGTTCAATAATGCACGTTTAACGTAAGTATAAATAATTACTCTACCACATATTGAAAATATGTAGGTTGCAAGAATGAAAATAACGTGCCTATGAGTTATACTGTACCTACTTCTTAGTTTCAGGTCTTCGAAGAATTTTGTTTGTTAGTTTCATGAATGAATTATTGAAAACTGACTTGTGATTTGAGGAAGGTAAATGAATCATATGTATAACATGGGGATGAGGTGCTCTTTCCTTCCTTGAATGCTTACTACCCTCCGCTCCGCTGAGCCTCCTCGGGAGGAAAAGTAGCACTTTCCTTCCTTGTTTTTTCATCTGTTGAAAACACGAACGGAAAACTCATGATGTTCGATGAACAACGCGTTGGCCAGCGGCGGAATTTTGGGAGAGAAGGAAGCTGTTGGAATTCTTCTTGAAAGTTTGGAGGTTGTGAGTATCGGGAAGGACTTTACTAGGCGAAAAATTTCACAACTTAGCCTTTCTATTGATTAATGATGCTTGATAGAGCGAAGCTCGACAGGACTCGAACCTGAAAGTGTAGGAGTGACCAGCCTGAGCTCGTCTGGTTTGTCTACTAGGAATCGCACGTGGTGGCATAATAAATGATATTTCCGTTGGGCACTGACCGTGGAAGTATCTATAAAAAAGGGAGAGATCGCCCACCTTTCCATTCTATCTTTCGATGTTCTAGAGAAGTCAATGATTTGGTGAGTGTTGTATCATCGACTAGACGAATAACTCTCGGCTTGCGCATTACTAACAATATGCGAAGTGACCCTTTTTTCATTATCCTACGGTACCACAACGCCGTGTGCCATATTGACCTAAGCATATTACCTACTCATTCGAGAAAAAATTATGAGAGGTATACTCAAATTTTTTTAAGTTTATATAAAAAGTTTTGTTTGCAACTCGTGCGGATAATACCTTGTTGATCTTGATTATTTTTCAAACTCTTGAAATAATGGGTTTTCCATCACAACAGTAGCGTTATTATCACCGTATTACCTTATTACCTTGAAACCCATCGAAGGATAGTTAGGTATTCATTGAACCCGCAGTGATATAAACTCGCATTAGGTTCTTAATTCTCCGTGAACCATCATCCATGAGGCTGAATGGTAATGACAATCAGTTACCTGATGCTCAACCATCGAATTATTATCCTAATAAGTCTATGTGCTCAACGATAATGTCATTGAATATACCTCAGCTGACCTAATTGCCCGTAATGAACTTGATGAACAAAGGTGCAGAAGTGAAGCACAAATTGCAGTTGAATCGATGAGAGAAAGATCTTTATAGTGATAGTTGATAGTGAGGTACTGAATATATCGAGATGAATTCTTCACGTTAGTACAAAGCTCATTCGGTTCGACTAGGCGAGACCATGTCGTTGTGAGCAACCACTATTCTGATTTTAATTCTCAATCATCAAGTTCTTGCAATGAATACATTTTTCGAAACTTTCTCGTTTTGAATATGAAATACACCGAAACATATTCCTATTCAAGAATAAAAAGCTCTTCATTGGAAAATACACAAAACACTACGGAAGCGTAGAAGGGTAAATATTATTATTATTATCAGATTCCGAGTTTCTCTGAATAGTAATAAATTCCGAGTTGCAACTGGCAATTTTACTTAATTCCGAGATGCAATTCGGAATATTAGATCTGAAATTCGGAGTTGAAGCTCAAGAATATTACTAAATTCGTTAAAACACACCTGTTTTTGTTTTTTGTCTTTTGCATCTCTTGAAAAAACACAAAATGTACATATCTCCACGAATGAATATTGTGTAATTTGAATTGAAATGAACAATAGTTTTCTTCTATATGACTGAAAATTGATTTCCAGTAGGAAGGCTATCTGTGTCAACATTTCAGCAAAAGCAGAATTACATGAAAAATGTTATACAGGAGGGATATAAATTACATCATATTTATATTTAACGTGGGATATTTTGTAACGAGTTTGACGATGTTACTCTTGAACACTACAGAGCTGAGTTTTCTTGATGCTCGAGTGTTGAAGAGAAACTTCTATAACCGTGTCGTCATATCAATGCCTGTGTTCCGATTTCGTCTGGCCACTCTGTATTATAATTATCACTTTCGAAGAAATTTCCTGAATGGTTCTCATATAAATCATTTATCGCTACATTTAAGTTACTGAATCAGGTTTCCAATACGTTTCACATGTATTTCACACTTCCTGAGATAAATAATAGTCCATGATGTAACTTTCACCTCACCTCATAATCGCTCTCAGGCAATTATCAAAGAAAATGTCACACAAACTTCGAGGAAGGTGGGCATATATGAATCGACAAAATAATACATCCGAATATTAAACGGAACACATAAAAAGTACATTTGAATCGTTATATTTCATAGGTATAGGTACAATATTGATATCAAATAGGTCGAAAGTGGAATCCAGGTTTCATTCTCCTATGGAGTTGCTGAATTTGCCCTCCATTTCCACTTCCAATTATTGTATCAATAAAACATCATAGCTTATAGGAATGATATCATTTCATTAGTATTTAATAATAAGAGATATGATTCTGCCAAGCCTTCGATCGAGCAGGTACTGAGCGGTTCTGTGAAAAATTTGCAACTAAGAATAATGGATGCAGTTTGAACTTAAGGTCAGGGTCCTCACACCATTCCTAGCTCCATTCCGAATGGAACTGAAATTCAGAGAGTCATTGAGAACAAACTACTACGAGTCGAGGAGAAATTGTGTCCTATAGTTCGAAAGACCAGTCTCGTTCTGTACCAGATCTTGCAATCGGTGTTATGTAATAATATCGGTATATAAAAACAATTGATTCAGATTGAAGACGAAGTCTCTGGGGTTGGCATGGGCCTTGAGTATTTATAGGGTATGTCGACAGTAGGCACCTATACAGGATGCGAAGAAATATCGAATAACATATCTGGCCCATTATTTCAAGAAAAAAATATCATTTTCCATTCGTATATTGCGAGTAATAATTTTTTTTTGCCAAATAAACTGCGGACTTATGAGTTTTGAGTCATGCTCATGGAACTATTGTGTATTTTGGAATTGCCATTTGATTAGATTTCAACGATTTCACTTCTCATCGTTGAGATCTCGAGGATTCAGATAACGTTTAGATACAGTGTCAGGTGATTTAGAGGAATCAACCGTATTTAATGAAGACATTTGTATAATAGCCCATCGATATGATCAATTAACAATGAACTCCAATAATGATCGAGATGTCTTGAAAACCGGCAATTGATCATGAAAAATATATAATATTTGTATGTCTCCGAAAATCCTCATTTCAAACTTCTGTTCTATATTCTTATATGCATGATATGTATATCAGAAGGAGTGTGCAAGGCGATGATGAAATTGAAGCACGAACATTCTTGGGTTTGAAACGCAAAATTATCAAGTGTTGTTAAGGATGATTAAGGATTCGTATAATCGGGAAAATAATATCGGCATGCAGAGCTGAACTGAATTCGCTAAAAATCAATCAATCTGAAATTCTCAGTAGGATTCATCAGAAAAAAGGGCACAAAAAATATTTCTTTTTCAGTCACTGATTCATTTTTTTTTGTGATGATCAGGTCAATTTCATTCTCAATAGGCGATTCTGATCATGGGATGTATCGGCTTTTGGCTTCTAATTGAATATGTAATCAAAAGATAAGTACTGAAACATAGGGATTCACGAGAACAATAACTTTCCTTTTCCAATAATTACTGACAGTGCCTATTCCATTCCAAGATCTCTGATGATTTAATCTCAATTACACCTCCATTCGTTTCCTATTCCATTGCATTCTTCATTTCTGTCTGAATTGTTCCTATCCTACTATCTTCATTCTTTCTCTGAATTTTTCCAACTCGTTGAGATCTTCGAAATTATGAGAGTCCAAAAAAACTCATTGAAGGTATTCATTTTGTTGTTTCAGCATCTCCATTTTGTCAGAGTATCCTGTATTGATTTAACACTTCCTGACGAATTTGATGGTAACCAATATCAGTAAGCCTGTCTTCCTTTTCTTGCTGCTGTATAAACGATACGAGTGATATTCACATCGAGTAAATTTCGAACTGTGATTGGATATGACGATAATATCGAGAGACCTATCGAGACGATGTTCATGAATAAATTGATAAACCAGGTCAGCTACTGAAAGTACTCGCACTTGCATATGCGTGAAGCAGGTATCAACACTACTTATTTTTCGGACCTTGGATTTGTGAAAATAATATGTATTTCATCAAGTGAACGATCACGGGATATATCTGAAGAATGCAAAAGAAAGAGAGGTCACTCAGAATATTCCAATATCATTCTCTTCCTGCGAAATATTCATCATGAGAAACAGTGTGGTTTGGAAATTGAAACATTCCATTAATTTTGGAAGGTCTCGAAAGGTCTCGTGTATTGACATCTTTCCAGCTTTCAATGATAAAATTCCATTCGCTACGTTGAAATATTTTTTAATCCAATTGAAGTAATGAAGAGTACAATATCTTGTTATACCTGGTATGGAATAAATGTGAGCTCGACATGTTTTTTGAGCGATTTATGACAACCAACGGAATTGGATAACGCGTCAATATTCTAGGTACCTATTGATGAATGAATAAGTACTGTCTTGAGTTTTTGGTTCGTGGAATAATCTCAATGAATACAACCTGTCCTCCCTCATGATACCATTGTCCATCTAAATAGAAAACAAAACTAGTTGGCTGGGACTCTTAGTCCCAAAGGACTATGAAGGACAAAAATCAAAAATTTAATGCCGACATAACTACTCATATGTGAACGAATAAAATGTGAGCATTCCTCACGTTGTATTTTTCTGGAAATATTTCCTGCTGGGTTCCTCTGGAAGGTATTTCTGTGGAATTCTTTTTGACATGGATTTATGAAGTGAGCATTCCTCACGTTGTATTTTTCTGGAAATATTTCCTGCTGGGTTCCTCTGGAAGGTATTTCTGTGGAATTCTTTTTGACATGGATTTATGAAGTGGAAGCTAGGCAGGTAAAAGGGACAATTCGATTATTTCCGACCAACTTCAGTGATTCCAAATCTATACCACGGAAGATAGTTCAAACTATCAAAAATCTACCGATACCACCTCATGTAACTCTGGTCAGTGAATAATAAGTCGTATAACGCTAACATGCAACAAATTCAGACTCACGTTGTTAAATTTTCTCACCGATTATCACTGTAGATCAAATTTCATCCGGATATTTTTTCGATCACGAATATTCGTGAGCTGTATAAGATTTCCGGATATAATATGACCTCTAATGGTATAACAAGTGAAAATTGGTTCTACCGGGAACTTTGAACTCTAAGTTTTTATCCGTTTTCATCCGTTTTTATCCGTTCTCAAAATGATTATTGAAATTCGTTCATTTCACATCAGCAGATATAGTGACGTCAAAATCCGTGCCATTTGGCTGCCTCCCTCAAACAGAGATGAACTGATAGCTTAACCACTCAAAATGAATGCGATTCCTCATTCATCACGACATACGTTTCGACTATATTTGTATGTCATGCTCATCGTTTCTGACAGAGATAACAATTACTCTTGTATGAACACGGCTGGCTAGAAGCGTCACGAAGCGTTGACATGAGTCTAGCGTCTAGCTGTAAGAGGAAAGACAACATCATGATGATTCTGTAACCAGTTTGAATGGGTTTTGGATAGGAATGTGATTTGAATTCGAAAATGAAGCATCTGAGGTAACTTTGAGAACGAATCATGCCGTTACATGAAGGTGGTTCCAGATGAAAATTTGCTAGGTTTGTTCACCCCCATTGCTCTCAGGTAACACTACCCGTCCTGCTTACTCGTGGTGTGAACCAATTTGATATAGTTGATTTCCGACCGATATTGCTGTTAATGATAATTCATAATTCCTTTCAGCTATCTGGAACCAATCAATGCCGATAATTGAATGAAAACCAATGAATGCCAGACAAAAACAAACATTCAATGTTATCTAACGATATGTGATTTTATAAATTATTTCTCATATTATAATTGTGCTGTCCTAATATTCAGTGGGCTGTTTATGCGAAGCTTAATATCAATATTTAACAGTGGCAACCTACACAAAAGTCATGGAAATTATTATAGATTTCATTGTCGACCAAATACACGCCCAGTGAACACAAGTTCGATGACTATACGTGCCAAGGCGTCTTATGGCGCCAACCAATATGCCTGAAGTATCATTATTTGTAATCAATTAATTGTTCACTCGATACATCAGTAATAGTCCCTGAATGATTCATATGATCCCTTGCAAAAATCCCAATCCCTGAATCCGGTCCAGTTCTTCACATCAGAGTTTTTATCTCCATCTACAGACTTTTGATTGGGATGAAAAATTTACCCAATCGTAAATAGATAATCATATCATGGTTATTGAATTTCGTCAGTGGTATGAGTAACTCGTTTCTATCCGATTAATGATCTGATTAAGATCCAAAACTATCTTGAAACTAGTATTAGAGAAATGAAGGCAGGATGAAGAACATGTCGGAAGGACTTAAATAATGGATACAGCCGTAAACTATACCATGATCATAATCAGTCAATGATATTATATAGTACCAATAGTCAGGCGATAGTTCCATAATAATAATTCCATATTTTCATTGTACATTTTGACATTTTGACATATCATTGTCAGCTTTCTTGATGATCTTTGGAAGATGATTCCATGATTGACGATGATTGCATTCAGGAATTTCAAAATGCAACAATTCATTTCAGGCATGTGTTCTGTGTTATGACTATAACAGAACTGTTGAACACAATTCTGAAATCAGCTGGTGACATTGGGATATTCAAATGCAAATTTGTATCTATTGCATACCTAAGAGTTTTGAGGATATGATCGATTTAGTTAACGTACGACATTATGTCTAGTCAAAGACACTGAACGAATTTCTGATTTTGATTCGTTCACCTTTTTCAAACTCTCACTATTTTTGTACTCAGATTCTGCTCAATAATCAACATTTCTCATGAGACAAGGAAATCATTCTTGATTTCGTTGTTACAGGTCATGTGTATATAATGAACATCTCTGAGATCTGTATTTTTCGTTCAACTTCTGTCAACGCTATCAACATGAGATTATCAAATATGTATTTGAATATGCAGTGAGTTTTTTTTTGTATTCGAACCATCAGAAATCCTTACTAGCAACGATCTGAAAACTCAAAAACTTGAATATATTCAGGTGGTTGGACGATTGATGAGCTATACGTCTGTCCAATTTTATCGATAGCCAGAAGTCAAAATGAAACTGAATTAATCGTCATATAGTTTCCATAGATTTGAGCTATAATGTATATCACCTCAGAATATATTATGAATATATTTGATCATCATAAAACACTAAGCTCTATCAAATTTCTAGAGATGTGAATATTTTATTACTCAATATAAAAAGAAAGTTGTTTGAATTCATGAATTCATGTGGATATTTCGTTCGTGGGTGTCTGTGTGTCTGGGTTGAACATCCAATGTCTTCCATGTTGCGTGTGCATCTATTTCTTGAGCAATTTGCATATGGATCTCCAGAAGAGTTTGCAATCTTCAGGAGTCTCGATTTTTGTAAAGAAATAAAGCTCAATAGCAAAAACTAGCATGGTACAATCGTTCATATTTATGAAGTGGCATTTGAGATCGTTCCAATTCATGTTGTATGAAGATGTATCAACTGATAGGTAAATAGGGGAACCTGCTAACCTATGCCACAAAACAACGAACCACATGTCCCCCGTGGATCAAGTATTCACGTACTGTGGCACCAGTCTTGCCAACTGCATCATAAAAGAAATGCATGCTAGGGGAATGACTCTTGCACAACTTTCTCCATGTTTGGGGTCCAATCTCTGAAAAATACGGAGGCTCTCAGATTTTATTCAGAAGAGAGCTATTTGCCTATTCTGTGATACGACATTTATGAGTTCTTTGACTTCTCTACAACATCGTCTTGAGGTGGGCAATCTCTCTCTTTATATTGATATTTCCATGGTCGGTGCCCATCAGAAATATGTGAAGAATTGTGAAGTCTTACTGGATACTGACGACCTCCAAACTTTCAATGAAAATTTCTTCCTCTCCCCACCGCTGTTCCTGAAACTTCATAGTTTTTTTTTCGTGTCGTACAAATATAACAAATACACGATTTGATCGGGCCTGGTAGGTGATATGAACAAATTCACCCTTGAAAATTCCTATCACTCTGATATCATATCATCTCCTTATTCATGACGTATATTTTGGAATGTGTACACGTTGTTAGGATGAAAAAAAAAACAGTGATCTCAGTCTGTCAACGTTTGAAGCGATTGGCTCGATCTGATTATTGTCGTGTGTCTCTTTGTCAACTTCTACATTAGTTAGTTTGCCGACCGAATCCCCACCAAGAAAATGTTGATTGCAGGGATAGAATTTCATTTATGGAGTTTCATGAAATGTTTGTTTTATGCAAATTCAATAATTGCCAAGTATAAGACTCAGATTGAGCAAGTGACCAATCAAATTCTCTGGCCAGATCCCCGTGTGAAGCATAAGAAAGGCGAATGTTTGCTGTCGTAGTGGGTGCATTGCTCAATGATCATGAGGTATCTCTTATTTCTTTCATATAATTATTATTTCGATTTCACTTAGTTAACACTCCATTTAGTGAGAAACCACCCAACAAATATATACAATCATAGGTGAATTATGCTGTATATTACTTCTTAAATAGTCTGCTTCGATAACTCGAGCAATAATAATAAATATACCTGTTGTAAGTGAAAGAAAAATATCGCTCTCGCATGGGAAGATCATGTGAGGCCATTGCAAGAACTGCTTCACAAAAACTTGACTTCCTGTCGCTTGCAAAAAGGTAATTCACACCACAGCAGCTGCTCACGATTTGAAAATCGCAAATTCGTTCTCTGTTCACATGTTTGTAGTTCAGCTCCCAAAAATACGCTTTGATTCTATTCAGAGCAATCAGAGGATTTTTAAGTATGTTGTCGAAATAAAAAAAATATGGAGTACCACGTATAAGGATGCGGTGGTAACACACTGTATATTTTCTCTCGATTGATACCCGTTATGAGTATTTAGGCAAAGAAATAACATTTCTCTACTGATGCTGGTCGCGTGACGATATCGTACTTTTACTTTCATTGCTGTATTAATTCACTTCGCGATGGCGAGATATGATTCAGGGTCATTAAACGACTGACTAGACATCTTGTTGTGACTTTATATAGAGTGAAATTCATTCTAGGTTGAAGCTCCCGAGCAGTCTTGAAATAAACATTATGAAATGAATACTTAGTGTTGCTATTTGTCCTCGAGGTGAAATCTGTTCTTTTTTGTGAACATAATTCGAATTTTTTGAAATATAGAGCAAATGAGTTGGGTCACAAAGACCACAAGCAATGGTGAGTTTTGGCCACGAATGTTTATCATGGAGTTAAAAATTCAGGTGGTTCTATCTCCTGAGTTTGCTCCTTGTTTTAAGATGTTGATTTCTAGTGGAGTATTACAGAATCATCACCTTAACCAGAAACCAATAATATCGAGTGGATTAGAATGATATTGTTGGTATTGAAGTTGTGACAGTATCAATTCTAATTAAACCTGCGCTTTTCATGAACTGTTTCATTCAAGTCAATCGAAGATGTGATTTTCATTCACCTAGGTAGTTGGGAGTTTCCTTCCTCGTTTCTACATGCAATGAATGAAGGAATATTTCAATCCATTCGATATATACAGAATCCTGAAAGTGAAATTTTGTTCGAGTGCCATTTGAGGCAGATCATCGATCTGTCCGTACTACAACTGGTTGGATAAATCGGAATAATGATTACTACGATTTTAAGGAATGGAAGGAAATCCCAATTATATGGTCAAATGTTTCCTATGGTTTCAAAAATCGACAAAGAAATTTCATCTTACCTACCTTGGAATAAATAATTTTTCCTTGGATCTCTTGTTGAAACATGGGATATTTTGACCTTCTTATTTATATAAATACAGGATGATTTGTGACCACTATCCAGTCATCCAATGCCGAATGCATTCATTAAAAAAATTCTAACCGAGATATTATTTTTTGTTGAGCCACATTCTTCCGAAACCATTAAGATTATTTAGTTGATGACGTATGGATACAAAATAGCAAGATAAATAGGAATCGGCGTGCATTATCTCATGAATTTCGTGTGTTGAAACATGAATGAATTATGCAGAAGAGATCCTGAAGTGATGATCTGAATATATATGATTGAAATATTTCCGACACTTGAAATGAGAACAAATGATGGAAAACCCTCATGATTTCAGAAAATTAGTATCGATATTCTCCTTGTTGAATATTTGAGACAAAAATACTGTCCCTTCTCAATAATGTTCCTTTTAACGATCAAGTTGCATTGTATAACTTCAAAAGAGAATACTAATAGAAGAACGAAGTTCTACACACTTGGGTGAGAATATTCACTCATTAATACTGATATTGTCTATATTTTCACTGTCGGAACTTTGTTCAGTTGATGGGAATTGACTATCATCATTCTTTCGAAGGATTCGGGCAATATACTAGTATATACTAGTAGAATGAAACTGATTTTCCAGTATCTTGGAGCTCGAAACTAAGAAACTATCCATATTTGATTGCATTCGTTAACATATTATATATTTTTTTCATTTCATACATTTATCGCTACTTCATTGCTGGAATCGAAAATTGTTTTTCATTTTCAAATACCTACATTAAAGAACACGTTCGAGATCCGAGCTCTGATTTTTCCAGGAGTTTCCACTTCAAGAAATCATCTAGTATAATTTATCAAACATCTCTCATAATGCTACACATGATTCAGAAATTCAAGAACTTATGTAGATACCTGTAAATGGTGAGCACAAACGTCACCTTCGTTTTCAGGAGTCAAATAATGATACATACTTCCAATAATGAAAGAGTTTGATGATGATGTATCTATGAGAAGAAATAAGGTGTACCATGATAATTATGATGACGACAAAATGTATTTATATGTATGTATTTATATGTATTTAAATGTATTTATACAGGCTGTATAAGCCCACCATATTTCTGCGAATACGTCTAATGAAATCGAAAAGTTTGTACGTTCTGAAGATGTCATGTCTCTGCGATACCTATTTACCTTTGAGAATGTTACAAGTTTTTTCATTTGTTGAAAACAAGAAAGGAAAACCCATAATGTTCGAGAGGGATCGCGTCAGCCAGCGTTGAAATGGTGGGAAGAGAAGGGAGGTATTGGTATCGATTGACACCTGCCACTCATGAGTCACGTAGTCAAGCAGGTTGATATCTGGTGACGAAAGCCATCTTGCCGGTCGTTCACGATCCTCGAGCTCTCTAGATATGAGATGAGAGATGTTGATTGCTCTTTTCTGGATATGAATCTGCCTTCTTATCATGAAATTTTTTTCAATTATGAAATTCATACTCCACTCTCGCCCGTCTATCGGAGATGAGCAATCAATACTAATTGGAAATTGAACAATATACCAGGTGTCACAAAGCTTTGAGATCAGAATATTGACAGAAAAATACGTTTCGTAGGAGACCATAAGCTCGTTCATAGCTAAATCCATACCCTGGCAAACAACCCACGAGAAACCACTCCTAAGTTTTGTTTTCTGAATTGCACCCCCATTTTTGGTTTGGTTCAACTTACAGCTCGTTTCATTTCTCAGTAGATTGGAAATGGAGGACTTGTTCGATGGTGGCCTGCACGTTCTCCAGATCTAACGCCACTGGACTTTTTTTGTAAAGGTATATTTGAAACGAGTTGTCTTCGAAAATCAACCAATAAATATTGGAGATTTAACCCAGAAAATTTCTGAGGCTTGTAATACCGTTACTCTGGAAACGATCAGCGCTTCCTGTTCTCACGCGCAGTTTCGGCGACTTGATGCATGCGTGGCAAGTGCTGGCCAACATTTAGAACCATTTCTGTAGTATAGTGTATTATCCAAAATACAGATAAGCTTATAGATTAATATTCCATTTGTATTTTTATTTGCCATAATTCTGCATGCCATTTTAGCTACCATGATACATCATTGAATGAGAAATGAAACAAAAGTTAGGATGGTGTCTCGGGGGCTGTTTGCCAGGAGGTGAATTTTGGTGTGCTAAAAGAACGAAGTCTCCTACGACAAGCACTTTTTTTTCCAAATTTCTTTTCTGCAAATAACTGAAATATCTGCTGGCCTTGAAGCTCTGAGACACCCGGTATATTTTATCTGGTGGAGGAGATTTCGAGTGTTTCTGTTGTGTGAATGTTGAAAATGAAAATGAATATATAAAGGCCCTTCTACGCTTCCGTATCACCGATTCAAGTGATATTCAACTATATTACTGGGCTAATACACGTATAAATGATATCGCAGTTCTTTAAAACAATATCAGGGAATCGAAAATATAATCATACATTCAGGTCATTGCAACGATAGGTATATATTTTCAATTTTGACCTTGATCATGGTAACACATGAAAGAATCAACTCAAATCATGGTCATTTCAGAAATATTCCCACTGTGACGTTAAGACAAGGAGTTCTTAGTTGTTGTTCGGTGTGGAAACCCAGTAAAAATGTGGATATCCACGCCTGCTACAGATGCAGTCGATCCGTTTCGAAAGGAATCACCTGCATTTAGGCAAGGTTAACGTGATCTTGGTGATGATGCACTGTCTGACATTTGCACTTTTATGTAACTCTTAAAAATACTTCGTTCAATGCAGCACCTTTCCTATAATTGCATATGTTAGTACGAATGATCGTTCACGAATTTAAATCGAGAGGGAATACACAAGAACTCTCCCGAAACAGTATCAATTAACAATACAATGAAGATTTTCATGGCGTATTTTCATCTTTCTAATGCCAATTTTGTCAGTCATAAGGATGAATTAATCGTCAGTTGGTTGAGATAGCATTGCTTAGTGAATTTGTGCTTGGGATTCATGTACCATTTTTGTATCAACATCTTTTTATCATTCTGTTGAAATGTCTGAATGGATGTTCATCAAGTCAAAACTTAATGGCTTCCGATGCCTCGCAGAGTACTGCTATAACCTATTCAATGACTATTACCATTGACTAAATTCATTTTATGGTCGATGTATTCACCTTCAAATGTTGGGGTGGTTGATCACACAATGAATTGAGAATTTGAGCCTCTGGTATTTGCAGCAGCTATAACGTAATAATGATGTGTATGAATCACTGACCAGTTCAATAATCTGTATATTGAGTCTCTAATGACTTGAACAAGTTTCCTTTGGTCGATTTTTCCCTCCTTTTTTATGTTCCATTTTGTAACGGAAACACATAATCTAATATTGTTTTGATTTCATGGCTCAGAAAGAACTACGCAAGGTTCATCAGGCCAAAACTGAAAACCATGCTTGCATGAGTGTTCCGGATCCTGTCATGGCAAGCTGATTTGAACATTGTTGTTTCCTATCCAAGCCTAACGTCACTTTGATGATGTGGAAGTCAGGTTGAGAATCAACACTATTCTCCATTTATTACCTGATAGTAAAACAAAGGCATGAGCTCCAGGAATTGATTCATCATTGCTTCTCAATTTTTCCCCCAATCACCTTCTCTTCACTAGCACTCTGAAATAGCACTGAGAAGAGGTTTAAACAGCTATTTAAGACGATAGAATCAGTTTCTTCATTCTGTTCCAACAGTACCGGAGAACAATTTCTGCAAAGTCGGTGATAATGATATTATTGCTGCACTGGATGTAGATTTTCTCCACACTCATATAGGAATTGGTCTCTCTGGCTTGCGAGTGATGAAGGATATTTCTTTCAACGAAGTACGCGAGCTTTTCTTGCCTTCGAGTATACTATTCCATATTCACTATTTCGAATACAGTGCCTGAACTTTCGAACTGTCTCGAGTGATTTACCTCAATGCATCAGTGGGCCACAGTCAAATATTCTGTGAACTTTCACTGCGAGAATGATCTTTGGTTTTTCCGTGTCCGGTGGATGACAGTAGAATAGAAGAAAGCATCACTGTAAACTCCTCTATTCCATTCCGCTCTTGTCATGAATTAAGTGCTGATAGTCCGTGGTTTTCAACTCGACAATTGGACATTCCCATATCATCTCTGTGGATTTTTTCAGGTTGGCTGTGAAATCCAAATTCAACATCAATAGTTCACTTTATGATCTGATCACTTCACATGCTAGTTCCCAACGTTTTTTTCATAGATAAACCATCATGATTTCCAGAGTTCAGAGGGTATGAGATTCAAATTTGACAGGGCTGTTGGATTCAGATATTGGAGAATTTTTCAATATTTCATCATTGACCTCCATAAGGTTGGTTGGAGTGGGAATGCACTCCACGATGAATCGATGAGAGAAAATTCTGGAGAATCAAAAAAAATAATTTTTGTCTCAAATTTATGTGATTGTATACGTCGTATTCGAAATCATCCTTTGAATTCAAAAAAGTAGAAATCGAGATGTAAATTTATATAGCGTTCCATTCGAAATTGTTGAATCGGTGTCATTTCTGGTGGAACAAGTGATAGTAGTGAGAGTATGAAATATTGGAAACTTGTGGAATTCTTGAATCTCTCGTCCTTCCAAGTTCGAATCTGGTAACTTTGGAAATAATGGCTTGCTTGTCAAATACATTGACACCTGGAATGAGAACTGGATGTCAACCTATCACATCATTGAAAATGAAAATAGTGAACTTCATCAAGTCTTTTGCGATATCTTTTTTAGTGCAAAAAAACAGCAGAGAATTGTAATGTCACATGCTCTACAGTTCAACTCCCTATCTCAAGAATGTCGAAACTATATTCGGGATATTGCAAATACTCGTGAACATGCATGAATAACTAGAAAACAGACCGTTTCATAAAAATGTGCCAATGTGCCCATGTAATGTATGTAAGATCTTGGTAGATACATGAACAATTGGGAGGTAACGATGAAGTGAAGTGTGGAATACTGCCCATTTAGAAGATGAATTCGACAGATAATGGGTGACTTCAATATCTGGGTGGTTTGAATATGATCTTTCCATATTCAATCAATACCAAATCTCTTCAGAATGCCTATTCATTTGATATTTTTTTAGCGTGCACTATCACTTGCAATCAATTTCTTAGGTTTCGAATTCAATAATGGAGACTGGTTTCACCAAACAATAATAATCTTTCATGATGATATTCATCATGGCATCATCATACGCACATATAATGCTGAGAGTTGTTACACGAATAGAAAAATAGGAAAGTAATATCATTCAGATGAATATGAGCAATGAATCTAGAATCGTAACTTATTTATTAGACTTCGCTGACCTATTCGAAATAATAGGAACAAACATAAGTGATATGCAAAATCATGAAAATCACAATGAGATGAAATTCAGTGAAATATATTTCAAACCCCAATATATGAGTAATCATCATGGGAAAGACCATGAGTCGAATGATGACAAGAATAATTCAAAACGACTCGGTGTGATTAGATGGAAAGTTTTTCTTGCCATTACTTCAAGATTGCTATATATGTACTGAGTGACTCGAGTTTTCTCCTAAACCAATGTTGACAACCCTAGAGGATGTTATATTCCTTTGAAAATTTCGTTAGGCGTAGACACCTCTCTCACTCACTTTGACTATCGGACTAAATTTTGTGATTGCTCCATAATTCTCGATTTGTTGTGAATTACTATTCTCATACACTGTGTCCGAGATAAACAGAGCAGTGTGGATATATCCAATAATGGTTGCTCGAAGTCGAAACGTCGAGTCATGAAATTGAAAATTCGGAAATTTGTTTTTTTTTCTCAACTCATAAAACGGAAAATCATATCAGAGATTTTTGGGAATCATCTTGTTGGCCCTTCGTTGTGGTCATATGTTTCGAAGAAAACTGAGCTATTATGGATTTCGGATACTGATAATATATCATGTACTGAGTTTGCATAATATCTGCGAATATATAAAATATGTTTTCGATATAGCATTCGCGCAATAATCTCATTATTCAATCATCATGGAAAACTTTCTTTTCGTTCAATTTTAAGTTCACTCACTACACAATTTTTTTGTCTCACATTCTGAATTATTTGATTCATTTGTCATCACATAATCGACCGATAAATAGCTGGTGCCTCTGGCAGTTGTGACAACATTCAATAATATTTAAGAGTTTTTTGTTAATTATGATTTCTACCTCATTGTTAACTTTCATGTTCATATCACCGCATTTGGTTCAGTATAATGAAGAATAATTTTATGTCACCGTCAGGTGGCCTATGAATTGTAATCATGTAAGTAATTTTTTGTATTGATTGTTATGATTGCTGAATATTCTATACAACGTTCTGTAGAGAGTTGTTTTATGTAGTCAATTTATTTACGGATGGATGCAATATCATTTCCAACATCCCCACCATCTGTTTTTATATTTTGTCTGCAAAAGTGAGAATGTTTTCTATAGCCTTGAATTATTGTTAAATTTAGTTGGTGTTCAGTTGGCCAATGCCCAGTTACGCACATTTTTTTTTCCTTATCAAATGTCAAGTAGGTTAATTTCATTCATTGGATAGCGCCAATGTTATACTCGAGTCTTTTTCGAAACGTATTCTTTCCGTTGTTGTCTGTCGTGAATATTTTTTCTCGGGAAAGTGAGCCTCTGCACTGCAGCCTCAGCTAATGGTCAGAAGTCTGTATTGACATGCTCAATAGGAAATGATACTTTGAAGGAGTTTGATTATCTCTGTTTTATTCTAATCTTCATATTCGAATTGATGGTGCCGATTTTTACAGTACCTTTAAGAGGTCTCTCCTTCCATAGTATCTCTATGCAGGCAACAACGAACGTGAAGATTTCCTTGATTACGGATTGTTTTTGTATTCGATGAGTCCTTTGCAATTACTTCTTATAACTATGAGTTTTTTTGCCGGGGATTCCATTGTCGTTGGTTACTCCGCACCTGTTCTTGTCGAGGATTTCATCGACCATCTGCTTTGTTGGTTTTTATTGATAGTTTACTTCATTGTTGTTTTTGTTGTTCCTATCGAGATTATATTTTTTGCAGTATTAGATTTTGTTTGGAATGGATCACTATTTTCACTTCGTTCCTCCAACCTTTTTCATAGTGGGAAATGTGTCTTTCATTGTGCCTAGTTCAGCAGAAACTTTCAGGAATCCAGAGTCAAACCTTCTGCTTTCTGGTTCGGTCTGCGATACGTTATTCGCATAGTGATTCTAATTTTTCAAATTCAATACTTCAATTCTTCACTAACTGCTCGGTTTGTTAACTGTTCGTTGAAGATGTCTCTCATCAAATTGTCTTTCTTCATCTCTTATAGCTCATGGATAACCTAATAAGCAGTGCATTTCAGTAAGGTTTTTCGATATATTTTTCCGTGACAGCATTGAATTTTTATTTGAAGGTAGAGGAAGAAGGTGCCAGTGATCAGTCAGTTCGATCAACCAGCAGCATGAATACTAACATCCCTTTGATTGTTTTTATTTCCCCAATTATTTTCGCATGACTTCTTCCAAACGATCAATTACGAAAGCGCAGAGGCCACCGTCGTGTGTGATATTTTCATTTTGGAGACTCACTTCTTACATGGATTCAGTCTCAGCTTTTACATTCTCGATCTCTGAATTTCTGAATCTCTGAATTTCTCTCTGAAATCAATGACGTTAGGAATGAATCGATACACCAGGTTTGATGCAGTTATCTTTCACGGAAGACTACGGATAATTATGTTTCTCTGAATTCTTCGGACAAACAGTGAATTCAGCCTTCAATCTCCGAATTCAGACTTTTTCCTCTGAATTAACAGTTTTTTCTTTGGATCCAGCCTTTTTTTCCTGAATTCAGACTTCTTTCTTCTAATTCAGAATTCTGTCTCTGAATTCCAGACTTCATTTTCTGAATTTTGGCCTTTTTCTCTGAATTCTGATTTAATTATCTGAATTCAGGCTTCTTTTGATTCGAATTCAGACATTTTCTAACAAATTCAGACTTCTTCCTCTGAATTCAGAATCCAAATTCTGGAGGAAGGTTAGGAGGTAAGGGATTAAAATTACGGAGATACATTCTTCTCTGAATTCTCCAAATTCAAAATTCTGAAATCAGCCCATAATCTCTGATTTCAGATTTTTTTCTCTGATTTTCGGATTTTCTTCTCTTTTCTATCAGCGAGGGCTTATGATTCTGATGAATTCTGTGAACTTATAGTATATTCATTGTCTGTGGAATAGGTTTTTACCTTCATGTGTGTACAACTATTATGTATTTATTAAGTGCAATGATTCGTACATTGTTATTGTTTGATATCTCACTTTGTTTGTTCACATCATATGTAATTATTATTTATCACTGAAATCAATCATGTTTTATGTACTTTTGAGACCATCATGCTCTCGATTCGTCTATGAAATTTCTTCTTCCAACAATGAAGTGACTACCGAAAACAGGTAAAAATGTCTTCACCTAGATTATATCAACAAACAAATATTTGGTTTGGTTCTTGATGTCAAAATACCGAAACTATATGTAAAGGTAGCAAATCAGGTAGTGCAAGATTACTTCATTACTGAATACAATACTGTTCATGAGCTGCTCGAAGATGTGGTGACTTCGTTTTCCTAGATTTTTTGGGATTTTCTCTTCACCTTTAAGAAAAATAGGAATAGAAATTATACAAATTATGTCGATGTATTTGTAGCAAGAACATATTTTCGATCTGCCCCAAAATGTCACTGAGCTTGAAATCAAACCTTCAGATACCTATAGAAGAGAAATTCTCTATCTGTAAGTGACACCTAGTTTTTGGAAAAGTGTTTGGAAGACAACTATATTCGATAAATATCAATAAAAATAGTGGACGTTTCGCGAACGGATCTTTTTCTGATTTCAGCACAATGAAAACGAAATACGAAATATCGCGAAGAAAATCATTATTTTCATTGTGTTGCAATCGAGAGCTAATTCGTTCTCGAAACGTCAACAAAGGTAGGTAGAATTTCTGATTCTTTTGAAAAAATATTTTCATTTCCAAAATTTTTGCAAAACATTTTGTCACTAACAGAGATAGAATTTCTCTTTTGAATTTCAAAAGTTTGGATTCCAAGCAAATTGACATTTTGTGGCAGATCATAAATACATCGTTACTAGAAATTCACTGAAATAATGATCATAATTTCTATTTTAATTTTTCAGAAACGAGAGAAGAAAATTCCCAAAAATTCTATCAACCGTATTACTGAACAAAAATTCGACGGAATTGGACATACCAGAACGAAGAGACAGCGGGAGGACATGATCTCGTTTGCGTCCGCAACAATCACAGAACACCGTGCGTGGTCACCGGAACGCGCGAACACGCTGTACAGGCCGACGTCGTCGCGTTGCGCTCGATTCGCCGTCTTGTCGCGAAACCGCGGCCAGCAGCCGGCGGAGTCCGGGCCGGGCCTCGGTCCGGCGGCGTGGGTAGGCGCGCCCCCCGATTCCGTCGAAGGTCGACAGCGGTGCAAGGCTGATCTGCAAGCCGCTGAAGTGAAAAGGAATTTTCCCAATACGACCATCCAAGAGAACAGCGCTTCCAGCATTGTTTTGTTACTCAGAAAGTAGCACATTTCACTATGAACAACAGGAAAGTGAAACTCACTAGTGTGGAAATATTGAAAGAAACCACGGTTGCAATTATCGATGAATGTGATGATATTTCACCTGGAAATTTTCCTGCTGGTATCATCACGCATGAAACTCACAGTTTAGATTGATTTCGCATCCCAACCTTTCGGGAAACGATTCAATTTACTACCTTCGCCTCTTCTTCGAGATGCGCCTGGTAATGTGACCATCATCTCCTCCCTTTCATGATTTCGATCTCCGGATTATTATTCGAGAACGTAGGGTCACAAATGCTCTGAAAACTCATATGAAACAGATGTTTGACAATGACAAATAAACGTTGGCGTTGACTCGGTTGAGTGAAGTTGGTTACCAAAGATTTGTAGCTGATTTGTATCAGGAATCATTAGGTTCATACATTCATTCTCATGAAATCGACATCGACAATCTTGGATTGATAATGATTCAAATATTCATTGTCATAGGAAAAATAGTGTACATATCTCGATGGAAAGTGTATTTCAACCACTCGTTACATTTCTGAGCTAGATTTCAACTCGTGCGAAATAAGTCACTTTGCATACTTGCTGTGTAATATACTATAGTAGATCACATATATCCAGGTGATAGTATATATTACACACTTTCCGTGAGATTACTTAGTTAACCGCAAAGCGTCGAGGTTAGCTATGATCTCGAGGAAGAAATGAAACTTCCTACCGGGGTTTGCATAGTATTTCATTTACAACCATCATATTTCAATCAATAGTTATATACCTAACAAGTGCGAAAAGTAGAAATTCTCTTCAAGAGTTAGGTACAATGTTTTTCCTACGAGTGTTTTTGTCCATCTTATTCATGGACAAAAAGGTTTTCATTAAACAATATTTTATAATAATGCTACAAAATGACACATGAGACAGAATAGTTACATAGATCATTCAGTTAGTTTTCAATATCCTCATTTTCAACAATATAAAAATCGTGCGGAAAAGTAACTTTCCAGCAATAGTGCGGAAAAGTAACTTTTACTGATTCTAACTGATTCTATCTTCCCGCGAGATTTGGCAAAGTAAGGGAGCAGTCGTTCTACGCCGGTTAATGGTTAATAGGGTAGGTGATTCAAATCCTGGAAAAGTTACTTTTTTTTGTTTTTTTTTTTTTGAAATTGATGAGGTTATACTTACTGTTCAATTTCCGTTATAGTTTTCAATATTCGTATATTTAATGACGACGTGAGTGTTTTTGATAGAATCTTCAAAATTTCATATACCTATTCGTAGGAAATGTATGTCTCTTCATGCTCATCGTACAATCTTGAGTTGGAATATCGTGGTTTAAAGAAAAAATCTGGCGTAGAAGTGAAAATCGTGCAATAAAGTGAAAATCGTGCGGAAAAGTAGAACTAGAAGTAGAACGAAAAATCCTGCGAACAAAGTTGCTTTTCCGCACACTCGTAGGATAAATGAATAAAATGAATAAACGTTTTGTTCTGAACATACCTGAAATATAACATTCAACAACAAATTACCAAGAACGCGATTTTCTGATGATAATCAAGTAGATATATTGTTACCGTGACTACGGGGTATACAATTGTCACCAATTTTAAAAAATGTCAGATAAAGTCATTAAATGTCAAATGAAGTCGGATATTGAATTCGCGGGAAATAAGGTTTGGAAGTGAGGTTGGGAAGTTGAGGTAGGTAATGTGACACTTCCCAACCTTCAATGACGTTAATAATGACAGCATTACACATATGGTTGTGAATAAAATATTAATACATTCCTCAATCAGCGTCTGCTTTTTGAATAATTTCATAATAGTGTTTCCTATTGGCATAGTGTGATTAGTATATTACAAAACTACTATGGAAATGCATTTCCCAACTAGTTAGGTTGGGTTCAATATGGGTGTGGCGTAGCAAAGCCGCCTCTCTAGTCAATCAAATCAAGATCTATTTCACTTTATTGATACAAGAAAACCTTATCATTCGTACAAACTCACTTCGAATATAATTTTTCATTGTGAATTAGACATATGGATTAGTAAAAAACATGTGAGGTATTCTACGATATTGGTAAAATTCATAGAAGAAAAAAATACCGCAGATGAGTTATCTCTAGCGGGGAAGCTCTCTATTTATTCGCTGATTTGCACTTGAATAGTACATACATGAAAAGATGGAATCTTATATATACACAGTGAGTCAGGATGATGTGTCGAAATTTCTAAGTACGTATTTGGGTACCCAAAATAATCTTGATAGTTCCTACAAACATAGGTCTTATTCCAGGCTGTTACAGAAATACAGAGGTAAACAATATTTGAATGAATATTCATAAGCAGATTCCAAAATATATCAGAATGCTCATTATGGAATGAAATTATCAATTTTTCAGTCAGAAACAACCAACAACTTGGACGAAATGCTGACCTGACAAACGCTCTACGCAAACAATTTTCATGTCAATTCTGAAATTTTCCCACAATTTGTTGAATTCATTGAGAATAATCACCATTTGAAGGCTTTATGAACATTGGATAGGTAATCCTCCCAGTGGATTTATATTTCCTATTCTGCAATGGGGTCAGAGGAAATGCTATGAGAATATCATTTATTATTCCATTGTTTCGTTTCAATGAGACTCTGAAGATTACATGTCTTGTCCATATAAAATGATGAAAATCATCGTTATGCTGGAATATTTTTCTGATAACTAGCTTTCGTAAAGTATTTAATGATGAGTGAATATTTCTGAAACCTGCCAGAAAGGTAACTTTGTTATTTTAGCAAATCTAACAAGAAGTTCTATTCGCGCATTTCCTCATATCAAATATAGAAATACATCCTGATTCATTTGCGGGTAAACATGACTCGATATTTTTCATTTGCATGAACACATTATCCTATACAGGGTGTTTAGAAAAGACACGGCAATATTGAAGGGGGTGATTGCTCAGGCCATTTCATAAAAAAAGTTCCTATGAACGTAGATCCGCATACGCTTCGTTACCGATATACAGGGTGTTGAAGTTTAATTATGATAAACAGTGAGAACAGGATATTTTGAAAACGACTTGAGATATTCCGATGAATTATCAGGTGTGTTGATAGATATGGGAGACACATACTTTGCAATACACAACAATTTTTTAGTCTCCTTGTTCAGTGAGACTAAAAAATCGTTGTGGATTGCAGAGCATGCGTCTTCAATATCTATCAACTCGACTAATATTTCATTACAATATTCCAAGTCGTTTTCAAAATATCCTGTGTTTACTATTTTGTTTTATTAAAGTTCAACACCCTGTAGATCGCTAACGAAACGTATGCGGACCTACATTTATAGGAACTCTTTTCCATAAAATGGCCTGGGCAATCACCCCCTCCAATATTGCCGTGTCTGTCTCAAACACCCTGTATAGGCAGAATTAGTATCTGAAGTTTGTTCCATCAGCTGCCTGGCAATCAATGAGTTAAATTCCAGAATTCAGTGGATCATAAGGAAGCACTCGTATAGGATTACACCTACTACTGGAGATTTTTCCATACGTGAATTATATTCAGTATATTTCTCTCCTGTTAACATTTCTATTCGTGAACTGAGTTCAGAATTTTCATTTTCAATCCACATCGTGAATTGAGTTCGATTCCAGATGATTCCATTCATTGACTATCGAATAGAAGAAAACAAATCGCGCAGTTTGGATCCAGCAAATTTATCATTGAAAATTTCTCAAATTTTTGACAGAATCGTAATTTACAGAAAAGTGATATGAAAATCTGTTCTTGCATTCATAACAAACCGAATTAAGAAATGCGCGATGGACAATAACGCGGAAATGTAATTTTTGAATTACCTACATTGATTATTCCACAGCATACCACACAATAATTAACATACAAAAGAGAACCTCATCAGTAATTATTTTGAAGGTCATTGTCAAATTGATCATGGTAGAAAAATTGATAATTGTATCAAAGGAGTCGACATAATTATTTGTTGTCTGATGAACAACATTGAAAATTGAATAATAATCATTAGTTCAAGATGCAAAAGACTATAATCTACATAATGAACTTTTGATTGTCTCATACCATTTTTCTTCATAGAACAATTGAAACCTCACCTAACTCGAACAGAATACTATCAAAGCATTTCCACTTCGATATTTATACAGAGTGGCCCCAACGATAACTTTCCAGTCGTATTTACTTGAAGGTAACCTTTTTTTTTCGATTTTGATATCGGGGCTAGATGTTTCTGATGAATCCATTCCTGCAACTTCATCTTCCTGAGGGTGGCGGATATATCCTTCCCAAAGTATCGAAGCGATAAAGGGTGTAGTGATACATCATCGTGAAACTCTCTGAATTATTGGATCGAACGTTTTTGATTGTTGTAAATTGAGTGGATAGTATGGTATCATTGGAATACGATTCATCAATGAAATTGCTCAGAGTGACTCCATATTATCTCGACGTCTATATTTGAAATCATTTCGGAGGTTTTCCAATACTTCTGATGTTAATTCATGAAGAATTCTATATTCTCTTCCAATATTCTGGAAGGTGTTCTAAAATATGATTTTCTGTTGCAGAGTATTCGATTATTCACTGATTCATGGTGATTTAGGAATTATACAGGGTGTTACTCTAAGAACTGCATCGAGCAATATGTGGAAAACTATAAGTAGGGCGAAAATTTGGTGGCATACTACTGTTGAGGGGGGCAATTCGACTGGACTATTTCCGATATGTTGGGATCTCTGGTTGATATCAACTTGCTTATTTTAAATGTGACACCCTATATATTATTATATGAAACAGATGGGTCAGATGAATCCAGAACTGATGAACATTCATTGGGACACCATGAAATAAGCAATGAACTGTGATATATTATTCAACCAAACTAGATCCTTTCACCGATGTATTTCATTCATAATAACATAACGTTCTACTCACGTTTATTCAATAATAACCAGTTGAACTCAAATTCTCATTTGATAAATTTTCTTAACGATGGTTCATGTAGCATATCAGAGCTATTTCCAATGCAGATCTGAATATTTTCTTTATAATCTCATAATGAATTAGCTGAGAATGTATAACTAGTTCCATTCACATTATTTCTTCATATATGTCCAGTTCTTGCGATATTATATCATATTATGGTGATTGGTTCAGGAGATAGTTGAAATAATGTCATTGAAATCTTCCCAAACATAGTTCCAAGGAACAGAGACTCTTTCAAGTACCTCAGGCAATAGACAAAAAAACAAAACTCGAGGGATTCGATATCGACAAAGTATGATAAATGAATTTCTGTATAATTCGATATCCTGTACACTTTGAAATCGATACAGTCATTCCTTCTGCCTCATTTTTTCCATTCCATTTCAGATCCCCATTTCTGAATTATTGCCAGATCATCTTTCAAAGTATCGACTCGTCTCCTCTGACTGGGTAGCAAATCACAGCAAGCAAGCAGAAAATCCAACAAATTGTTGATGAAGAGCAGAAAAAGAGTTGGTGCCGAGACATAACTTCATGGAACAATAGCATGGATAATCATTGTCACCAGATGAGACCCCATCTATCACCACAAAGAAGAATCTGCGAGAAAACTTGATAGTAAAAGTAATAGTTGGACTCATTATATATTATATTCTTCACAAAAAAAGAGACAAGCATATTCACATTCAGAACCTGAAATATCTGAAGTGAGTGACGACCTACATTTACATCACGAGCAATTTATGAGACGCTCATCACATAACTTCTGAGAGAGACTCTAGGTATATTAAAATTTGGATTTAAATTTCGTACCTACTATAAAAGGTGAATATATGTTCAGTTTTATAGTATGTTCATATTGATGAATGCATTATTTCGTTCCTTGCATAAATGTCACATGTTGATTCAGCCTCCCCTTCAAAATTCAATCCTGCGTGAGCCCTTGGAATATGCTGACTATATTGGTACCTATATTACGTAACAAGAGCTTCAAATTTCACATTACGCACGAGTGGAGAGAGTTACACACGCAGCCACGTAGAGCAACTCCACAACTCCGCATGGTGTAACTCAACAAATGCGTAATTGCATCACTGCTCGAGTTATGTACTATACTTCTTCAACGACCATAAACTGATTCAGTCTCGAAAAACATTTTCGATTCATTAAGGAGCACTTTCAGTGGCGGAAATGAAATAAATTTAGGAGGAAACTATTGACTCACATATCATTGTAATCATATGATATACTGGGTTGGTAAGAACGATCTTCACCTGAGAAGTGCCTCATGTTTTTTTTTTTAAATCCTGTCCTATCCAACAGTTCATTGAGAATCATTTATTTTAATGTCAGTTCCTTGATCTCTCAGTGAAATGCATACCTTGTTTCGTTTTCATTGAGCCACCCTGTATATCACAAATGGAATACAGAAAATAAACGGTGAGGTATACTATCAAAGCTAAGTTCACACACAGATTTCATCGACAACATGGAAGGAATGTAATATGTATAGCTGATGCTAGTTTGACCAGTTAACCTCACTGTCAGATCAGTTTCATGTTGAGAAATGTACCCATACACGAAGACATTTTACTGAAAGATAGGAATAGCAAGGAAGCGTGAAATCAAGCAGAAATAAGAGCGATCATTGTATCGACACAAGAGGAGGAAACTTCAATGTGTCTCGTTCGAGGATGTATGGGTATTGATATTGGATTATCATCTAGAAGGTGAAATAAATCGAAATATCTTTGGAAACCGTGTTTTCGCTCACAAACTGTGTGTAAGAAGTAGCTTTGTGAGATTGTTTTTGTTCGTAATCAACAACTTACACGAGTGCTCGTAGGAATAATATGGTTCAAATTCTGAAATGTATGGACATATCCTCGAATTCGGTAATTCAGATTTTTCTCGTGCTCCACTTTCATACATGACTGACTAATTAACAGACTCCAACTCATTAGAGATATGACCAATACCTATATGTTCGTTCTTCGTTTGCTAACAGTTTATATATTATGATATGTGACATCATATTACGTGGGTTACCATCGAGGTAGATTTCAAATGAGAACGCCAGCAGTGAACTTATAAGGAGTGCAATTATGGCAGCTGTTTGTGTTACAGATACTTGAGTGGTTGTTGACCACAAGATAATAATCAAGGTTGATCGTAGGATTCGCAAGTTTTGTATGAAAACAATACAGTTATTTCAACGAGAAAATAATCACGTACAGGGTGTTTATGAGCTCCATCACTAGAATCTTTCATTATGCTGATGTCCTAGACAGAAATAAGACAACATGAGGGGCGGATGTGAAAAAAAAGTTGATTTTCCGTGGGAGTGGGAGGAGGAGTGATTCTCGCCCTCCCAATCACTCTAGCTTATACTACTTTTTAATGCATTCTCTAGAATATTCTGAGACCATCTCACCAAACATGAAATTTTCAATTGGACCCGCTTATGTTTGTATTTGATGGACGGTGTCAGATATACTGTATGAAACCATTAGTTGTGAGGTTAAACAGTTTGCATCCCAAATTCCAACCTATCTCACGTAGACCATTTCCAAATATCTTGAAATCATGGCAAATATAAAAACGAGTTAACATGAGGGGATTCTCAGATGATCTGCCCTAGGAAAACATTCTTACTGATGATGCCAAGTCTCAGTGAAAATCATTATGTGATGCATATTCTATAAATGCGTTTAGCTCACATGGAGGATTTCTAGATCCATATTGATGATGAACTCTTCTCGTTATTCTTGTTCGGGGAAGTCTTCATGACAAAGCCATAGCTTGGTATGATATTTTCATTTGGGCCTAACCCGACAGATGATCAAACAGTTACCCATCCGAAATCAAATGTAACAAATATTTTTCATTTCAAAGAACAGACATTCATCATTTGTGATAATTGTAAATTTCATTAAGACGAGGTCAACTTCACTAGTGATGTCATGTGAGCTTTCATAATATGATTGCCAATTAGTCCTTATTGACGTTGGGAAATGATTCTTTCTACGAGCGTGCCCAAAGTAGTACGTTTCCGCACATATTTGCGGGCGCAAAGTGCCACTTATCCGCACTGAGTGCGGATGATTTTTTTTTCCGCACTGAGTGCGGATGAATCTCACTGGTGTGGGCAATTTATATCCATTCCAGTTGCTATAGACTATTGTGTGTATTCCCTTTCACCTTTCAACCGTATTTTCCGATATTTTTATTTCAGCTCAAAACAAAAAAAATCCTTAAGTACCTTGTTTAATGATGGAAGATTATATTTGAAATTTTCAAGCAACAATGAGTGCACTTGTCAACTTTGACATAATGTCAGATTTTCCTCAGTTTATCAGCACTTTACTATTCAATCATGAAAAAGTTCAAGAGCTGGTCAAATGAGCAGTTTTGACGACGAGTTACCAGATTCCATCCTAGAGGCAGCAAACTCTGCAAGTTTAAATCTACTGCCCGCTAAATACCAACAAAAATATCGGTAATTTTGCACCTATCATGCGATGGGCTTTTTTCGATTCCTTTTCGACCTCAGGAACCCAAATTTCACAATAAAAACGTGTGCAAACTTATATTTTTCGAGATATTCCAGGAAAAAGTATGAAAATTACCATTCTTGTTCCGGCCTGTTCTGGGTAGGCACCATAGCCAATAGCACCAGCCAAAGAAGGAGAAACATCCTCTGAGAAGTTTAATACATCGTCTCCAGTGAGGTGGTTATAAGATGGTGTGATTACTGATGCGCTTTTGTTTCAGAAATTTTTCTAGAGATGAACAAATGAATGCGAGTTCGAGGACAATGTTTCAATGATTATCTGAGAGAGGGCGAGTGTGATGGAGTCAGAATTATTTTGCGATCTGCGATCATGAAATAAGAAATACACAATGTGTATCGTGTTTTGTGTCATTTGTGCGATTGACAAATCTGTCAATCGATTTTCAAATTAGTTGGCGTAAATCAAATTACAATTGAGAGACAAATAACTAATAACATTATATTTCGTATTCAATCAGTTCCCATATTTTCTCGTTTCTGTTAGTTCTAATATTAGTACTTTTGATATGGACCCATATCGGTTCTGTCATTTGTGTGGTATTTCAAGGGCTCAAAACTCTAATCTACACATGTTTAAAGCACCAAAAGCACAAAAATGTGAAACATTCGATTCATTATCTGATACAATATACGAAACAAAATATTCGAAGACATTTTTTGTTCATTTCAAGATGAGAAAATGCGTCAAAAGTGGATATTATCTACAAAAAAAATATACCACCTAACGTATATATTTGTTCCCAATATTTTCGCAAGAATCGTAACTGCTTGAAAAGATTGATGAAGGGTTAGAATAGTATATCATCTCAAACCTTGAGATGATATAATTCATGGAAATATTGCTAAATAGATTATTGAATCACTTCTCACACCGTATTTGGAATTTGCAATGTATGAATTTGTAGTTATTTCGAATAAAAATATCAACGAAAATATATCTGACCACCAGACCACCATTTTGCACTAATTTTCAACTTCTAATTTTCAACAACTAATTTTCAACAAACTTCTGTGGCACTCAATGCTCAAGCGACAACTAGCGATTCTAGCGGAGGAGAGGTGATAGAACGTCTCGATTAGTAATCAAGTAGGCGAATTCGAGAGATTTTTCTTAAGTTATTAACACCGCAAAACCACAGAGTGTGTGCACCAGTCTTATAACCATCTCAGTCTCCAGCATCTTTGATGAATCCTTCTATCATATGGACAGCGCTGTCAAATGTGCATCTGTGATATTTTGACTCACAGAACTAGTGATTCTGACGTAGATTCTCATTTGAGAGCGTCGTCTATATGGAAAATGCTGGATCCACCTTCCTCCGAGATGCTGAAAAACGTTGATTTAACTAATTCGAGGATGTTTTCCCTCCTTTTCGACTCCTTGAATGTTAAAGGAAGGTATAAAAAGTATCCTGTGTGATAAAAGAAGCTGCATGCCTACCCAAAACGAGCCGAAGAAAGAAGGTTGATTTTCATACTTTTTCCTGGAATATCTCGAGAAATATGAATTTGGGCACGTTTTCATTGTGAAATTTGGGTTCCTGAGAGCGGAATACGTGGGTACAAAAAAATCGAAAAAAAAAAACCCATCGCATGATAAGTGCAGAATTACAGAAATTTGATAGTCGTCAAAATCCCTGATAGTGGAAACAATAGTTCAAGGATCTCTGTAGTATCTAATGAAACAAATGAGTGACGTTATTCACAACTGTATCATGAATAGGCACATTTGCGAAAATCATATACTCCGCATAAGCGTTTTTTTGTGCAGTACAGCCAAGGATTTTGCAGTACTCCTGCAGTAAAGCTGCCCTTTCAAGTTGAGTACACCTCCATCGACCCATTTGAACCTTCGATCATTGAACAGACTAGATAAGTAATCCACACCCCTGGCAATACAGTTTGTTTGGAAGCAACATCTATAGTATCTATCTTTGTCTAAACAAGGATAGCAGAACCTGATTCTCCCAGTTGTCAATCCCTGTTGTCAATCCGTAATCCGTAACAATTTCCGTGGTACTTTTTAGCATTTCTTGGTGGGAAAATGAACATCTTTATACTTCCTTCACATTGTTACGAGAAATTCGAATACATACAATCCTATGGTGATTTTTGTAACTTGCTTGTAATCAATAAACTTATTATGACCACGTCACAATATACTTACTATTCAGTATACAGTTGTCTACTTATACTTCATCATAAATAACGTTCAATTTCAATAATGAACATTTATATCTTTGGCGATCAGTGACAGTGCATGTAAGTATATTTACGATTTCAAAGTTCAGTACCTACAAGTGGAAATAATTTTCAAAAAAGTGAAAAACTCGTTTTCAAGGCAAATAGATATGATTGCATATTTGAATGTAATTTTCAAATCTGAAGATGAAACTTGTTTATATCATTTCACGATATCGTCAAAAATGAAGGAGGTTTCATCTTGAGCAGAATTCATATATTTTGACGCAAAAAATTAATGTCTGATTATTTCATTTCATGTAGATAGATGAAAATCGATAATGAATATGTGTTGACAAGTATTATGACGAAATGTTATATCAACAATAAAATCATGAATCATGTGAAGATGTAGCAAATAGCAGTGTTTCTTATTTAAAACAGGACTGAAATTTAAAACAACCATGGATAATCTCACAAATAATTTATTGATTTTTGAATAGGATTGTTTTCGTTAACATACTTCTTACTCTAACTTCCGTTGAATCTTTCAATTTTTTTGCCTCATGATGAAGTCTTACAGTGAAATATTTCTCCAAATTAGTTTGACTAGTTCCAAAAACAATCAACGGTAAATTTCTCATTGTTGTGTGTAGAAGAAATATCCTCATATTTTTTATCAAAAATATTAATTGAGTTCATCATTATTCTCAGTGATTTTTCAGCAGCTTCGCATATTTTGATTACAAATAAGGAAGCATTTATCAGTGCTACATATTATACCACAAGACACTGTCGCAGCTGACCTATGGGTATAATCAATATAATCTAATCAATTCAATTCAAATTCATTTTTATCCATTCCATTTGGGAAAATGCTTCAAAATCTCGAATGATACGACAATGGTAACTCACCTATGAAATGACGTGTTTTGATCGCCGGTTCAAATTGTCTTTAACACACCTCACAACGTCTCACCATTATATCAAATCACCAAAACAGGAAATAAACTGAGTTTCTGATGAATTCTGAGTACACAAAACTGAACACAAGTTGAATAATATCGATAAATCAAAACGTAAATAATGACAGATACCAAACAAAGCAATAATCGCCGTCGACTGTCACTATCAAATTGCGGTGTTGCAACGTTGAGCAAAAAGTATTCACGATACCCATGCTGGTCTTCGAGTCCCCAAAAAAGTAAAAAGTCTCAATAATGTAGCAATCTTCTATTAATCAGAACTGATTCATAATCGTCATGACGCAAATTTATTATCATATTTGTGCATTGAACTACATGAATTCATAAAGGACTTTAAATATCATGGACTATCCATCATTTTTTGATGATTGGATATGACAACACTGGCGACGATTGGGTACTAATATTATGATAATTCTGGGAATTCATGTTAGCATCAGAATATTCGTTTTGTGATCCTTCTAGTGGGTTTGTTGTTCGGAGATTTGAACAACTGTCCTGAGGTAAAACAACCGTCACCAAGCCTTATTATTAACTGCCCTTCTGCGCTGAGTCAGTGTTCATCAAGCCGTACCATAAGCCATCTTTTGAATGAACTAACCTGATCCACAAATTATTTGCAAAATGTAAATAATTGTTCTTTCGTTATAAATATTGCGAAAAAATTATTTGATTTTCTATTTTCTTCAATGCTATTCAATTGTTTATTGTGAGTTATAATTTTTTATTTTCGTTGTTATCTGATATGGAGCTCGTAGGAAAGATTTCGTTCCTAACACGTGCGCAAAGTGCCTTTTCCGCACGCAAAAACTTATACGAACTCCGCTTCGCGTAGTTCGCCTAACTGTATTTGCGTGCGGAAAAGTAACACTTTGCGCAGCATATGTGTAGTACGCAAATGAAATCTTGAAATCGGATGAAACAATAATTTCTTGTCAATGTACTATTCCAAGATGAATGACCGTTTTATGGAAACGGTCGGATGACTAGATAAAATTCTAATTATCATGAGTAGGAAGTTATTTAGTGAACATGCGATATTTTGAGGAGAACTTGAATGAGAAAATATTTCCAAATTTCGAACTCTCATTCCTAAAGAATGAATGGGAAGGGATCGTACGATTCCTCACTCAGCTAGATCACCGTACCTTATGAATTAGACTTTGTGGGTTCACGCAAAAGATCCAGTCTATGATATCATAAACAACAAAATATACCATCACAAAAAAATAATACAAATTCTTCCTTCCATCAATCATAATCATATATAATGATGAGAGTCCTTTTTACTCGTAGATGACGAGTAATTTCCAGAGATCTATCGAAGCTTTTTACCTATCAACTCCTTTATCTGGATTATTGAACCAACTGGTGGTGAAGAGGTGATGAAGTCATGGATACAAAAATCAACACGACAATTCTTGTTTTCATTGCAACTTGATATAATCTATCTACTTCTTCAGTAAGCTACCTGGTTTTTGGTTCACTTCTTTTTTTGCGGTCTCTGATTCCACTCAGACATTGGCGGGTATTGTAGATGATTGACATTTCTTGTATCTGGAAAAGATTCTCCAGGGATGTGAATCCGATTAGATTTTCTTTCATCGGTTCATGTTCGGGAAACATTGTGTTAACCAGCGGTGGAATTTTGGGCGAGAAGAAAGGTGTTGGGATTTTTCTTGAAAGTTTGGAGCTTATAAGCATCAGGAAAGACTTCACTAGGCAAAGAATTCCACAACTTTGCCGTTCTATTTATGAATGATGCTTGGTATAGCGATGTTCGACAGGTCTCGAGCCTGACAGTGTAGGGGTGACCAGCCTGAGCTCGTCTGGTTTGTCGACTAGAAAACTGATTCCGGCCGTGAATGGGTCACTTGGGAATGAGAACGGCAATATGTTATCGAGTTTGTCAAGAGCTTTTCAATTAACATCAATCGTGAGGAGCCTAATTTGTATTTCTTTTGATATAGTCCTCGACAGAAGAAGTTAATGTGAGTGTTGCCTCGATACTTCTGTACAGCATCTTTCGTTCAGGATTCCGTCAGATCATTGACTGCAAATATGTCAGTATATTTGATGAATCCAACTTCAATTTCAGACAGGAATTGGATTCGATTAGTAGAATGGAAATTAGATTTGAATTTTTATCGAATCAATCATTCAGTGATTACCTTCAGTTCTATAATTCAAACCACTCTCAACTTGATAATTTACTCGAAATATTTTTCGTTGATTCAACTATTCAAGAACTTCTTGGTAAGTTTATTCTCTCAAGGATGATACAATGTGTTGAAAATCTTCGGAATTGAATATTTGTGTTTGTGTTCATTAGGTTATTCGTTCGAATTACTCACGGCGACTTCGGCAGTACATTGGTAGAAAATCATAGATTTCGGAAAAATATTAGTACGGTTGATCAGAGCTCAGTACACTGTAGTTGTTTTATCGAACACAATATCCAATTAACTTCCCGATGAGTAGATGTATCTACGTTGCCAATAAGACCATTTCTAAACTAGAAACCATAGTTGAATTTCCATATAGAAAATCCTATGAAGCATTTGTGAATGTGATATCATGTAAGGTATTTTTACCAACTGTCGAGACCTGTGTGCTTCAACTGAGGAATGAATAACAATTCAAGAAGTAATTCGTGAACTCATACCTGAAAATGAGAAGAATTTGATTCATTCATTGACTTGCTATCCATCGTTAATAGGTCTTGTAATGAATAAAATAAGCTTATAGAAACTGAATTATGATATTTTTTGCAGGTATAGTACAGTTTGTTCCAGGATATATAGTTCTCATTCGATAGGATACCAAACAAATTCAAAATCTTTGAGACCGAAAGTTTTTTCAGTATCTTCCTTAGGGGTATCTGGAGAATCTAAACCAAGATTGATCAGCTTAAACTTAGGCCTGTAACCATTTTCATCAGCAACATATGTAACTACTCTGCTATAACCGTCTCTTCCATTCACAAAATACCCTCCTATTTTAGTTCCATCCTTGAGCCCTTTCTCATAATGTCCATGGAATCCTACCGTATACTTGAACTTATACAGAATGTCTGTTATATCTTTTTCTTTCACACCATCTGGGAGTCCATCCACCATTCCTGGAAATTTATCTTCGATAGGTATATCTTTAGGATTCTTGCCCCCAATGTGGATAGAGTCATTCGATACAGTTATTGGAGGTAATTTCGATGTAGCTGTAGAATCGGGTGAAGTGTTCAGTTGATCAGATCGACCTGAAAATTAATATTTATATTCGAGTACGGAATGAAAACTGTTAACTGTTAACTGTTATGAGAATCGAGTCGAACAGTAGGAAGAAAACTCATTGAAAGAATAACATATCAAATATTTGATTGATTGAGAATGTAATGATGTAGTTATTGGATAAAAAAAAAACGTCAATAGGTACCTGAATCCTCAGAATCATATGAATAAGTCATATTTATGATTTCCTCACTATAGGATCTGACATGAATGAAAGATTCGAACGATCTTCTCAAGTCATGATTCTGACAATTCTAGTCCTAGTAGCTTGATGTTGCGTATTGTCCTGTGGAATGGAATTAGAATAGAACATTTTCTTCGATATAAATGCTGATCATACAGTTTCTTCTGGCACGAGTCAATGACGAACATCGCCAAGTCTGCCTCTCAACTAGGATATCTTTCTCGAGCTATGAAGTACTTCACCTCACACGAGCTCTCGACACTCTACAGAGCTCAGATTCGACTATCTCTTGATCACCTTCGAGTGAATTTTGCATGTTTGGGGTTCGGTATCAAAATATCACTTCCGAATCTGCTCCAGTGGATTCAAAAAAGGGCCAATACACACCAATGAAGGTGTTCGCTGAGTGAGCTGTGATTGTATCTCTTGTGATTGACGTTTGTCTGCCAAACTCAACAGGCTCGAGATCACATCCCCATACATTCAGAATGAAGGAACTTCAACATTGTGTTACGAGTATTTCTCCTTTTGAATGACATCATCAGTTTGGAATTCATCAACTTTGGATGTCTTGCTAGATTATTTAAATTCAATTCGATATTACCTTCCATTGCTCACAGTGCCATCATGGTATCATGTGTATATCCACCCCTGAGTTGAGTATGCTCTGCAACTGCTATTTATTCATATACTGAAGAAGATACCAAAAATATTGTCGATAAGTCGCATGCAAGCGGGAATGATTCATATACAACCTAAAAAATATTTTTTTATCCACATTCCAGACATCAGACGAGTTGGGTCTTCCGAACTTGTTCTGAATGTGTCTATACGATTCTTGAGTATGATGTGGCAGGATATTTGATGCCATATTGTCCTTCGTTATTTCGAGGAATTATCGATATACTAGTGATGAATGATTGTTTGATGAAATTTCCAAGAAATTTGGTACCACCTCCGATGAAACGAATTCATATTCTCTTTTATCCTTTTATTCTTTTATCTCATACTCGATTATTGTTCGTTGATTTGAATTATTATAAGCTCTTTTCCAATTGCATTCGAAATGGTATCAACTTCGGACAAATAATGAACGATAACATTAAATGACCTACCTGTTTGTTTAACATTCGCCCCGTTATCTGACAAATTCGTGAGGATATCTACATATTCCTTCTGATTAGTTTGGTTCCCAAGATTGATCAAATTATCTGTTGGGACATCTGATACTTGGTCCCTATTTCTAGACAAAAACATATCACCATTCTGCTTGTTACTTGGCGATGATGGAGATTGATATCCTGATATCATTCCTTGTTGATACACAGGATTCTGAACTCGTCTGTTCCCTTGTTGATTGTCATTGGACCTAGGTGATAGAACTGACTGCTGGGAAAGACTTGGTGGAACAACGTTACTCTGGAAACTAGGTGGTAAAATCTCTACATCGGGAGGTGGCTGATTCGGATTCAACGATGGTTGCTGAGGTGTTTCATTTGGAGTTTTTGAGGAGGTATCACTCTCATATTGATTGGGAAAATCATTGTGATAGTGATGGAACAAGTCACTTTGATCTTGAGAATTTATCGGAGTTATCTCATTCGGATATTGAGGGGTTCTTTCACCAGAATGTTGTGCAGAATGAATATTCGGGTCCTTTGGGGATGACTGTACGATCATTCCACCACCTATTCCAGGTTGAGAAGTCGTAGTTTTAGATGTAGTAACGTAACCACAACCTGCACAGGCTGGTTTGATTGTTGGCTCCGTTGTGAATATCGCTTGTGGTTTGAGAGTTGCTGCTACAACAGTTGGCGGTGTTTTTGGTTCTTGTTCTAGTCTTTGGAATGGTGGAGGCTGTGATTTCTGAGATGTTCGAGTTGTTGTTGACTGAGGTTCTTTAGAAGATTTGAGGTATTTGCTTGCTTCTGGGGATATAGGGCCAGTAGCTGGAGATCCGTCGAGTGCTGAAAAAAAAATGTAACATTATATTTTTACGAAACTATCATTGATATATTCAATATCTATATCACAGCTTCTACATATGAATGAGTTTTAGCGCAACTTCTGACGAGCAATCAAAAAACTTGATTGTCTAGGGATTCACGTGCTGCAGATGCGAATGAGCTATTGAATTGATAGGTTCAATTGGACATTGCTCTTCTCACCCGCTCGAATATGCTTCAGCGAATTTTTCATCACATGGATTCGTTCGAATCACCACGATTTGAAAAAAATGATATGGTTCAAGTCGACTGCATTTTTGGTTTTTGTAGCCTACTCAGCATCGACCTATATCCGAATCCAGGTCGGACGACTTGGTGTATCATAATGAAAAAGTGCAGTTCACAGCCAATCAAGAAATTAATACTTATTTGTGATATATAATTGGAAATGGAATTTGAAGGCGAATAAGGCTGGTGAAATATACAGAATACCATTTAAGAAAATGTCAGGTCACTTCTGGCCCAGAAGGTGATTGAAGTTACAGTTCGGATACTGTGGTTGAATACTCAAATACAAAATAAGTTTATACCCAGAAATCCACAACAATATTTAGAAGAATATGAAAACGTATTTCGGCAAATAAGTTGCAATCCTCAGTAGACCTGAGGAGTAAAAATGATTAGCGACTCCTTAGTATCTTTCAAGATGTGTAATTTCTGGAGAATATCTCGTAAGATACTGAGGAGTCGCTAATCATTTTCACTCCTCAAGTCTACTGGAGATGAAAACTTTGTTGCCGAACTACGTATTTAGAGTTTCCTAAATACTCTTGTGGTTTTTGGGTATATATCCATCCTGTATTTGAGGTGATTGAGGAGAAAAATCGTTAGGTTCAAAGGAAGTACATCGATCGAGTACATCCTGTGAATTCGAAATATATATCTTTGATTCAAAAAATACAGGTTGCTACATGTCTCCTTTGTCACCCAGTAGATCGCGATAACTCATGACGATATACTCTCATATTTGTATAATGTCTCAACTCAAGCATACGTTTCTAGGAATTCAAGGTGTTTTCCCCATTGAAACGATAGTACCTACAGAGATATTACTTACGAGCACTTATCCTTATATTCTTCATACTGAGAATCTTGAAGTTTCCATTTTCATCTGTGGCGTAAACTGTCACATGGTATATTCCATCTGCAGTTATGAAGCCAAATTCTCCTTGGATTATTCCATTTTCATCTGAAATTGTGATGAATTCATTATTATTGTTTTTGTGATTGAAATTGTTGGAGGATTTTGAAGAATCCGTTCGATTTCTCATTTGCTGGAATCATCAGCACACCAATAACCTTGCTGCTTCAATATATTATATGTTACCTAATACATTCTGCCATCTCCAGAAATGAAAGATCCTGTTATACCTGTATTCATTCAAAACGTTATAACATTATTTGAAGTTGACTCATGCTTGAGATTCAACGATATTATATCAGACGGCACTCAATGAATTCATAGCGTTTTTTAGACGAGCAAAAAGTAGTATACGGAAGTGCTTGATTGAAGATTGAGTGGAGCATTTTATATTTGAGAAGACTTATTTCCTCTCATTGTGGAATACAATCTGCGAGAGAATTTGGAATCATTTTTCTATTTATATACATTTTCTAATCGCTATTATTGTAGTTACTCGAAATAGACTGATCTTGATTATGTCAGTAGTCATATTATTCTCCATTCCATACATTGGAAATCTACTCTACTGGTTATTGATCTGAAGAGAAGACTGAAAGAAATCACAATGAAGGAAATTGGTGGTGAGTAGGCGAAGAGTAGGTCACCACGACCAGTAGGTTCACAAATATGCTCATTTGTGTGACTATCGAAAGAATTATATATCAATTACGAAATTCCATCACATCTGAGAAATAAACTCCAGTGAGTTCACATGAGGAATGCATGAAAGAACGACTAGTGATCGTGAACAAGTGTAGATCATATTATATTATATCAAATCGACTTAACTGATAAGAAATGATAGATAATATACAACTAGCTCTGTGAACTCGACCAAGAAATTACACTCCCATTCATGCCATTGAAAAATCTCTCTCTACTCACAAGATTCAAATTAATATTCTCAGCCCACTTTCGAACGGAACTTCCAGAGACCTATACAAGCGAAATTATTGAAGCTGAACAATGAGGGTGGCTGAAAAACCACTGCACGGTTCGAGATTTCCATTTGAACAAAGCATTTATAAACCTTTTATGAGTGCCATTCTTCTTGCCTTATAGTTAATATTGATTTTTGTCGAGATATTGTTCGATAAAAAGCTTTTTTGTCGTGAAGTTTCAAAGCTTTTGGATTTTTGGTTACAACAGTAGCACAATATGCCCATAATTAATGAGAGGCGAATAAAAATGTTCCTTTTGTCGAGCCGAAGGAGAAGAAAGATTTTTTGTTGATCATAATTGCGTCAATGTTGAAAAGTTTGTCACTCACAATGATTTGATGAATGGATTAGGTATGGATTCTGTTATAACGGAATAATCGAGAGTCATCCAACATTGAACCAGTATACTTTCATGAATGAGTATTGAAGGGTTTTGAATGATGAAGCACACCTATACTGGGAGATCACGAAATAACAGATCAATCGATGTCAATTTGGAAGGAATGAAGAATTATTGCAGCATACGAACAATCTACTTCTACGATTTGACGAGCATATATTTTTCGAATCCACAAAACACATATATTTTGTCTCATCTCTCATACCTACTTGGGATAACTTCTGAGAAAATGGCATTTATAATTTCCAAGATATAATGTATAACGGAATCCTGGCAGGAAGGTTGGGTAAGGTGAGGTTAGGTTGGGTTAGGTCCTGTTAGGTAGGCTGAAGGTGCATGGAGATTATGGAGAAGTTGAACAAAGTGTGATGTGATGAGAGGTATAATGTGATGGATGCATGACGGCGTTCCTGGAGGGATAGCTCATCATTATCATTATTATCATCATTATTATTATCATCATCATTTTATGCAATTCACCCAGTCTCGACTCTGCGGCCTAATACACCACGCAGAGTCGATCTGAAGGGTACCAGTGACCCCTCCCTGTAGGGTAATGACCCAAGAATGATAACCTTCTATTATGTGGGCCATATCACGTTCTGCAGTTCCGAAACCAGCGTGTGTCGTGTACCACCAAGAGAACCTATTTTCAGGACCACCAGTCTACTAGAATGGTCTGGGTAAAACCTGTGGAGTTGCGAAAAAATAACTCGTTGTTGACCCGATTTTCCTCATCTTCAAAAACGATGTTCGGTTATGCTGGTGCCGAGAACTCGATCACGAACATCGTTTCCGATTAATGGTCGAAGAGGACGACATTTGGCTCTTTCCCTTGAATCTGCCGTAGGGTGCATTTGCAGTTTTGATGAGGGCTTTTTTCCGAGCAGGCTCAACTTCACGAGCAAACTGATCGGAGTAGAACATCATATGGAATTCATTGGCTGCTCGTTGTGCTGCATTGAATAAAAATGCTCCAATTCCTGTGATTTAATGGGTTTCCACCATTTGCAGTAGTATGTCCGAACTCCATGCATGACTTTACAGGACACTATTCAATACCATTATGTGTGGAGATACCTCGAACTCAAGAGTCCACGGCCTTTTCGATCTCTTGGGACGTATAACCGTGTACTGAACGATTTTGAATGCACACTCCGATGGAGATGCATTACCTTGTTAGTACATCATGTCGAGTGGTCGCAGCTCGACTAACGTCCATTTTATCACTCCAGAAGAGTGAAGTAGGATCGGAACGGCAAGCTTTTCAGTACAGCGACAGGATACTTCGGTCCACCAGCTGCGCATCTTTTTCATCGCATCGTCCTCTCTTGAAATTGACCAGAGCACATTTGTCCGATCCGAATTTCATTCCGATAGCCTGCGTATACTCCTGTGCCACCCAGTGCCCTAACATTGAGGTCGTCCACTTAAAATAGGTTTGTGACCTTATGCCTCCGATTGCTGGGTGGCCCATAGTTGCAACCCTTTTTTATTTTCGGAGATGAGGGCAGCAGTGGAATGATGAATGGAAAAGGGCGTAGGGAATACTATTGGAAGACACCTCTTGTAATGATGATGGGCTTTGTTCGTACTGTCATATTATGAACTCACGAGATCAAGATCATCGGTTATTCTAAGATGTTCCTGACGGGACTACTGCGTCATTCCCGGAGAGCCCTTCTGAAACTGAGAAGTACTGATTTACGTTTGGAAACAGGTATCATGTTGGCGCACTGTGAACTGAGCCAAATACTTAGCTTTTCGTTCCGTGCAGAATGAAACTTCACACTCCACCAACTCATCATGATCTACAATGACGAAATTTCACTCGTACTGGAGCACTGTTCACATGTTCTGAGCTCCCAAACACCCTCTAAGACTCTCAGATTCTGTTCAGGAAAGATATATTCATTGTAATCACGAGAAATTTCTGGTAGCGAAGTTCAGCTCAGCGTGGTCACTCATATAGAATCAGGCTCGGGACCTGCCGATCTTCGCTTCACCAATAGGACGCCAAAGTTGTGGAATTCTTTGCCTAGTGTTTACGACTTCCAAAATTTCTAGAAAAATTCAAATACCTTCCTTTTTTCCCAACATTCCACAACTGGCTACCACGAATAGTGGTTCCTCGAACATCATGGAGTTTTTTTTCTTGTAGTCAGAAGATAAAATATATATAATATAGAATGCACAACTTTGACATCTTGTAGGAAGGTGTCTCAGTGAAGTATGGGTTCTGGAATAAAACCGCCTACGCTTCCATTCATTCGAGGGTTCTGAACCTATTCTCATCAACAAGTTGAGAATAACACTCGAATAAATGAAGAATGTCATCCCTCTACAATTTTGGGCTTCATATCGAACAACATCCTAGCTGATTGAATCTGAAGTGGTTCTAGAATATACTCCAATGGCTAATTCTTCGATTGACAGAATTTCAACAATGACTAGATCAGAAAAAGTCTGTTCTTCCTGATGTCTTTGCCACTATGTGATATTGCATCAACTGCAAGCATAATATGTATTTCGAATAAACATTCTTTCGAGTAAGTTTACCTATTATTTCGACGTATCTTTTCCTCTTCTGCAGTATGAGAGGTGGAATGAGACTCAATTTAATTGTAGTGATTGTGATGTATCTAATTGATCTCAATCTGTTCGTTCCCTTCAATTACGAACCTTTTTTCTCATGTCTATGTTGCTGCCCATCGATTGTGAATCCAAACTCGTACGGTTTCCCTTCATCACTATTTTTTTGGCATAAGATGAACGTCAGTGCAAAAGTGAAGTGAACAAAGACCTTGAACAAAAAAACAATATTGATCAGGGATATCATTCATGGGCGACTGACTTGAAATGACAATAATTCATCACAAATTATACGAGTGGATGTTTTGTCCGATGAGTTGTCGTACTTCATATAATCATCCTCATTGATGAATATTCATTGATCGACGATGCTTCCTCTGACGATGAGGAGGTTATATCAAGTCGAGAATTCAATCGGTTTGTTGTCTGTGAAAGTGAAATGATCGGAAGGTTATTTATTTTTATAACACAATCATCACGATTGTGATGAGGTAGAAAAATGAATTATTTGATTTCAATTTGTTCGAAAAATGTGGTGAATCATCACTATAGTAGATATCCGGCAATTGAGATTTCCTATTACATATTGATAGAAGTTGAGGAAAAGATTTAGGAAAATTAATATTCATTGACATAAATGGAGGTTTTCTTGATGAGGGTACTAAGATGAAGAAAAAGATGTCGATCATGATCAACAAAAGCCTATGAATAAAAATAAGAAAATAACATTGAGTTTCACATCTATATCCCATGAGATTTACTCGATTCTGTAGATTATTGAGCTAATTAAAGACAAAGAATCACTAGTATTCCAGAAATTTGGTTCCTCTTGGTACATGGATAATTATCGAATTACGGGTGGAATTCAGGCGGATATCATGGTGGATAATACTGAGTGGAATCATTCAGCATGTCATTAACGATTGCATGATTCAATAATTTTTCACATGAGGATGAATGCACCTCAGTTCACCTTTGAGGATATAATGTAGAAATTTGTGTTTAGCAAGACATCACGACTGATTTCCATATCATAAAATGTCAGCTAGGTATACAGATAGATGTATGCAAATGTATAGTGAATTCAATATACTTGGGAGCGAGTTTCAGATAATGTATTAGTGGAATTCGAGTGCATGAAATGCATTTTCCAACGAATTATGTAAATTATTTTCCCTACGACCTACTTCAAGTTATGTGCATCAGGAGTGCATTGTGCATCATGAGAGAACTGAGTAGTTGATCATCATGTTTCTCTTGAATTTCAATTATTGTCAAAAGTTACCACGCACCCAGAAATACAGCATTCATGAACGAATACGCGAGCGGTGATCCTTGAGTTGGTTTTATAGACAATAATTGATTAAAGTTCGACAAACTTCGAATATTTCAGCTGTCATCTTTGGTATTCCGTAGTATTCTCTCCGAGTTTGCTATGCATGATGTGTTGAATTCATTCATTTCACGAAAGATTAGGATGCGAAATCAATCTGGATATACCAGCAGTACAATCCCCAGGTGAAATATCTTCACATTCATCAATAACTGCGAGCGTGCGATTCCAAAATATTACAGTACATGTGCGTTTCACTTCTCACCATCCGGTAGCCATTGTGGAATGGGCTACTTTATGAATAACAAAACAGTGTGTTGTTCGCTGTTTTCGTAGATGGTCCTAGGAACATATCATTTCACAACTACATGAGATGATAGAATGAACTCCGTATGGATTGATATCTCTTGGAAAAGTGGCGCAATTCTCAATGGGAAAGCAATCAGGCTCGTGGATTCCAGTAGCGCGCTAGAGCGGTGGATAAGGTGGTAGTCCAATTGAACAAAATATGGGCCACATTTTGAGGAAGACAGTCTCCTGATATTTCGTTTCCATATATATATATATATATATATATATATATATATATATATATATATATATATATATATATATATATATATATATATATATATATATATATATATATATATATATATATATATATATATATTCCTATAGTCACTTCGGAAAAAGAATTCTAGTGGGGAATAGACGGAAAATTAATATGGTTGTATTTAAAATATTCACACCCAATGAGAATGATGGAAGCTACAGAATTTGGAATCTGTTTTTCTATATCCGACACTATGCATTCCATGAGTAATGCGAATGGAAAACGGAGTGATTGATATTCATTCATGGAGTGGAGAAGTTCCTGACAAATTGCTATGTCTCTTCATAAGGATTTTCCGGGTTTCTCAATTATCAGAATTGTGCTTTAGGATACTGAATGAACTGATTTCCAGATGAAACATGTAGGTATACTGGAGAAATGGAAGTGGTCGAAGGGCAATTCGTTAATTCGACTATTGTTTTCTATCATCATCATCTTCTATCTCATCATCTCATCTTCATCATCTCCTATGGAACACAATCGGAAACCATTATATTATTGAAATTTCCATCTCACGTGAAGTTGATATAGCTAGAATATCACATTCCATCATTGCATGGAATTACCAGACGATTCATTAGTTTCTATCAGTGCAGACGTGATTCCATGAATTACTACATCCACGATTACTCATATACAATGAAGGAATCGTATTACAAGACGAATGATTCTGTAATCTGCAATTCATATTTCATTGAAGAACAATGATTGAAATAAACGAACGTGCATAGAACCTGAAGGTTGATATTTATAGTTGAAACTTTGAACGTCAGTGATACTTGACAAACTATCAGATGATATCTACATATCGAACAATATGCGTTGATATATGCTAACCCTTATGGTTGCTTGCATAAAGCATTGCACATTACATTACGTTGCCTCAACTCAACCTAGAATTATCTCTTCTAACTCATCATGGCTAAGGCATGCGTTGCCATGGTAATGAACAAATTAAATGATTAATCGTATGTTGAATGTTACATGCAAGCAGCCCTAACTCTCCATTTATTCATACACTCGCATATTTGATGAATGTCGAGCTGATCTGTTGAATCCTTTCAACACTTCCCTGAACCTTCCAAATGAGTGGAGGTTGTTGGAACTGCATAGGCGACGCAAGGTCAGTTGTGAGCCTTGGAGTTGTAGCCGTTGAAAACTAAAAGGCAAGAATAGGATGGATCTGATAAGGTGGACTGAGGGTGAGCAGAAAATCATGTGCATTTTTCAACAAACCATGAAGTTGAACGCAATTTCATTTATTCTTATGCTCTCTCATCCTCACTGATCACGGCTTGCTAGTTTCACCGGTATTCACAGTGAACCATGTGTTTGTAGAAAATATTATACCGGTGAAACTAGCAGGCCTCTATCAGTAAAGATGAAAGAGCACAAGAACAATATGAAGAGAAGATATACTCACGAAAAAAAAAATTAGATGAACATATCCCCGACGATTCGAGAAATATTAAGATCATAGGAAAAGAAACCAACCACCAAAAACAAGAAATCAAACAGTAAAAATGACAAATTCAATATCAATCACTAAGGAACAACTCCCAACTAGAATTTCTTCGTCTGCCAAAATGTTACTCTTCAGTGTCGGACACAGATCAACGATAAAAAATTGCGAAGTATTCTAATTGTATTGAGAGCGAGATCAGATTCGTTCCCAAAACAACTACTAAGATGAGTAGAAGTTTTTTTTTCTCATTGAATATATTCAAATTTCCAAATTTTTCAAAAAACAAGGTGTCACTGACAGATAGAGAATTTCTCTTTCAGGTCTTTAGAAGTTTGATTTCTAGCGCAGTGACATTTTGGGGCACAAATTACATCACATCATGAATCTGTTCTTATATAAATATATTGGAATAATCTTCAACGACTTCTACTTTATTTCTCACAAACGAAGAGAGAGAGTCTCATAAAAAGCTGAAAAATGATGTAAGAAAGTGTTTCGAATCCTAAGAGTGCTTCGGCGCAAACAATGGAGCGACTCTGTTGTGGGTATCCGGGCACCAGGAGGTGCAGGGCAACGAGAAAGCCGACATTCTCGTCACCTGGCGTCACCTCAGAAGCTGCCAAGACTATCATTTCGGATGAGACGGAGAGAAAAACACTCACGATCTAACCATTAGAAAAAAAACAACAAGCTGGATCCTGGAATGGCGTATGAACGACATACGTGTTCTGACGGGACATAGGAAGGATATGTTTCAACCAACAAACGCTGCATGGAAGACGAACAGTTGAACGCATACTGTTCATGATCTAGCTTAGAAAGGATGAGGTCCAACATATCTGGTTTCACCAACCTGTAACCCACCGATTCCAGGAACTTTTCATCTCATACAACCATTAACTGGATGATACGGTTAACTCATCGTTTCTCAACAGCGCGCCTGAATGGGGATGGGACACCATAACTCTGCTTGGGAGGGCGCGATAGCCATATATGTAATAATAACTATATGGGTAACAAGGGTCTCCACGGTGAATCCAAAAAAAGAAAACAAATGACCGTCTACCGGTCTATATGCATTACAGCGCATGCGCCATCTAAAATAAGAATACACATCAGTTCGCATCAGTCCTGTCTGCATCTAATAGCTTCGTGATGAACGTAGGACTATTATTGAAAATCCCAGGAAATGTACGACATAACCTAACATTTAGTGTTTATGTTTATATTTGTGCTGAAACAGCTGAAACCAATTCAGAAAATCTCTCGCCAGTCCGGTAGTGGATACTTGCTTGTATTTTAGCTTATTTCGATGAAGGAAACAGACTGAGTATCAATCTCACAACAAATAAAAAGGATGAGTATATTTTTCCAATATTCATCAAACGATAATATCTTATTCCAGATGAAGATCATAGCTTGTGCTGTCACATAAGGAAAATCGCAAAAGAATGCAGATAAGACGTGAAACGTCATGAAATAACATAACCAATAAATTATGTACGTCAATTTCGTCCGTCAGTTTGACAAAACTTGCGCATGCGCACATATCTGTTTAGACCGGTAGACTGTCATTTGTTTCATCGAAAAGTGGCTTCGCCGATCATTAAGGAAAACATTGGATGTTATCCATATAGTTATTATTACATATATGGCGATAGCACACCGAAATGAAAAAAAAATGATAACGTCTAATGAGAGAAATCAATTGACAGAAAGAAAAGCGTTCATTCTGACATCAAGAAAATCAACTGAGTATAGTCATGTTTGAACTAATATACTATTCGACTTTTTAATCATCAAAAGTAGGTACTGCCAAATGCCCAATAAAACTAAAGATAATCTTATCTGAACTGAGAGTAGCTAGTGGCTTCAATAATCATCATTGACTCCCTTGGGCCTGTGTCTCGTAGCGATGATAAGCCGCAAAACATCGATTCTGGTTTTATCCCATATATATATATATATATATATAGCGGAATCGCTACCCCACCAAGGCACCTCATTCAATCATTCATTTTTCCATCCCATCAAAATCCTAATTATCGACATGAATATTATTCGTTTACCTGATGATGACATTCAATAATTTTTCACTACTATCTTTCTTCTTCCCTATTATATATTCTCCTAATATTTTTGGGAAGAACTCCATGCCAAGTGAGCGATAAGTGACCCTGTTGAATTGATAAGTATTGTAGACATCTAAATGAATATATTTATTGCAGAAGGTGAATTACAAAATACGTAACATCTACAGACAACATTAATTTTTGTTGACGTGATATTCTTTGGAATGAACAGCATGATAACAAAAGAAACAGAATGAATATCAACACCTGTGATTCTGAATCTAAATATGCGGAGTGTGTTGACACCGATCATACAATTCTGATTGATTATAGTGTGAGCAAGTGTTTATATGGGTTTCCTCTTTTTTCTGAGAATGATTGAGAACATTCTCCGTATACATTTTAACTTATGAATATAAAGTAGGTCCCATGTGAATTCTGTTATAAAAAATAGAAAACGTATTATTTATTCTCTGCATCTTATCTATTGCAAAAAAATGTGATAATACGGACAACTCACTGTGTGCTTATCAATTAACATCTCCAAGTCGAAGGTGAGATAGAATTGCGTTTAATGAACCTATACAAAAATAACTCACCATCAGAGTCAATTATTTTCTGAATTCTCACCAAAAATGTTCACTAATATTAAACGAGATTTCATATATAATATGACGATCGCGGGTTTGATTATCGCATCGTGAAGAAATTCCACCCATATCTCTGATTTGAGTTCTCATGAGATATATTCTAGTTGATTAATTATGAGTTTATAGTTATTTAGATGTATAAGAGCAGAATGGTAATCCCTCAGATGTGAAGAACAACATTTTTCCTACAATCGCTTGGAATTATTGTAGTTCTTCCTCATGTGATATTTCAAGATCCGATTTCATGAGATTGAAGACCATTAGTCACAGGTGGAATGGATCTGAGTCAGAAAAATAGGTGGGAAAATCGGTTCTGATCAAAACAGCGCCAGCCAAACAACGCTGGACCAATTGGCGCTACTGAAATGGTGCTGGAACAAAATAGAGAGCGCTACGAAACAGCACCCAAAATAGCAGCAGCATTCAGATTACCCCAAATCTAATTCTGCACTTGTCATATGAAAGCAGGTGAATCCACCTCCATCAAGGATGCTTCAGAAGATGAATTTCATTTTTGAAAATCTATATTCCGAAATTTGGTAAAATTCTGAAATGCCTTATTCAGTCTAGTTCTTTTATTCATATTTCTATACTCTTCGATATGAATTAACCGATTCAATTCACATGATTTCATTATGAATTATAACTCGCTAGTTTTCAAGTATTGAGTGATTGTCTTATATTCTCATATATATTCATCGTAGTTCATGTACCTGTCATCCATATGATGCATTATGATTTCGAATGGATATCTAACTAACAGAAAAAATTGACTTTTTCGAAGCTGTTTCTCCTTCTTTTTGCCTATGATATCTCGAAATCAACTTGCCGACGAAAGGAGGTGAATTTTCGCACTTTCTTCTGAATAATCTCGAATGATGAAGGTTTTCACTATTGTTGAATGGATTATCTCAAAAAAATAGAGGTTTCGACTACTTTTCTTTTGAATATCTGTCTGAGAGCCTTATTCTCGCACCCTGTTTTATTGGGGCGCTGTTTTGGCTCACGCTAATTCGTAGGCGCGATTTTTTTCCATCCCTGTTTGGTTACAGAGCTATGAGTGAATCTATATGGATGTGGGTTCCCAAATGACCCGTTCTCGAAGATGTTATGGTCTGAAGGACGTTTTTTCATGTAGATACTGTAGAATACTGAATGAATGTCGTACAAGAATTGAATTTTCAGTTACGAAATGCAATTGATTGAATTCCAGAAAAAAAAAACAGAGGCGAATGAGAAATGTTTCGTTGCAGAAAAAAATCAAGGCACCCCTTGCGTTCATATTTTCCAGTTCGAAATATAGTTCTGGATATATTGAAAGTGTATTCAAAACTGATACTATGGATTCACTGATACTATGGATTATTATAATTTTGACCCATATTATAATTTTGATTGATTCTTCAGAACCACCAACTACCGATTACAATTATGATATATTTCCGGAATCTTCTGTAAGTGTTCTATCAAAAACATTATAACAAAGAATCAGATGACGTTTCCGTTTGGCAAGGATGAATATAAATGAAAATAACGGTCTAACTGTCTGAGCATTCTTCCAAGATGTTTCCAATTAGGGAGATATAGAAATTTTTCTGAAGTTCATTCACACAGTGTACTTATATCTGCTTATATCACTGCAAAGTTTGTAAATGATTGATATACATATCAACGACTATTATTCACACATTCACTTCCAAAGGTATTATAATGGAGATGGTTCAGAACAGAGGAGAGCGATTTGCATGATTTTATAGAAATATAAGGGTTTCATACGAAATATGAAACTATGAAAATATGAAAAGTCAATTTCCTTGACTCTCGTTGATTCGATCTTCCGTGAATGATTCAACAGTGCATATTATGTAGACGCCTTCGAAAGAAAAATACAAAATATGGACTACGACTCTTCAATTATCGTTGTCAATTTTGTTATGAATCGAACATATCATGATCACAAGAAAATTATCATCAATGGAGGATGAAGATATGGAATAAGTATTGAGTTGAAATTTGTATTTTCTGCATACACGTAACAGTTCAATTGAATGAAGAGAGTTGTATTTCGTGTAAAATATTCAATTTCAATCGTATAAAACCGCTTTTGGCTGTTTAGCCATCAACGTGATACCTGCAAGTGATTAATGATTGTCGAAAAGAGTTATTGAAATAAACCATTAGTTACTCGACAAGTATATTTCTCAGTGAATTTCGCAAGACCACCCATATGGTACAATGATACAATTGATATGAACAGACATATATACAACTCATGAAAATGTCCAGAAGGACCACAGATATTGTATAAATAACTTCATTTCCCAGCCGGAAAATGATTTTCCAGGAACGAGGAGAGAAAAATCTGGGAAATGAATGTACCACCTCCTCGAGAAACTTACAGACAGTATGTATAAATAGCATTTGTGTGAATTTTGATAATCCAACTCAACACACATGTGGGATAGAAATGGTTTCTGACAATGAAATTTGACAAATGACATGGGATAAATTTGTATGGGAGAATAAGAGGTACCCAATTTGAAGATGAGAAAGATGATTTCGACAAATTGAGCAAACCACTAAATTTCGAGATTAAGTAGTGAATAGAAGAAAAATTCCTTCAACCTATAAAAATTCATTTCAAGTCGCCGTCGAAGTCAGGCACAGAAGTGAACGAAACTATGGTTAGGATATGAACGAATTGAAAGGGAAAATCGAATTGAAAGGAACAACCAATGTTGAATATTTGTTGTTATATAGAAGTTTGGAAGGACTCAAAAACAAGACTTCAAAGTCCAAGTGTCTAACTCAAGTCACCGTCGAAGTCAGGCACAGTAGTGAATAAAACTATAGATGGGATATGGAAAAATTGAAAGGGAAAATCGAGTTGGACAATCAATCTTAGATATTTGTTATATAGAAGTTTGGAAGGACTCAAAAACAAGACTTCAAAGTCCAAGTGTCTAACTCAAGTCACCGTCGAAGTCAGGCACAGTAGTGAATAAAACTATAGATGGGATATGGAAAAATTGAAAGGGAAAATCGAGTTGGACAATCAATTTTAGATATTTGTTATATAGGAGTTTGGAGGACTCACGAACAAGACTTCAAAGTCCAAGTGTCTAACTCAAAGTAAGAGCAAATGTTGACTGGAGATCAATATCTTCAATGAGACAGTGCCAAAAAAGGTGATGGAAATCACGTCCAAAATGTTAGTGGTTCTATTAATCTTGAGATGAGAAACTAGAACTGTCTTTGAATGAATGGTAAAAAACTCAAGAAAGCGACTGAGAAGATGTAGGACTCATTCTCAAGACTCAAATTCCCATTATATTCCAGTCAATTGAAATATTTTCACACGAAATAAAGCTCTTCATTTAATTAAATGAGTATTGAGGCACATGAGAGTACTTCAGCATAATGTAAAAAAAACGAGAATGAAGAGTCTCATGATAAGTCCCCCTTCAGATATTCTCATTTGAATGAATCAAAAACCATACTTCATCCCAGCTGATCAATTATCGTTGTTGTGTTGGGAAAAATATTCCTTGAAAAATATTTTTTATTTCAATAAAGACTGTTCGAGAGACTCAATGGATTCAATAAATTATCCATCAACAATGCTTGTGAATTACATAAACCTTGAAGGTTACTTCTTTTCATAAATAATCAATATGATGAATCCTATGTTCAAATTATTCCGTTTGTCATACTGAATATTTTAGGCCAAGAACATACCCACAATGTAAGTGAACGGTAATGCAGTAATAATATCGACAACAACAATGAGATGTTGGCACGAATGATTAATATTCTGCTTAGATAACTCACTTGAAATATCGGCATCATCTCGACTCCAATGTATTGGTGTACACTGAATAATCCTGAATTGGTATGTACCTCTAATAATATATGATGGAACTAATATTGTACGGCAGTGACCTTTTCGAGTTTTCCCAACAATAAAACTATTAGCGAATACTTCTGCTTCTTTTATGTGAATCTCCCGCCATAACACTGTCAAGTTACCACTACGGGGGAAGAACAAAGTATATTCGATAAGCTAGTAATGTGCGAGAATCAGTTCGCATAAATCGAGTAGAATGATAAGAGTTTCATGGCAGGTCAAAATTGAAAATCCATTCAAAAGATATCGTTTGAATTTTCCCAACGAGCCGTTCAATCTAGCATATCTTTCTTGACATAACATTGAAAATTAAATTCTCCCAGTCTCGCTCTGGAATGATTGTTTCATATCTTGCTTTCTTGAACAGTCTCAAGGAAGATACGTCGTCGCTAAGTTTCAGCGGATTACATAATGACTTCTGAAATATCGATCGGCAAAGTTATACGAAAAATTCACGAAATACGCTGTATCTCCGTTATAACATACTTACTCATCTCGATCAACCCAATGAATCATTTGACGACTATGGACTTTCTCAATGAATCCTTAGATTCGAAGAAGCGAAAAATTCGCCAATCAATGACGTACCCCTGTATGAGATATTTCAGCTATGCCTCAAAAAAATGTAAATTTCCATTTATTTTCTCACATGTTATGTTGATCATGAATATGAAAGCATTACGAAGTTAGGAATTGAAAAAATAATACATATAGATAATAACTATCCTGGCACGGCTTTTTTTATTTACATAAAAACAAAAATTATTTCTATGACTCAAATTGGGTTCAAATTACACATTTTTCATAGAAATCAGTTCTGCTACTGAAAAAAAACCCGAAAATTGTTCTGAAGAACTTCTGAATGCCGCTCGAAGAGCGCTCGATATCTCAAATGAATCACCATGTAAATGATATCATTCTCAGAATCCTCATCGGAATACCAAGAGAAGTTGTTGATGGATAGATGGAGATTCTTGAAAAGATATTTCATACAGGGTGTTCCGCGAAATGATAAAGATGATAATAGTATCAGGAGTAATGATAATATATTGAAGAAAGGAATTCAGCTTTTCCATCAAATTTGAATAATCCATGTTGTTGCCATGAATATAGAGGGAATGACGAATTCAGTTGACACTCGAGAAATTGAGAACAAAATGATAATAATATTATCAATAACAATAACTCGTCTTCATCCAACATTCAAGTGTACAAATCATCGTTGTTCTACACCTCTTCTGATTATAGTTTGAATGCATCTTATTCATTTCAAGAAGTATCAATTGTATTCCACATTAGTCAATTGAATTTCGAAATATGTCAAATGTTTTTCAAAATTATCGATTCTACTTCAAAATGCGTCGATTGTATTCCAGATTAGAATTTCTATATGAATTCATAATAATATTTTCGAAATATGTCATTTCAATTCCAATGATCATCATTTCAGTAGGTGTGAACTTATCATTTTCAGAATTTTTTTGAGGCATGAATGATGAAATGCATTCGACATTTTCCGAGATAAATATGACTATTTTGGAAATTGAACTGATAGTTTTAGGAATTGATTCAATGAACTCATAATTGGACTATTTGGAAATGAAACTGACTCTTTTTGAACTACAATTGGAGAAGGTGTAGTTGTAACCAACCAGAAGAATGCATGAAAGCAGAGATGTGATATGAATTGAACCGCAGACATAAAATACAGTGTCACAATTTGATGATTTCGAGAAAATCAGATACTCAAAAAGTTCAAGTTTCAGTTCAATAAGTAGGATATTTCTCAAATTGGATGAAATATTCAATATTCAATATTCATTTCAGTACTCAGGATTCAATGAGTAAACAATATGAAGATTGACACAATAAACTGAACTGTGAATCTGTAAATCTTAGATCGAAGTCTAACCAAAGTTCGAGAATTTCTCTTTCATTCGCTTTCAATAACCGCATTTTTTAATTACCCTGTATTGAAGTAATTCAGCTACTCAAATTTCTTTACCCTAGTAATTATCTACTTGAAGATACATCAGCATCTTCAGACTTGACTTGACCAAAAAAAAGAACTACTGAAAAACTGAGTTTTCTATTTTGTAAACGGGTGCAGATAGGTACAAGGATGTATTGAGAAAAGTTGTTGGAAAATCGATTGATTGCCATCCACCGTGAATCAGCCTGTATATTTTGATATTCCCCAAATGATATTACCGATTTCAGGTTGAATTCCATTCGATGACTGTAATGAAACACTCGACATGCTCTATCAGCAATTACATTACACTCACGAAGGATTATTATTTATATCAAACAATTTGCTGTATCCTAATCACGACAATTCTCGTTACTCGAATCACAACCTCTGAACAGCGACAGATCTACAGGGATTCTCAATACTTTCATTGTGACATTGTATTATTCGTGACTGATGTAAGAAAACAAATGTTGAATGATAGGAACAATAGATGAATAGAATAACAGTAAGGTATTTATGGTATTGATTTCAAGGACGGTTTGATATCGAGATAGGAGTATACCTGAACAAATTTGACACTAAATCGATAGTGAAATTCTGAATTGACAAAATATACAAGGTGTTCCTCTTGAGACAATCGACTTTTCTGAAGTGTGATATTATGACCTAACGAGGGAGCGCAATTGTAAAAATATACATTCATACGTGTGCATCAGAAATCATCTATATATATATATATATATATATATATATAGTCGTTGCGACTAGTCAGTGATAAAACCAAGTATCGTGGGGATAGCAGCAAGCTTGAAGAGTACTCTTTTTGAGAATATCCCAGTAGGAACTAGGAACGATCATATATTGTAATTTTCGAAGTCTCAACCGTTTCTACACATGTACGGGAGAATTCAAGTTATCAGTGCTTGAGGTTATGTCTATAAATGAGAAGAGGAAAATAGTGCGTTAATGAGGCTACTAGAGTACCAAAACATATAAAAACAATTATGGAAATGGTCAAATGATTTTTTTGCTACCAACAAAAAAAGAGTTATGAGTGACGATGCCTCTGAGCGCGACAGGGTGTACATAGTACAGAAACAGAACAATAATAATATGATGTGGCTCTCCTCTCCGTATGCAGATGGTCCCCACGCCATGAAGATGAGAAGATCTAAGGAAGGTTGCGGAAAATTGGCACATTACATCAAGATTTTGAAAGTCAAAACATTCATGCTGTTTCATAATCATTGTCTGTTCAATTCAATGAATTCTCGAGGGTCGGATTCAGCACAACTCGGTCGGTGATAATAAATAACTCTGGAAATGAACCAAGTACTTGGAAAATCTACTCACTCTCAAAAAACGGAAATACCATTTGTCGCCACCTACCCATCATGCCAGAAATACAAATTATTCCCAGCGATTCAACCTCTAGCATAAAAAAAGATTGCTTTCAGTTACAGGAAGCTGTTTGGATTTGATGATTCAACGGCAGTTCGACCAGTTAACGATAGAGGACAGGCTGACGAGTTGGCGAAATCAAGTTTCGTTTCAGTGAAAATGGATGGTGCAAGTAGCGTAGCTGTATATATATATATATGTATATATATATATATATATATAAGATCTGGAGAATTTATTTTTTCAAAACATCTCTGCGGGGTGTAACATAAGAAGATTCATGTCACCGCCATCTGATTGCGAAAAGATATGCGGTAGATGTTTCCAGAAGAAACTCTATCAGACTGGCTGGTTATTTCGAGTGAGTGCACGATAATTTCAACGAAGATCTTTGCAACAGGTAAAACGGATGAAACTTCCAGCAGACTTCTGCTGGAATATTGTTATGTATCAGTTATGTATGAGTCATGTCAGGTATGAATACGTATCTTATATTTTTTTTATAGGAACGATTGATGTGAGAGCTATAAAAGTGTGAACACCTAAATATCAAAAAGGGAGCCGAATTGGACTTCGACCGTCTTTAGAATTATACTAGTGTAGACATGTTTTATAACGGATGACGATGAATCATTTGAGATGCGCAAGTAAGAAGATTCTGTAGTCAACACAGGAATACAGGCTATCCAGAACATACTCAATCTTACTGCGAATCGATAAACCAGGAAACAATTCATCTGCTTCCCGTACCGCCAATTTTTTTCAGATAATTGCTTCCGGTGATACATACACTGTGTCCCAGCAATAACTTGTCACTTATATCCTCATATCCGGAATCATAAAAGAATTGAAATTTCTAAGTTACCTAGAGTTCAATTTTGGAGATGTGACCGTCATCATTTCACGTGTGAATACGTGTTTTCACTAGTAATACCACTAGAGGTCAAAACAGGTTTTGTCAAACTAGAAATTATTTCTGTCGAAAATTTGTCAAAACAGAAGAAAGTAAAGAAAATATTTACCAGAATATTAAGCAGTTGACACCAGCGAATACTACGAAATCGAAGGCAAGTGTCTGGAAGCAGTTTATAAACTTTTGCACAGAAAAAGCGTATGATTTCGACAGAGCGGTGTACCTGTGGAAGAACTGGCGCTCATTATTGAAGACTATGCCATCAACATGCGAAAAAAAAACTCCGGAAATAAAAATATTCTGTCATTATAAACGTCAAAAAAATTTCCAGTATAATTCGCTGTTGGGTACCAAGATTCATCCGTTGCTATGGTGATCTGACAGAAATACACGTTCTGGTTGGTTAGAAATCACATGTGTGGAATTTTCAAGTATAGTTTCCCTCATTCCCTGAAAATTATTATTATTATGGAAGGTTCGGAAAGAAGCTAATTCAGTTCTATAAATGAGTATGGAAATATGGGGTGGTCTGGGTGAGAGTTGATTACAAAATGATGACGTATGTGATGAAAGAGTTTCCCTGTTGATGAAAATCGTCCGTTCTGACTTCGGAGATGAGGTCGTAAGTTCCAGCTGGGACACATATCATCGAATGAAAACTATACATACATATGATTTTCAATATCTACATAGTGGCCATGAGATAATAGATATATCAATTTAAACACTTCTCTGTTGTCTTTGAATTTGTCATATTTATCACAGTGAGGAAACGGAACTGATTACATTTCCCCAAACTGGTCGACCCTCTGATAAACATAACAGTGCATTCAATTTGAAATCAAAATATCACAGATATCTACTATGCGTAAAATGCACGAACATGAGCAGGGAAGTTCGATATGGTTGATCGAAATATAATAATAATAATGATAATGATAATAATAATAATAATAATAATAATAATAATAATAATAATAATAATAATTCGCCTTTATTTCCACAACAGCATATTACATGATAATGAGAGCTATCAGATGTAAGGGCACTAGGCGAAGTTTAGCTATAGAGATATTCTTACACTTGACCTGTGCTTAACTTATATTCTGATTCTAATTCTTACCTAAACCTAAACCTTTGTTATACTGAATATATGAACTTTTCATCTGAAGTGCAGTGATTGGTTCAATAAACTTCTCTTAACTGACTTACGGAATTGAGTAGCATTTGATATCTCTTTCAATTCTCGTGGTAGTGAGCTATATATATGACTTCTACTTTTTGAATTTCTTTGTCAAGATATCATTAGCTTAATCATCTTGTTGATGTTCAATAGCAATCAAAGACCTGAGTGATTTCGAATGCATATCATTCTAGTTTCGGCTGTTCTCAAAATAATCAGGCTTTTTTTCATTGTAGTTCCCCACACCAAATCCAATATTCCGGGTATCCGAAGAAATTATTCAAAATGGGATATCAGTGAGAGACAAAATGAATCTTCGTGGATAAGAGGATGTTCTGATCTTATCTTCGTCGAATGAAAGTACACTGAACGCAGCATCGGTCGGTATCACTATCGAAAGCGCCCTCTCATGGGTCGATGATGTGAGGGCCATGCCAAGAATTGCTCACTGCTCACAGAAACTCAGCTTCTCATTCCGTGCAAGAAGGTACTCAAAACTCCAGCAACTCCTATATCAACTGTAGCATTGGATATCTCCACAACATTTTACCGCCCTAACTTTGTCTTTCACTCTCGACTCTCTTCGGAAATAGATCATTCTATGTGGTAGATAGAGTCTCATCTGATGCAATGAGTATTATTATTGCTGGTGTTCTACAAGGATACATCTTGGCACCAACATTGGTTTTGCTCCACATCATGCTCAATATAATGATTTCAATGCTCCTATGGATTATTCAATATCCGTATGCGTGATATCGGTTTCACCACCAACAACGCTCTCTCACACAGAAGAGAGCTATTCGACCTGTCCTGTCAACATTTTTGGACTTCTGAAACAGCAGTTCCGAAACATACGCTGGAGTTCTCGAATTATATTCAGAACAGAGTTATTCGCCTAGTCGATAATACTGCATTCAAGAATGGAAACAGTGCTCAATGCAAATCTATCTATCATGACACTAGGAGCGATTCTACCTTCACAAACTAGACGTGCTCAGGCTGATCATCTCCACATTGTCGGCTCGAGACCTGCCGAACTTCGCTCAATCAAGCATCGTTCATCAATGGAACGGCAAAGTTTCGGAATTGTTGATCTAATGAAATCTTTCCTGATGCTCACGAACTCCAAACTTCCAAGAAGAATTCCAATACCTTAATTCTTTCTCAACATAATACTGCTCACTTATACGTTCTTCTTCGAACATTATAAGTTCTCTTTCCGTGTTGTCGAAAGATAAAGAAAGGAAAACTCGTCTATTATGCTGCATCCAGTGATTCCAGGTAGACAATCTAGTTGGCTGGCCACCCTTATTACAGTGCCCGGATGGTGATCAGTCAAACTTCGCTATAACAAGCATCATTCATAAAAAGACTTTCGAGAAGAATTCAAATACATTCTTTCCTTTGCAACGTTCCATCGCTGGAATCCGCGTTCTTGTTGTCAACGTTTCGTTTTTCGGGTGCTACCAACAACTTCTTTTTTTCGATACAGACCTGTATTTTTGATTTTTTTCCTTCAATTGGTACCCTATTTTGCTTATTTGAAGTACGCATTAGCGTGTTCAGATCCACCTTTAAAAAACGCGCCGTGTTTAAGAGTTACCACCATAACAACCGACCCGACTATCACCCGATGTACCATCGGAACATCACCCAAGAATCTTGAAGTATATATAAGTATATATGAATGCCTCAAAACTCAATTCAAACATGCAACAATCAAGTCTACTTATGAAAAAATATTCTAATTTTTTGTGGATATCTGGTCTTTAGAACATTTGCTCCATTTCGAAAAATCGCACGTGTTTCAAAGACCTCAATATCCACTCATACTTTGATATAGGTACTAGACTTCTCACCTTATTGGCAAACATTTATACTCTGCAGACAATGGAGAGAACAGCAACAAATATTTAATAAGATAGGTTTCAAAAATCAAAACGCCAAAGTTGCACTGTGATCCAGATCCAATTCTTGTGAACTGTTTCTGCATGATGGACTGCGATCGATTAGTTTCTTGGTGGATCTTAGATTCTATAGTTACATCTCTTTGATATGTTCAAGGCTTAGGGTACGGGATTAAAGGTTACAAGGCTACGCTGCTAGAACATAATCTTCTTGGAACTTGAAAGAATTCTCCGTGGTTTCCGAAACAAGCGACTACACTCAGAAAGGAAGTTTGGGATTGATCATTGACTCGATCACCATTATGAGAAATTCAGATCGCGAATGATGGAGTTAGTATATTATGCAACTAGTGTGAAAAGTGACACCCTATGATTCCTATGTTTCACCACACCACACAAAAATTCTTATTCCAGGATCTGAATTATACAGAGCACATCATGAATAGAATTTATATTGACACTTTTTGATGCTGGGTATTGTCGTAATATTTTGAACTTTATCTACATGTGTTATTCAAAAAGATATCAAAAAATTACGAACTCATCAAAACTAACATTCAATAGGTGAACAACAGAATCGACGCAAGCTACTCTCATTCCTGATTGCCTGCTGAGCATTTTTATGTTTTGTTACCTACTCTACTGAATTTCGCATTTTCAATCGAGAATTTTGATGATACAGAGAGAAATATTGTATAATTTCGTATTTATTGATACCCCCGAAATGACCGCTGTGAGTGGGGTACAAAAATATACTCGCGGAACAGCCTGTATATACCAGTACGCAGTGAGGATGGGTTATCATGAAGAAGTTTGCTGCAGAATTTAGACTACGATGTGTTCCTTATGAACAAAATGTTTTCTTGCTATCTTAGTTCGACCTGTCCTGTAGTGCTGTTCACATTCTTGGAGTTCCAGAACATACGTTGAAGCTTTCAAATTCTATTCAGAAGAGGGCTCTTTGCCTAGTCGGTGATACTACACTAAAAAATTCAATGACCTCTCTAGAACATCGTAGGAAGGAGGGTGAATCCTCCCTCTCTCATAGATGCCTCTCATAGATGCCTCTTATAGATCCTTCTCACCTATTCTTATGAATTAATGAAGGAAAAATATATATGAATACATTTTTTTGGCACAGTATTCTATTCGATTCGAATACATGCAGTGTCTCAACTACCGTAAATTGACATTTTTATGTAGATGTCCTCATTCGCTCTTTGAGGCAGAGTTTTTCCGTATATTTTTGTATCCAACCTTCAGAAGTTATTCGGAAAGTTATCGAATATTTGAACACTTATATATCTCGAAAACGGATGGATGAAATAAAGCACATGTATATATCCTACGAATCAGAAGAACTATAAATAACATAATATATACAGGGTATGTTCATAACTACCGGAACCTATAGAGGCGGTAGAGTTATCATGAAGATGTTTTCTGGAGTATGATAGGAGGCTTCAGTAAATTTTCATTCGAAATATTTCTACTCATAATTTCCTGATTTTCTCGTTTATTCAGAACGGATTCTTTCATTCATGCGAATGGAAAAAAATAGGAGGGAAATGCCATGCATGCTATGCCAAAATCCATGAATGTCTTATAAATAGAAAATGGGAGTTATGCAACAACTGTTAGTTTGAATTGTACGAAAAAATAAAAACATATGGATGGGAGTTCCTTGCAAATGTCATTTCGCGTTCTCGCGCGCTATCTCAGCTGATACGTGGATTATTTTTGCTTTCTTGGCACGTCGATAGATAAGTCGCCAGAATAGTTATTGCATCCACGGACGCCTATGGTCCATTTATTATTTTGCTAATTCCAGCCGTCCTTGATAATATATGTAGGCGCATTTCCGCGAAGGTTATATAAATTTCCGATTCTAACTCGAATTGGCTCAAAGTTTTTCGTTACCATGACTGCTCCAGAGGTGGAAATTGAAGACGGGCTGGTTCGCGGATTTGTCGGATCCGACTTGGACGGAAATCCACTGCTATCTTTCCTCGGTATACCTTACGCTAAGCCACCAGTAGGGGAGCTCAGATTCAAGGTACGTAATTTTTTTTAACAATCAATTTTGAATTTTCCACAATTGTGTTCATGCTCTCATTTCCATCGTTGTTGCATTTAGCCTCTTTCCTAGTACTGAAACAAAAATTCACAATTTGTAATAACTAAAAAAACTTCCTTGATAAAAAAACCAGAGATGGACTGACTGGTGCTCAATTTATTTTCTCGTCATGCAAAGACACACAAAACAATACTACAAAAAATAGCTCGTCAAGATTGAACACATATTTTGCCTGTATGCGCTGATTCGTCGGAAAGGAGAATATTATTTCTCAACTCTTTCCTGCTTATTTCTTGAGGATGCCTTGTCTCAATGATCCTTCCTTGTATCAAATAGAACACTTGTATCTCATTTCAGTTGTCTATTTGACATCATACATGAATGATTATTGAATTAAGTTTCTTTCGGACTATATTCGATCGAAATGAAACTTATTACTGAAATATACCACCAGATGATTGAAGAAGAATAGATTCCTCGAATTCTCATGTCAAAGCTATGTTGTTGAATGAGTTTTCTCGGAATCATTATATTTTTTGATTCACTCATGAACAAGATTTTATATTGATTTTCGGTGTACCTTTTCTCATTATTTTGAAATTACAGGAACTCCTTCATGAGGGTTCTTCAAAACAATTCACCGCAAAATCAAGTTTATTATGGAGTTGTGGAATTATGAAGAACCGCAAATTATTTGAAGTTCACGATGTGACTTGAAATGATTTCGAGATTTTTCAAAGTCCATGTTTCCTATACGGACATTGTTTCTTCATATATTCTGAGTTTCAATTCCATAATTTCTAGAATCTATTTCAAATATCTTTCAATGTTGATAGACAGAACTAGGGACAAAAGCTATCAGGGGCAAGAAAATATCTGAGTCGATAGCTTTGGCTCTGAAACTATCACTGTTTACGAACGAGCGAACATAGGTTTATCTTTGTGATTATGATCTTCAAAGTTCAAAAAATACATTCTGAAATCACATATATCTGACTCTGATTTGAAAATTTCAATACAATAATTTTGGTGGGGTTACAATAATTTGTATGCCCTTATAAAATGAATGCAATCACAAATATAGAAGGATGCTTATAATTCTTCAACGGCAACCACGATGTTTTTTTTCAAGTTATCTGATTTCTGAGAACGAATTTGCATGTTCAAAATTGAATTCAACTTGTGTGCAATTCACGAAAACCCTCTATTAATTACGCATGAATGATATATCAATAAGTGACCTACATCATCAGTCAAAATCGAATAAGAGCACGTATAGCGGACTTATATTCTTTCACATATCGGGCATAGCTAAATATCGATTGCAGTTCCTTTCGATATCTCATTAGCCTTCATCGTATCAAAACAAGGAAACTACACTCAGTAGTTATTATATGAATAGTTATTTGTTTTACTAGGCATAAAAACACAAGATTTAAAGCCGCGGCTGGTGTTTCATAGCCGAGCGTATCGAGGCTATGAAACCAGCCAAGGCATTAAATCTGCTTCTCTGCCGTGTGAAACATATAATTTTATCTTCAAATTTGTTCCAATTCCACGCAAAATCGACTCTTTCATATTTAAATTGCGTTTCATCATCAATATCCAAATAACTATATCATTTTATAAAAGGTAACTGGGCCCTGTGTTACTATGTTTACCGCTGAAGACGTTTGTTGAATATGTTTGTTTACTTTTTACTTTGTCATTGTCAATTTTGAAAAGTTGTCATGTTAGAAATGGATTTACTGCGAAGTGAGGATGAATTGATGCAATTAACACCATCTGAGATAAGAGACCAGACACGAGATGTGGAATACAACCTTTTACCGGAAAAATCAAGAACTGTATATGAACTCACATACAGCAGATTCATGTAATATAGACAGAAGAAAAATATGGGATCTTCCTCTGAAAATGTGCTGATTGTCTATTTTTCCGATTTTTCAAAGAAAATGAAGCCTTCAACGTTATGGTCTACCTATTCGATGTTGAAAGCTACCCTGAACATAATAAATAACATCGATTTGGCAGAATACTTGCAGTTAAGGGCTTTTTTGAAACGCCAGTCAGATGGTTTCTATGCAAAAAAATCTCGAGTTTCTCAAAGAGAAGAAATCGAGAAATTTTGATCAGATGCCCCAGATGACCTGTATTTGTGTACGAAGGTAGATGATGATATTAATGATATGGGCGACAAATTGCTAATTATGGTACCAAATACTAAGACCAAAAGATCAAGATCTTTCGTAGTAACGGAATATTTAAGCGTTTACAGAAAATATGCAGCCTCCAGACCCTCGAATTTGAAAGTTCGGCGTGTCTTCTATAAGTATGCGAACGGTAAATCACATCATCAATTCATTGGCATTCACAAAGTCCACAAGATATCGCTACTTTTCTGGGACTATCCCATGCGTAAGAGTATACCGGGCACTTCGGCCACGTTGCTAGTGCATTCAGGCGGGGACATAACAATGTTGAAGCAACATGGAGGATGGAAGTCTTCCGCTGTCGCGGAGGGCTAAATTGAGGACTCGCTAGCCAATGAGTCGAACATCAGCAATCAAATATTCCATTGAAATCTCAGTGCGGTAAATCATGTAGCAGATAATCCCATTTTCTCATACAATGTAAACTGGTCAGATTTCAGTATCTCATTCCAGGTGGAATGGCAGAAGATGAAGAAGTTTCTTTGCGATGTGATATTTCATGTGAATATAGCCTGAGACATAGCTAGGAAGTGATGGATGAATATGACGAAAAGAAAGTATTTGAAAGGGAAAAATAATGTTGTTGGGTCTGAGGGAAGTGAAAAACATTTGAAGTTTCGATTAGGTTGGCGAATGAGAAGTAGTGATGTGATGACAGTTAATGTAGAAGATATGAAGCACAGACAAATATACTTGAAATTGAAATCAAAATGATATTTTCCAAGAAGCTGAGAATGAAAAACCAGGTAATGGACCCGACTCGACTGATGAGTATCAACGATCGTCTACCGATGAAGGAACATTTTTAGGTCATTCTTGTGTAATGATCTGTAACGCCGCGGCCGAGTGATCGATGGGTCTCCACATTTCGAATGGATTATATGATTATTATTCATCAATGAAATATTGTATGAATGCATTGTATTGTATTGTGTGAGTATTCTATTTTTCGAAAACAATTGATCTCATCGGAATCAACTTGACTTCAGGTTCAAGCTATTTGGGAGAATCATGGTTATGCTTTCGTCATGCGTAATTGTAGCAAGAGTAAGAACGGGCCGATCTAAGCAGGACAAGACTGGCAAATACCGAGAGCGGCAGAAATGATGGTTGGCAAAATTAAGGGCGAAAAAAAAAATCTCATTAACATAATAGTTCTCGTCACTGTAGATGAACGAAGTGCAATATATACATATATATTCACTTTTGCCTTCATCAACGATTTTACCGCAGTCATCATCTCTTTGATACTGTCTCCTGATATGCACAAATATACGATAAGAAAGTAAGAACCAACTCTGATGAGCACCCAAAATGTGATGATTTTCCCCACGATTTTCGAGAATCCATGAATATTGCTGAACTGGCGAACATTTTCATTTCTTTCATGTTTCACGCGGTATTTCCCACCCACGTACAATTTTTTCTGGGGAATACCCTTTCTCCATACATCATGACGATTCAGGGGATTCCTCAATTCGATCTACAAACAGAAATTCGGATATTATTCTTCACAATCAGTTTTCTGAAGACTCCTAGTTGTCTGCTGGAAAGTTGCATTCCCGTCACATTCTTTCGAGTCGGGTAAATATTGCATTATGCCGACTCTATTTTTTCTATCTTGTCACAACTCAGAAAAAGAACCTATGAAGTTAGAGGAACATCGTACTAGCTAGCTGTGTGATTCTGGGAGAGAATTAGAATCATTCTTGATAGTTTGGTGATCTTGAGCACCAGGAAAAATTTGATAGGCAGCGAATTCCACAACTGTGCCATTCTATTGATAGATGGAGAATATTGAGATCGCCAATGAATATACGATGTTCAAGAGAGGTCGATGATTACGTGATTGTGGTATCACCGACTAGGCAAATAGGTTTCGTCTGAACGGAATCCAAGAGCTTCAGCGTATGATTGAGAGCTGATCTCCAAACACATGGTCAGCAGTACTCCAGGACAGGTAGAATTTGCGCTTTCTAGATCATGAGCAGTTGCTGTGGTGTGAAGTACGGTACAAAAAGCCAAGTTTTTGTGAGGAAGTTCTCGCAATGACCTCACAAGTTCGTCCCATGAGAGAGCGATGTTGGTGGTGACACCCAGCATGGATTTCGATGCCTTCATTGGAACAGCAATGTTCCCTGACATCATGATATTATTGGACAGTGAATGATCTACCTTCCTTGCGAAGATACAAGCATTAGTGCCTGTTGTATTCGACTCCACTAGATTCCCAGAATTCTCGTCAGATCATTATTTGAAGTATCGATCTGTCTCCGTTTCGCAACTCTGGCCTCATTTGATGATATAGTGGCTTTACAAAAGATGGCGGTCTATCATCCTCATGCTCATGACTCATAGGGGGTCATTGGAAAGGGTACAAATAAATGATTGAAAAAAAAAACTAGTGAGTCACAGATCACTGTTTTTTTTTTATTCAGAATGACAATGCCAGGGAACTCAAAGAACCGAATAGTAGCAACCATACTGACATATTGATTTATCATTCTATCAATATCACAATGGTGGCAATGGAATTGAGGATACACTGATGCACAGGACAGTTTTCAAACTGATCCGTATGTTTTTCACTGAATTCATTCCCAGAATATTGGTAATTATCATTATTCCCAGGTGAATACCCATCAGAGAAAAATGTTTCATCACTACTTGGGAAAAACAGTGTTTGATAGGAATGTGAAATTTTCATATGATATATTTACCTATGTCAATCCTTCATTCCATCATTTACAGATGGATATTGCATAATGAATGGATATTACAACAAGTGATGATGTCATTGCACTTCAGAGAGTGATTGAATGCCATATAATCCAGTACAACGTATGCGTAGATAGAGTAGGAGATGAAAATTAGGTCGAATGGGAAGAAATAGGGAATTAAAGAAGTCCATTCGAACAAATTTGGAGAAGTTGCAGAACTATTCATGATTTTTCAGTTGAGTACATCGAAAAACGTGAATTTCTGAGAAAGTTTTCAAATTATAAAACCTAACATTAGTGCGGATTGAATTTTTTTGAAAACGTTTCCTAATTATTGTTGCCTGCTATCTAAAAGAGCTTTGCTTGAATCGATGTAGGTGTCAGTCATATTTTATTCATTTTTATCGATGATGTCAGGTGATATTTCACATTTCTATTCGCTCGATTGCTCTAGTTATTCAGGTAAGGTTCGGAACAATATCCTCAAATCTTTTTCTTTGAAACAAATCGTCAATGAACCCACTCGTTTTGGATTCACCAGTGCGAAGCTAATTGATGTTTTGATATGTTCAGATGAATTGATTATCAACAAACTAGATAGACTGTTCCATTTTTCCTGACCATAATCTTGTATCCTGTTCGGTTGGTATCGCTATTTTTCACGTTCCAATAATGATAGCTTTCATGATGATCTATCACGTCTACTATTCTTTGAAATTTACCATCTTATTTAATGTACATGATCCATTGGAACCGTTAGGATAACCAAACCTAGAGCTCCATGGTTAAATGACAACTTGGAACTGCTGATGTCTATGAGGGAAAAAGCGTTAGCCAAATTCAAAGGAACCAAAGTAGAAAGCCATTGGATGAAATTCAACTAACACTACAATGAAACTTGAGGAGAAAGCTTATTTATAATATGAGGTTAGGCATTCCAAACAAATAAGATATACATGACACACAAAAAGCTACCGTTATACCCGATCAGTTATCTTCACTTAATGATTTGAATGAATATTCCATCAATTCTTGTGTGGCAAGACTGGCAAACCCAGTGAACAAAGTTACCCTATCTAAGTTTTCTACACCTACTCTGAACAGCACAATCGGCGTTGTTAATTCCACTGATACTAATGATATCAAAGTGTATGAAGTGTTTCTCAGTATGAAATCCAAAGCTACATGAGCCGGTGGAATTAATATTGAAATGTTGTTACGCTGCTGTCCTTACATCCTCGAATTTGTGACTCAATTTTCCAACTTTTGCATAAATACCAACTGTTTTCCGAAGATCTGAAAGGAGGCAATAATTATTCCATGAGCTCAAATCAACTCAACAGGTGGATATGAAGAACTTCGCCCTATAAGTATCTTGTGCACTATATCCAAAGCCTTTGAGAAAATTTTGTCTGAGCAACTGCGTGATCACATTGAGAATGTTGGTATTCCACCCTTCAATCAGTCGAGTTGTAGCAGTGCTCTCTCAACAGTAACAGATGACATATATAGGTTACTTGATGTGAAAAAACTTACTATTCTTGTCCTGCTAGATCACTCGGAACCGTTCGATCGATTAGATCATACCCCTCTTATTGCCAGTATGATGAGATATATAGGTTTCTCTAAGGATGTTGCTGAATTGTTGAACAGTTACCTGTTCAGTCGATGGCAATCTGTCCGGCTGAAAAACTCATCCTCTTCATTTATTACTTTGAGTGTCTATATTCGGTCCTTTGCTCTTCATGATCTACACGCACGAGTTTCACAATTGTCTCAAGCATTGCAGCTCTCATTTCTATTAGGAGGACACACAAATATACCTCTCCTTCATAACATAATTGAAGCATGTAATTTCATGGATCAAAATATACATTCACTTACTTCTCTATCAAGTGATTTTCGTCTAACGATAAATCCTTCGAAATCTAAGGCAGTACCATTTCGCGAAACAGATGCTTGGAGCTGGTCAACATTGTGGTCGAGAACTCGCCTGCATCTCTGTGAGTGATATTGCGAATAATTTGGGTCTTGTTTTCGATAGCTCACTCAAATTCACATCACATGTGAGTGATCTTATACTTAGAGGATTTTGCAATTTTGAAAAAGCTCTTTGCTAATAGGTCCTTACTCAGCAGAAAACTTAGGACTATATTATGACAAAATTTTCTTTTCAATGATTTTTCTTTTAGATTTCTTATAAATGTGAACACAAAAACAGTTGCACACCTCGAAATCAAGATATTGGTATCCAGCATGAATGTTCCAATTGGACACTTTATATATCATTCTCCTGTCGGGTGGAATGAATTTCGGACATTTGATATATGTGTATTTGATTGACTTGTCTTATCTCTTGATTTTTTCTTCATATTGGACATTGAAGTTCACATCTTATACAGATTCCCTCCGATGATCATGGTAGTGTACAATGTGTCTCACTTCTGTTGGGAGTACCCCGTTGAAAAACTAAATATTGCAAGAGCTCAAGAGGTACCCAAGATCAACTCAAATACTTAGTTTATTCATGTTCAGTGTTATAAACTGATCGTCAGCTGCAATGGAATGGCCTGTATTTCCCGAAAATGGTATTATTAGACAAAATAGATTGATATCGATATCGGTTTTCACTTTCTAATAGATACCTCTCGCTAGTATATCTCATAGTGTTACGCCATCTCAATTTTTCTTTTTCAAAATGGTAATCCCTGCATGTGTTGATATTTTCGAAGAGAACTATCCGTGCTGATTACAATAATTCATAACAGTAAAGATCTATCTTCAGCAGTATTACCTCAAGTGGTATTTGGGTGGGCAAAAAGTACCCCTCTACGTAACTGCATAGTTCCCAAATCGTTTGAGATATTGGAGCATTGTTTTCCCCAATACATTTCTATCGACTCCTGGAATGATTATTATCATTCACAGAGATCGATTTATTTTTCGTTACACGGGATATTCGACTTTCGTGAAATGATCAATATCTCATTCTTCTCAAATGTATATCTTCACGGTCATTGATGTCAGTTCTAATGATCTTTCATATGATGCCAACTTGAAGTACCTCGTAATCATAGATGGATATGTTCACGACAGTAACCCATTCCTCATGATTAAGAAAGATGATATGGGAAATAATGGGTTATAAGTCAGTACACCCACAATCTAGAACTGGTTAACGATTTGGGATTCCACAAAAAAATCTTTTATGAACTCTCTACGTGCCAATGGTAGCCATAGAATTTCCAGATTGTATTTAATCAGGATATAATGAGACTAACATTCATCAAGAGCTTATTTCATTTTTCAATCTCTGTCTATAAATACTATTGCACGTCTTCCCAAGATCATTTTCCACGAAGTCGAGATTCGGGGAGTTCATGAAATATACGATTCACAAGTAATAGTCCACAATTCAGTTAGATGCAAAGTTCATGATCCCAACCAAAGTTTTCAGAAGTTGATTTCTGAAGAATGAAGGTGAATTATTCGGAATTAATTCTAGTTGTGAGACATTCATAAGATTTCGAACGGATGTATTATAAACGATGTGTATATGCATTAAAAATCACTTTGATCATGAAAAATACGGAATCTTCTGTCCGATTGCCATATGGAGGTTTCAAAAACACTGAGTCGAAGTCCGTCTCCATGAAGCACATTGTATATTGTTATATCTGAATGTACCATCAGAGTTTGTTTCGATTGATATTGTGTTCTGTCGTATCAACCTCTCTTGAAGATCTGATGTTAATGAAAACTCCTTCATGAAAAATTTCCATAAGATTTAGAATGTATGTATGGCTCTACAGTACGCTGGACGAAGTCTCAGTGAAGTGGAGACTTGACGACTTTGGTACAAATCTTGATCTTCAATGGATCTGGAAGGTGGGTAATTTTTGAGGTATTCTCCAAGAAGGCACAGTCAAAAATGTGTGGTGATGATCTTCAAGATGCCCAATCCAAGAATAATGCTTTGCATCAGTTGAAATATATCATGTCTGAATATTATTTACATCAAGTAATTTTGCATTTATTCATTTGATGCGATATTGTTTGAAACGATATCTAACCATTTTCCAGCAGAGGTCCATGTAATTCAGTTCATCATCTGTAGACTAAGAGTGAAACATGCGATTGAACAGAAAGATGCAATTTTTCAGGCACCACTGCCAGTTGATCCATGGAAAGGAGTTTTCGATGCCACCAAACCAGGTCCATGCTGTCACCAAATGGACCACCTCACCAATGAAGTGAAAGGCTCTGATGATGGCTTGAATGTCAATGTTTTCACGAGAGAGGTTAGTAGTGGAGTAACAACTTCTGACTCGTCCAGTATCGGCATCTCTCAGATGCATGGCTACCAAACAAATCGACCAATCATTTTCGATACATCATATCGAATTCTTCCCAATGATTGAATGGTAGTTCATGTGATCAGAAAAAGCATCTTCATGGGGTTCGTAGAAATACTGTGAGGTGAAGTGTTCGAAAGAAATAGACAGGGCAGTACCCATATGAGTAGTTCGAGTACTGAAAGACAGAAACTGGTATCATTGTCAGATGTCAAATCGCTATCTTTTTGCAAGCGTAAAGAAGTATGATGTCCATGATTCATTGAGTTCTGTTGAGGATGAAAAGTAGACGATTAGGAAAGACTCTGAATAGATAAAAACGCCTCAGTCATCAACGAATGATAGATTCTAAGAAAGCCAAAAATGATCCTCCGAAGCGATGATCACAAGGAAGATCAAGTGGAACTGAATGATTTCCGACGGATTAAGCTGACGGATCAAGGATTATTTCTTGGAATTCAACGTAATAGAGAGCTGTACATTTTGAAAACTTGAATACAACGCGGAAGTCCCTCTGGGTGCCTCCATATGCTATAAATTTCAATAACAGTTCAATTGGTCGCAATAATTTCAAGATATTTCATTTCCATGAATGTTGCATAATAATATTTCCGAAAGGATTCACCCTGCTTCCAAAAACGGGAACACAAAAAGAATATTGTTTGTCTTTCAGTACTGGAATTCTCTATGATATCTCAATGAACATTGGGAACATTCTGGAAATAGTTTCATTCCTTGTGTCAACATTTTATCGATGCTATTTTTGGTATTTGCAATCATAGGCCAAATATTGAACACGAACCCTGAGCACCCTGTGAGGAAATCATCTGTTCGTTCTCTCTATATAGGAATGAACCTTTATATCAAGCTATAGATTTAGAGTTTAGATCATCATATAGAGATGTTGAATTATCCAGGCCGTTATATTCTGTCTTGGTATTTCGAATGGATATTTTTGTAATACACTCGTATAATGGATATGCTTTCAGTTACCTCAACCAGATTGCTCACCTAAGGCCGTGATGGTATGGATCCATGGTGGTGCTTTCCTCGAAGGATCTAACGCGACTGAAGTCTTCGGGCCAGAATTCTTGTTGATAGCAGATATTGTACTGGTCGTCATCAATTATCGTCTAGGATTCCTTGGGTTCCTGAAGTCCAAGGATCCCTCTTTGGAAATATATGGAAATGCAGGACTGAAGGATCAGGCTCTTGCACTGAAGTGGGTTCAGAGGAATATCAAGTATTTCAATGGAGATCCCGGAAATGTCACCATATTTGGAGAAAGTGCTGGAGCGGCCTCAGTTCACTATCAACTGTTGGCGAAATCAAATGAAGGTATGGTCACCAATTATTCGATGTGATGAAATAATCATCAAAATGTGAATTTGAAGGGCTGTTCCACAAAGCTATCTTACAAAGTGGTACTGTTCTGAATCCATGGGCTCAGACAAGACATTGTCCTATAAGATTCGTCAAATTCATGGGCAAGGATGTGAGCACCGACAAAGAAGCTGTGGATTATCTGAATACTGTTCCCATTGAGGAGATTCTGAAATATCAAAATAAATACATTACGGTGAGTGTAATCTTCGAACAATCAATTCTCTGATGAATTCGTGAATTCGTATCAATGAGCAGTAACAATCACATGAATAAATCATGAAAACCATCAAGTTTCCTTGTTTTCGAAACATAATCAAGTCACGGTCGATGAAATATGGAATCTATCAATCTATAACAATCGAAGTAGAAACAGGTATCAAAGTATAAATAATCATACAGGAATCAACAATTCACGTAATATTGATGAAGTGTTGGGAAGGTCAGATGAAGAATGTTTGTTGTCTCTTCAATGTTGAGTCAGGATAAGACGTTCGAAAAATCGTTTCAACTCTATCACCTGATTCATTCTATACCAATACCGCTGATTTCAACTGGGTTGCAAATTGAGAATCATGGTTTCAGTTGATACCAGTGAACGTTCAATCAATCTTGTAGACGATCCATGACTTGTTCAGTCGAATCAAGTTTATTGAATGAATTTATTTCAATCCGCTTCAATTCGAGTGGATTATGAAGTGATCGAAAAGGGAAAGATGACTTTTCTGAAAGCAGATGAACTCAAGATATTTATGTCTTTCCTCTGCAATGACAATTTCTTGCTTAGAGCAACACTATTGGAAGATTCCGGATCCATTCGTAGTAGACAAAACGATTTCGGATTTATTTCGAGCCACGAAATGGATTCACGGGTCAATCCTTCAATGATGATCAATTTCGTATAAGCGTGCCTTATATATCATATGCAATTTCTCTGCACTTGCTACATGTCGTGTGGATTTGCGATAAGTTGAATTTATTGTAACCACACTTCCTCTGATATCGAAAAAATTGACACAAGATTCATCTGGACTCCCTCGACAACGTTCCATGAACATCAAGATCGACAGGGGTCCTATAGGAATATTTATATGAGCTTATACAATCTGCCGGAAAGGAAGATTTTATATACAAGATGCACCACTCGATGGTTATTGTAAAAAACAATCATTTCTCATTGAAGTTTCAATGAATTTTTCTATTCATCGATGCTGATTCCTCAATTTTTGGAAAGGAAGTGGATGGATATCAACAACACTGCCCTCACTTGTCTATATACATTGTACAATGTTCTTCAGTATATTTTTCCAGCCGGAAGATATTTCGAAAGTTATCGAAAAAAAAATGAATGCGGCAGTTTTATATCCGCACAAAATCAACAGAATTTCTTATCAACAAATTCAAATATGATTTCCGGGAAAAAACGCTCCATAATTGTTATACAAGAGGACATCAAGTCATATTCGGTGTGACCTCACATCTTTTGAAGATTCGAGTTCTATAGTGAATCGTATAATCAATTATATAACATCCATTTCTCAATGATATCAGTAGACGATTCTGAAAACAGGTGTCCTTATTGTTTCATATCAGTATATAATTGTTTATATGCAGTTCACTCCCTAGGTACTGACATGTCATTGGAGTTGAAATCATCAAGCACAGGATCGTTGAATTCCGTATTCTCAACCGAAATGGAATGTTATATATCAGACTGATAGACTGGTCCATTTGGAAGGATCGATTGATGTGCTCAGGAGTTATGGGTGTTGAGTTTCACTGAGTAAAACTATGTCGAGATGTGTCATTTTGTTTATTTTCCTCGACAAGTATTTTTATTTGGAGATTATTTTAGTCTAGAGTGGACCACTTGGTATGTCTAATCTGCTCATTTGCGCAGACAATAGAAAAAGGCATGAGATAGATTCATCATGTTGGATTATTGAAGGAGAGGAGTAACATGTTTTTCTCCTCCTTTCCTTATATTAACTCTCCTCGAATGACCAGAAGAACATTGGCTGGCAATATTGAGTTCATTTGTGATGTATCCTATGTGGCTTATAACATTCATTCTACCGCAAGTTTGCATATCTTTTATATTTTCAGTTGCATGAAACAAGAATTGGCCTGATCGGTCCACAAGTTGAAGTAGCCCACGGAGAGGAATTGATCTCAGAACGACCAATAGATCTTCTCAAATCAGGAAATTACCTTCATGTGCCTCTGATGATGGGGTTCAATTCACACGAGGGCTTATTGGCAGTCAACAGCAATGGCATGTTCCACACCCCATACAAGGACAATGATAAGCATAATTTGGATTTGTTCATCCCTTGGTTTATGGATATACCGAAAGGATGTCCAGAGAGTGCACAAATATGTGACAAGTTTGCGAATGTATATCTGAACGAGAAAAATGTCAGTGAGAAATACCTGGTGAGTTAATCGTGATAACACACTGCTCAGAGTATCACACGAGAGAGTGTCTCTCGTCGACACTCTCATCGAGAAGAATAAAGATCTCCCAACCACGTACTGAGCACATACAGAAAATCGATTCAATCGAACTCACGCCAATCTTGAATCGCACCTCTATAAAGATACAATCCTCTGTTGAGGAGTTGGGGACAAGAAATTATTTTTTCCTCAAATCCGATCGAACGGCTACGGATTTTTCTTGAAATCGTTCTGTAGCAAAGTAACCACTTCGTAAAGTAATACTTTGCTGATTGATATGTGTCAGCAAAATTAATATTTGCTGCCAATCGGAGAGAACAGTTCATTACAGGAATTTTTTTGAATAAAGTTTTCTGAATTGCTGATTTTGAGGTGATTGGGCATTTTCCCCACCCATTTTTTAAGTGGTATGCTCATGATTCTTTTGGTATATTCCATTACATCTGAAATGCAAATAAACAAAACTTATTCGTATCCTGTGTTTTTTGGGATATGCCGAAAGCATTGTTGTGTCTGTGAAATAATAAGGATGTGGAGAAGTTATCCATTTCATCAGTTGGAAACTTTTCAATTTCAGTTGAGCGAGTACAGATCGTCACGAATTTGTTCAGGTTTTTGTTACCATTTCGCCGTGAGATACTTTATTTTGAACCTGATATATCCACACTACCAGTCTCAAATATACCAAGTAGTGACGATGTTCTTGCAGAAATCGCCCCGATATTGAAACATTATATGAAAACATTACAAAACTGTTCCTTTTGTTCCTGCAGTTCCTACAGAATTCTACAGTTTCTACATTTTCATTTCAGTTGACCTCCGATTTCTACTTCATTGCCGGAATCATAGCAAGCGCAGTTCAGCATGCGAAATCATCAAAATGTCCAGTGTATTTGTACAGAATGGACTTGGACACGAACATCAATTTCTCAAAGGTTTCGGAAAACATCAAAGAAATGCCAGGTTTGTTGGTTATGATGTTGTCTCCCTCATATTTCTTATATACCTCGATTTCATGATCGTATCGAATTGATAAATTGAATACAAGGAGTGATATGCCTAGTTTAACAACTGAATAATTATTGATCGTACTGGAGAGCAGATACAGTATCTGTTCTCAATATCGCACATGCTTTTTGGATGCTACGACTATTTCATTCAGTGAACAGAAAGTGAAAGAAAATATCATACATTGTTAGTCATCGTTAGATATTTCGATATGATGTCCAGGTTTCGTGTAATCATTCCTGGCAAGATTATTGACCTGATAGGTAGTGAAATTTCAGAATATTCTTGTCAAGGTGATACTCATTTCAACTCAAGATTCATCACTTCAATTCTCCATATCATCTGAGATATGACGTATTATGGGTATCTTTCGATTACTGACCCCAAGAGAAGAGGTGAGATGCGTAGACTGAGAATGAATTAAAATTTGCCTCGAATAAGTGAACCTAAAACAACTTGAGTTTGTTTAGTTGTTACCTTGCAATTTCTCAAACACGATGAAGTGCTTCACAATCTTCTCAATCACAATGGACACCTCTCACTTCACTGCGAATAGCTCAAATCATCATCATCATCATCATATTAATAATCACATCATTCAAATCATATTGTTCGTCTTATTCAATCATGATATCAAAGACTAGAATTATGATGTTTGTGTATGTCTGTTATTTCATCGAGACAGACCTCTAGACAGCTCAGTAATATCATCGATCGATTTCAGCTGAAGTTGACAATATTTTTGGCATCGTAATAAATTTGACCATCCGTATGATTGGTGCTATAAACATCAGAATACATATATTTTGACTATTTCTGTAGGAATGAATGAGCATATTTTAGCAAATCATGTGGATAAAAAACAAATAATCTTGCGTTGAAACACTTGACCTCATTGTCCCAAGTAATCTGAAATCGATCAATAATAATCAGAATTCCAGATACTCGGTTCAATCCCATGTTATTCCATCAATAGTCATTATATTCATATGTATAAATATTCATTCAATAATTTTTATTCTCTATTTCACTCAAGGTATGAGTCATGCAGATGATTTGGGTTACATTTTCAAAATATCCTGCAGCCCCAATATGAATATTGGCGAAGTCGAAGAGAAAGCAGTCAGACGTGTTGTGGAACTATGGACCAATTTTGCTAAACATGGAAATCCGACACCACCAGGCAACAAACTGAATGTCGAGTGGAAGCCGATCGAAAGCGACCATCTCCACTATCTGGATATAAAAAATGACGAGCTGACCTGCGACAAGAACCCGCAGTTGGAGAGAATAAACGCATGGAGAGAAATTTACAATATCAGTTCTGAAACTATCGGGTTCTTGTAATTGAAGGAATAAAGTTGAACATTTATACCCATCTTTGAACTGTCTTCTCTCTTATCAGCTTCTATCAAAATAACTGTTTTTCTATCATTCGACGATATGCAAGGAAAATTCCTGAAGTTCGATGAACATCGTGTTAGCCAGAGGTTGAATGTTTTGTTAGATAATGAAGGTATTCAAACTTTCTCATAACACACATCATCACATGATATACATAACAACACATCGATGTGTTGAATATGACTTTAACGATTGATTCGTTATTATGAATCATATTGAGAGATTTTTTACATTCATTTGAATGAACGAAAAATTAGATCACCTTACCTAATTTCGGATATGTGAGGAAACGTTGGAATTCACTGGTCCGAATAGAATATTCCATGGATGTCCAAAAGAATGCTGATCAGAACCTTAATGTTTCATCTCTAATCGCATATGAATTTGCACTTCTATCCTTCTGATTCATATATTTCTGAGTTTTACATTCGTTTATCTCCTTTGGGATAACTATTCAAGATATTCCATGGATATACGAAAGTAGTCCAAGGATATTCCGACATAAATTGGACAATATTTGGATGTCCATAGGACATACTCAACTCATGTACTTGATAAATACTATTCTATTACCAAATCCAGAGGGCTGGATTTTCATGTGCTCAGTAGGTGTTTGAGAGATTGGAATACTTTTCGATACCACCCTTTATAAGATCAATGCCGTAAATCCAAAATAGAGGTATGGTGAATGACAAGAAAACATCTACCTCATTCCGGTACAATCAAATTATGATATTGATGTGAATATCAAAAATATACCGCAAACCACTATTGTTGCCGGAGACTTCTGAACATGTGCACAAAACGGAAAATCTCATTAAAATGGAGCATACCAAAAATTATTCTGATTTCTGAATCTCTTGGAATTCTCTCCTCGTTTCTGAAAATTGAAATGAAAATTTCAGTGATTATTTCGATATCCCAAAGAATCTGAGAACATAAGTTATTATGCCACCTTCCCTATCAACTGACAGGTAGTATTTCAAGAGGATTATTGTTCATACAGTCCTTCTCGAAAGTCCCTTTCCCCTTCTTATCTTCGGAACGATTATACATAAACAAGTGAAATTTGGAAACTGAATATCAAAGATTGTAAATTTCCCTACTACAGTGAAGATAGATGACGACATTGTCAAATCTGACGTCACAAGGTCATTGGATTCATCACAGCTTCGCTTTTTGAGAGCGAGCTGCGATAACTGCCATAGACACAAACAAAATTATTATCGTTGAATAGGTTTTCTCGATACCTTTCAGAAGAGGTGTCGCTTGCCGTAGAGTTCCATTTGAAATTATTGGTCACAAAGGCTTTGTGACGTCATCTTTGACGATTTCGTCATCTATCATCACTATAAGAAATGTTCTGGATAAACAAGCATTACTTTTATTTTATTATGGTCAAATTCAGTCAAGATTGATATATGGTATTTTAATTTGGGGTAACTCGTCTTCTATGAATGATATTTTCATAACACAGAAAAGAATAATAAGAAACATTGCTAACGTATCTTCAAGAACTTCCTGTCGAAGACTATTCAGAGAGTATAATATTCTCACGGTTTATGGCTTATTTATCGTTGAACTATTGATGTATATAAACAAAAATCTAGATAAGTTCATGAAAAATGAATCGGTACATCATTACAATACAAGAATAAAAAATGATCTACATATTCCAAGAAATCGTACATCATTGTGTCAAAAATCATACCAAATAATGGGCCTTAGACTGTATAATATATTACCTGATGATTATAAAAGATTTACCAAGTTGGACCGTTTCAAATATAATATCAAGGTGCTTAGGTTAGATATAAGTCCTTACAATATTGATGAGTTCACTAATTATTTTAAATAGAGTCGTTTTGTTGTTTGAATTTTTGAATGTTCTCAATTGTGCAATATATCTGTGTATACGTATGTATATGTGTATATATATTAGTATTTGTTTGTATATTTTATGTTTTGAATCTGTTAAAGTGACTTTTCACATATATGAGTATTTTCGTGACTTGTCCCATAACTTGTTGAAGTTCTTTTAAATGGAGCAATAAAATCTATCTATCTATCTATCTATAGTAGGGACGTTTACAACCTTTGATATTCAGTTTCCAAATTCCACTCGTTTATGTATGATCCTTCCAAAGATCAGAGGGGGGAGGAGACTTTTGAGAAGCAGTGTATATTAATTATTGTGGTGAGAAAATGAACACCATAGGCAATCATATTATTCCTGTTGATTGATGCATTCTTGTACATATACACATACACACTCAACCAAGCGATAAAAATAGGATGTTTACTGTAGCAATGTCGTACGTATTATAATGAATGCACGTGTCTGACAACAATGGGAAAATCGGTACTCATTAGCATTCCATCTGCAAGTGACACATCGCACAATCAAATTATTGCAAGAGTTGTAAAAGCAAGGACATTATGCGCCAAAAATCAAACAGGCTTATCGGCACTGCGATGAAAATTATCGAGACTCCATGCATATACCACCGAACATTCGGTGCATATACTGATAGTCCCATATTCCGACACTTCACTATATCGAAGAAGGCGTGGGAAGTTATTGTAATCTCGAGCCCCAACACGTGTCGCGAGCTTCCGAGAGAAGTCATCACATTCAGTAGTTGTTCAGTAGTTCACGGCCGCATGCAGTTTATCTCTTCGTTTTTCGATCGCATCTTATCTTGCACGTTGGTGTTTTTCCGACTATTTAAATCTTGGTGAAACTATCGTGATTACATTAGTACTGTTCTGACAACATGAGTGCTCCTGAAGTGAGAATTGAAGAGGGACTGGTTCGCGGGTTCGTCGGATCTGACCTAGATGGGAATCCGATATTGACTTTCCTCGGTATACCATATGCGAAGCCGCCAGTCGGGGATCTCAGATTTAAGGTGAATATCATCGACCGAGTGTCTGGTCCGATCATTTGATGCGAAATAATTGAGGAGGTTTGATTTGTTAGAGATATTTAAAATGTCTAATAACTTCAACTTTTTTTAATGACAACATGCCCAAACTAAGTATATCTCTACTTTAAGCATCAACGTATATCGTCTCTGTGGAATGACCGACTGCCTCATTCTAGTCCTCCTAGCATACATTTCTGGCCATTCGTATTCAATATAATATAAACAAATAATACTAATGATCGAGCGTTATGAAGAACATCGCCTGGTCGGTATGAGTATGATGGCACTCCATGATTCCAACATGGGCATGTCTATCATGTTTAACATTTTTTCATTCTTCAATTGGTTTCGGGTGGTTTTCATTTTATTTTTTTTTTCGTATTCATAACACTGTAAAATTCAACTGAACTATTGGAACTGAGCTGATGCCTAAATCAAGAATCGTATAAAACTCGCAACTGATCCACTATATGCTTATTTTTCGGTAAGTGGAAAATATATTCACAGATTTGTATTTAGAGCGGGTTTTTATAAAATATCTCGATAATTCATGTTATTTCTTTCTATATTTGGAAATGATTCTTCAAAATCATGGAAAACGATACGCTCACTTCACACAGTATAATCAGTATGATATCAGTCGATAAATATAATATTATCATTGTAGGAATACTGTAATGAGCGTAAGATGATGGCGTTTATTCTCGTGGATGGAAATACCGAGGCGAGCCATTTAGCATATTGAACAATATACATTATATGCGAGTAGAAGGCTACAAGTCTCTCTACGTCTTCCAAAAAGATTCGCCGGTAATAAATGTGATGGAAAAATAACCGAAGAGATTTGCCGAAAATGAATGTAATGAAGGAATAATTTGTATTTCAGTCATGAATGACGATAGACATATGATTGATGAGGGTTGATTCTGAAACACTAAATTGACCTTTCTATCTACACTATGTCTCAATTGTCGAACAGAGTGTATGGAATGAAAAAAAATCAGATATACGCGTCGTTGAAGTGAGGAAAATACCAAAATAGAAGAATTTACCACGACGGGAGACCAACAGCTCATGTGTGGGAGCCGACGCGTTGCGATCAACTTTTTCATAATTGAGTTTCAGAGTTTCATCTAGTTTAGATAACTCTGCAAACTGCATTATTCTCGGCATCATTTCATACATCGGTTGCAAGATGAACATTTTCAAGAGCATCGTTGGTAGGTGTATTTGAACTCTAGTAGTCTTGAAAACAATGTTTTTGCGATTTGTAAGAGTTCAAAAACTGACTTACGTCAGTTGAAATTCGCAGCATTATCAATGATTGAAGCACGTAGATCCTGAAAATTCCAGTTTTGCAATTGGTCGTCAAGTATTGAATAATATGTTCTGATAGAAATTCTGATCCCCGGCGGACTCTGAATGATGACTGCAAATCGTCAACAGTCATCCCAAATGATATATTCAGTATTTAATAGTCGTGAAGAAATGAAGTTTGAGATCTCGATGGAATGATGTCGAATATATTAATTTACTCCTGAGAACACAAGTCACAAAATAAAACATCAAAGATCTTTGGTTACCGTTCCGATGTGTATTCGTGAGTATTTCAGATTTCGAGAATCATGACAATCGTCGACAGACATCGAACAATCCATCGTGGAGCATGTGAAAAAGTGGGATATACCTCAATTTTTGTTTCATCAGCCTTTTTTGAATTCATATTTCCATACATTGTTTCTTGATAGTCTCCTTCCTTCCTCTTACCTTTGGAACAACTATACATTGACGAGTGAAATTCGGAAACTGAATATCAAAGGTTGTGAACTTCCCTGCTAGTGATGATAGATTACGATATCCTCAAAGATGATGTCACAAGGCCATTGTGTTCAAAAAATTCAAATGGAACTCTACGGCAAGCGACACCTCTTTTAAAAGGTATCGAAAAAACCTCTTTAATGATACTAATTTTGTTTGTGTTCATGGCAGTTTTAATGGCTCATTAGTGAACATTTATTTTCAAATTTCATTCTGTATGATATCAATTATAGATTTGAGAATCAGTATCCACTTGAAGAAATGATAACCATCAATGTTCAGTTTCCAGATTTCACTTGTTTATGTATAATCGTTCCAAATATGAGAGGGTGGGGAGGGACTTTTGACAAGTACTGTACAGACTACTTTTTCCTTCATCTGTTGACAACACGAAAGGGAAACATATAATGTTCGAGGAACATCGTGTTAGCCAGCGGTGAAATTTTGGAAGTTTGGAGGTTGTAAGCATCAGGAAAGACTTCACTAGGGACACAACTTTGCCGTTTTATTGATGAATGATGCTTGGTGCAGCGATGTTCGACAGGTCTCGAGCCTGACAGTGTTAGGGGTGACCAGCCTGAGCTCGTCTGGTTTGTCCTCGGGTTTATCTACTAGGAATCGCACGTGGTGGCATAATATATGATATTTCCGTTGAGCACCGACCGTGGAAGTATCGATGAAAAAGGCAGAGATCGCCGACCTTTCTACGATGTTCTAGAGAGGTCAATGATTTGGTGAGTGTTGTATCATCGACTAGGCAAATAGCTTTCTTCTGAATGGAATATAAGAGCTTCAGCGTATGTTTGGGGCTGAGCTAGAAACATGTGTACATTACTCCAGGACGGGTCAAATTTGTGCTTTGTAGATCATAAACAGTTGCTGGGATGAACCGACCTCTTCGCACGGAATAGAAAACCAAGTTTTTGTGAAGCAGACCTCACATGATTGTCCCATGTGAGACCGCTGTTGGTGTTATTCCTTTCATTCGATACTCCTCTGATTTGACGGCTCCAACTGTCATGCTGAATTTATTTGTATGAATTTGACAGCTGCCTAACTAACTAACTCACTACACTCAAGATTGGTGTTCGAATTATTCTCGAATTGCAAATTCGATTGAAAATTCGAATTGCAAACGATGAATAACTATCAGTGATTTATTTGTTTGATATCAATAAGTCACACTGACGATTCAACTCGTAATTCAATGATGGAATGAGTTTCGCCGTTCAATTTCCTAGTCTGATTTTCTACGAATTTCATATATCTTCCAGTGCACGAAGAATGGGAATGGATGAATTTTGGTTTTTGTTTTTCCAGGACTCCAGAGATCATTTATTCAGCCGTCCTAAAAACGGATCCCGCATCTACAGATGCAGTCAAAGATAGAAAATTGAACTTGAAGTTTTTTCTCCTCCATTTGGGTGGTTTTGAAATGGAGAGAAAACCTTTCTTTCATTTAGGACAGTAGAGCCAACTCGAAAATGATAATCCACCTCCAACTTCAGCTCCTTCTTCATAGTAAAAGGCCATTGACTCTTCATATCTTATTGATGGTGGTCCCGGGTGTCAGAGATTTCGGACGAGAGGAAATGATGAGTAATTCGCCGAATAAAAATTGATTGAATATGATTTGACATGAATCAATACGTTTTCCGAATGAGAAGATTGCGATATGACAATTCTATAGACGTCACTATTGGAATCTCATCAAATTGAACCCTAGAAACCACTGATATCCTAAAATGAACTTTCAATATTTTTTTAGCATTTTCTCGAATGCTTTGCATTACCAAGGAAGATATATATTGAATGAGATGATGAGATGTGGGAATACAATCTCAGGGAACAATTTCTGATGAGCTGATCAAACATGGGGTTGATTTGAATTCGCAATACAGAAAAACCCGTAGGAAGAATCATCACAGACAAAAAATATCATACAGAAAATTACTGAAAAGAACCTCTGCAACACACTTTGTGCTACTATACTGATGATCAACAAAAACAACAATATTCTCGAATATATTCCGAAGCCTAGGCGATGATTATTGAAGATTATTTCTTCATAATGTATGTTCGGATATACTCGTTCAATGTGATGATATGGAATTCAGCACTTTCCATTCCATTCACACCAAATTCGAGTATATAATAATGGAGGAGGTTTTAATTCATATTTTCAAGCATCTCATTGAAAGCATTGATTCTATCTGAACCTCATATGGTGTCATTCCGAATCTATGTCGCTCAAAATCTTACTAGACCAAGGTAATTATTATATTTCAACACGACACTGATAGGATGTGAGTGTCATTGTATGTCTAAAAACATATTAGTTTTCATCAATTTCTTTTTTTCTTTTTTCGAAAGCTTCGGATAGTATTCCAAGTGAACGACCGATATGAGTGGTGAATCTTTTGATTATAGTAATTTTTCATTTTGGATTGCTGCATTGAGACGAAGAATGTATTGCTCTCGTTACAGAATTGTTTCTGGTAAGTATATACCTAGATAGGTGGCAAAAACATATTCATGATAAATATGCTGTCGCTGAACTGTCCGCACAAAATAATATCAAACACCAAAATATTGGAATTTCAATGGTCTTCAAATATTCGCTCTGGGAATTACGGATATCAAAATTCAAAACCAAGCTCATCGAAAATCAAGGTTGAACTTTTCCAAACCACCTCAACAGAAATTTTACTCTACTGATCTGTGTGTAATCGATTAATTTCAATCAGTAATGAATCAGCTCCTCTGTCGGGACATTTCCAGGTTGAGTGGAAGAACAAGTCACTAGTTGATTCATATCTGCTACTTGAATTGATATATTTGATAATTGATTGACATTTTATATGCCGGTTCCTCATGGCAGTCCTCATAGTCTTATATGAATGCCAATTTGAATTTTTCCAAACGAGCCATTTTGACACTGCCTGTTATATTGTATATCCAAGGTTCTCAGGTTCTCGAAAAATAATGGCGTCTTTTTTTTAGGCACCACAACCAGTCGAACCATGGAATGGGGTTTTCGATGCCACCAAACTAGGACCCTGCTGTTATCAATTGGATCCATCGACTAAAGAGTTGAAAGGCTCCGATGATAGCTTGCATATCAACGTCTTCACGAGAGAGGTCAGTTAATAAAAATATACGAGAAGATTCATGATAAAAGTCCCATAGTCAAATGGTGTACGGTGGTCTGTGTATCAAGATGAGTCAGTGTGGCTAATATACACTAAATATATACTGGGTGGGCCAATGGAAACTTTCAACCCTATTCTGTAGGATTATAAATCAAAGTTTTGGAAAACGCTGGAATACTTAGACTGATGATTCGAAGGGGAACTCATTTCCAACCTTTTTCACCCCCGTAGCATCAACCTCGTAGCTGGGGAGTGAACAACTCTCAAAATTTGTGTTTTCAATCTCAACCTAATGATTGGAATAGTAGACTAGATAACCAACTATGAATTTCGATTTCAATCTGCGTTTCAGAGCACGGAATACATTATATTTCACAATTGTGGATGTAGTTTTGATATGAATGCTACAAGGTTAGCTGATGCGAGCCATGAGCGCCGCCATATTGACAAGATTAGAGAGGAACGATATGGCAACTTTCTTGGTACATTTAACAACTACAAACTTCAATTCGCAAACAATGTATGGAGACAATGATCACAGTTGAGATAGATGTTCAGGATGTTCTTCATTCCAATAGATATTTGTTTATATTGGTTGATATTTGTCGATATTTGTTATTCATTCAGTTACATCTGTTACAATGAGTTGATAGATAAGAGGATGGCCATTTTGTGGAAGTGAATTTCCTACACTGGTAGCTCGTCTGGAAGTAATCTTTTTGTCTTTCCTGTATAGCTCACCGTACACTAATGGGAATGAATTTGACCCACGTTCTTGAAGAATGAGATATCAATTGATAAAAAGTATTCCATGACGACATATGGAGAAATTATGAAAAACCTAATAATACAATGTGGCCGCAAATTATGTACGAGTAGTAATGTATGATGCCGCAAATTGAAAGAAACTTTCATCGATCAATCAAGCAAAATTTATAGATACTCCCGATAATATCGATGATATCGATAACACCAAAATATCGATATCATCGGTGATATGGTAAATCGATGATAATGATTATTATTATAATAATCGATAATATCAAAAAAATTGGTATCATCTATTATTTTGTGTGATTTTCATCAATATCATCTATCTATCGATGAATTTGCACCGTCGTAGACATAACAGAGTTGAGTCGGTTGAGTGGAGTTGGTAACCAAGATGACAGGTGAAATATCTATAGATTGACGAACTTGAATAAATGTATATGCGCACTAATTAATTTTCATGAAATCGATGCAGAGATGTCATGACGTCATCTAACGGCTCACTGCTATGGTCCATACTCGTTCCTTGCTGCTGTATTTTGGGTTGCATATGGTGGCTGTCGACAGTGATCGAAGGTGAAAATAAATAGTGTAGATGATGACTCGTTGGGAAGTGTTTTCTTTACATTTCCTCACTCGCCGTGTCGCGGCTGGTGCTTAGTACAACATAATTCAAATACAATATTATGTAACTCTTCATTAGCAGTAAGCTCTCATTAGCAATGCAATAATGCAATACACAAAGCGTCGATAATTTTTTTGGAAATGAACGGGTGAATAGGTGAATTTCAATGAGTTGATGCTCAACAATCTAGCATTCAGATTTTCCTTGGCATTATGTTGTTTTCGAATCGTCCTAGTATCGAGATTATCTCTCAAGTGGTTTTTCATATGTTCCTTGAGAAAAGATTGTTACTTTTCGGAAATATCAATAGACAATTGAATTTTGAAATCGAATGGAATCCTCATGTGGTTTATCAAAATCATGAATAATTGTGTTGAGTAGTGTATGTATACTGGGTGTCCCAATGAAAACGAAGCAAGGCCCATCTGACATAGTTATCGTTCTCAGGAAGAAAAACGCCCGAACAGGTCGATTTTCTTTTCGAGGGGGAAATATTTCGCGCATGTTTTAATTTTTTTCACTTCGAATCCCTCTGAGGGGTGAGCTCCAACTATTGAATCTCAAATGAGATAAGGGGTCAAGTGATACATCATTTTGAAGGTAATCGAAATCTCTTACCAACGCTTCCTTGTTTTCGAGATCCAATGGAGTAGTTCTCGAGAAAACACGTTTATGAAAATAATCGGCTAGTGATGGGAAGTGACGTTTTTTTCCCTTCCATTACTATTTCTCATTTTGAAGTTAGAACGATGTCCATCTGAGAAGTACCCTTTGTGTTTTTTTTCAATCCTGTCCTTTCCAACATCACATTGAAAATCATTTATTTTAATGTCAGTTACTAGATCTCTCAGTAAAATGCATACCTTGTTCTATTTCATTGGGCCACCCTGTATAGTTTGGTACCTATTCTCATGATACTTGGCCAATAGGTCGATATACATGTACCATTCGATATGATAATGATCATCCATTGAATTGTACTAGAACTATTCAATTGGAACTTCTGCCATATAGTTTGAAGTATTTAATTTATTTACAGTTACCGAAATCGAATTCTCCGCCCAAGACAGTGATGGTTTGGGTCCATGGTGGTGGATTTCTCACAGGATCTAATGGAACTGACAACTTTGGTCCAGAATTCCTGTTGACAGCTGATATCGTACTAGTTACCGTGAACTATCGTATGGGCTTCCTCGGTTTCCTGAAGGCCAAAGATACCTCTTTAGGTGTCCATGGTAATGCAGGCTTGAAAGATCAAACTCTAGCACTGAAATGGGTTCAAAGAAATATCAAGAATTTCAATGGAGATCCAGGAAATGTAACTCTATTCGGAGAAAGTGCTGGAGCTGCTTCAGTTCATTATCAGATATTGTCGAAGTCTAATGAAGGTACAATCATAGTAACCATTTTCAGAACAACATGGCAAATCAATGTGTTGATTTCTCAGGTCTGTTTCACAAGGTTATATTACAAAGCGGCAGTGCTCTCAATCCATGGGCCCAAACTAAACATTGTGTCATGAGATTTGCCAAATATATGGGAAAGAATGCGAGTTCCGAAAGAGAAGCTCTGGAGTACCTGAATTGTGTTTCTGTTGAGGAAATCTTGAAATATCAGGACGAGTACATGAGGGTGAGTAATTCTGGTGAAAATTGAATAGTAGGATTCCCATTTCTTTGTTCTTCGAAAGATATTCATACGCTTGTCCATTCTCTTCAGGAATTGATCATAGGAATACTCACCTTCATCATATTTTTGAATCTATAATGAACTCCTGAACGAACAATTTGGATTTCGTAACTGATATATAATGATGATAATATAATGAGTCTACTGAAAAATACATCAAAAGGCAAAGTTCAAAAACTACAGTGAGAGAAACCGTAGTTTTCTACCACTTTTCTTAAAGTCTACTACTTAATCTCGTTATACAACTATACAACCAATGAAGTACCGAAGATTTGGGTTCATTCCTGTTCTCTACATTTTGTATATCATGAAGTTCTACATAGAACTAGCCCCAATGCCACAGTGATTTCAACTCCACCTGTATTGACCCCGGTCTCGTTGATTTGCAAAACCTTTCGGGGCTTTTTTCTGAGTGTTGCAACAGTATCTGCAACTTGAGGAGATGACAAAAAAAAATAAAAATTATTATATCTCTGTTGTGTTGAACTTCAGTATCATATTGGATAGATCGAGGAATACATGATAGGAATAGTTTAGTGAAATGAGGAAGTGCGCGACTTCGAAGTAATGTGAACCGAGAGTGCGAGGGGAAAGAGTCAGAAAAACTGACAGGCAAGATTTTTGAGAGCTGCCAATGTTGCCTTGGAAAATTAGAAATATACTATACGAAGCTGAGCAGTGCGAAGGAGGCGAGTTTGTCTGCCTCTGTTGCAAAGAATTCCCTCAGATATCCGGAGAAAATAAGCAGAGCCTTTTGGTCCAAGATGGATATATTGAGATACTAGGGTTGTCGGATTTATCAAAGAGCTGTATGAAGACTAGATCTCCAGTGCAAGCAGAAGAAGAAATAACTGATTTGATCGTAATAAATATTAGATTTAGTGTTTTCTCTTGTCCGTTCCAGTGGATGCAAGATGGAAAACAGTAATTTTGTAGATGATGAAAATTTGTAGGAGTCAACATAGGTAATATTATTTGAATTATTTCAATATATTTGTAGTGAGGACAGATTTGTGATCTGCCCCAAAATGTCACTGTGCTTGGAATTAAAAACTCTGATACCAAAGAGAGAAATTCTCTATTTGTCAGTGACACCTCGTTTTTTGAAAAAAAAAAATGGAAATACAAATGTATTCGATAAAAATAGAAGTTCTACCTATCTCAGTGGACGTTTTTGTTACAAAATCAGAAGGATTCATGCAAAAAGTGAAATTTGTCTTCGGGAATGTATTTATGAGGTGATTCACCTGAGAATGCTCAGAATAATTCAGTGAGTTGTCCCCACAAAATAAAAACTGAGCACGCCCATGGCGGCGAACATTTTCCCTGCTATCATCACCTATAGCATGGATCCATATGTTTACGTATTGTGTGTACGACCAATTCACGTCAAATTCAAGAAGAAAGTGAGGAAATTCTGTATGCCTGTCAAGTTATCGTCATTGCGTGAGTATTCGTGAGTATTCGTGAATGATGAACAATGAGGAATGTTGGATTCTGAATGCATATATAAAATGAAGATTTTGCAAATTGAGTTTACTCACCCGACAGATATACATGAGAAACATCAATTCCAACAAAGAGTGTACAGGTTACAGGAGATACATATTGAAAGTTGATGGATATTGTACGAACTGAATGAAACTTTATAAACAGATAGATTTCTTCATTCATGACAATTTGATGTCGACAGCATCTGCCCGTCTGTAGAGAAGCAAGTATGGGAACCACGTGTCTTGCGGCCTCAGCACCTGCTCCTTAGAAACCGTCTCAACGACGGTGTCGTCATATCGGAGCTTTCAGTCATAGATGACGGGGAAGGCGTCCGTTATGCAGTGGCTCATGGATGGATTTTCACCAATGTGGTACACCACAGAAAACAACTTGCACTGCTTCTTTCTAGGGGTTTTCATATCCGACGATATTAGCTCGTTAACGATGTCGAAGTCGACGGCAAATTCCAACGCCGTGACAATCTTAGTGCTTGTTCAAACTCGAGGCACTTGAGATGTAGAATGAGGGTGACAGGAAGATTTTCCACCATAACCTGCTGCCAGGTTTCGACCACCTAATCCGTCTTAGAAGACGTCAGTCCTTCCAGCTGGGTTTCATCCCCAATGCCTTCCCGAACGGTTTCTACTTTCTCGTTATTCAGCTGCGAAGTAAAAAAAGTAAAAGAAGTTGTATATTTTCCATCGAATCGTCGCCGGTGCGGACGATTTTCGATCTCAGAAGGTCGTCGATTGGCTATTAGAAATTTATATTGTCGCTAATTGGCGTTCTGTTCAAGTCTGGTTGCTGTATTTTTTTCTCCGATTCCATCACCTGTGACTCGTCGTCGATATCGATTTGGGCGACTTTGAGATCCAGTTGAGATTTTTTATTTTTATTTTCACTAACTCCATCATCTCGAGCATCTCATCGCTGAGGCCGTTGAATAGGAACCCGAGAAACTCTTCGACATCATCTTGTGAGTTGATATTGAAATGATTGATATTGAGCCTCAGCCTGGATTATTCTGCAGTTCTCTTTATTCCTCATCCTAACAATATGTATGAATGTAAGAATTTGCATGAGATATTTCTATGCTTATTTCATGATTTTGAGCTGAGATACTAATCACATCATATCGTTTTGCAGTCACATGAATCGCAACTTGGACTGATTGGTCCACAAATCGAGGCGCCCCACGGAGAAGAACTGATATCAGAACGCCCGATAGATCTTATCAAATCAGGAAATTACCTACAAATGCCGTTGATGATAGGGTTCAATTCGGAAGAAGGTTTGATAGCACCCACTTGTGATGGCATGTTTCACATACCCCATAAGAATGATGAGAAGCATAACATGGAATTATTCATCCCCTGGTTTATGGACATATCAAGAGGATGTCCTGAGAGCTCGAAAATTTGTGAAAAATTACTTGAAATATACTTCAATGAGAAGAATGTCGAGAAAAAATATATGGCAAGTACCCCCTCTTATGCAGAGATTATTGATCATGGTTAATCAGAGCAGAAATCCATATTTCACTTTGGGAATCTACTCAACTATTGAATTAATCATCAGTTTCATTCCAAACATTTGGTATCAAATGATACTATTTCGAGTTATACGATTATACTGGTATCATTACTAGTTTTGAAAACAGTTGGAATGGCCTTCTTGATGTGCAACTTTTTTTTAATTCAACCGAATTCGAATCACCCACCATTTCCGAGATCCCATTGCTGTATATCCTCATCTTGGACACAGTGTTATTGTAATCATATTCGAATAATTAATTCATTCTCACTTTCATCAATTCAAAAATTGGCTATGATATTCAAATACAATGACTGTATCCTCATTTACTTGATCTCCTTTCTCGAGGAAATTGATCACAAAAGTACGAAGCCCTAGAAGGGACACAATGAAAATCTTCTTCTGAGATTCGAATTCCAGAATTTGAAATGTAGCCAAAAATTTCAAAATTCAAGATATATGCGGATTTTCCACGCTGGCGACCTTCCACCAACTTGGATTTCTTGGGAACTTTCGTGTATCGATTAGGGAATTCTCTCAATATGTCCCAGAAATGTTCATAATTCTTCAAAATGTCGATTCCGACAGGAGTGATTATTGTCTTATTGCACCGACCTATGATATTTTCTGTTTCAGTTGACCTCGGATTTCTACTTCATTGTTGGAGTAATAGCGAGCGCGATTCGACATGCAAAGTCATCTAAGTACCCAGTTTATTTATACAGGATGGACTTGGACACAAACGTTAATTTTCTGAAGACCTGGAACAGTGATATTCAAAAACTTCCAGGTATGTTTGAACATAATTATGTTGATGCATTGAACCCACCCAAGTATTGTTGTGGCAAGAATCCATAATCCATCATTTATATGGATTTCTGTCATCACCATTCAGTTACATTTTTCTACATCACACAGCTCTCGTCTTCCAAGAGTGATGCTCTGACCTTGGTGAACGCCAAATTTTCATCCCTCTGATCGACCCAATAAAAAAATTGATATTCTCACACAGAGATCTTGGAATTTGATGAGTTTGGTGATGATTTCTCCAAAATTGAATGGAGTGACCAAGGTGTTCATCTCCACTCTATTACATGCACAAATTCAATCACAGCTGAGTTTGAATATACAAAAGTTCATATTCGAATGGAAATGCAATTTTGTATAGGAATTGACATGATTGACCGTGATACAACCTATCCCGAATGAGTTTTTCCAATGTAGCTCTCTTATTGTCCGAGATAGATTGTTAAATGCAAAGCGAAGATCTTGATAAGACAATTCTCATTTCCGAAAGATGGATCGAGTTCATCTCTATGTCATCAAGAACAATGGAATTCGAAATGCGTAACTTGTAAAATAGCACACCAATAGCAAACAATAACAATCCATTCAGTCATATCGTTGGCGCCATCTGGGATATATTTGTGTACCTATTTGATATAGAATATAGTTTCATCAGAGTGGGAATCAACAGTACACCATGCAACTCCACCATTTAACTTAGGAAATGACTGTTATCACAGATCGTGATCCTAGCACGTGTTCATCCTTGGAAAGGTAAATCAAAATCAACATTCTCTCAATATTGATTCGAAAAATCTGTTAGCGACCAGTGTTTTCCGAATGGTAAGGTCTGTTCTCATAAAAGAAAAACATGTCCATATGTAATGAATTATACATTGTTGGAAAGCCTGTACTTTCGACTATTTTGCTACATAATCCCTGTGATGATCGTTGCTTCTCTGCATGTGGTGTACATTTTTTCGTATCACCTTATCATAGAACTTTCTCGCCTTGACACACAGGTAGCGTAAGACCTCTTTTTTCAACTCCTTGTTGGTGCTGAAATTCGTCCCGCCCAGATGTGACTTCAACGCAGGAAAAATATGATGCTCTCTGAAGAACTTCCACAACACAACAATCGTCATTATAACTATTCAAAAATGCATACTTACTATTTCTCTGTTTCGGTACTTCGAAAGTCTCATCATTTCACGATTTTTCAAAGATAGTTATGCCTGCATGTAATGAATATTAGATAATCGACAGTTGGAACATGGTTGTGACTTTCGCTACCCTGAATCTATGTTACCGAACCAGGTAGAGGAACAGGAATTCGAAAATGGTGCTAATTCACGGTGCAGAATCAATGAAATAATCGAATATTGGAATATAGGATACAAAAATGATAGCTATGACCATCAACAGATATTTCTGTTCCAATTGAAGTACTATTGGAAAATACGGATACAAATCGTAACAGGGGCTGGTACTCATACCGGGTGACCCAATGGAAACGAAACAATGCCGATTTGACGAATTCATCGTTCTTAAAATGAAAATGATCGAACCAATCGATCAATCAACCAATTTTCATTTCGAGGGGGAAATATTTCGCGCATGTTTTCAACTTTTTCACTTCAAATCCCTCGGATGGGTGAGCTCCAACCCTTGAATCCCAAATGGTGTAAGGGGTCAAGTGATACATCATTTTGAAGACAATCGAATTCTCTTTCCAACGCTTCCTTGTTTTTGGATTTCAATGCAGTAGTTCTCGAGAAAACACGTGTATGATAATGAGCGGCTGGTGATGGAAAGTAACGCTATTTTCCCTTTCATCACTATTTCTCATTTTGTAGTTGGAACGATGTTCATCTATGAAATGGCTTATGTGTTCTCTTCTAAATCCTGTCCTATCCAACATTACATAAAAAATCATTTATTTCAATGTCAGTTCCTTGATCTCTCAGTAAAATGCATATACCTTGTTTCGTTTTCATTGGGCCACCATTAGCAATTGTTTTATAAGCTGAGACTTCAGTTCAGACAAACAACGAAACATTGAGAGTTCTCAAATTATGGGATATCTGAAATCATTACGGAATAGGTGTCTTCACAGTGGGGGGAATTTCAGGAGTTGGAATGAGAAACCTTGGCGCCAGATTTTTATAACACGGGTATATGAAAAATGCTGTATGCAAATATGCATCTATCACAGTCTGAATGTAGACTAATTGTAGAAAATAGAGGCTTTCTGAAAATGTATAATGGAATAAGTGTGTCATTCTTTGTGGAAGATAATCGAGACATTATATCACCCTCAGCCTCCGTGAAAAACTCGATATGAAGTATATTGCCAATACACTCGAATTCAGTGCTGTCCCAACTAGACTCATAAGCATATAGACTATACCTATCAACCAATCGAATCAATCAATAAAAAATTGATCACGAAATCGTGACTCCATCAGACTGACGAATTTTCATCAACTGGAATCGCTTCGATTTCCTAATAGCTGTTTTCACCAGCTGAAATTCAATTCTATTCCTGTCTTGATGGATTGATATTGGGAATATAGTATAGATTTTATACTGAGTTGGTCCTGGAAGATTTGAACTCAATAAACATTCCATTGTTCAATTCAATATTCAATTCCATCAAGGGCTTATATTCAATCAAGTGATAATATTCAGTTTGTACCCACTTACCCAGATATCGAAGGTTTTGAATGTGAGTAAATAAAACTGAATGAATTTATTGCTTCCCGAGATAGATGACGAATTAATCTACATGAGTCGGTGAAGGGAACATCGATACACTTACTGAAATATTCTCGTTATTGTGAAGCTTCCGGCTCCTCCAGGATTGACAACATCTTCGAGTCTTTCAGTTGATTTTCTGTAGGTATTTCACAAAAAAAAATGAATGCCTCATCTATCGACCAAATGACGATCTTGAGATTCTGGGAACACAAAATGAGATGAACCGATGAAGTATGCACCAATTCAAACATGAGATCGCGAATGCGATCCCTGGCTGGCCATCGGAGTTTAGTGTATTTATTCTCTTCATGATGAAGATCTACATAGAACTAACCCAAGTGTCATAGTTGTTTATATTCTACTTGTCTGAACTGTAGATCCCTGTCTCTTTTACAAGAATGAGCCATTCGAGGGCTTCTGAGATTTGCTTCAGTAACAAATGATATGAAAAACAATAACATTATACTCACTGACTACAGTTATCTCAGCAAAAAAAATCTGGAAATGTTCGCTGTCGATCTGTTTGTTGAATAAGAAATTTCAACAAATGCACGGTGGTCTTGATTGTAATTTGTAATTCACTAATTATTTATTTTCACTATTATTTTTTTTTCATGAAGGCATGTGTCACGCTGATGATTTGGGTTATATTTTCAAAATAACATGCAACCCCAATATGAAGATTGGCGAAGTCGAGGAAAAAGCGATAAGACGTTGTGTAGAGTTATGGACGAATTTTGCCAAGTATGGAAATCCCACACCAACAGGCAATAAACTCAATATAAACTGGAAACCGATCGAGGATAATGTCCTGCACTATTTGGAAATAAGAAATGAAGGACTTGTCTGCGATAGAGATCCACTATTGGAAAGAGTCAATGCATGGAGAGACATTTTCGATAGTAGTATTGAGACTATCGGATTCATATGAATCGAAAGATATGGCTTGATATATAATAATAACAATGTATACAATAGTACAAAATAATATAGATGAATATTTGGTGAAATAATTTTTTTTTCTGCAAAATGCATTTGAACGTGACTCAACCGAGTAGAAGTTTTCTTCATCGTCAATCTTCATTGGCTTTTTGGAGAACATGATGTTTTATATGTCCATGATGAATGTTGAACTTCAATTCAGATTGAAATGGAAATAATCTTTCTCATGAATCCGAGAATGTCCTAGCATCATGAAAATAGTTCATTTCGTACTTCATGCGATGGCACGAGTTCATTTGGTGTGTAAGTGATTCATAATTCGTGATGAATATTCAATTACATGATATGTTTCATGAAGAACATTATTCTTCATCTACTGTTCGAGTTAACTATCTGATTTTTTCTTACATATACTCAGGTCTAAATTACTATGTTGACAGACTGGAGCAAAATTGTCCTGCTTCCTGATTCTGCCAGATGCATCAATATTTCATGAAATTCTTGGAAATATTGGAAACTTCGTGAAATAAATCATTGGTATTATCAGAATTGTCTGATTGATCACCATGTAAAAAGCCATATCCAAGCCAATTTTCATATCAAGAGAACAACATGATTATTTTCAATGAATTTCCATTTATCTATCTATCTATCTATCTATCTATCTATCTATCTATCTATCTATCTATCTATCTATCTATCCATATATTTATCTATCTTTCTATCTATCTATCTATCTATCTATCTATATATCTATATATCTATCTATCTATATATCTATCTATCTATCTATCTATCTATCTATCTATCTATCTATCTATCTATCTATCTATCTATCTATCTATCTATCTATCTATCTATCTATCTATCTATCTATCTATCTATCTATCTATCTATCTATCTATCTATCTATCTATCTATCTATCTATCTATCTATCTATCTATCTATCTATCTATCTATCTATCTATCTATCTATCTATCTATCTATCTATCTATCTATCTATCTATCTATCTATTTATCTATCAGAAAATGGATTTCTTCAATAACAATGATTGAAATCACAAATGATTATAAAATCAAAACAGGTAATTCGATTTGTGAAAAATACTGAAATTCATAACAACCCGTGATGACGAAAGAAAATTTCTTTGAGTATGACTATGAGTATGAAAATATAAGGAAGTCTTTCTCACAATCGTAGTGCCCTCATCCCACCTCAAATCTCCAAGATATCAGTCGAATTGAGATCGAGATCTCTGGGCTTTCCCATCTCTACTTCCAATCACCTCTATGATTCAGTTCGGATGCAGTTTCTCTTCTCATCTATCACTGATGGTAACTTCCATTCTGCTCAACATCTTTTCTCTCTTTCCTGTATAGAAGCTCTGAACCGTGGACACTGTAATTTCAAAATCATATTTCGAACTGTAAAAATAGTTTGACATTTCGGAATGTCAATGACGTTTCAGTCCAGAGTGGAAATTTAGATTGATTGTTTAGAAATGTTTTACCACCAAACTTCATTTCTAATATTTTTTTTCTCTGTATTCTGGAAACTATGACTTGTCGAATGAATTCGTCGATACTTTTTATGTATAATATTTTCCAATCAAAAGTGTCAAATTGTATTCGAGTACAGGCAGAGTTGAGAGCTCTCTCAAGTGGAAATTTTCATCCTCCATTTGATTTTTCATTTGGATAGGGATTCTCATCATGAGGTCTGATAGAGTGATGCAGACAGCTGTCGAAAATATTGAAGATTCTTTAACAGATAGGCCCAATGTGTACAACAGATAAGAATGTTTCGGCGAGTATACTCGACTTCATATATCCGTAGCCTCCCGACATAACTCTTTCGAATACCATAACAGTTCAACTTGTGGATGAGAACCGTTATCCAAATATTAAATTCGAGAGAATCTTCGCTTCTTCCATTTGCAACACCTTGTGAAAGGTACATATCGAATTCATTCCATTTCATTCTTCCATTCATTGAAAAGAAAAATAATCCAGAAAAAAAACACCTTCCTCCTCTCGCAAAATTGTACCGCTGGCTAACATGATGCTTCTCGAACATTATAAGTTTTCTTCTCGCGTTACCCACAGGTTGAAAAAAAAGCGCATGCGCACCGCGTCGAAACATAGGTTGTCGTTCAGACATGTACCAACTTGATATCATTCAAGTCTATGACGAACATTTCAGAGAGATAATTCTATCTTTTCTAGAAACATCATCAACTGCAAAAGCATGTAATACATACATAAAACATATGGTACCAGTGAATTACTTTATTTGACAGAATTTCCTCAGTTCCCTCAGTACATTGAGTTTCTGAATTCGTCAAGATAAACGTCTATGAATGTATGCACGGTGATAACAATTTTCATTGGCCGTATCACAGGTTCGGAATGATAAGTCGAAAATGGTCTGAAACATTCCTAGTATAGGAGGAATAAATTTAATTACTCACAAGAAAACTCAACTTCATCATCCTCAGAGGTACCAATCACCCAAACTGAAATGTTTTGAATAGCAACTTCCTGAATGTGATGCATTATTCCAAAAGTGAATAATATATTTCTACTACTTATCCTTATGTCTAGTATAGGATGTACCATCAGTGCACAAGAATTGTAACAATTCCAGAAATTAGAATGACTGTACGTAATGAACAAATTCTCGATCCAAAATAGCGCCGGTCTGTTTTTCGGAACTCAGGAGCCAGATAGAATGACCTGAATATATCATGGAATGGAACTGATTGTATCAACCCAGTCCTCCTCCTGCTAATGAAGCTAGAGCAGCGGAACTGATACCTGCTGGAGGTGGCGCAAAATATTCTGGAAAAGGGACTGGTGTTGTTAAATCTATAACACTTGTTGTTTGCTCAGATTCCATGCCAGGTTTTGTGACAATCTGTGGTGATTCTGAAGTTTCATTTCTTCCCGTAGAACTCCCTCTGGAAATGAAGTTTGAATCAGAGTCAGGAAAATCGTTGCCTGGCTTGGGAATGATGTTTCCATCAGCTCTGAAACCTCCTTCATCTGCACGGTAAGAAGTTCTGTAGAGTCTTCCATCACTCCCACGGTATGAATATGAACCAATCACACGTAAGATGAGATTATCGCCCTTCTGTTCTAGTTTTCCTTGCTCCTCCCTTGTTTGTCCACCACTTGTAATATATCTGCAACATATGGAATGGATGTAATCACAGGTCGTAACAGTGTTCTATCTACATAGTCATCCCAGATAGCACATAGGTATATTTCATAGACGATCAATATGTCTTGAGGACGTCCATGTACGCCTTAGGGACGTGTGAAATACGTCCTCCATAGGCAGGATGTTGAAAATCTTGACGTCTTTGAGATATCTTCATGAGATCCATTTTTGGATCATACAAAGCTGGAAGATATATGAGAAAGACGTTGGTTGAAGATTGGTTTCATGGTTGGGAATGTATGAGAAAGAGATATTCAACGCTCGAGAATCAAATCCTGATCAGCTACTCACTGAGTATCACAGTAGAGTACGTTCAGAGTTCAAGAATTCTTAGGTTAATTCGAAACATCTAGAAGAAGACCAGATATAAACCGGAAGTTGTGCTATTTGAGATTTTTTCAGTGCCCTGATCGAATTGATTTGATAATATGGTTAAGAAGTCTTGTCATTATTCAACATTATCATTCTGATATCCCCCAGCAATACCCTGTCAGGTAGGTATATTCATTCACTATGCATTCTCACTACAGGATAGTGCAAAAAAAATAAAAAAGAAAATGTATCACAACAAACTACTGTCACAGTTTGAGAATCTGTATGAATTTGTCATACCCATACTAGCTTTGGCAATGATATTTTCGATTAGTATTTTAGGGAAATAATATCACACAATAACAATAATCATCACGAATTGATAGCAGGTTTCCTGAGAATACGTATTCGAGGAAACCTTCCAACCTATTTCCAACAAGTTTCTTGTTGATCTATATTCTCTATTTTGATGTATGGGGACGGATCAAGAATTTCCCCATGGTAAATCCTGCCTGTCGTAAGGGGCAACCAAATGGATACCCATAGATGGTTCCCATCATCGCCTGGTGCGACACCACCACATCGACAGATGTGCTGTGAAATGGGTAACTCCCTTGTTTCAGTATTTGGTCGATGCTTCCAGTCATATCCCTAGTTCCTATCTCCTTCTTCCCAACCCAAACCACCCATTTCAGCCCAAGAAAAATGTAGATGATGAATTCTCCTAGAGTGAAACACTCCGGAAGTAAAATACCTGTCCATTCGAATTCCCGAGCGAGAGGTACTCTAGGGGGTTCACCATCGGAGCATATGAATTTGAAAATAGACCTTTGTAACATCCGAGGTCTAAACAAAAACACGAACGATATTCATTACTATCTACAGGCTGAGACACCAGATATTGTTATTGTTGATGTTACTCATATCGTTAGTTGCCGAGGGAACCCTTAGGAGCCCTGAAGGGCTTGTGCGAGTGAAGGAGACGCGTGGGGATCTATAGTTCATACATGTGGAATCCAAACCACTGTGGTATTTGGGATAGTTCTATGAAGAACCTTATGATATACATTGTACAGCGCATGAATGAACCCAAGTCCAATGACCAGCCAAGAATCGAACCCACGACCTCATGATCACTATGACGTCGCTTGAACATCTCTACCACCTGGTGGCCTTAGATATACTGGCACTAACTGAGACGCAGGTCAACTCATCAACTAACACGACCTATATGATCTGCCCTGTATGTGAACTCCATACCCATTTCAGATTCAGAGGAGGTATATGTGTCTTCTCCAGAAATGATCTTTCATGCCGTCATGAGAAGGAACTGAAACCAAAAGAACTCGATGTAATGTGGCTCGAGATCAATAACCACAAACAAACAAAGTTCATCTGCTGCCTTTATCCATCACCAAACGAACCAACTTCTGGTAATCACTTCAAATTCCTCTCTCTGAGACTCGGTTTTATCCAACAGAATCACAAAGCAGATGGAATCATCATCAATGTCCACAACTTCACCTGGCTCGAATTCTTGAACGAAACGGATGACGCAGGACGTCTGGCTGAGGCTTTCGCTGTCACCCATGGTCTTGAGCAACTGATAAATGAACCCACTCGGATTCCTCATATCAGCAATCATTATGACAATATGCTCGACCTATTCCTCACTGACAATACGGAACCGTATGAAGTGAAAGTCCGTGCACCACTAGGAAACTCAGACCACACACTCATCTCCACGATATGTCCTGACTCCGCGAACCAGTCCGACACCCCCGAACACTGTTTGGCATTACAATTCAGCCGACTGAGATGGCCTTCTCATTTTTTTCTGAGTTTCCTTGGAGGAGAATGTGTTTTGAATCAAGAGTTCCTACGCAATGTGCTGAAGAGATTCCGGAAATCATCATGCTCGGAATAGAAACCTACATACCACACAGCACCAAATCACAAACCACTGGTGAACCATTGTTCGATAGAACCTGTTCTAGGGTGGCCGCTCTGAAGCAAGCAGCATACCGTCCTCACAAAGGATAAAAATACATTAGCTACAACACCACAAGAAAAAGCTAACACCTTCGCCAGAATGTAAGGAGACATTTCTACCTTGGATTCACGAGGCCAGGAACTTCCCAAAATCGCTACCATCGATAACCAGAAGTTGTGTTCCGGCAACGCACAATCAGACACATTCTGCTCAGCCTCAACGTCAAGAAGGCTATATGGAACTTACACCAGTTCTTTTCAGGCTATTCACTGACTGGAAGAAAGCTAGGGTCCAACCGATTCCAACGAAGGGCAAGAAAACCCTCCCTAACAAGCATAGACCGATTGCACTACTATCTGTGATCTCTCAAGTAATGGAAAAAGCAATCAACATCGAGCTCATCCGATATCTAGAGAGCTCAAGAATCGTGAAAGACCGGCAATATGGCTCTCCTAACCACTGGAGACCTGCTTGCCTATGTGACATACAAGTGGCAGGTCTCAATCAATCGAGAAACATGGTGAGGCTCTGGCTGTAAGCCTTGGATATCCCCAAAGCATTCGCCCGAGTTTGGCACCAAGGCCTCATAGCGAAAATTCCGTCATATGGTTTGCCGCCCAACCTGTGTCGTCAACTATCGAGTTCCCTTGCAGATAGATCACCCTACGTGGTGGTAAACGAGGTCTTGTCTGATACAATGACGATCAATGCTGGTGTTCCACAAGGCTCTGTCTTGGCACCAACTTTGTTCTTGCTCCACATCGATGATTTGTTGGATGTGACCTCCAGCTCAGTTCATAGCTTTGCGGATGATAGTACACTTCATTCCGCCTTTTCCTCATCATCCAAAGAGGCCAAAGGTACAAGACAAAGACAGGTCGAAGCTTTGAATGAGGATCTGAACAGGAATTCTGAAATGAGAATCTGAAAATCTGGTGCAGGTCAATGCAACAAATACTCAAGCTTTTATGTTCACACAATGCCCAATGTGATAATGTCGGGTACCGCCGTTCCTATGAGGTGGTCAATCATGGGACGATCATGTGAGATCCATTGAGAAAACTGCTTCACAAGAAGTTGGTTTTCTATTCCGTGCGAAGAGATACTCCACATCCCAGTAACTGCTCGTGATCTACAAAGCACAAATTCGATCTGTCCTGGAGTAGTTTACATGTTTGGAGTTCAGTTACAAACATACGCTCAAACTCTTGGATTCAATTCAGAAGTCTGCTATTCGCCTTGTCAATGATACAGCACTAACCCAATCATTGACCTCTCTAGATCATCTCTGCCTTTTTCATAGATACTTCTTCGGTCGGTGGTCAACGGAAATATCATCTATTATGCCACACTTACGTGCGATTCCTAGTAGACAAACCAGACGAGCTCAGGCTGGTCACCCCTACACTGTCAGGCTCGAGACTTATCGAACATCGCTATACCAAGCATCATTCATCAATAGAGCGGCAAAGTTGTGGAATTCTTCGCCTTGTGAAGTCTTTCCTAATGCTAAGAACCTCCAAACTTCCAAGAAAAATTTCAACACTCTCCTCGAACATCATAGGTTTCCCTTTCGTGTTGTCCACATATAAAGGAGAAATGTGATTGTTGGCAGAAACCGAAACATTGTTTGTCTATCGAAGCAAACAAGAAAATCGATTGGAAGAGGAAAGTTTCATCGAGCCGATGCAGAATCAAATTCTGTTTTCAACTATATAATGAAAACAGGGTGTCACATTTCAGTTTCTGCTGAAAATCAAAATAGAAAATATGGATCAAGAAGTATACCGTTAAATATAGGTACAGGAAAAGTTACGGTGGAAAGGAAAGTAGAATCAAATTCTGTATCCGACCATCCAATGAATACAGGTTGTCACATTTGAAAGAAGGGACATTTTTACCTTTGAAAAAGATGTAAATGTCCGTCCAATTCCGAATACCCTGTATGTCATGAATAAATTGGTCATGTGAATTTCGATAGTTTCATTCCTGTGCTTTCTTCTACCCCCAAAGTACTTACCACCAGTTAAGAATGGGTAATTGCGCAGTGTTGAAAATGAAGCTACATCTGTCAAGATTTCCGAAAGGATCAAGATATCTAAGAAACAGTTGGAAATAAGTATAGTAATACTTGATGGAACTCATCATGAAATTTTTTCGGAAATTCAAAAATGGAATAATAGACTGGGTGTTCTGTTTGAAATAAGAATGTTGACATAGCGAGAAGATCAATGTGTGGGCTGCTATTCTAGGAGATAATATTATCGATCTGGTCTTCATCGAAGGTTATTTGAATAGATGGTACCTAGACCTATCGGAAAATTGAATTGATCCGTTCATTACAAAATCTTCAGGAAGACAACTTGATACTCATGGAAATATGATGCTGAGTAAACATAGCTTGTATTCCTAGCAAGATGGAGCTCCACCATATTTTGTTCCACCGGTGAAAGAATGATAATGAATGAAAAATCTCCTATGTAGTTGATTGGCAAAGAACGCACGATAGTACCATAGAATAGCCATACCATAGAATAGGTTTCTAGGTTGGACACCACTTGACTTTTTCTCATGGGATCATTAAATGACGATTTTTTTCAGAATGTAGACGAATTTGTGCAAACGTTTCAAAAAGTCCCTAAAGAATTCGAAAATAGGCTGTCATATTGCCTACACTTTTTGAACAATTGCTTCGGATACATCTTCAGAAAATTCTTTTCATTGACCTCTCTAACGAATTGTTGCTATTGTTGATATTTGTTGAAAATTGATCGGAAATTTTTTCGAGAATTGTATTCTTCGCAGATCAGAAACTATCCAAGGTGATGGAATTTGTTGCCCATTTGTTTTGTGATACCGCAATTAGTCAATTCGTAATGATAATCCGAACATGTTTTATCATAGGGGATGTATATACGCAAAATAGAAACTGAAATGCATGAAAATGTCACTCACCCGAAATGATAACCATCATTCATCTGACTTCTGCTATATGAGAGTATTTCGTCATTGATCCCATATCCACTCACTATGATCATTCCCATCACAGATAATGTAACGAGCATCATCTTCACCGCATGTGGTGGCAGGTACTGATATTTACTTGCATTATTGAGGCACCAGTCGAAAGAGTTCACAGACGGTTATATTTTTGGCGAGGCCATCTCCGATGCTAAGATTACAGGTATCCGATCGTGTTTTACCTGTTGCAGTGCTGAATTTGTGCACATATCGAATTAAAAAAGAAATTTAACTGGTTATATGTTGGTAGAAACAAGAAGAAAATAAATGTAGTCCTCACATACGATGAATCTCTCAGATTCCATTCAGAAGGAACACGATTCGCTTCGCCGACGATACCATACTCTAGAACATCGTGGACAAGTGAGCGATCTCTCTCTCAAATACATATTTCCATGGTCGATCAGCAATGAGAATCTTGTTCGATACGCCACGTTAGGCGATTCCAGGTAGACAATCTAGATGAGCTCAGGTTGGTCACCCCTAGTCACCCAAACATTTTCAGGCTCGAGACTTGCCGAACTCAGCTTTACCAAAAATCATCCATCAATAGAACGTCAAATAAATAGAATCGTTCTCCTAGTCTTTAGTCTTGATCCCTATGCTTACGACCTAACAAGAAGAATTCCAATACCTTCTAACATAGCCTTGGCTTTCGTGTTGCCGGAAGTTAGAAGAAGGTGAGTACAAAGGGTAAAAATAACTGAGAGATTTTTATCGTTGAGAATTATCATTTCCTCCATTATCGTTGACTGGACATGAGGTATATAAAGTGTTTTTCCGTATATTTCTGCGCCACATCTACAAAGGTAATTTCGAGAGGTATCAAAAAATAATGAACTTCATAGTTTCACATTTCTTTTCTGACTACCAGATGTCATAATTTGACATGGAAATATAAAGAAAAACTATTCCATGTGTATTTTTGGATCATTGGTATTAGTACTACATCTTCAGTAAATTCTACATTCCACAGTCTGAATGCTACAGCAATTCAGTAAATGTACTATGGTGTGGTACTCCTAGTTGTACGAAAATTTTGACGAAAGAAATCGTTTGGAGGGATGAGCATCATATATTGTTCAAGTTGTGTCAGAAATATATCTCTTGATGAGAAATCAGATTTGAGAGTGGAAGGTAATCCTTCCATGGATGCCTAGCTGTTGAATATTCAAGTCAAGCCAATTCTGCACTCAATTCTACACCCATTCACAAACAGTGGATTGCTCAAATATTTAAAAGAATTCGTCATTATCGTATTTCATCGTATTTCACTTTCAGAAATGAGCCGAAATATTTTGATGCTGTTTTTGTTGTTGTTGTAGTTACAACCACATACTAATATAATACTGACTACTGTGCCATACATCAAGTATGGAAACAAAGTCAATGCATCTATTTTTAAGTTCAATGAACAATTATATAGATATGTGTTGAAACTTGATACATTTTCAGAGGGCAAAGTATCGTTGATAGACATTAATAACTGTCATGGTATTTTAATAACAAAAATAGATTTATGTAATAGGATTATGCATTCAATACTGTGTAAAAAAGATAAGAAAAATTTATTATTTGTATCAGTGAACGAGAATATAGCTGCAGAAGCTGTTGTAGAACAGTTACTGATAGATGAAGCAACTAGAGACACCCAGAAAATAGTGAAAGATTCCACTGATAAGAATACAACACGTTTTTTATACGCCCAACAACAGCAATTGCAGAAGTGGGCAACATAGTCCAGACCAAAAGCGCTGTGGAAGAAGAGTTGCTGTATAGTATCATACACCATAATATACAATCCATTGGAAATTGTTTGGATGAACTACAAGAATTAGTAAATGAGCACGAAGAATGTGTAGCCATTTGTCTCAGTGAGCATTGGAAGTCAGCTACACAATTAAAAAATTACAACATAGTTGGATTCGACTTAACTTCCACCTACTGTAGAGAAGAAGGTTCCCATGGAGGAGTAGCAATCTACGTTAGAGAAAATCTGAAGTGGAAAATTAATATGGATATTGTTAACCTGTCAGAAAAGGGTTTGTTTGAATGTTCCGCGGTTGAATTGACATTACATAAAAGCAAAGTAATTATACTATGCATATATCGAACACCAAGCTCGCCAGAAAAAGAATTTTTGGAGAAATTAGAGAAGGTCTTGGTTGATAATTTTAACGAAAAGTATTTGTTTTTTATTGCAGGTGATTTAAACATAGATATCAAGTCATTCGACAAAAGTTCAGTTGATCTTTTGTCTCTTTTAAGCTCATTTCAAATATTTCCCACTATCTTAGATTATACTCGAGTCTGTGGGAGCTCTCGAAGCTGTATAGATAACATATTTAGTAATAGTATATCCTATAAAGCAGAAATTCTTAACACACATATATCTGATCACACAGGCCAAAAGGTTTCTTTCAATATTGAACTGAATAAAAATAATCCTAAGAAAACTAGAAAAAGAAACTTTTGCGAAGAAAATAAAGAGAATTTTAAACACATTTTAACAGAGCAAGACTGGCATAGCATTCTTGCGATCCCAAATCACTGTGTCAACGAACAATGGGAATATTTCAAGTCCATCTTAATACCCATCTTCAATCAATGTTTCCCATTCAAGTCCAGTACTCCAAAAGGCAAAACAAAGTATCCTTCAACTGCCGAACTTATAGACTGCAAAAACACTCTTGACATTCTGCTGGTCATGACTAGAACAGCGGAAGGGTATAATGAAGCATACAGAGAAGTGAAAAAAAGATACAACCGTCTTCTAGTAGATGCGCGTAAAGAACACTATAAGAAACGCATTGATGAAAGCGACAATAAAACAAAATGTGTATGGCAAATAGTCAGCGAAATAAAAGGAAATCCCAACAAAAAAAAGGAACTCAAAATACCGGGTGACCCAAACACCGTGAGTAATAATTTCAATAACTTTATATTAAATGCAGCTTCAAATCTCTTGAAAGACTTGCCTTCTTCAGAACTTTCTTGCAAAATAACATACAATGAGAAATCTTTCTTCTTAATTCCCTTGACCCTGGATGAAACTATAAATATAATTACCAAACTTAAAAACAAGACGAGTGCAGGATTTGACGAAATATCTAATGAAGTTATAAAACATTGTGCCTTCGAGCTAGCTATTCCCATTTCTCACATAATCAATAACTCATTTCAATATGGCATATTTCCTGAAGATCTCAAGCTTGCAATGGTCAAGCCACTTTTTAAGAAAGGGGACCCAACCTTGATAGAAAACCACCGTCCCATTAGTATTTTACCATCCTTCTCAAAGGTATTTGAAATAGCAATGTGCACAAGGCTTCTTAGCTTCTTCTATTCAGAAAATTTGCTCAGCCACTCCCAACATGGATATTTGAAAGGAAAATCAATAGAAACTGCGGTATACAGTTTCATTGACAAAATAATTACAGGATATGAGGACAAGAATTTATCATTGGGCATATTCTTGGATTTGTCCAAAGCTCTTGACAGCCTAAACCATACAATATTGCTGGAAAAATTAGAGAGATATGGGATAAGAGGACCAGCACTTGCTTGGTTACACTCTTACTTGACGAATAGAAAGCAAATTACAGTAATAGAAAAAAATGAAGAGCAGCATCTTTCTGGGGTGGGTACTCTTTCAGTGGGCATTCCGCAGGGGAGTGTGATAGGGCCCTTACTTTTTGTGTTCTATGTTAATGATCTTGCATCTGAAATTATTGATAAAAAAACACATCTAATTAACTACGCCGATGATACAAATATATTAATACTTGGTTCTTCCATTAATGAACTACTGGATATTGCAAACAACAAACTGAGTAAGGCACAGGAATGGTTTACAAGAAATCAATTAATTTTGAACACTGAAAAAACAAATCACATTTGCTTTAGAACAAGAACAAAAAATACTAGTATTCCTGAAGAAATTACTCTCCAGTCCAAAAAGATAACCTTAGCAGAGAACAATAAATTCTTAGGGGTCCAGATTGATCAAAACTTAGATTGGGGAACACATATTTTAGAAATGTGCAAAAAACTCAACTCAGCCTGCTACTCATTCAGAATCGCTGCCAAATATTTAGATATATGTAGTTCAAGAGCTATTTACTACGCAAGCATATACTCAGTGATGCGCTTTGGGATTGCTTTCTGGGGCGGAAGCGGTGATGCTGAAAAAGTTTTTATTATTCAGAAAAGAGCCATAAGAATACTACTTGGCCTCAAACATAATGAATCTTGCAGAGGAAATTTCAGAAAATTCAATATATTAACACTACCTGGTGTATATGTGTATGAATGCTTGGTGTTTCTGTTTAAAAATAGAGAAAAGTTCGACCAATTCGAAATAAAACATGAGTTCAATACGAGGAGTCTAAATTTAAACTTTCCAGCACATAGATTGGCACAGACAGAAAGAGCTCCTACTTACTCGTGTATTAAATTCTTCAACTTATTACCGAAAGAGATACAGCAAGAATCCTGTTTTAAAAAATTTAAAAAACTTGTTTTTCATAACATTTTGAAGATAGAACCTTACACTGTTCGAGAACTTACAGAGAGATAGTTTTTTATATAAATATGCCTTCTTTTACTTTCACTTGTGATCTGTAATGTGATTACTGATGTTTTTGTATTATATTGTAGTTGTTCAACTCTTTTTAACCTGTCTGACGTCATATTCATTTAATTGTTGATATACATGTAACTGTAAATTTACAATTCTTTGAATAAATTTATCTATCTATCTATCTATCTATCTATCTATCATATCCTTTTGTCAACGTCAAGTTAATTCACTCACCAACTAGATGATAATTTGGAATCGATTAACAATAGCATGAAATACGTGAACAAACGAGAAACCTTTCAGACACTACGGATATTTTCTTATCGTCGATGTCAGTTCTATGGAGGATTGAAGAAATGATGGGGATGCATTAATTCAGCTGGTCTGGTATGAATAAGAGCGCCCTCATCAGTTCTGAGCATTGGGGTATGTTTTACTTGAGATCTGTGGCATCGGAGGATTTCTCTTCTTGCATCACATCATAACATTTTCACTTCCATTGCTCCATTTCATTCAGCAACAAACTGAAAAAAAAACATTTTTTTATGGAAATTTCTAACTGCGCGTTAACGGAATGAAACATCGAATGTTCAGTTTGGGAATATCAATTACTCTCCTATATTTCTTCCAATTGGAATGAAGAAGGATTTGTATTCCAGTACATGAATTCTGATGGAGAATCATTTCGGAGGTTTTTGAAATCCAGAATCGATTGAGGAATGATCCAGTTGGAAGGGCGGGGAATTTCAGGAATGTACATCACGACATGACCTAACCGTTTCCTATAGTTATGTTCTTTTGACAGTTGCTATATTGACGAATAATGAATAAATCACCTTGGAATGAGTTCCACTTCCTGTAAGAATAGTAATATAATGAATTAGATCTTGCAGCATCACTGAACTCAAATATTACTGATGAGACTAGATTTGTATGCTGAACCCTCGGCTGAACCAAATGAAATCAAGAGCTGTCTATTTTGTCAGCAATGTTCATACTATTTCGACACAGTAAACCATAGTTGTGCTATGTTCTGCATAGAAATGAATCGAATCATTCCAATATAGATATCAATCGTCAAAAACATGACAAGTTTTTCAATTAGAAATTCCACTAGAATTCACCTGACAGAAAATATCTCATTTCCTGAGAATTACCCGACAGATGATAGATCTTCTAGATTTGAATCCATTTTATTTGTTCTCTAAAGAAAGTGAATGATTTCAGATCCCCAGTCAGCTTTTCTATACTGATGAGAATCAGCTCTAGGTGTCTTTTTATATTCATTTCCAAGTATCACTATCTCCTTCCATGCGCTCTTTTTCAGTGAACGACTACCATATCAAAGCACCACCAGGAAGCATCGATATTATCACACCCATGAATGATTCAGATGATGAATTTGAATTCCTGATAAAATACTACTAGTCACTACTATACTCACTCGCTGCTTATCATCACCCTGTTCCTAGTTCTACATAGAAACCGCTACTTTGTGTGTTGGCATACGGGGTGGCCCAATGAAAACGGAACAAGGTATGCATTTTACTGAGAGATCAAGAAAAGAATGATTCCTCATGTAATGTTGGATAGGACAGGATTCAGAAAAAATACACAAGGCACTTCTTAGATGAACATCGTTCTGATTACAAAATGAGAAATAGTGATGAAAGGGAAAAAAAGCGTTACTTCCCATCACTAGCCGATTAGTTTCATGAACGTGTTCCTTCGAGAATTACTGCATTGAATTGCAAAAACAAGGAAGCGTTGGTGAGATATTTCGATTACCTTCAAAATGATGTATCACTTGACCCCTTTTCAATTGTTGAAACTCACCCATCCGAGGGGTTTGAAGTGAGAAAGTTGAAAACATGCGCAAGATTCTTCTCTCTCGGAATAAAAATCGACCGGTTCGAGTGTTTTTTTTCTGAGAACGATAACCATGTCAAATCAGTCTTGTTTCGTTTTCATCGTGCCACCCAGGCTCAGTCTCGATTATTGTTAACAATAAAACGAACATATTCTGAGACATCAGAGAGTTGCCAAATTCCTTCAATCACCTGATGCTTATACCTACTCAGGCAATAATCAAGGAAGCAGATCTAATTGTGAATGAAATCGAACTGCTTATATTTCATTTGATGTCATTTTAATATCCAATATTTTCCAATCATTATTAGAAACAGACTAATTATCATCGATAACGACATACATTGAGAAAAGTATTTCATCACTAGGGTTACCGTTCAGTAACTGGGTAGTCATCAGATCATTGAGTTGAGAATTAATTCTATACATAGCCTGTTGCATCGTCCCACATACATCATTTCTCCTCGAATTACCCATGCGGTTGGATAATATTATAATCTATTCATAGTATGGTTATTAATAAACTAGTGTCACATCATCTTCGGAGTATGTCAATGGTAAAAGAGCCATATATCACTGCTTTATGACTTTCTCTCTTCATTTCATAAGCTGAAGATGGAACATGAAGGTCATCGTTCAGCATTCGGCGTTTCATTGGATTCTGGTCATCTTGACTATTTCTGAGACATACTTGGATGAAATAATGGTATCCCAGGTGATATCGATACTTCAAGTTAATTCGAGGTATCGAAAATATCAAGTAATATCATGTTTCGGACATTTTCTGAGAATGTACTGATAGAAATACAAGAAAATGTCGAATATGTCATACCAAAACATACGATTCTCGATATGGAAAACCCTATATTCTGTCCCATTTCTCGATAGAGCAAAATGATATTCGGATAGATTGTGGCAGTTCACTCCGATCCCTCGTTTTGGACTTCTTCACAATCATCATCCGAAAAATAGCCAAACTTCAGAGCCTGCTGCTGATCAACTATTTGAAGTCCTGTTCTGCCATGAATTCATAAATACCGTCTACTCTCTTCATCATCATTCAGAAGGTATGGATTGAGGATTTGTAGACAGCGATGTCTCATTTTGGATAGCTGTCAATTTTCTCTTTTCTGATTTTCAATAAGGATTTGGTCACATTCTCCGAAAGTGCTCAAAAAGACGAGCTATGCGTTCCTCTGTTTCGGACTCATTCACGATTATCTTCTGGAAATAGCTAAACTTCAAAGCATTCTCATAACTTTGCTGATCAACTATTCGAGGTGCGGTTTTTGTAACGTATTCATAAGAACCGTCTGATATTTTCATCCTCAGTCGAAAGTTATGGAATTCGAATTAGAAGATAGTGATGTAGTATTTTGTAATCTTATAGGTATATAATGTCTCGTAATCTCCGTAATTTCTCCACAAATTTTCATAGAACTCAAAAAAAATTGTGATTCATTGTGCTATACAGTGTGAAACAGCCAAATGGAATGAATTCGACAATGAATGAATGGGGGTGTGTTGGGAGAAGCGCTTGGACACATCGATTTCTATTTACGAATGCGCATTTAAAAAAAAATGAATCATATAGAGTGTATCATTTGACAGTGGCCAATACCAACTTTCTTATTTCAAATGAAACACCCTGTATTTCTTCCAATCCCCTAATTCTCACTGAAGAGCTGATTTCATCGATGCATCACACTTGGGATCTAGCGGAAATAATTACAGAGATATAGGATGTGAAAAATCGAGATTTTCAAACTTTTGGATTTTTTTGTCGAAACTTTTCATTATTGGTCAAAACAGCTTGCATGTCTCTATCTCAACTTTTGATTCACTATCTACTGACATTCGATTGGGACAGAAACAGGGTGATCAATTCTCTTCGAAAAAGTGCGCATTTAAAAATGGGTGTCCAAGCGTTTTTCCCAACACACCTTCATTTATTCGTTGTCGAATTGCATTTGGCTGTTCCACACATATTTTCATTTCATTGTTTTTCATATTTCGATATGTCTTATTCTATTCACTGAATGTGTCTCATTTAAATTCGCTGGTTAAAGAATAAAAAAATCCAAATGTCGGGAAAATCAGCAGTTTCAGAACAAAACATCACTGTCTGCAAGTTCGGAATACATATTAACCTACTGATGATGATTATACCAGATCGTATTGACGAATTCCTGACGAGAACAGCATTTTCGAAGGTGATCAACAAATCACTCGTCTTATAGAGCTCTATCGAGAAATGTCGCAGAAAAACAGTTTTCTCCATTTGAGAATCAGTGAAATTACCAGTTTTCAAAACAAAACATCGTCGGCTGCCGATTTGAAATCGAGAACTTTCGACTGAGGACCGAGATATCTAACGGAATCTATCCGGATGAGATACCCTCTGTATGGTCACACAATATCTGGAGAAAAATCCTATGAAAAGACTGTGAATGATTGTTTCATTGTTTCATCCGTCATTCTTCTGGTATCTTCATCAGTTTTCTCGATAAGGGGATGGCCAATGTTATGTGGGAAGTGTGAATTTTCACTACTCTGCGAACCAAATTCAGCAATGGGGTGTGAATTCTGATCATGGTAAATACAAGAATCTTCATAAGAATCATCACAGGAATGCTATATCGGCACTAATGCAGTGAATCTGAATGAAGAGAACATTAAAATGATGGAGCTGGATCTATCATAAACAGTATATAGTCAAATCCTGTCATTGAATCTGAATGAATTATTGAGAATGAGGAAAGTGATACTGGGAAGCATGACAAAAACTAAACAGTTATTATCAGTCATGCATCCTTGGTACGAGTATGTCAATGTTACATGGGTAATTCCATTATTCAACTATTCCCAGAGGTGCGATCGTATAATATAATGTACCATCGAAGAGCGGTCTGACATGTAACTGGAAAATTCACAAAGAACAAAATTCAAAGTTATGCAGTGAAAGTTGATCTGATGACAACCTCCATAATTCATGTCAGTGGTTTGTGAGGAAATTCTTCATAGAACTGATCATCATCAAATTGAATCTCCTCTATTTACATTCTCTTCGTTATTCGGAAATGAGGAATTCCTGAATATGTGGATGTGTTCGTGTCCTGAAATGAGAGATCTCGATTCCCCATAATTTGATGAGGCATTCATCATGAACAGAATTGATACATTGATATATTCCAATCGAATGTAATAAATAACCCATCACGGATATTTTCAATTCTGGAAAGTATCATCAGTTGTGGAAATCAATCCATTATTCAATGTGATTTGAAAACTGAATATCACTTCATCATCTGATTTCCTCAGATAAAAATTCTCCCGAGTATCATGTTCCATGGGTTCGATCACAGTTTGTTATTCTCATTGGAAACGATGTATAAACTGAAGAAATATTCCGACGAGATACAATCATCAGAAGTAGTATGTGTAAATGTCACAAGAATATGGATGACAAAAATACTACATGAAACGGGTTCGTATTCAAAAAAAATTGAGTTCCCAGAAAGTTGAATAGGAAAACTGCTTCACAAAAACTTTTTTTTTTCCGTGCGAAGAGGTACTTTACACCCCAGCAACTGCTCATGATCTACAAATCACAAATTCGACCTATCCTGGAGTCCTGTTAACATGCTTGAAGCTCAACCCCCAAACACACGCTGAAGCTCTTAGATTCAATTCCGACCTGTCCTGGAGTCGTGTTAACATGTTTGAAGCTCAGCCCCCAAACACACGCCTAAGCTCTTAGATTCAATTCCGAAGAGAGCTCTTTGCCTAGTCGATGATACAACACTCACCAAATCATAAACTTCTCTAGATCACCGTAGAAAGGTCGGCGATCTCTGCGGTGCTCAGCGGAAATATCATCTATTATGCCACCGCGTGCGATTCCTAGTAGACAAACCAGACGAGCTCAGGCTGATCTGTCTGGCTCGAGACTTGTCGAACATCGTAATACCAATAGAACGGCAAAGTTGTGGAATTCTTTGCCTAGTGTCTTGTGTATCGTCAACAGATGAAGAAAGAAATTCCATCATCAGAATTATGGAGAGCTTTGAATAACTTTTTCTCACTTCCATATGAACGACCAACCAGTTGAACAACATTTTCCCTAACCGATCGAAACTGAAACTTACATATCCTGCAACATCTCCATCCAATATTTTTATCTTGTACAACATACTCACTGTGTCTGGCATACGCTATTAAAAATTTGAAGGATGACAATGATACTATAATCACGATAACAAGATGAATAGACTCATGAGTGACCTTGTCCTTCTTCTCTTCTCCTTTCTGCGTACAGATATTATATCGATAATAAAATGAATGATGAATTGGTACTTTCTATTCGTAATGTCATCCTTGCATTACAGAATCTTCTTTCACAATACGTGAACTATTATTATATGATGGATTCACACGATAATTTCTCAACAATGATTGTTCAGTGTGGATCAGTAGCTTCGTGATATTCATGTTAATTGAAAATTTCAATGGAACTGGTCATACCAGTACGACGCATTTGTGCCTTCAAACTTGTTAACCTCCCTGCCCAGTCCATAGCTTTGCGGATGACTTTGTTGGTCTATAATATAAATGAAGGTATGGCGAGAGTTTTGAAATGATATGGAAAACGGAAAGCTCTTGTTCCTCCTGATATGATGGTATAAGGTACCACGAAGTCGTCAATATCAATGCTCAGTCTCCTCTCATGAGACGAACCTGCGGGAACTACTTGTTTTTTTCCGTGCAAATAGGTATTTCATACCCCAGCAACTGCTCACGAACAGGAAAGCACAAATTCGAATTGTCCTGAAATGTTGTTGAAATATGTGGAGCTCAGGACCAAAATATCCGCTTGAGCTCTCAGTCTCCAAACGGAAGATTTCTCTAGAACATTGTAGAACGCTGGGCCACCTTTCCCCTCTTGATAGAAATTTCCATAGTCGGTGCCCATCTCTAATCTGAATAGTTCTCTAAGCCAAGCATCATACATCAATAGTACGGCGAAGTTGTGGGTATATATGCATAGTGGAGTATTTCCCAATGCTCACCACCTGCAAACTCTCAGGAAGAATTCCAATACATTCTTCCTCTCTCGAAATTCCGATGCAAATTCATTTCGTGTTCTCGAAAGATGCGAATGAAACTGTCAAGAGATAAGAATATAAATTCAGATTGTGAAGGTTCGGTTCTGACTATAGTGTTATGACCAGCTTCGATTCAGATCCATATAAACAGTGATCTAGCCCATAATTGAAATGGAAAGCGAAACAAACCAACATCTTCAGAGCCAAACAATACCATAGAGGATTCAAGTCGAACGAACCGTTTTCCACTTTAGTATCATCAGTCCTTCGATGGTAAAACATGTGACTACGCACTCGAAGACGCAACGTTCGATCTCAATTTTGATGAGACAGGACCGTATCTAGTAATGAAGTGAGAACTCGAATAGTTACCAATTGGAATATCATAAGGAAGAAACACATGACAAAAAATATATGATACAAATACAAAAAAAATAACCCACTATCATAAAGAACCCTCCGATGCTGTTAAACAACGAATATTTAAATTTTCGATCAGGGAGTGAACAATCAATAATATTCAGCTCGATCGATGGTGTGAAGAGTTGAGATTACATCCTACTAGATGTTATCCAACAGAAGGATGTTCTTTCCATCAAAGATATCAAATAGTTGAAGTTGTATCACTGGAACATGGAAATATTGCATTGTAATCTTCTGATTCGTACTCATTCTCCATCGAGAAACACGCACCGCCATATGTTCCTAATTCTAAGGATGAATGAAATAGGAAAGAAAAATAAAGAGACACTCGAGCAATGGAATCGAAATTCAAAGTGGCACAAAAGTAATTTTGTCTCACACAACAAAAATCATTTATCTATTTCGTTAATCAGACTTTTCTTGTGTGATGAATGGAAGAAAATCTAGAAAAATATAGGATTGAGGTTATTTGGTAGTTCGAGTCGATTATTGGAGGAATATCAATTCCTCAGGAAGCAAGAAGAACAATTATTGAAATTGCATTATGCTGAGAATCATCCTCGAAAGCATCCACTACTTCAATCATCTTACTTATCTTCGATTCGAATTCGAACATGAAAAACTACTTCGTGGTGGTCCTCTTTTGCTGTTGATTTCAATTAGGAAAAATTTCTATGTGTCCAATATTCCCAAAATAAAGCATGCGATATTTTTCCATTTTCCACTTCTAGTGGACGAAGCTGGCTCAATCTCAATCAAAAACAGGCCTGGTCATGGTGCGAATCTTCATTAATAATCTGTTTGGATGAAGTATTATGATAGTGCAAATTCCATCGGGGCCACCTCGGACTTTGAACAGTTGTCTAGAATATGCCAACTGAAAGAGAGCCCTCTGCAAGTCGGGAATGTAATTCCCTTCAATCCTCTGAATTTTGGCGATATATGGGAAGCATGTGTTCGCAAATTCAATTGCTTACACCTTGGGATTTGAATAATTGTCTAGGATATTGGAACTGAGAACTGAAGCCCTCCTGTGAATTATATTTCCGAATAAAGGTGCGAGTTGGAACTGAAATTCACATCACTTTACTGAACTCTCCACTATCAACACGAGAATGAAACGAATCATTGAAGGCTTTCCCGATATATTTTTTAATGATTTAACGAAAATATTTACAGCTTAAATAACCAACAGTTCATTTTAGAAATCGTCGAGATCTCTGAAAAAGTCATCGTGCAAGATCATCAGTTTTCATTTCGGAATGTGTTCGCCTTGGGGTTGGAATCCATTTTCGTCAGCAATGTAATTGACTGTGTAAGTTACTCCATTCCATGTGAACGTGTATGATCCTTTGACTTGCATACTCTCATTTTCACTGCCTACGTTCGCTAATTGACCAGTTTCTTGCTGGGCGATGCCGTTGCTTGTCTCGAAGCTGGAAAAGCATAACATGAATAATAAATATCGTGATTCGATGACAGTGATAATTTTGTTGAACGTTGTTATTCCGAAGCTGGAGTTCCTTCAAATAAGACAAGCAGCGCTTCAAAAGAACCATTGAAAGAGAGTTATATGATATTCAGTATATTTCTATCATTCCGTGAGAAAGTTTTCTTGAAATGAACATGTTGTAGCACTGGTTTCGGACAATGCAACTATGACCACATACCAAAAGTTGAAAGTGAAGTGAATCGAGTGATAAGTAATGAAACTAATGATTCTGCTTCGAATAATCTGAATATTTTACCATTGTAGCAAGAATTCTATGTTTTCTCACAGTTTCTTACCGCTATGCTCATTTTCATACAAGCGCTCCACACTTGATTGTTTTCTTCAAACCTAATAGGAAAACAGGTCATTTCTTTCATGGTGGGAGCTTGATTTTTCCATAATATATCTAGGCGTTGTGGACGATAAATGATTCCGCATACCTGATGGGATGTCACTGATATTTATGATCTATCAACAAGGGCGCACTCTGCTAGATATCTCAGAAAAAAGAAATTTAGCAAGAGATTTATCGTTGAAATACGTATCTCAAATGGAATGAGATCAACAACGATTTCTGCTTCGTAATTATCAAGTTTACTTTCTATAATTATTGATTTAATCATGAAAATGTTCCGTTTCGTACTATCAGCTACAAGAAAAAAATTGAAGGATTTCTCTGAAGCATCGCATGATCGTAACAGTACCTATAGACTCAAGGGAGTCAGAATCACATGGAATGATTGAAGTGAAAAATTATGAATGATAATTTTTCATGCAAAAAGTACAGATTGCCCAATCTCTACGTCGCTCTTATTCGAATATTATCTGAAATACAATAACAATCAAAATTCTATTCCCCCAGGAAAGTTTCTGTTACAATTCACTATTTCATTTTATTGATTTGTCAGTTTTTTTTCGTAATGGATTTTCTGCTAGAGTTTCATGTTCTTTCCAAAGAAGGAGCTATTGCTTTCGAGTAAATGAAATTCTATGTTCGATGCCTCTTTGTTTCTGAGGTTTAGGATAGTTCGAAGTATCCACGGTAAGGTTGTTCTGTGTTACCATTGATAACATAAGTACTCATGGCTGTAGAAGTAGAATGTACGTTGTGGACATCATGTTCCCACCTGTTTCAGAGTGACCTGATCATTGTCTCATTTCTACCCTCATTTTATGCGTTTTTCAGATATCAAATTGATACACTACTGTTTCTCTTATCAGTGACTGACATGTATAAATATGAGAGTGTATGAATCACTTTTCACGATAAGTGATGATGAAATTCTGTAGAACTAACAGACCAAAGCTTATTAGGTATGTGGACAAAACATTCTCAAATCGGAAAAATGCTGAAAATGAATTATTAATCATCTTCGGTTAAATTCAAATAGCTTTCGAATGAATCGAAATATGTATAGGTATATCAGGTTCAATTTTTTTCGATCTCTTTCACCAGCACCAGAATTTCAAGAAGGTATTATTTTTTCACAAAAAACAGTTGACCTCAAAAATTACATGTGCAATGAGGTTTCATGAAAATACATTGAACAATGCTCCTCCCTTCCGATTAAATTTTACTTGTTTTTCGAATTTTCATTCGTATCATTCTTTGGAATATTCAGTATTGGATCTTTTTAGAAAAATAACCCTCTATCTATATAGCACACATTTTGGTTAGTACACTGGATGCTCTTTATTCACGGTCTCATGAATGGTCCTCGGACTCAATTGAAGTTTAATTTTCCACCTATAATTGAGAGCTGAAGATAAACGTGAATCATTGAAGGAATGAGTTTTATGGAAATAATTTCAGTGATGGTACATCATTACGTATTCTGTAGTTGTATAACCGATGAAGATTCTTAGGAATTGACATTTTGTGATTCAACCTTGATTATCCCAGGGAATTATTCAACATGATGTTGGTATTTCATCAGATGATTACGATAATGGATTCTGAAGATATAAATGTATGATTGAATAACAAATTTATTCGAGAAGAAAAATTTCACATTGCTAGGCATCGATCGAATGTTGAATGTCGAATTGAATTTGAAGGAACCTATATTGAAGTAGCAATCTGCGTTATAGGCTGCAGATTGGATTTAGCGCATCAAATTCAATTTATTGCATATCCTATAAGAACAACTATGAGCAATGAATGTTCAGGAAATTGACTGAAAACTCAGAAGGAATCACATACTCTCACACACTCATCGATATGTATTGAATGCAAACTGAAACCGTGATTTCTCCTGGAAGTTTATAGAACTGATTTTTTTTTATATATCGTCATACAACTCATAGAGCATCGGAAATAGACTCGTAACCGAGATTATCATAACAGGAGTAAATGATTCTCCTATAGGAGCTTGCAGAAATATCGGTACATACGGATATATTGAATAACGATATCATTAGAGAATAATATCGATAGATATCGATACCGAAACCGATTTCGATATCGACTTCAAGTTCTCAATATGGCATACTCCTGTCCTCTACCTTTCAACTGATAATATTGTAATGAGCGTTCTACGCATATGATAATGATTTCATCTTCTGTTTTTTGTATGCAGTTACATTTATTTCCACTTGATTATTGATCCTGCTGGTTCAGAATTTGTGGCAGTGGATTTCCACGTACAAAACTGTGAACTAATGCAAAAATAGATCACTGAAACAGTTTCAATCCAGTGTTGATTTTAATGTCCTTCTTGTATAGATATGTGAAATAACATGAGAAATGCACGATCACTTGGTATTTGATTCGATCTAGTTTTCACCATAGCTCTGCACATGATGTGGCAACGAACCTTGCATGAATATTATTTATTCATTAATTCATTTATTTATTCATTCATTCATTTGTAATACGATACCCTACAGTTGATAAACTGAGTTACAGAGCAGGAATCAACAGCATATGATTTCCTACATAGATATTAGAGACTTGCAGAACATCAATTCATGAGAGATAATAAAATAATTGATGTAGAAAGTGGGATTTAATATCCAACAACCTGTAGCTGAATACATCTGATACAGTGAATGTATGTGGTCTTTCCAGGAAAACATTTTCTATTGAGTAATCAAAGATTAGGATATTAGTTTTAAGACTGTAGGACATAACTTCACATTTATCTGTATTCAGTGACAGGTTGTTTCGGTGACACCATTCTACAACCCGTGTTGAATTTGCTGAGAGATTCTCGCAATCACCTATGTTCTCCATTATGAGGGTCATAGGATTTTTTTGGTGGATATATATATAGTATACATACAAGTTCATATAGAATTTGATGATGTTACATTCAGTGTAGCTGTAATCAAGCCGTTCCGGGACTCTTTCACAACACTGCAAATCGATGTTGATATAATAAAAATATTCAATAAAGAGTCGTCTCTCATAGTCATAATAGATCATATTTTGCATTCATGAAATCTTGGAAGATCAAGTCGATCAAGATAACACTGGACATTCCAAGTTTCAATTCAATTTCAAGATAACCAAATGTGATCGAATATTGACATTCGACTTACGCGAAATTATATCCATCAATTCCAGAGTTGTCGCTCTCATATTTGGTGACAACTGCATCCTTATCTGCTTGTTGAGGAGCGGCAGCCGTGATGGCAATGACAGCGAAAAGAACAATTATCTGAAAAATCAAATATTCATGACATGCACTGATCAGAAGATGTGATAGTCAACAAAAAATACGGTTGGAGATAGAATCTTCTGTTGAGGTTGAAATATCTCTATGAATATGGAGATTCCCTGGCTGTTGTTTTTTGAGGAGTTTTTTCATGGATATCTTCGGAACACCTGTATGAACTTGAGAAGTAACTCTGTCTGGAAATGAGTAACTGTTCATCGACCTCAGATTCATAGGAAACGCATCCGTTGTCAACAAAATTGTTAGTAGTTGACGTCGTTTATACAAACGCGTACTCTGAGTCAAATACTGAATCATGTATTTCAAAAAAGGTGGCGCCGTTTCTAGGATAGGATAGATCGCTACAAAATTAGTCGGGTTTGCTCAGTTTGAAATATTCATTGCGGAAACCGTATTCAAGATACAAGGTCTAGAAAACAAAATCATTCACATTTCATATCAAAACTATACTGGCAACATCGTGACGACATTTTGTATAAATATGTTTTGGAAGCTAAGAAATCACATGAATTCGTTTTTGTATCAATAGTTACATGGTTCCGACCGAGTACTTTCGAACATAACTCCTTTGAGCTTAGTCTAAATATCTTAAGTAGATTTTCTAGTCCCAATTTCATGTGAGTTGAACATCATTCAATCTCACACCAAGAACGTACTCTTATAGTAATTGTGATACTGTATACCGTTCTCTGATCATTTTGATTGGAAAATGATGAAGTCATAATTGAGAATAGGAATATTTACTCATTCATTGTTTCATAAATTCACCTCGAGGTTATTTATGTGATTGAACATCACATAAACAACCTCATAGCCAATCCTCAACCGTTTAGATGATCATTGCATCATTTTGAAATAGAATTGTGTATTCGTATCATGTACTGATTGAATATTTCATGTTCTCAGTCGAATTCATTCGAATTTTCTTCTTGTGATTCTTGGATGAATCAGAATATTTCGGCAACTGTACACAGTATCGAGTTTCACCAAGAGTACCTTCTTGGTGTGAAATTGAATGGAGTTCAAAATCGACTCATTTTGCAGTGCACCTTTTCTTGAAACAACCTTTATGGAATAATTATCTGAATTCTCACGGATTTGATCGTCGAGATCACATTTTTTTATCATAGGTCGAAAACAATATCAGTTCCTCATTGAATATTCAATCCATTCAAGAAATCTTCAAGCTGACGAAAGATTGATATTGATACCACTAATGATAGAATTGGTCATTTGAGAACGACAGTAATATCGACAATTTCTAACCGGACTGAAATTCTTCTAACTGAAATTCATTCGAGCCGATTAGGTAGCTTTCGAGAGTTTCTGAAATTTTGAAACCGAGTTGCTGATTCTGGAAAGGAGTTCACCGAAGATGAACATTCTCATGGAAGCTGGCAAAATTCCGATCAAATCAATGTCATATAGTAGAAATGGTATTCCATACCCAACAGTCGTATGAGCATAACGATAATTGATCAAGAAAGAACTATTCATATTTCAGAAAGTACCTCTGACCACCTTTCGTTATTCTTGAGGAAATTCATACATAGAAAATCATCGATTGTTCATGCAACAACAGTTATCAAATCTCATCGACAAAGGTCTGGTGGAAAAACAATGATTCATAACATAACAAATATAGTCCATATGTTAAAAATAAAAACATTTGAGTCTAGAACAAACATTACAAAAAATCTTTTCGTAGTTTAGGGTACCTACATTTTCAACTGGGACTTGCTGAATGTTATGTTATATTATGTCGATTGTGATAGTTATTCAATAATATATCAATTATAGGTAGTACCTACTACCATTCTACCGTTGATTGATAGCATATGGATAATGGATAACTCATGGGGTTCAGATCTCTCTTAACTAGTTAAGTTTCAGAGGGATATGACGATGCAGTTTTCACCAGTTTTCTTCGAATTCACGACAAGTCTTATCCACCAAAGAGATCCAACTGCCGGCACCACGGAAAAATTGGTACGGTGATTTTCAGATATGAGGCAACTTTGGTGTGTCCTACTGTTGAATCTGGTGAAGAATGTGTTGAGAAAGTAGATTCAATGGAAATGGTTCCAAAGACGTGTAGCACCTACTAGATTCATAGAGGAATTGCAAACGACCGTCATCCAAAGAAGTCCAAGAGGAATGATTCTAGCCAGTTATCAGAACTCAGTCGAGAGCATGAAATCAGAAATTCCGGAACGTTTTCGATAAATAATGTTATGTCCAATCCAAATTTTGCTTTTTTGAAATTGTTGTTGATTCTACTTTCACATTCACATTCAACAGTGGGAACGGAGCTCAAGTTGAAAGAGATTAGAAAAATACATCGGAAGGTTATTGCCCAAATCAGAACGAATGATATTTGAAAATATTCTTCATACTGATTTGCGATATCAATGTCGCAATTCCCTCGAATATTACATCATATTATGAAAATTTCAACACATAAGTCGGTAGTTCATTGGAGCATCACTCCGAATTTTATGAAATATTGAAGAATATATTCCACTAAATTTCGACTACAAGTCAAATATTCATCTAATGACGCTTTCAGTATCAGAATTCCATCAGATTGCGACTCAATCTCGGAATTCCACGAAGTTCTGACTTCTCAAAAATCTAGCAATTTCCCATGTTGAAGTCGGAATTAGTGCCAAATATCTTTAAATTTTACGCCTTCGTTGATTTCACTCAAATCCTAACAGATATTCTGTAATGTATGATTCTCATTCCTCTCAAAATGTCAATGAATGTCAATATCATCATTATTTTTATTCTCATCAGAATTTGAATCGAACCATATTCGAAAAGCTGAAATATGCGACTTAGCCTGAGCCACAAATACAAAGTGCATTGGAAGTGACATATTTAACCCACTATCAACAATCACCAAGCTGATATCAATAATCACACTATCAGGGCGAATAAATCAGGTGAAAACCGCATGTTCGTACAAACTATACTCTAAGAATGACAGCCAAAAAAGTCCGGAAAGCTAGCATGAATCCATTTTTCTAACGTTTCCACCCACATACACTCACCATTTTCATTTTTGCAAGAAAAAAATTCACGATATATTAGCTAAATTACTGGAACTGCAGTCGTGATGAAGAAGAACCTCTTTTATAGTTCCCTCTATTCGATACCATCGCTCCATGTCTCGAGGCTTGACATTTACAATGCCTCCCTCTCGTGCACATCTTCAATTCGGCATTGTGTAGGTACGAAAAGTTCATACGTGCAGACTGCCGCACTGGGAATCTGCTGCCGCGGGCGCTTTTTCACTAGAAGAAATTGATAATTGCTGGGTTGGGCCTTCATTTCGTGAAGAAAGAATCGTCTCAATAACGTTGGAACTATAAAAGACGCGGCTCAGATTACTTCATAATCATAATTCATATGAGTATTATTGACTACTAAAACTGACATTCCCGAGATTTCAAACCATCGGTGACGAAGAGGTGAAAAAAGAATTATCGTATTGGTGAGGAAATAATAGTGATTGTACTGGATGGGCCCAATCGATCTCTCAAATCGTAAAAGATATGATTACAGAAGTAGATGTTTCATCAAATTGGACATTTTCGTCAAAATCAGCACAGCAGACGGAACTCGTCACATCTAAAGGTCATAACCTTGAATTGAATGATTCATTTTTACAGAAGAGAAGGGAATGAGCTGTTGTCTAACTAGTTTACTGGAAGAAGTATGCACTGTTGTTAGGAAACTGCTGTCAAATGATGAAAAAAAACATATGAAACATGTAATGAAGAATCAGGTCGATACACCAAGAATTTTAATCAGTATATGATGATACGCTACATCATATTGAAAATGTGTCATATCTAATGAGTCAAAAACAGTTCTTATTTCATCTGGGTATTTTTCAGTGAGTACTTTGAGTGAGAGGATATCGAAAATGAAGGATACCAAATCGGAAGAACATGAGCATAACAGTTCAAGTTGATACATTTCGTTCCATTTTCATATGATTAAATTCATCATTGCCAGTCAGTAGGTATATCATTGTAGCTCATGAATTAAGAGATTATTTTTTTTATCTGTTGACAACACGAAAGGGGAACCTATAATGTTCGAGGAACATCGTGTTAGCCAGTGGTGGAATTTTGGGAGAGAAGGAAGGTGTTGGATTTCTTCTTGGAAGTTTGCAGGTTGCAAGCATCAGGAAAGACTTCACTAGGCAAAGAATTCCAAACCCTATAATGAGTATAATCACATTTTGAAATCTCTAAGAGTGCTCACCTGATATAGCTCTCTGATAGGAACATTCTGATGCACAGCTATTTTTGTATCTAGTGCATGAAATGCTACTTCAATGATCGAGGACTGATTTTTTCAACAAGGCGCAGCCGAGTTAAAAGAATAGTTGAGATCAGCGAAGTATTTCGCGCACGAGTTACAAACAAAATTCTATAATAATTATAAAATTCGAGTATCAGATGATCCCATTAATCATCAATTGGCAATTGATTATTATGTTGGTCATTATGTGATCGTCGTTGATTTCAAACATTCATTCTCACTACTCACTTGATTTATTTTTACTCATATAGATATATATACCTCTTTCATGAATTATTCCAATTCCATCATTATTCTCCTCTAGTATTATGATGGATTCAATATATTATAGATACATTTCTTCATCAATTGATATCAATTATCAATTGGCATTTGATCGTCATGTTGGTTATTATGTGATCGTTGTTGGTTTCAAACATTTTTTTCAAAAACAACCGAATATTCAATTGTCATAGGCCACCATTCTTCTTCTGAGTCAGGGAAAATTTATGCTCTGCTGATTGGTATTTCTCAGCAACAATGGTATTTTGTGAATGAAAATAGTGTTCATATCACCTATAGTGTGGAAGTGACACTGCTAGTGTGGTAACATATTGTTACAAATTTCGTATGTTTTGTAATTCAATTTGATCATAATGAGTGCATGAAATACACTCACCAACCAGATATGTGACTATTTTTCTTTCCAGCATAAGAATTCCAATTATACATTATGAGTGTTCATTTGACCTGAGTAAGTATACTAACATAGTGTTTGTAGTAATTTGAGCTACATGTCATGAACGACTAGTCGATTACATGAAAATGAATGAGATGCAGATAAATCAATTCAAGTTCCGCAATCTTCGGATATTGTCTTCGAGGCTGTCATGTTCGTTAAATATTTCAATTATTAGGATGGGAAATATGTGATGAGTACCATATGTGATGATACCAGGGGTAACATTTCTAGCTCCCATAGTGAAATTCGCTATGTTCAAAATATCATTCGTCGTTTCCATAGATAGCAGCATCTTTATTTTTCCTTGTTATTCGTATAGTAACTGAATTCAAATACACAATTCACTGTCCCTTTCCTCATCCGAATTTTCAAGGTCAATTCCTAGGCCTGTGCTTCTGTTGGAGTATTTTGATATGATTCTTAGTTATCACACTTGAATATAATATGAACGTGACTATGAACAGAACAAAGAAGTTGCATAACACCTGACTCCTACATTGGTTTCTAAGAATCGATGTTCAGTTGATATCAAGCGCTCGATGTTTCGGTAATCCAAATGATATCAACAACCTTGTCGACACCGCTTTTGGTACGTTTGATGAGAGCGAAAGCGATACACAAGTCTTATAGGTCGATATCCGATATACTCTCGTTGTATTTGACAATTGCCAAAGGTTACTGATGAACAATTTCTCCATATCTTCGTCCAACCTCTACCATAATATAGTTGAATTCAGTTGGGATAATCGATGGAACATTTCCTTTCTCATGTCATTCATCGAACAATGACCGTGACCTCATTTCTTGTGATATTAATATCAAGCAACATTCGGCCTAAACGGAAACCATTGTGAGAAAAACATTTCTGATGATAAGGCTTCAATCAACTTCATCGTACTTGACAATGACTGGAACAAATTTACTTCAAGGTACGTGCCTCTCATTCTCACCTCTTAGGTCTCCGAGAATTCCTCCAGATATTTTGATTGTACACAGCTTATAAGTTTAAAATTCTCATTTTTGTGAATTCAACAGCAGGAAGATTTTCAGTTGTCGACTGACTTGGGTCTATCTTTCAATTTCTCCTGCCTGATGCATTGTCCTTCCTCTCTGTCTATAGATAGATATATAGATGAATTTGATTGTCTAAATGAGAACATTTGTCGACGAAGTCCAAATCTTCACAATGCGTGGAGAAAGAAACGCTCGAACTGGTCGATTTTCGAGGAGGAAATATTTCGTGCATGTTTTCAACTTTTTCACTTCAAACCCCTCGGAGGGGTGATCTCAAACCCTTGAATCTCAAATATGATGAGGGGTCAAGTGTTACATCATTTCAAAAGTAATCGAAATCTCTCACCAATGCCTCCTTGTTTTTATGAAAATAATCGGCTAATGATGGAAATTAACGCTTCTTTCCCTTCTATCACTATTTCTCATATTGTAGTTAGAACGATGTCAGTTCCTTGATCTCTCAGTGAAATGCTTACCTTGTTTCGTTTCTGTATATAGGCAAACTGAATCCAGTTGAGAATTTTGACATTTCAAAAGAGGACATGAACAAAATAATTTGTAAAATATATCACAGTATCACAGAACGTGAAATATATTCTGTATGATACGGGGATCACAGTTCGTTCTCGCGAAATTTTCATTTGTAGCAGTAGATTCAAATGGTGAAGTTTCATCTCCTCCAGGTGGAACTTTTCTTCTATTTCTTTGGGATAGTATACATTGGCGTTATTCAAGAATGATTATATCAATACTCTGTTCCTTAATAAAATCAGCGAAATCAACTCAGGAGAATTTTTTCTGTCTCAGTGAACCATTGAACCAGGAAAGAAACAGCATAATCAAGTTTTTTTTCAATAATAATCACACTTTTGGAGGAATAGTTCCCGGAGATAATTGAATTCCAAACTTTGGACGCTAGGCGTCACGACTATGCTTTTTGTTTCATTTCTTAGAAGCCTACTAATATTCGCTCACCTTTCGGAGAGAAAGATATATTTTCTTCATCATTCACACTCATCAACGTTGATAGATGTTATTTGAATTTTGAGATACAACCAAAACATGTCGTTGAAGCAGATGAGCTCCATTCAGCATGTAATACATGATTGATTTTATGAAGGTGACCATGACCATTATCAGTAATATAATCAATTCATGCAAGAGATCCGGCTGAATTTGTTATTACGTCACATCTTCTTCTTTCCTAGAACAGTGAAACTACATTCTGACAATGAGTAGTAAAAAAAAACGGAAGTAATTGACAAAATAATGATAAAAATGAGTTGGTTTGCTCCGATCCAATAGCTAAGAATCATTCAATATTATTAAAATGTATTTCTAGTCAGGGCCAACTCCATAGAATTTTATTTTCATACGTTGAATGTATCCTCATGTATGCTTTGTCGACGAATAGTCGTACTTATGACTTCGAAACCAAACCAGATCAACTATAATTGATGTTGAAGCCTTCGAAGATAACAAAATATCGTTATGCATCATGATAAATGGATGAATGAAAATGATCCTTTGCTTCATTTCATAGTCTGTTAGGTTTTTCTTCTATCCAGCAAACTGGTTCGCTGAATTTATATCACCCGAGAACTTCAAATTCAGTTCCCACTTAAATTTTGATGGCATTGTAAGCTGGGGCAAGTTATTGAGAATCAATCCAAACATTGATCTAACAACCATATTTCATCGAGAAAATACCGTATGGAAGGACGTCATATTGAAGTAGGTTCTGTCGACCTTGACGAACGCTTAACAACCGCAAATGGCTCAGCACAAACTGTCATGAACAATTACTACATGGACGAGAGAATTCAATTGATTTCAATATGCTCATCATATTCTCTTCCTTATGGTTTCTCAGTTGATTCCTACATAATCCATTTGGATGACATAATTTCTCACAATGATACGAAAGGTTAACATATCAATCAGCGGCACTATACCAATTATCGACATTTTTTATATAATTCCGTAAAATGAGGTTTATGTCACTATATAGTTACGAGTTTATGATGATAGTTCACGTAATGAGTCCGGTAATAACATCTTCACACCATGGCGCGTCGGCCAATTCCTCTTGAAATAGGTGATGCACTATCCGACACGATTATCTGAAATATAGGATTAAAAATTCAAAAAATGTAGGAAATAGATATTTCCTAATCACTGAACGGTTACAAGTTATGTTTCCTTCAACAAAGCCATAGTTGCGAAATGTTTTTTTTTTTCACCGTACTTCAATATACTTATCACCACACTCTTTTTCGTGTCCCAACGAGCTCTATGAATACACGATTTTTGGTACGTCTAGCTGAAAATAAGCAGAGTACAGTCACTCTGCCACTCATGGAAGTGACCATTTCATGATTAAGCATTCACAAATACATTATATTCTATCAAGATATCAAATTTGTTTGGAATTGTATGAATAGTATGAAACGTTCTTTACAGAAGGCCATCCAAGCACTCGTCCGTTCGGAAATTCTCCGCTACTCAGAGAAAAATTATAGTACCCAATCAAAAATTCTAATTGGAACAGGCACATCCAGATCATTTCGGTACTCGAATAATTTTTCATAGTCCGCATGACAATATTCTGGTTAGTATAACAATGAAATGTTGTCGAGGTAACAAGATGCCTATACTAGCCAGACAATTTTTTGAGCGTACGCGGCTCATTTTCGAATTTCAGATTTGTGCTAGAATATGTTGTCTTCTGTAACTCACATTCCGAGAGAATCTCTCGAATCATTCCGCTTGGTTTCAATCCTAGTAATCAATCTACAATACCAAGATAGAGACTCGATCAATTGAATCTTCTAGCGGAGAATCGAGAGACCAAAATGAGAATTTCTGAAGGAATCATTCAATGAAATTTGTTACTATGGCCAGAATTCAAGACCTACAGATATACCAAGATCAGGTCCTCCTGAAAATGCCAGTGGATATAACCCTAGGATAACTACAGAAATAGAACTCGTAGTCACATAGAACGATAGTCGGAAAAGTAGGTATTGGTAGGTAGGTAGAACAACCTCACCTGATGAATGTATGAAGGACCTCATATATTTGTTGATTATTATCTGATTCTATATAATATATCGAGGAGGCAAAGCGTTTATTGAGAACGAAACGAAACATCTTCAATAAATCTTCAATAAAGGTAGAGAAACTGATACAAAAAAAATCGGAACAATCATGACTATACCTGGTGTAACATGATCATGGTATACCCCGTTTCCTCTTTCAGTTTCAGAGACAAAGTATTGACATTTGAACTGATCTGGAATACAATGTTCATCATTGCTCTTCCGAATTCTGCTCGATTTTCGCCAATATGGCAAATTATAAACTCCTCATTATGAGTATCAATCTTCGATCATTGAACAGACTAGATGAGTAATCCACACCCCTGGCAATACAGTTTGTTTGGAAGCAACATCTATAGTATCTATCTTTGTCTAAACAAGGATAGCAGAACCTGATTTTCCCAGCACCAGTGCCCAGTGCCACCAGTGAATTTATTATTAATTCATGATGTAACCAAATTGAAAATCCGTAACAATTTCAGTGGTACTTTTTAGCATTTCTTGGTGGGAAAGTGAACATCTTTTTACTTCCTTCACATTGTTACGAGAAATTCGAATACATACAATCCTACGGTGATTTTTGTAACTTGCTTGTAATCAATAAACTTATTATGACCACGTCACAATATACTTACTATTTAGTATACAGTTGTCTACTTATACTTTGTCCTAAATAACGTTCAATTTCAATAATGAACATTTATATCTTTGGCGATCAGTGACAGTGCATGTAAGTATATTTACGATTTCAGTACCTACCTAAGTTCAGTACCTACTAGTGGAAATAATTTTCAAAAAAGTGAAAAACTCGTTTTCAAGGCAAATAGATATGATTGCATATTTGAATGTAATTTTCAAATCTGAAGATGAAACTTGTTTATATCATTTCACGATATCGTCAAAAATTAAGGAGGTTTCATCTTGAGCAGAATTCATATATTTTGACGCAAAAAATTGATGTCCGATTATTTCATTTCATGTAGATAGATGAAAATCGATAATGAATATGTGTTGACAAGTATTATGACGAAATGTTATATCAACAATGAAATCATGAATCATGTGAAGATGTAGCAAATAGCAGTGTTTATTATTCAAAACAGGACTGAAATGAAAAAAAACCATGGATAATCACACAAATAATTTATTGATTTTTGAATAGGATTGTTTTTGTTAACATACTTCTCACTCTAACTTCCGTTGAATCTTTCAATTTATTTGCCTCATGATGAAGTCGTACAGTGAAATATTTCTCCAAATTAGTTTGACTAGTTCCAAAAACAGTCAACGGTAAATTTCTCATTGTTGTGTGTAGAAGAAGTATAGAAATATCCCTATATTTTTTATCCAGCTTCGCATATTTTGATTACGAATGAGAAAGCATTTATCAGTGCAACATATTTTAACACAAGACACTGTCGCAGCTGACCTATGGGTGTAATCAATATAATCTAATCAATTCAATTTAAATTCATTTTTATCCATTCCATTTGGGAAAATACTTCAAAATCTCGAATGATACGACAATGGTAACTCACCTATGAAATGACATGTTTGGATCGCCGGTTCAAATTGTCTTTAACACACCTCACAACGTCTCACCATTATATCAAATCACCAAAACAGGAAATAAAGTGAGTTTCTGATGAATTCTGAGTACAAAAAACTGAACACAAGTTGAATAATATCGATAAATCAAAACGTAAATAATGACAGATACCAAACAAAGCAATAATCGCCATCGACTGTCAATATCAAATTGCGGTGTTGCAACGTTGAGTAAAAAGTATTTACGATACCCATGCTGGTCCTCGAGCCCCCAAGAAAGTAAAATTGCTAAGTCTCAGAATAATGTAGCAATATTCTATCAATCAGAACTGATTCATAATCGTCATGACTCAAATTTATTATTATATTTGTGCATTGAACTACATGAATTCATAAAGGACTTTAAATATTATGGACTATTCATCACTTTTGATGATTGAATATGACAACACTGGCGACGATTGGGTACTAATATTATGATAATTCTGGAAATTCATGTTAGCATCAGAATATTTCTTTTGTGATCCTTCTAGTGGGTTCGGAGGTATCAATGAATGGTACCACGTTACCAATATGGTTCCATAAGGAAATATAGTGTTTATCAGCAATCATTTCCGAAAAAATCATTTGGTGATTGATTATCATTGTGATGTGACGATTGTGATGGGATTCAAAATCTCCACTGGTAAACTATAGTGAATATAATCACAGCTTCTTCAACTCGTCTTGTCATTCATGAAATTGGAGATCGGAGAAGGATATCCTCCGACTTTTTCTCTATGGAATCTATATTGATGATGATGATGATCATTTCCTGGCAGACTCCTGCTTGGCGACACAATTAAGTGAACCGACATCATCGTCTCGAATATCCAGGAAATCATGGTAAGCATAAGGAAATCAAGCACCTAATAGTGAGTATCTGGGAATGAAAAGAAGATTCGTTAGTTTCATTTGATCACAAGTTAATAACACTTTCCTAACTATATTCAGACGTGTTCCATCTCCAGGAATGCAAACTACGAATACGAATGAAGAACTGGAATTTCTCTACCTTCTTCGCATACTGTTGATTGTTTGAAAATCCTCTACTTACAGAAAAGAAGTAGTAGTTCGATCTCTATCTGAAAGGTGGAATCCCATCCGTATGCATTGATATTTTTTTTTTTTATTATATATGTTTTTATTTTTTGAATATGTGTACAATTTTTCCTTAAGATATCTATATTTCCCTGAGTGATTTTATAGGACTCTTGTCGTCCTTTTCATCACTTGAATGATTTTACTTTAATTTCGGTGTAAAAAAAAATTGATTTAATTCAAGTTGAATGATTTGAGCTAGCTGGGTGGGGGGAAACAGGGCTGCGGCCTTTTTTCCATTTTTGTTTTTATCGTTGCCCATTTGGCTAGTATCACGGGAAACCGCAGAAGACCGTGATCACAACGAGGTTACAATATGGTTTGTATTTCATTATGGTATTATGTTATTTATTTGATATTAATCTATGGGTTCTTCTTTCTTGAGTGTTTCTTGAAGTGTGGTTGTGTGGTTTCCGCTGGTTGGCGGGTAGGTGGGGGTGGGGGCTTCCGTCAAATGGTCTAACGGAGGCGTAAGATGGGGAGGAGATGTGGTGGTGCTTCGGGTTCCCTCTAGGGGAGCCGGGGGACGTCTGGACGATGTGGTGCTCGGGGCGCCGTGTTTCTTTTTTCCGTTATCGCAGAGATAGCGGAGTGTTGTCCAGAGCTTCTTCCAGCTCCTCGGGGAGGTCCTCGCAAAGTCTTAGGATGCGAGCGGTGGGCATGGTGATTTTCCGCTTAGGGCGTCTCCGAAGTGGGCGGCCGTCGCCCCACGGGGTTCTCAGAGTCGCATTCGCGGCTTCGTTGTTCCCTCGAAGAGTTCTGGACGCGTACCGGGACTGGAGAGCCTCGAGGCGGTCGGGTATGGGTTTGACTGTGGTGTTTGTATATACCTGTTGGGAAGGATGTCTGTAGTGGAGGTATTGGCATTTTCGGAGGATTCTACGTTCGGTGGCCTGTAAGGAGTGGATTTGTCTTGGTTTGAGAGTGGAATGAATGATGGCTTTGTATTCTGCTATAGGTCGAATGTAGGTTTTGTAAGTGTGGATTAGGGTTTTGGGGTGACAGCGTCCGAATTTGCCGCATAGAGCACCCAGTAGAGAAGCTCTTTTCCTCATTTTGTCGAGGGTTCGTTGCAGGTCTGGTTCCCAGTTGAGGGTCTTGGTGAATAGGACTCCCAGGTAGGTGGCCCTTTCCTGCAGCTGCAGCCTCTGTCCAGCGAGCTCCAGGCGGATGTGGTTCGGATCTTGTGAGGCCCTATGGCTGTTTGGGTGGGTGAAGAGGATGGTCTGTGTTTTCAGCGGGTTGAGGGTGATCCTCCATTTGTTGCACCAGCCAGAGAGCCAGTTCAACATCTGTTGGTCCTTCCTGCTGAGGGTGTTGATGATGATATCCCGAATATGTATGCTCCTCATCTAGTTCATCCATTGTAATCATTGTATCTTCATTATCATCATAGATTCATCCTTTCAGAAAGATTACACTAGATTATTGTTCAATATCCTAGAAACCAAACTTGACAGAAGAAAGAATAACGATCTCATATCGATTATAGCAAATTGAGTTCATAATATTATAATATTCTTGTAACAAGATTCCTTGGAGAGATTTTTTGGTTCTGATACTCTCAATTTTCGAAAAGAACACTCGTTGGAAGATCTCTTTCTGCAAGGTCCAATTTCATCGTCTAATCCTCGGTCTCATCATTATTATATCACAACATACAAAATGATTTCCAGTCCTTACCTAGACCAGTCATCGCAATCGAAGAATTTCTCTATGACTGTTGGGAGATGAACCCTTTTGATGTAACATTTTTGTTTGGGTAACTCGATGCATTGAACGAAACAAGCCACGCCCCGAGTGTAAGAACGGGCTATGGCCGATCACAGCGAAAAAGTAGATTCATTACCTACAAAACAGTTGACACCAGTTGTATGTTTATATATATATATATATATATGTATAATTGGAATGAAATATAATATGGGGGGCATATAGTGAAACGTTGAGGGGTTGAGTTGAAAAACAGCGTTATGCTGATACTCCGCCTATTCACCATTGCAGATAGGTACAAAGTTAGGTGAAATATTCTCATCTTATATTTTGTTTTGTGCGATTTTTCATATTAATTTTATGTTTTTCTGCAAATGACGAATGAAGACGATTTATTATTATCATCATTATCATTGAACGTTTGAATCAGACTCGTCATTAAATGTCATAATTTGACAATACCTTCTTAAGTACCTGGCGTGATTCAGAACTGACTTCCTGAACAAATATGGATTCAGAAAGCGACAATAAATTCAACTACACTCCACCAGAAGTTCCACAAGCTGCCACTCTGAGTACAATTAGCCTCTCGCCCGAGAAATCTCAAATAAGGTATGGAACGGTTTATATCCGATATTCATGGATTGGTGAAAAGTAAAACATGAAAATTCGTTTTCGGAGAATGTACTGCTAGCCTATTTTGGCAAATTAGCAGCTGAATGCCAAGCATCCTCCTTGTGGTCACACTCTTCCATTCTAAGAAGCACAATTTCAAAGACAAATCAAGTGAATATTGAGAAATATCCAAAATTACGGGCGAAAATATTCTCTGAATTCCTCGTCCGATTGAATGGTGAACACGAAGTCATAGAAAAAGTATGGTATTCCACTCTCGTGTAATGGCTAGTAATCATTCGGATGATTACACGCTCGTTGAATAATATACTATTTCATCATCACTAGTTGAAAAGTAACAAGTGTCACGAATTTCATTTTCGAAACAAATAGGTCGATACTTGAGAATGAGTCTCAGGATTTTTTCCAGCTCATTGATGTGATACTTCATCAACAGAGGGCTCAATGACTATAAATAGTGAGTAAATGATCGAAATTCTAAACGGTCTACCTAGGTGTTTTCTTTTCTCAATACAGAAATCAGAGTGAGCGTGAAACATACATTCAGTTTTGTATCAGGATGTCGACCTTGTGGCATCGCGGGATGAATACATTATCATCTAATTCAAATCGTCCGATCATCAAAAATGCATAAATCCGCCATAAAATGTCGGATCTTCCGAGCCGAATATTGAAGAGGATTCCGAATTTCGTATGAGAAAACTGGTTTCGCAGGTCATTATCATCTATCCAGTTGAAGAGCTATTGTGCGTGGCTATTATTCAATAGATGAAAAAATAGTAGGGGTCGTTGTTTCAGATAACCATGGAATATATAAAGTCAGTAAATATGATTTCCCATCACATTCGTAGTCTGATAGTGGAAACAGAAAATCAAAAAATGAAAGTGGTAAGTTATCTATTGAATCAATTATCAAGTTTTTGCATTAGCTAATAATTATCATGTTTGTAATCACAATAGCATCATCTAGCCAACAATAAAATGAATTCGTGTTTTCTTGAGGACTCTGAAATAGCTTCTCCTCTAGATAGCAAATTTTGTATGTTGAGGATTGAGAAAAACGTCTTGTAAGATATACCAGTCAGTTTTCCATAGTATTCGATCGTAGGTCCTGTATATATTGAATGTTCTGATCTAGAAATTAGAAATGGTGCTCTACTGAGGTCGATAAGAATATTCATGAACTTATTGGAATATTCGAGTGATACTATTAAGTGGTTTCGTGTCATAGGAGTCGATATAGCCAATGTAGATGATCCATATCTCTCAGTGGATGTGAGAATAACCTCACAATACTCTGTCATATATTTGGAGTTCGTAAATACCAAGTCTTCTACTCATAGCTCAAAAATGGCGAAACTTCGTAATTGTCGCTACTATTCATGTTTCGATGTACCAACAATTGATTGTTCGCAACAGAAATAGTTTTGTATTTTGTTGTGATTATTGCATCGTAACCGATAGAATGCCTGTAATTCTGGCCTGACAATTTCGATGAACTGAAATGTTGAAATGAATACATTCATTGGATTCTCCATTTTTTCATTCAAGGTATTTGCTTTTCTTGCTGTCATCGCTGTAGCTGCAGCAGCTCCTCAGCTTACAGTCCAGCCTCAGGCAGCACGTGCCAGAGTAGCTTCAACTGATGCTTCCAAGGACGCTATCATCCTCCGATACGACAGCGACAGTAATCTTTTCGACGGATACAAATACGCGTAAGTTTCTATTGATATTCACAATTATTTTACATACGTTCATCCTCACTATCATCATCACTTCAGAACTGCATAAGGAAAAAACAGTGATTGTGATACTGAATATATCGACCACTCAATTCAGCAGAGTTGGAAAACTCTATGGATACGATCTGCCCTGAAGCCAAACCACTGTTAAGATTTGCTAGGAAGAAGTGGAAACAGCAGTACATATACTTTGATACCAAGACGGTCTGTCAAGGCAGAAGTTTCTAACTATGGGAGAGAAAAACCAGGAGCTCCCAGATATATTGAGGATCTGAAGACTGGCATTTGGGTCTTGTAGTGGAATTGGAGCTACACAGAGAACCATGAACGATATCGATGACCAAACACAATATAACTGGGAAGGTTGTGGTGTAGACATACAGCACAAAAGCCACAATCCAATCTCATCTCCAATGTCAAATGAGTCAAATTATAAACATTTTATGACATCCATTTCGCACAAATACCCAGTAGAGATCAATTGATATTGTTCTTTATTCTGATGAATCCCGAATGAACTCCTAATGAGATATCAGATTGCCATTCGTTACAATCGAAGAAAATGGAGTATTCCCCATACCAACATATTCAATTCCATATTCCATTGGTCGAGATTCGATTCCAGCTGTGGTTCTGATATTTCATTTTAGTTTCGACGGATGGTGTCAATTATCCAAATCCAAGAATTATTCATCACATTGGAGTCTCGACCATCATTACTCGGAAAACTCACCATTTTCTTCGAATTTTCAGAGTTGAGACGAGCGACGGACAAGCGAGAGAAGAGCAAGGTCAAATTCAACAAGCAGGAACTGATGATGAACATATTGCGGTACAGGGACGTTACAGCTACACCGGCCCTGACGGTGTCCTCTATGAAGTCGTCTATGTAGCAGATAAAGATGGTTTCCGACCTTCAGGAGCCCATCTTCCAGTTGCCCCATCGGCTACGAACTAATGACTGATGTGATCTAGATTTTACATTTTGTACAGTGAAAAATATAATATTTAAATTCGTTGATGTTCTTCTTTTTGCCAGAAAGGTGATCCAGATGAAATCAGTTTTGAATTACATCAGTTGGCCAAGAACATGCAACGTTCTGAGTTTTATGCGAAGATGATAGATTAACTTCTTGAGTAGCCCTCAGAAACTGACTATAAATAATGATGAATCTATTCCCAGTTCAGGTTGAGTTTAATGCGAGTGGAGCGCAAGGTATCTTCTCCACTGCGCCTCCAATCTATTACTAATTATTGCACTCTACCAAATAGGATTATTTGAAACGCTGATAACCTCAGAAAAAAATGGAGTGGTTGGAACTTTGAGATTGATCACTTGTTCCTATGACCTTGTATAGAAGACGATCGAAGATAAGAAAGAATAGATCTGCAGTGCAGCAGTACCAATATCTTAAAAAAAGAATGTTATTCACTATATAATATCTTGTATCATTTCATAATCAAAATGTCGAATGAGTGTTGTACATAGTCGCAGTAACAAGCATAGTGTTCGCGGTAATTATTCATTGAGAAAAATCCATTTCTGATAGCAGCTCAAAAAACAACAACGATTGAATAATAATAAATGGTCAGCAATGGTACTCACAGTGATACCGAAATCGAAGAATTTATTAAAGAATTCACAGACAACGTCAACAACAAACTTGAATGATAATGAATTTGTATCTCGTCAAAAACACGACTTGCCTTTATTTCCACTGCTAACAAAGTTGTATATCACAATTTCATCAAACTTGCACCAGGAATATCTGGTAGCATCATTTGAGAGCACATTTTTTCTTCAGAAAATATGCGGTATACGAACTTTCTCGCAACAGTAATAAAATTAAGATAATTGATCAGTCTCCAAGCTCAAAACATTCGAGAACCGTATTACTACACCTGAAAAAGTTCTGAAAAAATGTTAGGGTAGAGGGTGGTTTCAACCCTTCTACAATTTCTTCTAGGTTTCTCTGATGACCGAGAGGAGAGTTATTCTCTGAGATACACTTTCGTCAAATTTCATAAAATTTGTTTCACCTATTCCTGAACAGCATACAAAAATGTGTTTCTTCATGTGAACTTTGAACGGACAAACGGTACATTTTGGCACATAAATGAATTCGGACCAATCAACTTTCATTGGCGTCATCCACACGTGAAAGCTCTATGTCTCAGCAATTTTAGAACACCCTGTAAATAAACCCAATATGGGCGGAATTATAAGAACTCCAGGAAATCTCATAGTGTAGTAGAAACAAAGTCCCCAATTTGTTTCAGCGATGTGATCTATATTCAACCCAAATGCAAATGCTTCGAGTTCTTCGGAAAGTTGAGTTCCTTCAGAAGCTGCATATCGTTAATTGATACAGAACTAGCAGTAGGAACTCGAGATCATAATTTTGACAACTACATTAACGAATTTGAAATTTCAGTAATAGCCTCCATGTTTTGTCAATTCAAACTGGTTCTCAAACATTAAAAGCTATGGGCAATGAATTCTCTTCGCTATCTATTGCACACGATGAAGACTTGCTGATGCCCTGAATGATATCTCTGCATTGGGCACACCTCCCAAACTATCATCATTAGTTACAATGATTCCATGGAAGTAATCACAAAGATAATCGTATGCATGAAACAAGTATATTCAGAATAGAATTCCAATTTCACGTTATGAGAGTATGACTTGAGGAATTTCAAGAAATTGGGTTTGATGGTGTCGTCTCCAACGAATACGGAAATGAGGCCTGTTCAGTTTTGCACATCTTTCGCATGGCTGAGATTTTCTTCTGTCAGGCTCAGAATATTGAGATTTAAATAGACTATATCCATGTAGTCTTCTGAGAAAGCATATATAGTATATTTGCATGATCATATATTATGGATCCACCAGGTAATTCGATGAAATGATGCCACACTGAAAGAATTTCTGCAGAAAGCTCAATGTGCTCAAAAGTACTACAAATTCATGGACAAGAGAGATATTCACTGCCTGGGAAACTACAGAACAATTTTTCCAGTGCCAATCCTCTCGCGAATGATGGAGGCAATTATTGAACAACTATTACTTACTTTGTATCTTGGGGAGAACATGAGGTACCTCAAGGTACCTAGTATTTCAGGAACTCTGCTCTCCATCATATGTGTCGATCAACTACCTTTGAACATGGACAACAATGATACTGAATTGATTCTTCATGCTCATGAATGAGCATGCTCGTGGGGCAACTCAGCTCTAAACATGTCCATGGAAGCACATATTACCATTGAACAATCGTTTGCAGTGGATGAACTCAAAGAAAGAGAGAACGAAACTTATAAAATTATAATAACTATGGGGAATTCTGACCGCCACGTAGAATCTGTGAAGCTATTTCGATTTTATATTGATGTAAAAGTCACATGTGACACATAAATTTGATATATCTGTAAAACTTAGCAACTGTAGCAACTGTTCAGTATGTTTATGATGCAAAACGCAGCTGTACGTTCCATCACAAATAGAGATCAAATGATACATTGCCAACCCCTTTCGAGGAAGTACGATATTGACCCTTCCATGAATCCGGAATACATGAACATAATAGAAGAAACAAAGATAAGCTGGTAGGAGACAAACGAAACTCGAAACGTCAATGAATAGAGCCAATCACTATGGCTCTGAATTTTGTAATGAAATGATTAACAATTTCACCAACACGTTCGATAGAACAATGGAAAGCAAACTTCCAGAAGAAAGCTACCACATTTTCCATGAATTACTGCTTGATGAAATCTTATTCATTCATTTAAAATTTTTTCTGATATTCAAAACGTATGTGATGTTGTATGTGAATAGTTATCATCTGAACTCTTTGTGATTTTACTTTATATTCCATTTCCTATATGTTCACTTATTTTTATTGACATGTACATATTCAGTTTGTATCGCACGAATGAAGAATCGAATGAGTGTACACAGGACTTTTTGATTTGGAGTTAAGAGGAGTCCTCTCAGAATCAATGATAGTAATTATAGAGATGAGTATGTACTTAAAACATATTCATTCAGAATAATCCGACTCGATTATGAGACTCGAATCCCACCTTAGATGATCAAAAATGGATGAATCAGCAATAAATTGTGGAATCTTTCTAGTCGACTATAAAAAATATCCTCCAGTCTGTATATGAGAAAACTAGTTTCAGAGGTCATAATCATCTCTCTAGTTCAAGAACTTTTGTTCGTGGCTATTATTTAATATATGGCAGAAATTAGTAGGGGCCTCCATTTAGAATCACCATAGAATATATAAATTCAGTGAATACGATTTTTCATCACATTCGTGGTCCAATAGTGAGAACATTGACGACCAAAATGAAAGTGGTGAGTTACCAATCAAATCAATTATCGAGGTTTCGAATCGGCTATTAGAGGTCATTTTATAATGCATCAACTAAAGCAGCTATGAAATGAATTCGTTGATTCCTGTGTAAGGAATTTCATATCAAGAGGAGGCCAATAAGTAAATACAGATGTTGGTTATGATTATACAAGACAACATTGATCACTCATGTATGATTCGGTCCTCATATCACTGTCAATAAATGTATCTAAATAGTCTGAGAATAACAGATTCCGCAATTTAGAACTCACCCAGAAATACTGAGTGGATTTTTCCTAGCTACACCAAGGAAAGAGCACGAAGTGCCAACAAAATGATTATCATCATGTTTTCTGAATAAAGTATCACAGAAATTCTATAGCATCGGATGATATCTTTCTGATTCACCATATCATCATTCAGTTCTGAGATATATGTCATAATCTCGAATTATTTGTCAGAACTGTGTGATGTTTCACATCATTCACTTGAATGTGAAAGTTCTGACTCGTTTTCTAGAATTTCGAGAGTAAATCAGAAACATGAATTCGTGAAATATAATTTGAACGCTCTCATAGAATGCTGTTTGTTTGCAACATAGAAGGAACATTTGCAGAAAATATATACATAGAGGCAGATTGAATGTTCGAATATAATCAAAGTATAGCTGTTTGGTGATATCTTTTCATATATCACAATATTTGAATCAAAATTGACGAATCCTAGTCGATGCCTTACCTATGAATGTCATGCTTTTTCTTTCTCATTCTAGATATCTGTTGTTTTCGCTCTCATCGCTGTAGCTGTAGCAGCTCCTCAGTATTCAGTTCAGCCTCAGGCAGCACAAGCCAGAGTAGTAGCTGCGAGAGATGCTTCGAAGGATGCTGTTATACTTCGATACGACAGTGACAGTAATCTATTCGATGGATATAGATACGTGTAGGTTTGCATCATTGACATTTTACACTCCTTCACAATTTGTGATCATCATACCCAAGAATCAAATAGTCAAAATGTTGGTTGTGATTCGAAGGTCTACCATCTTCCAAATGGAGTTCGGAAACAGTCAGTTCTATTTCAACATAGTCATTCGAATTCCAGAAAGCATTATTTCAATTTCAGGATCATTTCTTGAATTCCAAAGTATATAATTTGTATCTTGAGATAGTTATTTGAACTTGCAAAATTATCAATTGTATTCGGAATTCATTGAATTGATCTCAGAAACTAACAATTTTATTTCTGGAACAGTAATTTCTATCTCCAAATATATCGAATGCATTTCATGAGGTATAATTTATGTTTTGAAAAAATGCTGGCAAAGGTTTGTGAGGTATAAGGATGTATAATATGTCACTGAGGTGTTATGTAATATTCAATCACCCTTCATTTACTATGTATTCAGATTAGTATTTAGACTACTGTAGACCGCTTTTGGAATCGAAATGACATTTTCTGAAAATAATATGACGTATTTTGATATCGAATTGATCATTTCAAAATACATGTTATACTTTGGATCAACAATTGATGCATTTGGAAATAGAAGTGATAATTCTGAAGAACATTGAACACATTCAATTGACTAATTTGGAATAAGAATGATGCTTTTTGTAATGAATATAACTCTTCTTGAACTATAATTGAGATGGATGTAGACATAGGTATCGATACAATGTTCGTATTTCGCTATCTGAATACTATTCAAATAGAAACAACTCATTCCGAACTAAGAATTCTTGATACGAATTCATACTCATGAATCGAATCTTTCCATTTCCTTTCAGAGTTGAGACGAGCGACGGACAAGCGAAAGAAGAACAAGGTCAGATTCAACAAGCAGGAACTGATGATGAACATATTGCGGTACAGGGACGTTATAGCTACACCGGCCCTGACGGTGTCCTCTATGAAGTCGTCTATGTAGCAGATAAAGATGGTTTCCGACCTTCAGGAGCCCATCTTCCAGTTGCCCCATCGGCTACGAACTAATGACTGACGTGATCTAGATTTTACATTTTGTACAGTGAAAAATATATTATCTAAACAATATTCAACTTTCTATCATGGGACTGGTCGAGAAATCAGTCTGATATTAATTCTAAGCTTCATACCAAGTAGGTCTATTGAACTGGGGGCTCTTCCTAGAGTTGTGATTCTCAATGAATTGATCGTGATTCATGTTATGAGAGGAATTAACGCTAAGTGCATCTGATTCAGCGAAGAGTTTATTCACATACTGGTGCATCATTTATATAGGTATTCTTTTTCGAACGAAAGCGACATGAACAGATATAGGTTCTTCATCAACTCACGGCTGTTCCAAATTGCGCTGATAAGAGAAAGCACACTCGAAATACTAGAATTTCATAATGATGATGATCCTCAGATCAAGATAGCTACTGTCTACACATCAGCCAAATAATGGCAGTGAATCATATGCATTCACAAATTTCAGTGAACTGCTTAGAATACAATCATATGCAATATAGTATCTGCTTACAAGATTTGAGGTTCCATATTTTTTCTAATTTCTTTTCAATTCTCATGAATCTTTCAGCAAACTCAAGATGACTACTTTCAATCCGCATATCTATGGCTGAAGTATTTGTCATCATCCAGGATCAATCTGGAAGTGATCGTGAAACCCTTATTTCAAACGCTGGAATAATTTCTCATTCGAATTCTCTCGAAGAAGAATATTTTCAAACAAACAATCCTCTCCTACATTTCGTTCTTTTGTTCACGTCTCCAGGTTCACTAGTTCTCTTTCAGGAGCGAAATGAACTTGTCACTTGTAGTTTACTTCAGGAAATTCCATGTTTTTTCACTTTTCATGAGGTGGCTTTGCTCGTTGAAATCTTGATATGCATGGAGAAGCAACAATGTATTTTTCAGTTTCGAACAGCGATAATCGAAACTCACATGACTATATAGAAGGAATGATAGAATTTATTGATGCAAAATTCAACTCCGAAATCGAGGCAATCCAATTGCAGCTCGAATTTTTCTCTACCACTCTCTGTTCGAAGTTCGACTCTGATGATCGAGCGATGAACATGAATTATTCTGGCGACATACTCATAATAACGTCTATTTTCTGTGGAAAATACGTAGGAGTGATGTATTTTTTTCCGCTATGGAATTTGGCACATAATTTCGTAATAATTCGATGGAATACTGGATATATATGCAAGTTGAAATTAGTCAATTCATCTACAGTTTGGGAAATAATGTGGAAATAAAACTGAACAATTGATAATCATGAGTCTAAGATCAACTGAATTATATCTTGTTCCATTATTTTTTGCATGTGGGTGTCTGCAATTTAGCATCCAGTGTTCACTGACTACCGAGGAATCGAAACTATTTGTATCACTACACTCTGGTCTTTTGAGATGAATCACACAATGATGAGACAGGTATATCAGCTATAAAAAACCATCTCCACGTGTCCTTAACCCAAATGTACAAGGCTAATGCATTATATTCTTTCTATAGATCAGAAGTTTCCAATGAACTTCGTTCAAGTTCAAAGTCATTGGCAGTGAGTTCGACTATCAGGAAATTCCGGTAATACCACAAGGAATGGAAACGGAACAATGAGACTCATAGTTGCCATTCCGAATTTATTCTCTGAGTCCACCAAATGGAACTTACTACTCATGAACATCAACACTAGTTCTTCCAGCCGGTATTATGGTACGGTTTCAATTCCATAAAAGTTCTGAAATCCACCTTACTGAGAAGTGTGTTCATGAAATCATCAAAAATTATGAATTCGATAGAAGAATTGTAATCCTTGTAATCGTAATCATTTGAACCTGTAGTTGGTCCTTTCTTCCTCTGAACAACCTTGTGAAGATATTTGGAGAACATATCTCCCCAATCTGCTTATGCAACAAAGATTGACATCATTATTTTTCATTCAATGGTAATTGTTCAGACATATATGGCAAAATCGTTGGGTGTACGTTGGAAAAATCTGTTTTACCACTTGAGCGGGTTCGACAAAGTCCGTGACGGTGGTTTCATACCTCAGAAGAGAATGATTCTTAATGAAACTGAAAGCTTTTTGGAGGAAGCAAACTTTCAGAGAGTCAAGATTTGAGAAGTGTGTAGAATTTCTGCTATGTTCGCAGAATTCTCAGTTCTCATTGAGAGAACTCAAGGTGTTCCATTGACAAATTTATTGGCCAAATCCCAACATTCAAATTGGCGGACTGACCGCAGCGCTAGAAGGAATAATGGCGAAGGCGCAACTGGAAACGGTCATCGCCGATACAAAATACATTGTTACATCATAAATACTTGAAAATGAACAGAATTCATTGCCTTCCGACTCATTCCTCAGTCAACTCGATGTCACTCACTAAACTTCGCCCAGTATCTGACGTTCTCTTTCCTTGTTTTTCATCCTTCTGGAAGAAGTATAGACCAAACTAGCATCCTCCTTCCTGTTCTCGGATATTCTTTCTCTCAATTCCATTCTATACCCACCGAGAACAACACTTTTTCAGTTTGTAAGTTCGAGATGCATTATATCAAAGCATACACGTGAGATACCCACAGGTCAGGTTAACTGAGTAGGTTTTTAGATTCTTGGGATTCTCACTCCTTGTTTTCGGAACCAAAAAAAGGAAAATATGATGATTATTCCGATTTATTTGTCATGAGGAGAGATTTGTTTTCTGTTCCAAGTATCGATTTCCAAAGTCCCAAAGATCGATCGAATACGTTTTCATCAATCAGTTCGATAGTTTTGCAATATAATTTCGATAAAAGACTATATGAAAAACCAAATGTATTATACAATTAAGGGATCATGAAGAATATGGAGTCACAACAAAGGGTACAGAATGAACGAATCCCAATGTATTGGTGCCATGATAATAATAATATTAATGATGATGATAATAATAATAATATAAGTAATAATCATGATGATGATAATGATGATAATAATGATGATAATAATAATAATATCGATGTTCATTTCTGAATAATAACATGAATTACATCTCATTGAATACAAATGAGGAATACATAAATACTCATATAAGCAAGTGTTTGCTTGTATGCTCGTCTTTCAAGTCTACGATCTCGAAAACATGACTTCTAATGACATTAGTTGTGCTCAAAATGATAGAAGATGACTACGATTATGATCCATTTAACTTTCGAATGATCTACTTGTGGCTCCATTTGATCAAATTCTTCTGTTCGTTCTGATCCTAGGAAAATTGGGTTGCCTGATATTCTGGGAGAATGGAGAACAGATCGACAAAATTTCTTTCCAGATAACGAGTTGATGACTTTCATTTCGACTGCGCCACTTTTATATTCGAACATGCTGTCACAAATTCCGAATTATCTCCATGGATATATTGGAGTTCAATGAGGAACTAATATGAGAGAACTATATGAGGATCTATTTCCGGTAGAGGGTAACCGGTGTTTTGGATATGTTTGATTCTGTTGAAATATCATTTCTGGGCTATGTGAATACAAATCACATTTTCATCTACATGAATAATGCTGTCACTGTTGACTTATTATTATTTCTCCAATTTCCTCTACATTACACACTGAAAGAGGAAATGTACATTGTTCTTGACATTCTTGTTTGGAATATATACATTCAAACAATACAATACTGATGAAAAAGAAAATATGCCATATCGCTTGGGCTGCCTATGTCTCCCAAAAATGGTTCAGAGCCCACTATGGATAGTTTCCGCATCCCGTAATCACGCATGAGTTCCATTTCCTGGGACGTTGTGTCGAAAGTTGAGGTACGGAAACAAGAAATGATTGTAAATGAAAAGCGACTCTGTCTAATGATCGACATTTTCAGAATCACTCTGATACTTAGGAAAGTCGATCAGGTCAGGATGAATCATGAATTCCAACAGTCTTCGATAACTTGAAGAAGAAAATGCTCAACCTTCCGAGGTTTTATCTGGAATATATTCAATTGGTTTCACTCTCAAGTTCCTCAAGTTCGATACAGAGCTCTGATATCTCATCACCTCCATCATGATTCACCATATTCAATGTTTCCTTAGTATCCACAAGTCTGACATATTCATCTTGTCCACAGGCATATTATTCAGTCAAATTTCGAAGAATGAATTCATGAAAACGTATAAAATTGGTTTTCTGGCGGAATATGGAGAATAAGAGTCAGCGAGATCATTGCGCTCCGTGAGAATATAGTTTAAGTTCTTGAGAAGGTTGTGGGAACCGTTGATATAATCATTCACTTCATTCAGATCATTGATAATGAAGAGGCAAATCAAGATGAGAAAGGAAGCGACATGAGGACGCATGAGAGATATACTTCCAGCCAAGATGTATTCACTGAAAAACAAATTTCGTATGTTCTGTCATGACTAGGATATCTTCGCACTTATCATACAAATATCAAGAAATTTGCTTTGTGCACTTGTGCGATCATTCATGGTTGCATGAGGACGACTTCAGAGCAGAGTTTCTATGATAGAAATACATAAAATATTATTGGCAGGAAAGTGTAGGGAGTTTTTATCTCCATTTCCGATCTTCTTATTCTTTTTATTAGCTAATTTCCACCATTCATTGAGAATAAATGGGCATTTACTGATGATGTGGGATGAAGATGTTGATAATATATCGGTTAGACTGACTGAAACGAAGTTTCCTACGAATCAGGGTTTCGCAAGGAAATAAGCCCAGCATCAGATGAGATCATTCTGATCTTGATGGTTATTCGACCTACTTTGCTTGTTATCATTATCGCTGCTATGCACTTTTGTTGACCATATTGTTTGGTCATTTTTGTTTCGATCAGTTCTCACATCTTCGAGAATAAAAAATGGGTTTGCGAATATTCTGGCCATTTGAGGTATTGAAGAAAAATCAATCATTCAATGAAATATAGTATTACAATAAAAATTGATTCTTATTTCTTGTTTCCACCTGATCATCTGATAGATATCAGATGAGGAAGAATAGGACATTTTTCGAACAATGATTTCACGATTCGGCATGAGTTTGAGAATCATTACATAATGTCCTACGGAATAATCATCAGAACTAGTTTACGAGGTTATCTAACGAACCATCCTGAGAATATAGAAGGGGCGATTATTCAAATAATCCATTGATAATTGTATAAATTTGGCTAATTTTCGTTGAGACGAATATTGTTGAGAGTTTGTCGGTCCAGAAACGTCGATTCATAATGAAAGTGGTGAGTTACGAAATTTCAGATCAGAATAATAATATCATTACAACGCTTGTTTTGTATCGATCGATTGACGTCAACTGGATGCTCATGAGTGACGATTTTTAACAACTGGTTGTTCAGATTTTCATATCGCAGATTCCTATACTCAGAATGATCTGTTTTTCATATTCAAATTTTGAGATGGAATATACTTTGTTGTCCGGCTTGTGACCAACTCGAAATATCGAAACACTTCTTCATCAGTCTCAAGATGACGATTTTGGAGATGTATTCGCAATGGAACTATCCATAGCTAGTGGGGATTAATATGATTCTATACGAACTTTGAGAATTCCATTGTATTCTTTTTCTCCTAGGAGTAGCATCAGACAATTTGAATCAATTTTTGATATTTTTCAATTTTTCTTTGGAATCGATATTTTCACATAACTGATCCTGATGCTCTCCGGATATCGAGTTTTTGGAATCATTCCAGAAAACTTATTGACGATAGGACTCTGAAAGACAGAACGTCATCAGTCACTGTCATTCAACATTCCAAAAATTATACATGAAATCGAACTCCACTTCTTTGTTACTAGGAACGAGCAATCTCTCAATATTCTATGGAAATCTGCATAATGACCATGAGGATCACTTGCAAATCATCTCAACAGAGAAAAGTCACTGTAGGTCGCTAGAGTTATATGACTGACCTTCATAACAAATGTATTCATTTCACGAATTTTATCATTCTCAAACTGCCGATTCGATGGAAGGATCGATCATTACCACATTATTATAAAACATAAATATAATGCATATATGCAAAATAAGTCATTTCGGGTAATCGATCCAATGATACTCATCCTTTTAATAACTTTGAATCATTTAATCTGGTGACATTGGTGAATGGACAAACATGATGATTATAAGTGAGGAAACAAGGACTTCTATCCCAATTCCTTACAATTACATACCTGTCTTGATTTTATTTTTCATAGTTTCTTTTCATATTTTTCAGATCGTCATTGCTTGTGCTCTCATCGCAGCCGTAGTTGCTGCTCCCCAATTCCAAAATGCCAAGGCTGGGGTTGTGAGAGACGCTTCCAGAAATTCAGTGATCCTTCGATATGACAACGACAACATTGGAACCGACGGATACAACTGGGCGTGAGTGAATTAATTCAGATTGAATCGTCTGGCATGAATGATGAAGCGATCTGTTAGTATGGACGGAATAAATCATAGAACCACTCGGTTTGAGTTGGTAACTGGTTCGATAAGGATACAATAATCAGGGCTATCTCAAGTATATGCTGTCGCGATTATCGAATTTCATAGGTATAGAGACGAGTACATGACCGATGAGCAGAAGGACATCGAAAAACAATGACCAAACGATGATGTGACCACACTTATGCTTATTGACCTACATTATCTCATCCAGTGAATCATTGTACCTACTCCAATATTTTCGTATCTGTGACAAGCTTGTAGAAATTTGTTACTGGATGAGGGGGTGCAATATTATCCTTCGTTGACTCAGTCCTTCCATGAATTTGTTCCGATGAATGTTTCTTGTAATTTCCTCCTAGAGAGTTGTTGGGGTAGTCTGAAGATTTCTCGATTATTCTCATATACCCACGTCATTGGCAATCTCCGATCTAACCTGTATGGAAGTTCGTCCTCTACAAAATCGTATCCATTTGTGTGATACCCCATTCATCTGTTCAGAAGTTCATTTTCCTCACGAATATGATATGTCCCATACCTATATTTACATAGTTTCTTGCGTAGTGCAATCTGAAGACACCAAGTCTTTCCTTATAAGCAAATTGATGGCAATTCCAATCCATCGCTGTAGTGGGCGTTGATTTTGATGATTCCATTTTCGAGTTACTTTCCTATCTTCTTCCCTACAAAACAGTGAAGATGAAAGTTTGAATTCTCGTTGCATTGAGCTCTACTAGTTTTCCATATTCTCATTGGAAAATTCTTGCCAGATCATCAAATACATGTGTGGACAAATGATTTCAGAAGGTAATTTCATTAAAAATCTTTCAAATCTGTGGTATGATTTCAGTGTTGAAACAAGCGACGGACAACAGAAGGAAGAACAGGCACGATTAGAAAATGCTGGAACCGATAATGAAGCCATCGCAGTTCAAGGACGATACAGCTATACCGGAGTCGACGGTGTTCTGTATGAAGTCGTCTACGTAGCAGACAGAAATGGATTCAGAGCACAAGGTGCTCACCTTCCAGTTTCTGCATCATAGGCCCAAAGATCATCTGTGAAATCTAGTTATTTATTAAATCATTGATTCAATGGAAGTCTATAGTATTCGATTTGTGATGATCACAATTACAGACATAATCCGTTCACCGAAGAATGTAAGAGGACCTAGACCTACTCTGAATTTCACCGCGTTGCGCTGAATTTTGACCCGAAACTGAGATCTTGAGAAACTGAGGAAATCTTCAGACATGTAGACTCGTTTGTTGAAACATGAAGAAGGTTCAAATGGTGTTGGTACCAGGTTCAATCTAGATCAAAAAAGATTACGCACCACATCAACGGGAAATCGGACTTCCATGCTGAAGGATTCATTCATTGCTGATCAAATGTTTCCATCGCAGCAACGATGTGGATCCAATATTCTAGAATATACAGAGTGCTTAGGTAAACTTCTTCAAGAACATTAGTGGAAACATTCGTACATGGATCAACCTCCACTGTCCACTACTATCAGGCACTTCAGTCATACTCTTTTTTTGAATCTGTATCGGATATACAAATAATCAATGCATCGTTGATTATGTTTTTTTCAATTTCGAAAAATATACAGTTTGATTCACCCACCTGAATGATCCATCAGTGGTTTATAGATAACTGGATGAGACATCAGTTTGAGATTATGGTCGAAGCTGATGCGCGATGTGATCTATTTTTCTGAAATATTTTCAATACGCTGTTAATTCTGGTTGAACCGGATGTGACATTACTGCTTTTTCGGATGTTCCACCCTGTAGATTATCGCATTCCAAATTGGACACTGAATTCTGATGTTGATGCAATTTGAATCGTTCTCCTATCTTCATTTGTTTTTGAGATATTCAATTTCACCAAAAATTTGTAATGAATGGAGTGAAAACTGAACTAAAATGACTATCATCAAGAATGTCAAAGATTAAAATGCATTCCACTCTTCATATACGCGATGATAATGGAGGTGTATCTCATTGAGAATCTTCAATAATATTCCAAAATGTTAGACAGGGTGATTTTTATCTCCGATTATTTCGCTTTTTTCTCCTTCTTTATCTGTGGAAAACACGAAACAGAAACCTATAATGTTCGAGGAACATCGTGTTAGCCAGCAGTGGAATCTTGAGAGAGAAGGAAGGTGTTGGAATTTTCCTGGAAAGTTCGGAGGTTGTAAGCATCAGGAGAGACTTCATCAGGCAAAGAATTCCACAACTTTGCCGTTCTATTGATGAATGATGCTTATAGCGATGTTCGACAGGTCTCGAGCCTGACAGTGTAGGGGTGACCAGCTCGAACTCGTCTGGTTTGTCTACTACGAGTCGCGCGTGGTGGAATAATAGATGATATTTCCGTTGAGCACCGACCGTGAAAGTACCTATGAAATAGGCAGAGATCGCTATTCCAAAAGCAAAAAAATCTTCATCTTCATTTCGAATGAAACGACCATTGACTTCTCACACTACTCAACGTGGAGTTTCTTCCTCTATCGATATGTTGAAGCATGAATAATGGCGTTCAAAAATAAGGAGAAATTGAAATTGAATAATGAAGAGAATATGTTTGAAGAAAACTTCGTCTCACGAGGTAGATACATGTGGTCAAATGATATATCAAATCATATCAGTTGATGAAATTCATGCTGGTGAAGGTTATTCATGCTGGATTGTGTATGAAACGTATGATAAGGTATTGAGTGGAGATGCACTCTACGTTACCACCAGATGTAACTTATTCGGACTGATACTGGCTGAATTTCTCATGCAAGTGTTCATACCGATGTGTATATCGACTTCTTATATCGAGAATCTCGATCATTATCTTCAGAAAAATTTTGAGATCAACGTTCAGAGTACGATGAGATGAATTTCCGTGAGGTAGGTTGTTTATTCAATTGCTTATGCGTATCTGTTGAGAATTAGGGTCAGAATTAGACTGAAAGAAGTTCTATTTCTTTCATTCTCGGAGCATGAGATCACGGACTCTAATTACGTTTACCGAGATGAAAGACAATCATTTGACGATAAACAGCTGAATCTCATACAACATAAACTATGGTGATTACGATTTGCCGTTACTTGAAAGTAGTTCCCATCATCACAGTGACACGGAAAATGATGGAGGAGAAGCTACTACAATCACGGTTGCAACGGATATAATCGTATATTTCAATTGATTAGCAGGATCTTTGAATGACCTCCGCAAGAACAATACAGCCTTGTGGACGTGCTCTTGAATGTCTTTCACGTTTCTATCACATCGCTAATAGATATCAGACGTACCTGACATATTGTTAGTTAATGCATAATTGCACGTGTTCAGGCAACTTCAAAGGTGAACATATTCAATGTGTGAGATAATGTATATTTTTCGAATATCATAGTTCATTGGCGAATTTTCAAATTCAAGTAATTTCCAATCTATCGATATGGGTATGGAGATAGTTTGCACTACAAAGTGGTATATGATTCTTCAACTACTCACAGCTGATAGTGAAATGAATGGGCATGAATCCATATCCTCTCACCGTGAGATATGGAATCATCCCATCAGGAATCACTGGTTTTTTGCCGTCGTATACAAGAACTCCAATAATGAAGCATTGAAAATGAGAGATGACAATAACCAATATCGAATACATTTTTGCTACAAAAATTGAGAAATTTCACCTCTTGTCGTTCGAGAGGTTTTTAGGATATTAGCGTCTGATGTTATTTCACTATGAAAAGAAACGATTCTTGACGAGATTGGGTATGATTGAGTCCCTCACTTACCTTCGAAGATAGATCGTTACTCATTGATAATAAATATACAGGGTTTACCGGAAAGATTCCGCCAAACTCTGAGGAGTGATAGGGGACATCTGAACAATTATTTTTGATTACTTTCTTGTCTACATTTCTGTTTGCAAAAAAAACGAACCAAGAGAACCACTTATTAGGCTGCCCAATGATTGAATGACTGTTCACTTATTAATTTTGTTTCGTTAACTGATGAATTATGGTTCACAATGATTGTTTGAAATGTTGACCATTTACTTCGATGCAAAGATTGAACCGTCGGGTCATTGACTTACAAATCCTTCCGGAATATTCTGGGAATGGCTTCTACATGGGCACTCACCAGTATCCTTGCTGATAGATCTTCCTCATTACGAAATGGTGTTTCGTATTAGACTAAACTTTCCAGATAACCCCAAAGGAAAGGAGAAAATCTAGAGGAAGAGATTTAAATAGTTGTTCAAACAAATATGCTTGTTCTGATGTCTCTTATCACTCTCAAAGTTTGATGGAATGTTCTTGGACACCCTCTATACATTATTCATTCAGTTATAATAACTATCTTGTTGTTATATCCTCTCACATATGTTTCACCTTGTGGTGATTTATTTATAAATTGCATATTTCTTCCGAACGCAAATTCTCCTGCTCAGTGGAGTGGCATTTAACGACGATGAATCTCATGAGTATTTTTATCCTCTATTACTTCTCGATTGTGGTTGTTAACTGTTATATAGATACTATACTGGAAAATACTCGTGACGAAAATGAGCATGGCTACCATTTCAAGTAAGTTCATGATGAGATGTAGTTGATTTTCGAGTATCAACCAATATTACATATTCAATCATACGTTACGATACATAAAACAAAGAGAATAAATTACTGAGAGTATTCATATAAATCGAGCGCTATGTCAATTGGCATTCGTGTACACATCCTCTCAATGACGTTTCATAAACTTCAATTCTTCTTCCATGAAATTGGACGACCTGTATACTTTCATTCAGTGACATCAAAAAGTTTTTATGAGACTCAACTTCAGAGCATCTTGCACACATTACTCGAGCATGGCATTTTTGACAAGATTTTGCGACGAGTGCAAAAATGTAAGGAGTGGATGAAATACAATTTCCGAGTTATGCACACTATACGACCATGAATATTCGAATGAGGTGAATTATAGGTGAGTAGGTAGGTATTATCATGTTATATACAAGTAGTCATACTAGTCAGTATCGCGCTTTGTTGACAGCTGCCAAGCAACCCAAGATAAAGCGAGTCAGGAACGAGAATACTGGAGTGGCGACCCGATCAGATGGTCTGTTAGATAATAATCATGTAGATTCTATGAAAATTGATACAAGTTCGAAAATCTTCGGATATTTCAGATGTCATCTCAGCTGAATAACTTCACTCAACTGTCTCAACAATGTTCTCTCATTGAAATGCATTCATTATTAAGGTTGTTATGAATAATGTTGTGGATTCAATGATTTTTTTCAAATGATGAGGATGTGAAATCAAAATGATATATGAGTACTTTATGATATGATGATACCAACAGAAAAAATTCATGATAAATTATCACATCATTCAATTGCGAGCGTGAGCTTTCAGAATGATACAATACTCGTTGCTATACATCTTTCTATTTTCTTCGTGGAAGTTTCTCTCCTCGTTTTTGATGATTAAGTTATCAAGAATTATTTCAATATATTCGTAGTGATGACAGATTTGTGATCTGCCCCAAAATAACACTGCGCTCGAAATTCAATCTTCAGATACCTTGTTTTTGAAATGATTTGGAAATACAAAAATATTTCAACTAAAAACAGAATCTTCTGCTTATCTCAGTGGATATTTAAGGAACGAATCTGCTCTCGATTTTTACACAACTAGTAGGAATATTTTTTTCTCCTTGCAGAAGTTTTTGATGTTCCAGACGAGGGGAGAGAATTTCAAAAAAATAGGGAAATTCACGATGTCCTGGAAGGAGCATTCGAAATGGAATAAATCTGAAATTACGAGTTATAACTTAGGACTTCGCTTCGAAATTTCCACTTATTACTGAGAAGTTTGGGATTCCTTTTCAAAATTAAGGGAAATGATTAATTTTTTTTGTTGATGTCCCTTTCAGATAGAAATGAATGTACCACCTCCTCGAATAACTCACAGTATATGTTGCTATATTAAGAATCATGTTGGTTTCTATTTTTGAAGAGGATATTATACGTAAATGATACAATGTGATGAAGAGATAGTTGATGTAGTTTTCCAAGGTTGGTGAGAGTGCATACACTTTTCTACTGAGCGAAATATTGAGCATGTGAACGATAATGTCTGGGGAACGCTCACCTCTATCATTACATACAGTGTGGAACAGTCAAATGCAATGAATTTGACAACAGATAAATAAGGGTGTGTAGGGAAAAACGCTTGGACACGTCGATTTATATTTTTGAATGCGCATTTTTTTCAAAGAAACTAAATTGTATAGAGTGTGTCATCTGACGATACCAACTTTCTTATTTTAAATGGAACACCCTGTATCTCTTTTCATTTTCAAATTCTCACTGGAGAGCTGATTTCAGCGATACACTTGAAATCTAGCGGAAATGATCACAGAGATATAGGGTGTGAAAGATCGAGATTTCTTCAACGTTATGAATTTTTTGTGTCGAAACTATGCATTATTGGTCGAAATGACTCACATGTCTCTGTCTCAATTTTGGATATACTATCTACTGACATTTCGTTGGGACAGATACAGGATGATCAATTTTCTGAATTCTGCACCACCCTATATTCGTTCCAATCAAATGACAGTAGGTAGTAAATCGAAAGTTAAGACAGGCACATGTAAGCCGTAATCCTAAAGTTGAAAAATCTCGATTTTTCACACCCTATATCTTTGTAATCATTTCCGCTAGACCCCAAGTGTGATGTTAATGAGCCTAATTTGGTTTCCAGTAGAAAGAAGACTTTTCTATTTTACCATGATTTTAATACTTAAAATACTTAACAACATGGCACCCGATTATTTTCAGAAATACGTAACTTTCAATAAAAATATCCATAACCATAATACTCGTGGAAAAAATGAAATCTATGTACCAAAAACTTCTTACCGCAATACTATGAACTCATTATTTTTCAAGGGATTTCTAGAATTTAATAAATTACCAGATGCTATTAAATCATCCTCTTCACTGATAAATTTCAAAGACAGATTGAAGAAATACATACAAGTATAATGGGGGTAAATATGTTTGTTTATTTGTCAGTGGGGTTCTTTGCTCGGGATATTATTATTATTTTTTTTTGTTTATTAAATATGATTTATACTAAATATGTAGTCACATTTCAAAATTATTCCTCATGTATTGTAATATTTCAAACTTGATTTATATTTTGGTGATGTAACTTATACTAGTGTAAGTACTATGAAAAAGTACTATTTCTTTGCTTTGATATACACTACGTCTTTTTATATATATATTTTGTATATTATTTATATCATACTATAATTCTCATATGTATATTAGGATTTCTATTTAAATAAAGATCTATCTATCTATCTATCGATGGGATCAGCTCTTCAGTGAGAATTCAAAAACGGAATGAAATACTGGGTGTTCCATTTGAAACAAGAAAGTTGGTATTGGCCACTGTCACATGACACACTCTATATAATTTAATTTTCTGCAGAGGAATGCGTATTCAAAAATACAAATCGACGTGTCCGAGCGTTTTTCCCAACACACCCTCATTGATTTGTTGTTCATTCCATTTGGCTGTTCCACACTGTATAGATACGTACGAAGATATTTTCACTTCAAAATTTCAACACGGATTCGCGGGATTTCCTGATGAAATATTCAGATCGAGATAGTGTAGCCGTTAGTTTTACAAGAAATCTTCATTCATCTTGACAGTGTTGCCATATATTTTGAAATATACAGGGTACAGAAGCAATGTGAAAAAACAGAAATAACCTGGGAAATATGGGGTGGATTATTCGATATGTACATGTATCTTTTCAAGATCAATATGACTCGAAGGATCTGATTAGAACAAAATATATGGTGTTCCATTCGAAAAAGATAATCTCCACAGTACCCTGCATATTTGGAGCAACACGGCAACGTTGTCGTGTCGTCGTTAGCTCGATTTCTTCATTCGATGGAAAACTAGAATAATGAAAGGGGTTCACGTTGATGAAACTAACCCCGAACAGTATTTTCTAAATACTCAGAAATGTTAGGCTGGCCTAATAGTCGAGTAGCAGAGATGTTCTTCTACAATTATCAGTTTCATCTCATATGTGATTGAATAATTGCCCAAAAGTTATTCAAATATTGACTATTGATCGAATATCTAATATTCTAGAACTCACATCTTTTGATATTATATGTATCTATAGGTATTTCAAAGTTTGATGCAAAGTCTAAGGGAGGATGGATGAGAGCTTATATGGATTCCATTGAGCTGAATATAATTTAGTACAAAGTCTCGCCGAGTCTCACTAGTTATTCGAAAATATCATTCCAAAAAATTCGGGTAATGATTTTTGTCCGCGACTGATATCCATAATTCACATGACAGTGACAGCTCAGTTCACTTATCATTTTTTGCTGCGTTCATCAATTTACTCTTGTGGCTACTCAGAGAGTACCCGTTCATGAATCTGTCTGAATAAATGTCAAGAGTCACTACACGGAGTTATTCATTCTGAGGTTATCTTCAATGCTGTCTGTAAGTTCTTCGAGGAGGTGGTACATTCATTTTCCAGCTTTTCATGGGATTTTCTCTCCTCATTTCTAAAAAATAGAGTGGGAGTTATTAAAAATTATTTCAATATATTCGTAGTAATGACAGATTTGGGATCTGCCCCAAAATGTCACTGCGCTTGAAATTGAACCTTCAGATACCTAAAAGAGAAATTCTCTATTGGTTAGTGACCTCTTGTTTTTGAAAAAATTTGGAAATACAAATATATTCAATAAGAATAAAACCTCTACTTATCTTGGTGGACGTTTCGGGAACGAATCTGCTCCCGTTCTCAACACAATCAAAATATTTTTTTCTTCACAATTGAAATAAAATAAAAATGATGATTATTAGAGTATTCACAACATAACCTTCACAAGAGCATTTCAACTTGTCAGAGTACATCGTTACTCTGTTCAGAAGTAGAGTACGTTGAGTTTACTCTGAGTAAGTTTCTGAACGATTGTGAGTCTTCACTCAATACAGACAGTGTACGTTTACGAACGTCCCAGAGTAAGCTAGCTCACTCAGAGTAAGTTTCTGAACGCAGCCTGGGTAATGTTCAGATTCAATTTGTTCAGGAGAGCCTATAGGACGAAAATCTATATTAACCTACAATCTAATTTCTCCAAGTTCTATCTGAATCCGAGAGATTTTTCACCTTTTCACTGACACCTTGTATAACTGTTGAATATTTTTGATCTAAAGTTTTCTCATGAGGTTGGGTTATGTAATTATTATCATTATCATCAGGTACAGAACACAAAATGGACAAGAAAGAGAAGAAACTGGAGTTATCGAAAGAATTGGCGCGACCACAATAATAAGGGTTACAGGATATTTCTCCTATCTGGATACGACTGGCAAACAATACAAGGTTACCTACTCCGCCGATGAAGATGGTTATAAGCCGCAAGTCTACCCACCATATCTGGTATCTCAGCAACCAATAGAACAAAAAATTCAAGTGATAATTGCTCCAGCAGCACTTGCATCTTTGGCTGGTGGTGGTCTTGGATGAGATATGTTATTTTTCCAGTAGTTAGTATATTGATGTTATACTATCTCACATAGGTTCACCTTGTGAAGATGCATTCTCTCATTTCTTCATCAGAATACAAATTCACTTCCATAGTAGAATGGCACTTATCGAATATGATCCTGATTATCATAATAATATTCTCCTCTATTATGTTCGGATTGTAAGAAGTTATGGAATGTTATCTATATATCTATACTGTATTGAACTGTATTGGAATGAATTTGATTATATTCATGAATGAATATCAGGAAATGAAATGAGATCGATTAATGGGAACATACATTATTATTATACAACTCAACGTTCAACCAGTCGATACAGATTCCATTGATACCAACAAATTGGATGGAGAATGAGTTATTGACGATCAAATTCCATGAAATACTTTTCTCAAGTACCTTCTCACATCATTGTTTATGCTAAACTGAAATGCGCTCATTCTGTTGAACATCCATTATGTGATATAAAGTGGACATCCATGAAGCGGTATTTTGATAGAAGTCGATCATCAATAACTCAACCGTATTTCATGGAGAAATACATAGTGTTTCATTTAAAAGATCGATGCTGATGTACCTACATTTCTGGAGAATTAAAGACCCTATATACCTCTTAATCTAAATTCAAGATAATCCATACAACATTCAAATTTACCTCTTTGTCATATCTTTGAAAATATGGAGATTTCATGGGGTATTCAATTCAAAGAGACCCATCTTCTATAGTATATTCAACAGACTTTCTGTGAGGTACTTTTGTTATTGATGAACTGGACGAACTGGAATGAAGATATTCGTCAATTGCCAATTGTTCTATGATGATGTGTAATTATTCTCGACACCACAATCCAATTTTCTCATACTAAATACAATATATCATCGTGTTCTCAAAATGAATACCGATAATTTATTATTTATGGAATCATTTGATATTGTCCTAAAATAGAAACCCTGATTATGAAACTAGTGGGTATGTCATGGATATTCCATTTATATATGATGGATTATGAGAATAACCATGCTTTCGAAATATAATATTTTCATCAATATGGTGTTTGGTATGGTACGGCATGGTGGGTTGAAACTTCAACGTTCAATGTTCGTCTACAACTGGTGCGAGTTGGTGATTACTAACAAAAATGAATGCAGGAACCTTCTTTCCACACACAAATTCATTTTTATTCTCATTCATCCACGGGAACTCCCAATTACATGAAATAAACATATATATACATGTAGATATCACAACAAAGATCTGACAAGTATTCAAAAACTGTTAAGTGACCCATGAAATATGTCTGAATCATTTTCATCAAATACTCTCAATGTTCTTTCAATAGGTGAATGTTGTCCATAATTTGTGAAATGGTGTGTTATTCGATTGGGGTTTGATTAACTCCAGTAAACGTGGGCAGAAAATAATTATTATACATTGATTGATTTCAAAATGAAACATGAGTCGTTGGATATCCTACGATTTCTCAAAGTCTGCATTCTCAGTTTATCAAGTAATGAAGAATAATCATGGTTCTCTATTTTAATATCGAGTTTATGTGCATAAAATCTTAAAAATTTGTTCTGAGTACGTTCTAATGTATAGTTATGGAGAATAGCCGCTAGAAAAGTTCTAGACTTCTGCCTACTCGGCTGCCCAAAATCGGAGATAGATGACGCCACCCCTGCTGATCAAGATGGTCATCTTGGAAACCCTGGAACACACCATGTGAATTTGAATTCAACATGAAAGCGAAAATTGAACCGTTAGCTATCCAGCAATGTTATAGATGTCCGTCGTTATTAGCAAAAGCGGATTTGACTTCACGGGATATTTTACTCATGTAGAAAGGAACAATTGAAGAGTTAATTCACCATATTGTATTCACCTCGAGCTATATATAACACTACATTCCTACTGAGTGAAATCTGTGTATGTACCTAGCTATAATAGTTTATGTGATAATTCCTTTTCGTATTCGAATTTCACTATTTATCATCGATGATGATGATTATAATCTCCGAACAACAAACCCACTAGAAGGATCACAAAACAAATATTCTGAAGCTAACATGAATTCCCAGAATTATCATAATATTAGTACCCAATCGTCGCCAGTGTTGTCATATCCAATCATCAAAAAGTGATAAATAGTCCATAATATTCAAAGTCCTTTATGAATTCATGTAGTTCAATGCACAAATATAATAATAAATTTGGGTCATGACGATTATGAATCAGTTCTGATCGATAGAAGATTGCTACATTATTCTGAGACTTAGCAATTTTACTTTCTTGGGGGCTCCAGGACAAGCATGGGTATCGTGAATACTTTTTGCTCAACGTTGCAACACCGCAATTTGATATTGACAGTCGACGGCGATTATTGCTTTGTTTGGTGTCTGTCATTATTAACGTTTTGATTTATCGATATTATTCATCTTGTGTTCAGTTTTGTGTACTCAGAATTCATCAGAAACTCAGTTAATTTCCTGTTTTGGTGATTTGATATAATGGTGAGACGTTGTGAGGTGTGTTAAAGACGATTTGAACCGGCGATCAAAACACGTCATTCCATAGGTGAATTACCATTGTCGTATCATTCGAGATTTTGAAGCATTTTCCCAAATGGAATGGATAAAAATGAATTTAAATTGATTTGATTAGATTATATTGATTATACCCATACGTCAGCTTCGACAGTGTCTTGTGATGAAATATGTAGCACTGATAAATGCTTCCTCATTTGTAGTCAAAATATGCGAAGCTGCTGAAAAATCACTGAGAATAATGATGAACTCAATTAATATTTTTGATAAGAGATATAAGGATATTTCTATACTTCTTGTACACACAACAATGAGAAATTTACCGTTGAATGTTTTCGGAACTAGTCAAACTAATTTGGAGAAATATTTCACTGTGAGACTTCATCATGAGGCAAATAAATTGAAAGATTCAACGGGAGTTAGAGTAAGAAATATATTAACAAAAACAATCCTATTCGAAAATCAATGAATTATTTGTGTTATTATCCATGGTCGTTTTTCATTTCAGTCCTGTTTTAAATAAGAAACACTGCTATTTGCTACATCTTCACATGATTCATGATTTTATTGTCGATATAACATTTCGTCATAATACTTGTCAACACATATTCATTATCGATTTTCACCTATCTACATGAAATGAAATAATCAGACATCAATTTTTTGCGTCAAAATATATTATTCTGCTCGAGATGAAACCTCCTTCATTCTTAACGATATCGTGAAATGATTTAAAAAAGTTTCATCTTCAGATTTGAAAATTACATTCAAATATGCAATCATATCTTTTCGCCTTGAAAACAAGTTTTTCACTTTTTTGAAAATTATTTCCACTAGTAGGTACTGAACTTCGAAATCGTAAATATACTTACATGCACTGTCACTGATCGCCAAAGATATAAATGTTCATTATTGAAATTGAACGTTATTTATGATGAGGTATAAGTAGACAACTGTATACTGAATAGTAAGTATATTGTGACGTGGTCATAATAAGTTTATTGATTACAAACGAGTTACAAAAATCACCATAGGATTGTATGTATTCGAATTTCTCGTAACAATGTGAAGGAAGTATAAAGATGTTCATTTTCCCACCAAGAAATGCTGAAAAGTACTACTGAAATTGTTACGGATTTTCAATTTGGTTTCATCATGAATTAATAATAAAATCGACCCCCTCTGACAACACGGCAATGGTGCTGGGAGAATCAGCTCCTGCTATCCTTGTTTAGACAAAGATAGATACTATAGATGTTGCTTCCAAACAAACTGTATTGCCAGGGCTGTGGATTACTTATCTAGTCTGTTCAATGATCGAAGATCATAATAATATAATAATTAGAATAATATGTGAGCCAATAGTTGTACACATATATGTCTCGATAGCTTGATAGCGTCGGTGGCTGAGAATCCGATGATCGTGAGTTGAAGTGAATTAAATGTCATCATGTTATCAATGGTATTGCTTCTCGAAGTGGAATGAAGTTCACGTAGTGGAAGTTTCATGAACTGATTGATACCGAGAGATATGATTCCTCTGGTTATCGGAGAGAAAATGAAAACATATATACCTACTCAAATAATACTCATTCCATTCTGATATACAGAACAAAACAAATCGGATCTTCTAGTGTGATGTCTCTCGTACCAGTACTACTATTTTCAGAATATATTTTCGTCATGTTTCATACAGAAAGCAATGAGTACGATTGGACATTTTGTCTGATATTCTGGTTTGTCTTGTCTCCACATCTTGTTATGATTCATTATCATGTGCGTATATGTATAGAGATCCTCAAGCTAACAGGTCTCCTGAAGCCTCATGAGGTCATTCAAATACCAAGATCTTTCGGAAATATAACTTCATTACGCAAATTCAAAAAACTATCAGAAAATCTTCTACACACTGAAGTTCACTATACTTAATAAGTACCGAATTCATTCATGACTCAAATAGGATAGGTGGATATTATTATCAAAGTCAGCAGTGTCAGCAGCTATATTACCTGATGCGAATCGATCAGTGAAGGATACGATGTCATGCAAGATTATGTGGGAATACATTCCCTTGAAATTGAAATCCTCAGTTCATATACATATCTGTAAAGGTATATCAGTCTCTATACTAAATGCATATAAGTTTTATATTCAATAGTAATCATTCTGTTGTTATCCTCTCGATTAGATTTCACCTTGTAATGATGCATTCATTTATAAATTGCATAGGTATTTCTTCCGAAGGCGAATTCTCTTCCTCAGTGTTGTTATATTTATCGAAGATGAATGTGATGAGTTTTATTCTCATATATTATATTTCGATTGAAGTTGCTTACTGTTACATAGACAAAATACTAGAATCTGAACGAGACGAAAATGAGAATGGATACCATTTCAAGTAAGTTCATGAATTATCATTCGCTATTCAATTAATATCCAATCATAGGATATATATTCAAGGTAACACACCTAATCTCAGATTGGGTATTCAATGCTCACAGAGAAACTTATATTTCGTAATATAATATTGAGTTCATTGGGATCTATCCGACATATTTTGTTGGCTTCAAATTGATAACAAGAATGTGTAGACATTTCGTATAAAAAACATCACATTGAAATAGTGTCGTAGTTTCAAGTCATTGTGAGATGAGTAAAACGTACAGTAATTTCGGAATGATTAAAACGTACAGTAATTTCGAAATACTTCTGTTGAGAAATGAATGCTGTATTATATGATAGAATGATAGACATATAGTATATGAGTATTCCCGATATATATTGATTGTTCATCAGTTTACACAATTGAATTTCCATCAACAATCCAAATGAAAAAAAAAACTTTCACTTCATGTGACTATAAGTGTGGTATATGGTGGAGAAATTTGTTCACGAGAGCCGAGGCAGATGGAGTGATATTTCTTCTCGTATTCATTGAAACTATAACATGTTGGCGTTTGATGAAATGACTAGGTTCTGCATGCAATGACGTATTTCACGCTCCTTAGGAGCGCTTCCCACGTATTACGAATCACCCTGTATCAAGGAAAAAAAAATTGAATTCGGCTAGGTTATTTTGATGCGTCTGAGCTAGTTTTCATGAAATTCTAATATGAAATTTTGTATACGAATTTGAAAGAAAAAATCAAATCGAAAATTATGTTTGCATCTGTGAATTCATTTTCCCATTTTCATTATCTTCGAGTATATATAACAGATCTTTGAATTGTATGTTGCATTTGGGACAACTGTGTGTTTGCCGTTACATACTTTTGGCTATCAATTTCCACAGAGACTAGAACTCCTCCTTGGAGATTCATCATGAAATGTATCTATATGTAGTGGAGTGAAATATTGAAACATGTATTGATTGCTATTTCTTGTGAATTCAGATTGTACATCATGTTCCATTCTTTGATTTCCCATGTTTTATCCTTCATTAGGTACAGAACACAGAATGGACTCGAAAGAGAAGAAACTGGAGTTATAGAGAAGATGGGAGAAACCGGCATTATGCGCGTCACAGGATATTTCTCTTATCTGGATTCAACTGGCAAGCAATATAAGGTTATCTATCAAGCCGATGAAAATGGTTATCAGCCGCAAATCTACCTACCATATCCCGTTTCTCAGCAACCATTTGCAACACCGCCAGACGTCATCTCAGTGAGAATTAATCCAACAGTAGTTGCTTCATTAGCAGGGGGTGGCCTTGGATGAAATTCCACTAGAAGAAACACGCTGCTATACATCCTTTCCAAAATTTGTTTCGTAAAGTATTTGGACAGCACGACTGCCTAAACAACTAAAATGGGAATCCTGATAATGTTCTTGTAAGCAGTTGGCACCAGCCAATCATTCATGTTTTGACTTTGTTCTAGAATGTTGGTAAAACTCATACGATGAATTCGAATACACCATATACATGAATATTCTGTTCACGTATCCTATCTTTATCCTGGGTGGACCATGAGGTTGATCATGTCGGCGATTCAATAACGAATGTTTCCGGATGGAACTCCATATTCCTATGTAAGTTTGGCGCTCTCTGAAGCCACGTGATTACAGGCTCCTACGGCCTTGGTTAGCTGACGAACTAGAAAGGCAATGACTCGTATATGCATATGAATATGAGATGGAGCATCACTCTCTCTTCATGATTTTGGTCATCTCCTATAATATTCATCAAATTACAGATGATTTTTTAGCGATCTTTGGATTCGTCCAACAGTTAGTTCATTCACTCCTATCCAATCCACTCATATTTTTCAATTGATCAATTTCTTTCTCCATGTAAGGAAGCCTCTTTTCGCAGAAAGAGAAAATGATCGTATCGGTGAATACTGTGGAATCTCTCTCTCTCTCTCTCTATGAGAGAAACTCACATTACTGTCGACAACCCAAGAAGATGTGGGATGCGACATACTCGAAATGAAATAATAATAATTCACTCGATATGATTACACAATGAATCCTCCTGACAATGTTTGACCAAGCCAAGTACCTCATAATTATTCATTGTTAGGTAACATAAAATAGTTGAATGGAAGAACTCTGAGCTTCTTCCATTGTATAACTGATAGAATGACAATAACTCATTCATCAAAAATTATATGAAAGGATCTGTAGATTGTATAGTTCCGTATTGAAGAATTATAATATATATATAATATATATATATAATTATAGACCGAATAAAATGCCAGCGAGCGACTTGAAAAAAAGATATATATATATATATATACACATACATATATATATATTTACACAGAAAAATGCGAAAAACTGCTAGCCTATTCATATTTTTTGTCACTTATTATTCGGGAACGAAACGATAATTGAACATTATCATTGGCACTCCTTGCCTGGCCCTTCTGGACCTACATACTAGGATATCAAATTGATATTAGCTATGAGCTGCCATTATCTAGTTGATCCAAATAAGGACTTCCATTATTAATTGGATATTTTCGAAGTTTTCAGGAGTAAATTTGTTGATATTTCAATACAGGAACTGAATTCCAAGAATTGAAATACTTCTGGAAATATAATTTTTCCGTCTCGTACGAGTTTGAGTCATTTTTAGACCTTCTTATCCTTGGGAGCAACTATGTCTTCGAATTACTAAAGAGTGAGTGATTGATTAGCGACTTTTTGTGGAAATGTCTATTCTGATTGTCAATTTCCATCTTGTCAGTTCTGATGATTTTCAATTATTCATTGATATATTCTTCGAGAATTGATTTGTTTACGTAGCTTTCTATGATGATTGGTTCTCCAAGAATGTACCCGAAATGGAATCATTCATGATACAAATTTGTTCCTATGGATCATACATATTTCATACGTCATCTCATTTGGAAGCTTTCGAAAAATGCAACGGAATGATACGTCCGCATTTGAAAACATCAACCCAATGATGACAACCCAGAACCAAGACATCAGATGATCTATAACATAGTATCTTTCGGTATATTATAGAAAGTGACAATAACAATATTGTATCATTTTGTTTTCTTTTTGTCTCCGAATAATGAACTCTGAATGAGAATTGAATCGAACTGACAGATTTTTCTGCCAATTCGCCAGAACTCTTTCTCCATTTGAGATTGATTTCATCTCTACTGGCTCCGTTTCGTCACTATCTGAAGAACTCGGAACATTGATGCAGATGGCTTCATTCCTGCTGCATGTGGAAATTCCCATTATGAAGCCTATCAGGAAGCAAACTGGAATAAATCTCAATCACAGTTCACTACATGCCGACATAATCTGACGATTCATGTGCATGCTGACAGTTCCTGTTCTCGTTACAACAGATATTCAAATGAAATGTAATTTTATTATCCGTGTTATTTCAAAACAACCAAAATACCAATATATCAGTATCAAGAGTGGCATTCTTCTGCATCATACACAGAAGGAAGTGGAAATACCATGAATATACGAGGAAAGTGATTATGATAATTGGAGAGATTTTGTTTTCATAGGTACCTATGTAATAGGGATTATCTTTATGAATTTGAATTTTTATGAATTGAGAGGGGCTGTTCAGGTATAAAATGATAGTGTTGTTCATCTCCCAATAATTTTCGGGTGAATAGATGAGCGAAAATAGGTGCACTAACAATGAAAATTAACGTGAGTAATTTTGTTCGACGTGTTATGAGTTTATAGATTCAAATGTGTGAATGTGAAATGTGACGACGAGTCTACTAGTTGGTGAAGCATTACATGAATCAATTACAACTGGAACTGTGGGATCGAAGGGTTATGATTTCGGTATTTTTTCACATCATAGGGCATATAGGACAAATGGCGGAATTTCTGAATATACTAGAATTTGAAGAATGTTCTTGAGGAATGATAGATATACCTTAAAACTTGATGATAACAACTAGTGGAACACAGGAAGTTTCAAAGAAGAGGTGAATTTGTATAAAGTGAGGGAGCAGACTCCGCATGTCGATATCAATATAAAATATCCCTGGTCACTCGTATTATATAATGCAGAACAATTTTATTGAGAGTATGGTATATCAAAACGTAAATTACAGAAGGCAACATATACTAGCACTGGTCTGAAATTGAGTGCTTGAATTGACTTCTGTAACGAATGTTCCATTGATTTTTTTCTGTTCCGACTGTATTATGCGGTTTCGTTAATATTGAATACATATTTTCATAACATAGTTCGATAATTATTGTGGCCAACTGATTAGAAACTGCTCAGAACTAATTAGAAATGATACGTTTCTGACAACTGACAGAAATTTCACACAATATAGCGGAAAGTCAAGTGAATTCAAAAGATCCTTGATATTTTCGTAAAATGAACTTCCTCATTAGTGATCGATTTCAGAGGACAGCGCTCAAATTCTCTACATAATATTTCTGGAATTTTGATGAGTGCAGAAGATACTTTCACCATTCATATCATTTCATTCGAATATCCGAAACAATATTAGCAGATTCTACAAATAGCTACTCTTTGATCGTTCCTGGATTTCTTATAGTTTTAGAACTTCTAATTGACTATACTGAGGACAAAAATTTAGAAACGATAACTTTATGGGTACCTGCCTTTGTGACGAGTTGGATTTCTATCATTTCAATAGTATTGAAGTGAAAAAAAAAATAGCTGGTGGAGATCATTGCTATCACTTCTTTTTACTTCATGTAAATATCTGATTATTTCAATGATATGATGTTGCAGTGTGAATTAGATCCATTTCCAGGTTATTCTTTCTCTTCCTGCTCCGTTCAACATAGATCTAGGGTAGACAAGAGAACCAGTCTTTGAGACTATCGAAGTGCCGATACAGAGAAATGTTGTTTTGCTCCAGAAATTCACATATCCAGGGTTGTAGACGTGATTTTTTCCATTTCGTGGTGTACATCTCAATCCTTTTTGTATCGAGCCATTTGTGGGTGGATTAATGAATAATTTGAAATCCATAGAGAAAAGTTCCTTCATGGTAACAACGTGAGTGTTTCTCGTGAAAACATGACTTTTGTCATTCTTTGACTTTATGAAAATGCTCGAAGACTGGGAAATTCTACCATGAATCGAAGATTATCTTTTTGCTTAAAAAAGTAACGAATTGTATCAGCACTCCTTATCTTCCCACGTGTTTTCCAATTATATATTCGTTTTTCTGTTTCCAACAGCTTTTTCCCAAACTCTTCCTTACTTCTGTTGATTTATCTAGTGATTTTTCCAGTTTGTTTTTCCTGTGATTTTTTCAACAGCACATATAAATCTCTTGTTGATAATTCGCCTCTATGTCGACTGAGTGATAAAATTGTATACACTTCATTGTTATTCCGATTATTCACTAGTTTCCTATTTCACTTTCCAACTGACGTTTCTACAAATTGTCCTTCAATAATCAACTACTACTATTCCTATTTTCAAGCAAAACTGTGGATCCAAGTGATAATTTCATCAATCTGTGTTACCTATGTATTATTCCATTGAATGACCACGCCACTGGTTGTATGAACTCCTTAGATATCAATACAGGGTGAATCAAAAGAAAAAAATTCATGAAATTTTTATGACCACATGGTATTCCTGCTACTAGCGAATCGAAAAGGCTACCTATGCATTTTGTCGAACAAAAATTTCCTACTAGTCGTTTTTGAAATTCCGACCTTTTAGGCAAACAATTGTAGACCTTGAAGATATGGATATTTCAGATCTGTCTACATTTTCGAAAATAACTTGTTGTGTAATACATTACAGGGAGTTCATGATCTCGAAAATCGTTTGACAATTATGAGGATGTTGCAGTTTGAAATCGTTCACGATATATGTGAGAGATCTCATCAGTTCATATGAGTTTATATAAATCATACTTTGTCGAATTATAGGTACTGCTGTTTTTCCTCAATATTTTGAAACAACGTACACCCAAATACTAGACAAATAATATCTATTTATGTTCATTATTTATCAATGATAAGCTCAAATCGACTTGACTCGTGTAATCATCGTATCATAGATGTAAAAATAGGTATTCAGTCTTGCTCTCTGAGGATGAATTGAAAGTGTAATGCGGATAGAATGTCCTTAATGGAACGGTCCTAATGATATCGGTTCTGTTCTCTGAATTCAGTTGTTGCGTTACATATGATGATGACATTCCTCTATATACCATGACTTGAAGATTTGGCAAGGAGATTGATTGATTTTTGAACCAGCAGAATTAGGCCTTTCACTTTCAGTTGGGTAAAGAGTCTCCGGCCGACATGCTCTGGAAAAAAATAACCAAACTCAGATTTAAATCATCGGATGAAGGCACCAAATATTTGTTGCGTTCATCATGGACGGATCAAGCGTTTAGTGAGTAATTGATGATGGGACTCTCACCATAGGTATTTTCATTAGATACCAAATACTTTCACTAGTTTCAGGTTGAATCTCAGTGGCTCCATTTCATATACATCAGGATGATTCATTCCATTCATTGTTGTTATCACTTATCTCCTCATTTGCCGGAGCAGCTCGTAATTGTGAGGCTTTCAGTTATTTTCATGTAGAACTTCATCATAAACATGCGAAGGAGATAAATGAACCCAGGTCCAATGGCCAATGGTCCAATATATAAGAAGGGACTCATGAAAACAATTTGAATTTCATCGAGGTGCATGAGAAAACCACCAAACACTCTTGATCATCTTCTCGGATGGAATCTGATGATATTTCCACTGAAGGAGATTGTTCACCTCTGTAATAACACGAGGTGCAGGATGATGATTGTCATTCGGAAATAATGAAATAATTATTTTTGAGTTGCCCTATGAGGGTTATCTGAGCTGAGATTCAGAATACTTCCAACTATGTCTAGTGGAATAAATGCACAGTAGGCAATGCGCTCCACACATTCCAGTCTCCGCACCAATCTCATCTCCTCAGGAACGAATGATCCATATCAAGATTGGAAAATAGCATATCAACATAAAAATTGGGGAAGTTTCCTGGATGAGCCTTCATCAAAATGAGAAATCCAACGATTATCATTAGACAAATACCTCTCCAGTTAGCTCATACCTAATCATACTCAGTCAAAATGATGTGAATTGGCATATCTGAAACAATTTCACGAAATTCCACAGAAACCAGACCGAAAACAGCGATTGAAGAAATGATCGAAAGAATTAAAATTATCATGCGAAATTATATTTGGGAGGGTGCACACCATGCAACCAGTGCATCTTAACCCCACCAAGACTTTCGAAGCGGTTACCGTTATAACAATTCGACATGTGGATACAAGTGGAAATGGAGTTTGTGAAAACAAGACGATCAGAGTGTGATTTCTCAAAGTATTGCTGAGAGTCTGAGAATATATTTTCTAAAGAAAAACATACTTTCTGCTACCGATGATACACCCAGTAAGTGTGAGAACTACGGTCTGCGCCTACTATATTTTCTTTTCTATTCTTTAGTGAGTACGAGCTGGTTGGGATGAATTCAGTTGAATGTCTATGAAGCAACAAAAAACTAAATATCGCTCGGACATGTCAATTTTAATTTTATAAAGTGCGTCATGTGACGTCATCAGTTTCGTAGTTATGAGGTAATCGTGATTTTTTTCAAATGGTGAGTCCAACTTCTTATAGTGCTATATTGAGGAGGGCTCATTTTCCTACAATCAGTAAGTGAACAGCTGCAATGAGTTACATTGAGAACAAGAAATCAGGAAATGCTATGCTATACAGGGGGCCCTATTTGAAATAACAAAGATGATGCTCTTTTTGAGATACCATGTATGAGTGAAGACGCTGCAAAGCTGAGAATATTTTCAATCGTTAGATACAAGTTGGGCACGAGTCCTTATCGGAGTACCCCAAATTTTTGTGAAATACAATATCACGTTCTCCGTTTATTTTTGAGATACCATCGACCATAAGAGAATACATTTGGTAACACATTACCTTCAATGCCATTCCTGATGAAATGGTTTTCATCAATATTTTTCAAGACCAACTTTCCGTTCTGTGAGAATATTTTGGCTCGAAGAAACTTTCCTCTGAGTAAACACCAGTGCTCCATTCATATGGATTCATTCAGGTGTTTGGTCACATTGATTGTAGTCCTCTTCACTTTCATCTTGCTACAAGAATCTATGTTGCAACCTTGACGAGATCAAACTTCACTAGAATTGGTATTGGCTTATTCCTTCCACTCTGTCCAAATTCCGATTCCTTCAACCTCAGACCATTCACAAAAATAATTTAAACCATTACGGCATTTCGTATATAGAACCTTGAGTTAGTGATCTTGAGTGGTCACCCCATGTCATCAACTTAAGCGAGTAGTAGCAAGTAGTTTCTGATGTTTTGAAGATATCTGATCAGAATGAATACTCACAGTATTGGTTAACTCTTTCTTACAGTTCTTCAATTTTTATAGCTTCTCATCTCCTAAGCAGTCGCTTATGCTTCGCGTCATGTCTTGGCTTCTATTCTCAATGGAATTTATGTCGATTCGCTCATCTAGAAGACGGTAAAAGCCGGCAGAGACGGAAAACAAACAGAAACACGACTACTCGCTTTGCATGCTCATCACTGAATCCAATGACATGCGTATCATAAAATCACGAGGTGATTATCAATAACCAAGGCATTCAGCCATGTTCCTTTTTTCCTGGTGACCAATTGATAATAACAGTAATGATATATTATGGGAGTAAAATTGTAGTCGAAGTTAAAGCGAGAATATAATTATGATGATCCGATCCTGTATCGCAGATGTTAGTTGCATATTCATCATTGATGTAACCATCATTGAATTCTTCGATATCTCGTTTCCTGATTGCTAATGCATGAACTATAATTTCAATGAAGAGGAGAGTGTAACTTGTCTCGGAAAAAATCGGGACATGTCAGAAGGCACATCGTGAACTCGGCCACAAATGAAACTAAAGTCCGTTTGGTATCGACCATGGAAATATCTTTGGAAATATTCCAAGTACGACAACCTTTCTTTGGTGTTCTATAGGGGTCAAAGAATTGAGATTTTGTTGTTTGTTTGAAGGTTCCTCTGCGTCCTTCTTCCGAAGGGGTCATAATATCGGGTGGAACTCATCACCCTATATATTGAGGAGAAAGCTTCTCTTGCCCACAGTGAGAATAAATTCAACCGATTGGATATCTACTTTCTACCAATGGTCTTTTGTGTATATTCATTTCTACAACCTCAATATGTATAAATGGATTGTGAGATCAGTCGCAGTAAGTGAGGAACCAGACAAGAAAAATCACCTTCCATTCCTTCCACATCTTCGTACATCCTACCTGGAGGAGCATTACAACAAATCATCGAATGTTCTCAAATAATTTTCTATTGGAGCCTTCAGACATGAAATTCAAGGACTTATCATTGACTTATCACTATACGGTTGATGAATACATTCAAAGTCGCATCGTAGAATAATGATTTTGTTTCGTCCTACTCAACATATTCGCACCATAATCAAATTCGTGAAAGCAGATCTATTTTTTCACCTCAGCCACAGATTTTGAACACAGGTATGTCATCTTGAGGTATTACGGAAGCGAAGGAGGGCCGATATCTTTTCATTCTTTTCTGAAATTCCGGGTAACGACAAATTCTGATTAGCATCTCAGAAAAATTTCACTAAATTTCGAGATGCAACTCGGATCATCACGATATTCCGAATATCACGAAATTCTGGCATATCAAGAGATTCCGAGTTGTAACTATCCTATAGCAGGATAGAATTTCCCAGTATGGGATAGGCAGGTGCTTATTATCAAAACGCCAAAAATATGTAACACCTTCAGCTGCTGGGATGTTGGTGGACATTCATTTTTCAGAATGAATATACACCCATACTCAAGGATACACAACTGAATCGTCACAATAATATAAATGTATAATTTTTATTGATTCACTGTTGTCCGCGGAAACATTACCTCTGATGCAATCGATAATTCTTCCAATTATCATCATCAATTTCAAGCTTCATCAAATCCATCAATGATGAATCAATAATACACAAATGATATAACATGCAGTGTGTTCGGACTGATATATTGAATTATTATGTCAAATGTTGAAATGTAGGTCGAATGCTATCTGAGAAATAGTTATTGAATTGAAATAACAATTTGGTTAATTACGCCATTAAATTCTCGTGGAATAAGTTGTTTTCCACAACGTACTAGATAATGTGAGCCATTGACGATCACCAGACTATACAAATATTCATTGATGAGAAATTTGACCTCTTCGAAAGAATGTCGAACGAACATTATCTCCAACAGAACTCTGACAAAACTATACTCATATGTTTCGGCACTCAGGCTTGAAGGTTTATCATTGCTGAGGATCTGATTATCAAGGTGGACGGTCATATCCTGAGCATTGTGGATTCAGCAAGAGAGTTAGGTAGTTATCCAGCTAGACACAGATTTCTGATTTTCACACATTTCCATTTCCATCACATGATGAAAAAAAAAAAACAAATCATCCCTGGAGTTTCTATATATGGCAGCCGCCACATTATGAGTGTGAAGTTGAAATGAATGCTATGTGATTCATTATTTCTGAGTCCGCACATACCAATGTACATCCCAGGAACAATCAGACACAGTTACAGTTACAGTTACAGTTACAGTTACAGTTACAGTTACAGTTACAGTTACAGTTACAGTTACAGTTACAGTTACAGTTACAAATCAGTTTGATTGATCAGTTTCACCTTTTTCTCAGGAACCTAATTTGGTTGACTTTCAGTAGCATCGAGCTAGACTTCGTCAAGATGAGTGTCTCATGCTACGTTTATCCGCTTTGATAGAGCCGATTAATTTTCATTATTATTATTTCTCAAAATATTACTATGATTATAATGAATGAATCTAATTTCGAAAACTGTATGAATTATAATCGATTTCAGCTGAATATAAATGAATATCTATCCGATAATTGATAACATTGATTACCAATTTGCTTACTTTCACCTACATTTCCGAACAGACTGAAACTAATACTGGTATCCAAGGACTTAGAAGGCTGGAAAGGAACTTGACACGCCCGCCACCTAAAAACCACAATCCACTCTCTTCTCCGAAAAACACGTGAAATCCTTCTTACACTTCAGGTGTGTGATATGATTCCAATGCATGATAAAAAGAACATTTGAATATGAATAATTCGATCAAGGTTTTCGGATTCAGAACTTCATTATCATACTGGGTGTACCGATATCATTTTCAGCTCTCAGTTGATGGGTATATTGCTCATCAACAAGAATGACTTCCATCCCTTCCGCTTGTTCATATGGGTTTATTTTAGGATTTCCGAATGAGATCCTGACTAAAAGTTCAAATAATTGAAACCTTCGAATGATAAAAATAATATTATTTTTTATTAATTGTTTTATGCCAAGATACCCTTGTCTGAAATGTATTGCTTCCTTCAACCGAACATTCTGATCGACTGATTACACCGATCTGGAGGATCGAAGATGATGTTGACATCATGTGAATCTTTATTATCATTTATTCTATGGACCCATCGGTTGACATGTTGACAAATTAGTGAGAGAAAATGAGTCAAGTATGGAAGATCAGAACTGAAAGACCCTATCGATGGAAAACATTGAGGCAACTTGCAAAGTTATATGAAATATAGGTGAAGGAAGAGATTATTTGATCTATTGAATATAATGCGCTAAATTATATGAATCGAATTCTGCAGATGTACGATCAGATGATGAAATTTTGTGCTGTAATTCTGAGAGCCAACAAAATGTGACTCAGAATTCTGAGTTTCCTATTGGAGTTTATTCCAAGTGAGCATAGTTGAGAGCAGAGCTGTCACAAAGCACTTCCAGTTCAGTGGTCGGGAAGCTATTCAAAAAATTATTGCTCCTGATAAGCATTGTTCTTTCTCAATTTCCGGGATAACTGACTCAAATCATGAATATAAATCTCTTCGATACATGAAAATATTATAATTGGTTAGATTCGTTATCACCATCATTTCTTTTTTACTTCTTTTATCCAACAGAAACTACGTCGCTTGGATAATTGGGTTTGCTTCTACTTTGAAGAAGCGTGTGGAGAAACAATAGTCAGTGTTTTGTAAATCATCCGAAATCTGTCCGAATGTTTTTATCTCAATTCAGAAAATTCTGCATCATATCTCGAATTATATTGCAGCCTCGATAAATAATCACCTGTGTGATTGTGTTGAATTTCTTGAGATGCGCGAAACAGTTTTCATCAGTGCTCTGCTCTGGCTGAAAGTCATAGTTCTTGAAACATGATGAATTTCTGTAATTCAAATCCATAGTTTCAGTTCTCTGAGCCTAGAGGTGAGATAAGAACCTGAACATTCGGTTTTGTGACAGCGGTATTCATGTGTATTCGAATAATAATGCTTGATCATCATTCTGTGTGCTGAAATTAAACAAGGTCATGATAACTAATACGTAGACATTGTCATAACGATATTGTGAGTTATTATGTCCCAAAGAATATTCTTAATTCCAATTCTGATGGAGCTCCATTTCATAGTGTATTTTGATCGTGTAGTATGATTTGATTGATCTATGATGTACGTTGAAATTTCCGAGAGCGATCAACATGAAAATATTTATTACAGGTCATACTCTGTGTTTGGTATCTCACCTACGGTTCAGCTCTGGACCAGCCGAACGAAGCACGCATCCTCAAGTATGCTTTCCACAACACTGGAATAGGACCTTATCAATTCGGGTATTTATTCATTTGGTGCCAGTAACGACATATATACATGTATTGGATGCTATGATTTGAATTACTTTAATAATAGTGGAAATCCCTGTCACAAAAATTGTTATCCAGTCCATTTCAGCAATAACTCTACGATAGCGAAATCAACAATGAATCCAGCAAAAATATGCTCTATTCTTTGAGAGGAATATATGTAGGAATATGAAGATTATGTAGTTCGAGATCGAGAATCAAACAAATTGAACAAGAATCGATAATAACATCACATCAAAATAGAATAATATTTCGTAATGAATATGGCAAATATGTATATCACAATCGTCTGAGAGATTCATAGCCTCGCAGAAAGTTTTAAGACTATCCGTAAGAATGGAACGAAACGATTATTCGAAAATTTTAGGAATATATCATTATTTATAGAGGTAACATCTGGTGGATATGAAAGAACTATTCAATTGGAATGGTACATTCTTTTTTTTTATCTGTGGACAACACGAAAGGGAAACCTATAATGTTCTTGAAACATCGTGTTAGCCAGCGGTGGAATTTTGGGAGAGAAGGAAGGTGTTGGAATTTTTCTTGAAAGTTTGGAGGTTGTAAGCATCAGGAAAGACTCCACCAGGCAAAGAATTCCATAATCAGTTTCTGTTGATGATAGTACTACACAAGATTTCCATGAAACTCATGCATGAACCATAATAAATTCTCAAGATGGATATTCATTGATAAATGGAGGATCTTTCTGTTTGAGTTATTTACACTACGAAAGTTAGATAATTGATTTTTCTCGTCCAATGTGGATATATGATGGAAAAAATAATTTCGGAAATGATAGTGCCTACTGATGGAGTGGACCGGATTGTCTTTTCCAAAAAATATATTGTTTTCTGCAAATGTTTCGAAGGTACTCAAAGAGTTTCATTGGTCATGGCATGTCATCTCAATCTTCTGTATCCTGAACATCATCTCTCTGGCATTTCAGATACACATTCCTTCAGGAGATTGTTGACTTTTGATCTCTATTCTGATCTCCAAATGAGTGACCGATGTAGTTCATCCCCATCACCCCTTCATAGATTCTATTTTCGAGGTATTCATCACAATGTGGTTCAAAGTTTCTGACCACCTCTGAATATTCTACCTAGTATTAGTAGGGTTGATATATACCCATTTCGTAAGAAATTGAAGACATACCCAATAATGGGGATGCCCACCAACGGAACGATTCCCAAATATAGCTCCAACAAAATCTTCAAAACATTGATACCACCCACGAAGGCGGGATCGGTCTGTTACATAAATAGGTCCACAGCGTGGTCGCAAAGCATGGTGTTCTAGGTAGAATTAGAGGATATATAAACTGTATCTATGAGATATTGAGGAGAGAGATTAGGGAATAAAACAGTTGCGATCTGTTCTGATGATCAGGCAGCGGTGAAGGTAATCAGTCCCCATCAGATCGAATCACGACTGGTCTCGATGAACTAGGCAGTCACAATGAAGTGACCCTAGCTTGAGTGCCGGGTCACAAAGGACACTCTGGGAACCACAAAGGCTTACACCGAACAGCGGATACAGAATGAATCTAAGCAATGCTGAGTGAACTTATCATATGGACCTGATGGGTCTGGCAGACGAAACACTATGTAGATTCGGTAGTGATGGCAACCACGGAACACGTACTATGCCAATGCGTAGGTATAGAAGGGTGTGGTTTCAAAAACTTGAAGAAGAAAAGTCAAGAGCAGGAGGCCAATATCAAAACTGCTCAGTTTGATCGACGAGACGGAGCTAGATGATGTGTTCGAAGGTTACAGAGCCTCCACAACAGATCTGGTAAGGTCGCAGTGGACCAGGCCGAAGGCCAGCTTCATGTGAATCTAATCTAATCTACCCATTTCGGTACGATAGTCATAATTCTAGTGGAATTGAAGCAACTTTCCGATCGACAATACATATGGAAATACTTTGTATTCATGAAGGTACCTTCCTTATGATATAGAAATATTTTTGTGGACAACCCAGTCAAGTGAAGGGAGCAAGATACACACTGCTTCATATCTATGTTACATGTTGCTAGTCTATTGCTATCCTATTTTCAATATCTGTTGACATTTCACCTATGCCCACATTCACATCGAACGTTGTTCAGCATGAAACTTCGAAAAAGACAAGCAATTTCTGTGTCTGTTGAGGTATTGATTGAATTCGTCAAGCATTCAATGGATTGTTCAGCAACTAGACGTCAGTTCTCAACTAATGTTTTTTTTTCAGCTTCGAATCGAGTGATGGTATATCAAAACAAGAAACTGGTGAAGTGCAAAACGAAGGTTCCAAACACCAATTTGTCAAGGTGACTGGTTTCTTCTCCTACCTGGGATCAGATGGACATCTATACGAAGTAAGATATACTGCTGATGAACAAGGCTTTCATCCAGAAGGAGATCACATCAAAGTACCGCCATTCGTTCCATGGATTCATCACCATGATGATGATGATGTTGATCATAGAAAACCACATGAAACATTCGATGGCCAGAGCACACTCAATCCCAGTATTCATGTACCGAACTATAGTCCTAGTGGAAGAATCTCAGATGCATCGACGAACTCTCATTTTCCGTCCACTGAATATTTACCAGAAAGTGCATCGACTGAATCGAATGAAGCAATATCCCCCGAGACATACTATCCTAATGATGATCATTCACAAATTCCTGATTCGGAACCACGACCAGAAGTCATATATTATTCCAATTCCGAGAAACAAAATCCTACTGACTTCTCCACTCCTGTACCGTCAAGTCATCCTCATTATATACCGCCCATGGATATCAACAGGAAAAAACCCACTGATCAAAGATAATTCCTGATTACGGTTACATATTTGCTTGTCCTCACATAAATGGAGGCAAAATAGAAGATTAGAGACTGACATTATGAATTCGAACTATTTGTTCGCTCATCTCCATTCGGAGAGATATGTCTGAACATGATTGATTTTGATTGCTTCTTTGACTCATCAACAAGACATCTACTTAACGTTCGTGATCCATTTATGCAGAGATTTTTTCTTTTGTTGAAACTATGTTCGATATTCTGATCAGGATATCAATGTGATATCTTCGACAGTATGTCCGATTGATCAACTGTGACCCAACTTTCAGAAACAGTATATGAATAGCTCATAGCTAGGAATACTTTTTGAATGAGACATGTATATCACTGCAACTTCGAGACTCTGAATGATGTCAGTCGGCTGGAAGATATAATATAATCAATGATATTCATGGCATCGTTCCATCTTTTATAGTTTGTAGATCATAAGTGCAAGTTGGGCAAATCACTCAACTCGCGAAATTTCATTGTTAAATAATATATCAATAAATACTGCCAGGAAGCAGAATAGGTACTGATTTTTGGAACTTCCTCTCCTTGTTCCTGAAAATGAAAGTAGAAATCATAATGACTATTTCGATATATTCGTAGTAAGGACAGATTTATGTTATCACCGATGATATCCCCACTGCGTTTGGAATTCAAGTTTCAGACACCTGAGAGAGAAATTGTTTATTTGTCAGTGACACCTCGTTCTTCCGAAAATTTGGAAGATGAATTCATTTTATGAATAATGGAATTTTTTCTTATCTCAGTGGTGGACATTTCGGGAAAGAATCTGCTCTCGTTTTCAACACACTGAGAAATGTTTCTCTCCCAAATCTTTCGGTTACTTCGTCTTTTGACACTAAACAGTGACAAGTCGTGAGACAGAAATGATGTTGGGTAGGTACCATGATCCTAGTATCACTTCCACTGTTGCCCCACTATTTAGCTGATTCTGACTTGTCGATATATATCTTCTCATATTGTTCCTATATTCTCCCAACCTAACTGCTCGTTCCATCTGTATGGGATTTTCCACGATCACATGGTATACTGTAGATACAATTCCTCGATAATTGATTCTCCATTTGTTGTTTCAGTATGAGACTTGATCTCACTCTATTCTCAGTCTTATACACTGTTTTCACTCTGAAATTACATCAACAACACTTTCATAATTTTTATCCAGATACTCCAGGAATGTGTGGAATATTGTATTTTTTATCAGTGTTGGTTGTCTCTGTTGTTGTGTATTCTATCTGTTTTCGATTCGGGGCGTCATCGTTTCAACAATCGAATTGTTTGAAGGAGAGTTAAGTCGTAGAAAATTCCTGATATGGTTGATTTCGCTCTCGATAATTTGATGGTCAGATGGATCATGGATTTGACTCTGTCATGAAGTGATTTGATTATTACTCTTTTGATGTTTGCATGATGATTGGATCGAAAGTTGGGGTATCCGTTCGTATGTGTATTTTTGCGATATACACTCGTATATCTCTCATCTCATTTTCTCATTTTTCATTGAGGACATGAAAATAATGACTGTTAATTTCGTCAGATTCCTTGAGAGCATTTGATTGTGAGTTCCATATTGTTTACCTAATTCAGAAAGTCATCTAGTTCGATACGGTTATGAGGACAAATATCTCCATGAATATATATAATCCACAATTATATCATTTCGAATAGAAGAAGATAGCGGACCCATGGCATCTGGTTGATGGAAATCATCATATGATCGAAAGAAGTTGGTTCGAGACATAATTCCAAAAATTCAGAAATCTCTTCTGTGCTCAGTTTGTTCCTTTCAGCGAGACTACCATCAACTCCCAACTTCTTCCTCATTATTTGTGAAGTTAAGTGTATAAAAACATTAGTGGATGCTCTCACTGTATCGAAACTCACCGAAATATAACTTGTATCAATATTGATGTTATTTAGTTTTCCGAAAAATGTGAAGTGATCCCAATGGAATCTTCACTTTTTCCTCATGAAGTATAGTTTATATATGATGATGAAAATCTCAATGGCAGCACTGAACTGAGAACACAGGGAATTATAAAATTCTTGGAACTACGTCTCTGAATGAACTTTTTTCAATCGGATAATGATTTCGATCAACAAGGTTTTGGTATGGTCATGAGTTAACCATCATCTCTTATCCTCAGTACTATATTCATGTGAATATGCGGAGAAGAACATGGTGGAGATATGGAGATATGTAGATGATGTTATATTTATTTGGCTATAGAAACGTATGAAACTAGATGAATTTTTGAATCAGGTGAACAATATCGAACTCATAATCAGATCATCTTCAGAAATCAAATCGGGTAATCAGTTATCATTTTCAGTTCCATTTTGACAACAAGTGTATATGGCAAAAACAGACATACCAACAGGTACCTCAACTTTCAATCAATTCACCATACAACTATCACAAGAGGGATAATCAAATATCTCCTTGACAAATCCGAATCCATATAATCAATGATCATCAAATTTTCAATGTCGAAATCAACCATATCAAAAATTTGCAACAACTCAACTCGTATTTGAAACCTTCCATTGAGAAATTATTTCTGTCTGACAGTTGAGAATTTGCCTTGAAGATGTCACTGTTCGATAGATAATTCCTTTCATAGGTATCCGAGGGGTGACATTTTTTGGCAGATCATGAATCTGTTCTCATCACAAATAGATTCAAACAAATATTATGATTTCTAATCTCATTTTCACAAACAGAGAAAGAAAATCGCCAAAAATCTATAAAAATCATTACAGTTTATCAATACATAATCTTCTCATTAATTTCCTGTTCACTTCATTCCAATGTTTTTTTTTTTATCGAAATGAGGCATTTTTCATTAGTCATAACATTTGGAATATTCTTGTCAGAGACTCCATGAGGGATTTTCAGTTATATTCACATTTCATGAATTGAATGAATACTCACCGAGATTTCGCTATGATTTTGTAACCTTCTTAATGTAACTACACGACTACTATAATAAAAAATTTCCACCATCCATGTAATTTTTCTAACTTTTCGTCATCATATTCGAAATTCCATTCGAAGCAAGCAAAGTTCTTGAAATCGAAAATTTTGCACACCCAACATAGGTACTCGTACTTCTACTGACAGTTCAACTGATGAGACGATTCATTTCAGGCCAACGATGAAAGATTTGTATTTACGTTATCAAAATTTCGAGTCATATAGAAAACCATCAGGAAATCTCATTGAATGAGTTATAGGTATGCTATTCTATGAGTTCAAGAGGTGAAAACTGCAACGTCTTGTGATATGTAAGAACGATACGTAACATCTTCATGCTTTGATGATTTTTTCTTTTGTTAACAAGAGGATATATAATTGACGAGGATATGAAATTTGTGCACATTTTTTTTGGTTGACGTTGTGAGGATGGGATTTTTCCTATTGTGGGGACAATTTGAAAGTATATAAATGAAACACAGTCGTCGCCAGTATTATTTTGTCAGTTACGAAACAAGATGGTATTGAAAACGGTGAGTGACTCTCCTAATCGATAGGAGCCAAATTCAGATTTAATCATACATTCAAGTATTTATGTTGCGGTGAGATTTATTGCTTCCTAATCTGTGTTGGTGTTGTGAAATTGCTGTCGTTTTCGTCGTCGTCGTTTTCACTGATGATTTGCGTGTTTTGATGTGCCCAAACGAGTAAGCTGGCATTTTTCCCACAAAGGAAATTGAATTGTTATTCAGAAATGAGCTGACTATGATTCCTAATGTCGTTTCCTGATGATAATAATTGTTGTCACCTACAACCGTGAGAGGTCAGATTTGATGTCAAACCCAATTAACTGTAGAATAAAAATTCCAAAATAGCAGATAACCGGAAACACATCAAGTATGCACAATCAAGAAGACTTGCAAGCTGAATGCACGTGTATAGAGTTATGAAGAGAATGGTCTGCATTCCGTGAATATTTTTCATTTTCTAATGCGGTTTCGAATATTCAATGTCATCATCAGAGCTTCCTGTGAGTGACTACTTGGAGTTCAAATGATCAAATTGATAATCAATAGTAGAAATCACATACTGGACAAATTTCATTTCACATCGTGAATCGAACGAACTGAAAACAAATCAGAATTATTAGGTACTAGTTTATCAATATTAAGAAGTCGACAAGAAGGAGTTTGGTGTAACTGACGAATTGAATGATTGAATAGTTTCAGGTATTCATCAATGATTTCTTGATTCAATCCAATTATTGTGATCAGATGTTCGATCATCTATTCAATTATTCGTTGCAACGAGCTTACTCTTACTAGTTAACATTCGAATAGTTTGCTCTAAGGGTACTATTTTTTTCATATGATTTGGACTCTAGTGTTATACGTCTTTCAAAGATTCTTGAGATGTTTCATATCATCACAGAATATCATCCAAAACAAAACGGAGGTTGATAGATTGTTAGATACTCCATAACAGAATTCATTCGACTATTAACAAGCTGTAGTGAACTCTTCAACCATATTTTGGTATCTACGAAAAGTTCTTACCTGTCAAAGTGTCAGATGGAATCAATCTTGGATTGTTATAATATAAAGGGTGTCCCAGGATAACGCTCAGTCACTTTCGAATAAGAAAAAATCTTTCCATCAACAAGTGTCCGAGAATGCTTCCTAAGGGCGCTACCTTCGGAGGTAGGTCCCTAGTTGCAGTTCTCATCAATTATCTTTTTTACCATTGATCCTTGAATCACGAAATTTGGTACCTCTGAGAAATTCGATCCTACAAATTGTTCGTAACCGATGCTATAAAAATGTCCAATTTTTTTTTCATGATTCATCTCATTTCTAGTACCGGAATATGATTCCTCAAACATTCCGATCCGATTGTTCTCGATATGATTAATCCCATCACATATCAATCGTGATGATACAGGATTATAATGAAAAAATACCATGATCAGTTCTTACTTCCGTAACACAGTCCATATTGATTTTCTTTAAGAAATATCCGCAACGAAAATGGTCGGAACTCCGCTTATTCACTAGGTGGATTTTTTCGGTCATCAAAATGAAAAATCACATTTTTCTTGAGAACAGTTCGTCTCACGGCATTATAAAAAGAGTATCATTTTCATGTGGAAGTGTTTGAGAAATCATGAATTGTGAAAAAAAATCGAGACATTTTCATAGCATTGATCATGAGTTCCGCATCTTCTTGTATATTTTATCATATTTCCAATTTCTCCGAACAAATTATTGGATCAAATTACCCATGGGTACTGAATTTCGTGATTCTAGGATAAATGGTAACGAAGATAATTGAAGAGAACTGCATCTGAGGACTCACCACCAAAGAAGGAAGTATATATACATTATTCTGAGACACTCTGTATAATAGTGTGAAATGTGACATCTTCTCACGAGTAGCGGCAAATGCAGAAATGTACCGAGTGCATGAAACACACTTTGCATAGACTTATGTGCACTATTTTCCCATGTATTCCCATTGTAAAATATTCAAATCATGAGCTTCATGACTGTTATGAGACCTGAGTAGATATACTATCATGTTTCTAGTCAATTTCGCTCGAAGTTGACATCTATCAGGCACCCCAAAATACAGCAGTCGGAATTCTCGATCGATCGATCGATTGTCGATTTCATAAAATCTGTGCATATAAACATTGATATTCTTCGGATATTCCATCCTTTTTATGAATGTAACCTAACCTGACCAACTTCACTCAACTGACTCAACTATGTATTAGGGCTGGGAGAATTTATTGATATATCAATCTCGATAACATCAGAACCTCTTTGTTATGCCGTTGTCATGTATGTATCTACAGTATTTTTCTTCTTTGAGAGATCAGGATGATCATGAGGTACCATATATGATCTATTTTTCTGAAGACATTTCATGAAGTATATTCATACATCATTTTTCAAGATTTTGTTTGTGATTTTTCTCCTCATTTCTGAAAAAAACAACTCCAGTGATAGAACAATCCGCGGAGTTGTCAACAAAATCAATCGTACTTACAGTAAACCTCGCGCTTGTGGTGTTTCTAGAAAATTGTATACAGATGGAAAACGCGGGCCTATATCGGTGAGGGGGAGA